>JAIUSX010000054.1:3882930-4530085 GCA_026573805.1 Hesperophylax magnus | reverse complement strand
TCATCTCTAAATACAGAATTTTTCGAGAAAAAACTCAAAACGGAGAACACGGCAAAACGGCACAATTTTACATGCAATATATAAATCTGATCGAGTATTACTTTCTTTTGAGCCGATCGATACGAGAAAACAATTTTGAGCTTTACAAATATGTACTTCCAAAAATTAACAATATATTTTTCATACTAAATCATCCAAATTATGCGCGATGGCTCACAAAGCACCATGACGACATATTAAAAGTCCAAGACACTCACCCAGGCCTCGAGCTTCATTTAAAACGTCATGGCTTGGGTATCAAGCGCACTGACAAAGCGTTTTCTAGACAACCCGTTGATTTAACACTAGAACAAACCATAAACGCCGATGCTGCTAAGCGATTGTCTGGTGTTAGCCATTTTACTAATTCCTAGTCAGGCCGACAGCGTTGGGCAAAAAGCCATGCACTGAGATCCACCATTATAACCAATGTTTTAGAAGAAACTAATATTACCAGGGTACAAGACGTTACCTCTGATCTGCAGACAGCCAACATTTCCAAAAACAAAAAGGCAGTGAAGAAACTTGTCGATACTGTAGAATCTTATGGCAATCCATTTGATTATCAAGACGATAAAGACGAACTGTACAATATTGTCACTGGGAATTCAGTAACGAATGAAACCGCAGACTTTCTGCTCAATATAGAGGCTACAGGAGAAAATCAGAGAAAAGAATTTATATCTCAATGTAATGAAAATCCTGACCGTTTCGAGAAACCAATAAAACGCAATGAAATCAGGAATTTCTGTTCAGATAAATCAAAAAAGCCATGTAAAGCAGCACAAAAACTGCAAGTTATAAAAGCAGAACGAAACGTCTTCGGTCGTCTTTTAGGAATTTCCCTTAATCAGAAACTAGATTTGCCAAAAGTTTTGGAATATCCATTATCTTCATCGTCACCTTCAATGAGTCATTTAGATGGTTCCTTGATGAAGACTAACAAGGCTGCACTCATGAAAATATTGGAAAAAACAGCCAATGCCAATACGCCACAAAAAATTGATGTTGTGATTGTAGATGGATTCTATATTCTCCATTTAATACCAGTGCATGTGAAAACATTTGGTGAAATGTCGCTATACATTTTGAAAAAATGTATGAGCTACAAAGCAAACCGTATCGATGTAATATTTGATTCTTATTTATCACCCTCAATCAAAGATTTTGAACGTGAAATGAGAGCTGGGCACAAAGCTACCCCCAAAACACAGTATAAAATAACATCGCCAAAACAAATCAGACCAAGAAATTTCGTCAAAGAATTAAGAATTACACAATTCAAAGAAGAACTCGTGCATTTTTTCATAAAACATTGGAGTTCCGAGGAGGCTAGTCTAGTCATTTCTGGAAGCACGGTTAATCTCAATTTTGAAAATAATTGTTATTCGTATGAATATCAAAGCGACGGCAAAAAGGTTGTGCAAAACGATAACCCTAATTTGATGTGTGGGCACCACGAAGAAACCGATACAAAAATAATATACCACATATACAGTATTCAAGAACCATCTAATATTTTGATTAAAACTTCTGACACTGATGTAATCGTCATTTTACTGGGAAATTTGGACAAATTCGAAAAGCATGAAATATTTATTGAATCCGGCACTCTTGCCAAACGACGTATTGTAAATGTTAACAAAATTTATCTCAGTATTGGTGCTACATTGGCAAAGAGTTTGCCAGCGTTTCATGCTTTGACAGGGTGTGATTATACCCCTGCATTTTATAGAAAGGGCAAACAAAAACCTTACAATATCCTAAGTAAAAACACAGTTTATCAAGAGGCTCTAATAGAGCTAAGTTCTAATGCTCCATTGACAAATGAAATCAAATGCAAAATTGAACAATTCATATGTGAGTTATATGGTGTGAAGAGTAAATCTGTAAACGAGGCCCGCCATAAGATTTTCCTCAAAAAATTTAAGCCCAATAAAGAGAATGAAAAATTTAACAAAACTCTTATGAATTTTGATGCTGCTTTTTTGCCACCGTCTGAAATCGAACTAGTTCAACAGATACTTAGAGCTAAATACGTTGCAAAAATCGGGATAAATTCAACCAAAAATCCTCCAAGCTATCTATTGCCAATTGAACATGGGTGGAAAGAAGAACACGGCAAATATGTCCCTATCTGGTATGCAGGGAACCGACTGCCAGATAAAGTATCTGATGTTACTGTAACGGAGTCAGAAAATGACAATATTTCTGGTGATGTCAGTGGTAAGTTTTATACGATTGCGGATGTATAGGTAAAAATCGTTAGGAAACGAAAAGTTTGCATGTATTTGTTTCTTATTAATGGCATATTACGTATCTAAACCATAAATCTCATTAAGCTATACATACAAGAGTTCGTTTCCTTCTGTTTTTTATATATACATATGTATAATAATTTTCATATCATCAAAATCGTCATTTTTTCTATCAAACTTTACAGTTATTTTATCACATTACAGACTCCTCGTCTACGTGCCTAAGCAGCGAAGAAGAAGATTCCGAAGATGACGAAATCTAAGTTAAATCTATCCAAGTTAAAAAAGAAATCTTGAATATTGAAATTGAATATTTTAAGTTTTTTATGAATGTTTCTACCTTAATATCAAAATCTAATTCCATTATTACATTCCAATTTTGTGCTCTGAGTTGTAATCTTAGTTCTTCTTCGTCATATTTTGCATAGTTCCGATAAGCTTTGGTGTTTATAAAATGTTTTTTCGTATTTCGATTTTGCTCTATAATTTGAATTATGGAGTGATCTGTGATTCTGGGTGCATCTAATAGATTTACCTGTAGTTCAAATACATTTGTTATCACCAGATCAATTAATATACTTGATGTTAGAGTTACTCTAGTGGGATCTTTTACCAGTTGTTTCATCCCATTGAATTCAATGATTAAGTTTTTAAGTTTTTTTGTATAGATGTCTGCATTTTTATTCATGTTTATATTGAAATCTCCTACTATAATATTAGGTTGTCTTTTTTTATGTTTTCTGAACACCATTTTTCGAAGTACGTTAAGAAATCCCTCAAACTCGAATTATGTAAACGGTATACGATACCGTAGACCCCTTTTTTAAGCTATTTTTTACTTTTATCGCCAAAATCCATGATGTTTTGATGTGACTAATGAAAAAGCTCATAAAAATATTAAAAGAATATTAGAAGTAAGTAAATATTTAACTCTTTAAGCCTTAGTAATATTCTACAAAATGATTAATCTGTGATTTTACCCAAAGATGTTTAGATTATGGAAGTTGAATTAATAAAAATTGGATTTGTTCGATTTAATTTTTTTATTTTATTGATTACTGTTATTTTTTTTTCTTTGAAATACAACCACTGAGAGCAGGCAGACCAACTCGTTTCACCTGTGGAGACACCATACTTCGAATAGGTACTAAAACTGACCATTTCTGTTATCGTTTTTTTCGCAACAATGCAATGACTTGCGCGCATCATAACTCTGAAATGCAACCACTGAGAGCCGCCAGACCAACTTGTTTCATCTGCGGAGAGGCCATACTTTGAATATATACTAAAACTGACAATTTCTCTGATCGTTTTTTTTTTCGAAACAATGTAGCCTAATCTTGTAAGCTTTATAACTCGAAGTTGCAACCACTTAGAGCAGGCAGACCAACTTGTTTCATATGCGGAGACGCCATACTTTGAATATGTACTAAAACTACCCATTCCTCTGATCGTTTTTTTTTCGAAACAATAAAGCCTCTTGTAAGCTCTATAACTCATAGTTGCAACCACTTAGAGCAGGCAGACCAACTTTTTTCATATGCGGAGACGCCATACTTTGAATATGTACTAAAACTACCCATTTCTGTGATCGTTTTTTTTTTCGCAACAATGTAGGCTAATCTTGTAAGCTCTATAACTCATAGTTGCAACCACTTAGAGCAGGCAGACCAACTTTTTTCATATGCGGAGACGCCATACTTTGAATATGTACTAAAACTATCCATTCCTCTGATCGTTTTTTTTTCGAAACAATAAAGCCTCTTGTAAGCTCTATAACTCATAGTTGCAACCACTTAGAGCAGGCAGACCAACTTTTTTCATATGCGGAGACGCCATACTTTGAATATGTACTAAAACTACCCATTCCTCTGATCGTTTTTTTTTCGAAACAATAAAGCCTCTTGTAAGCTCTATAACTCATAGTTGCAACCACTTAGAGCAGGCAGACCAACTTTTTTCATATGCGGAGACGCCATACTTTGAATATGTACTAAAACTACCCATTCCTCTGATCGTTTTTTTTTCGAAACAATAAAGCCTCTTGTAAGCTCTATAACTCATAGTTGCAACCACTTAGAGCAGGCAGACCAATTTTTTTCATATGCGGAGACGCCATACTTTGAATATGTACTAAAACTACCCATTCCTCTGATCGTTTTTTTTTCGAAACAATGAAGCCTCTTGTAAGCTCTATAACTCATAGTTGCAACCACTTAGAGCAGGCAGACCAACTTTTTTCATATGCGGAGACGCCATACTTTGAATATGTACTAAAACTACCCATTCCTCTGATCGTTTTTTTTTCGAAACAATGAAGCCTCTTGTAAGCTCTATAACTCATAGTTGCAACCACTTAGAGCAGGCAGACCAACTTTTTTCATATGCGGAGACGCCATACTTTGAATATGTACTAAAACTACTCATTCCTCTGATCGTTTTTTTTTCGAAACAATAAAGCCTCTTGTAAGCTCTATAACTCATAGTTGCAACCACTTAGAGCAGGCAGACCAACTTTTTTCATATGCGGAGACGCCATACTTTGAATATGTACTAAAACTACCCATTTCTGTGATCGTTTTTTTTTTCGCAACAATGTAGGCTAATCTTGTAAGCTCTATAACTCATAGTTGCAACCACTTAGAGCAGGCAGACCAACTTTTTTCATATGCGGAGACGCCATACTTTGAATATGTACTAAAACTACCCATTCCCCTGATCGTTTTTTTTTCGAAACAATAAAGCCTCTTGTAAGCTCTATAACTCATAGTTGCAACCACTTAGAGCAGGCAGACCAACTTTTTTCATATGCGGAGACGCCATACTTTGAATATGTACTAAAACTACCCATTCCTCTGATCGTTATGAAAAAGACCGTGACCTCTTAGACTATTACCTCCGTGGGTTGGCACTTGGTATAGCCTCCTACCTGCCACCTACATACCTCCCTACTTATCCTTTTTGTACATCTCTTACTTCGTTTCCTCCGCAGTCGGGAGATCTTCTTCTAAGGGAAAAGATTACGGAACAAAAATAAAGGGTCAACATTATCCCTTTGTTTGTGCCGCGGCCGCGCCAACGTGTAAACCCGGAGATAAATCAGGGGTCGGGGTGGAAAATGTCCAGCCCGGCCGGGAAATATCCGACATCAGATAAATCAAACATTGAAGATGCTGGAGACTCAAGATTAAAGAACTGTACGAGATTGGTTGCACTACTTGCTACTTGTTCCTCGCCCGCAAATTCAATTGATCGGACACGGAACAAAACAACAAACAACAAAATAACAAAACAAGCAAATAAACAAAGCAAGCATTAATTAATAAAAAAAAGCATTATATTGCAAAAGAACAAAACAAACAAATTAATAAACAAAGTAAAGGAACAAAACAAGCATTATATGAGTAAAGAAGCATCAAATAATAAAATAAACCATTACATGACAAACATCAAAAAACAACACAAGTGACTAACATAACAAAACAAGCATTATATTATTAAACAAGCATCAAATAACAAAACAATAATTAAATTTCTAAACTAGCATCAAATAACAAAACAAGCTTTATATGACTAAATAGATATAAAATAAAATAAATAAGCATTAGAGGACAAAGCAAGCAAAGAAAACCAAGCTTTTTGAAAAAAAGTTAGCATTTCAATTTGTTAAGATACAAAGGCATCTTGGATCTATTGAAAAGAAGTTCAAGATGTGGAAGGACTCTTACTTTTGGCTAAGGAGCGTAAAAGGTTTGACATAATTTATTTATTGGACAATTTGTATAGCGCCGCTTTTGTGAGATATCACCTCAGGGGCGCTTTACAGTTGATGTAGGTATTACAAAATAAATATAAATATTACGAAAATAAATTGAAATTAAGTTAAATAAAATGAAGTACAGGAACAGGTGATGAAGTAAAGAAACAGGTAACACGAAAATGGAGACTCTGCAGCAATAGGTGGTGAGGAAACTGGCCAGCTGCTGCAGCGAGAAAGTGCACCGTGTTCACCAACAGTGCCAGCACGAGGTTCGTCATCCATCCAGGTATGTGTCTGCTGCTAATAGAGCGCTGACATAATATCCTCTCATAAATACCAGACCTTGGCAGCACCGCTGTGACATTCGACGAAGATAGAGGATGGAGACTCTGCAGCAAGAATCCTAGGTGGTGAAGAAATTAGACCAGCTGCTGCAGCGAAAGAGTGTACCGCGTCCACCAACAGTGCCAGCACGAGGTTCGTCATCTGTCCAGGTATGTGCCTACTGCTAATTAAGCGCTGATACAGTGTCGTCACATAGATAACAGACCTTGGCAGCACCGCTGTGACGTTCGGCAAGTCCATCATTAATCTCCATGTAACTTGTTCCTGGTGATTGTGTTTGTGGTGCAATGTGCCCGCAATAAAAGGCAACGGTCGGGATAATAAATTACCCTGGGCACTTGTAAGGGCCTTCAGAGTTTCCGAGAATTCCGTTGAAAACATCTGGCGTACCTACAGTTACCGATTCTTGTCCCAAGTTCAACTTCAGCGAATTTCGAATATTTTTTAGCACAATTTTCGATTATTTATTTTTAACACACTGCACTCTAATCACATTGCTATAAATTTCTGATTACTAATTGGTAAGTTAATTTAAAATGTTGATTGACTGATTTTAAACATAATTTCAAAGGGATGTTGCCTCATTTCCCTTTAAAATACTAAAAAAAACACAAAGCGGTTGGAGGACAGCATGACGCGTCCGGCTGCCACGAAGGGCGCTACAATGTTCGCAAACATTGTTTGAAGAAAATAGCACCAGGTCAATAATTTCACTTTTACACCCACCTAAGAAAATGGTTATCAACAATAGAGGTTTGGTGTTTCTTCTACCGATTCCCCAACCAGACTGAACAAAATGGTAAACATAGATATAGCTACACATTTTAATGTATTCTAATATTAATTACGTTCAAACTAAGCACCCGTTGGAAATCTTTAAGCTTCGTGGAATAATTCTTCCATAGCTCTTTCGTCATCGACAATCCACGAGAGAAATCTAGAAATAGGAACACGAGGGAGTAAGTACGACAAGATTTGAAGGCGAAGATTACAAATCAAAGATCAAAGGTGTGAAAAATAGCAAACGTTTCCACCAGCAAAACCGACTGGTAATCAAATAAAGCACTTGAGCTCAACAAAACGCATGATTTGCGTGGGTTTTAAGATAAATAATACTAATCTTTTATTTATGATCATAAACACATATTTTCAGCAATATTTTCAATTGTCAGCATCTATTATGAATCATTTCTTATCAAACTCAATTTCCACTTATTCTTATTTAGCCACTGAAATAATTCAAAGGAGAGATAGAGAATCTTTTTTTAACTCATTTTGAAAAGGTTTTTACCAATAAATTGCAACGTTTCCAGTTTTCTCCTCAATATATCAATTAATCCAGCAATATTCAAGGGTCTTAACTTTTGCTTTTTTTCGCAATTTCTTTCTCCCTGACACAAGTATTATAAAATCATCACAAAAATTACCCAAATATAGTTATGCACAAATTGATAATGTCCAGTTTCATTGCAAGATCAGTTAATATTTATTTTTATTATTAGTTTTTATTGCAATGTTATCCTTTGTTTCATCCCTTTTTGTTTAATTCCGCATATGACTACACGTTTGTATTAGAATTCAGTAGGTGTAAACGTAACTAAATATTATTAGTATCATAATGCAATTCGCGTTAATATCTTATATGGTTTCGTTAGTCAAACATTATATATAACCTTAACTCATGTTGTTCGCTTTTTTTTCTCTAAAAAATACTCGTAATAACAAGCCGCCAACTTTTAATGTATAAAAGTGTTAACAATCCAGTGTTTAATATATCGAGTTAACAACCGGTCTCCTCCTAACCTTCTCGATTTACACAAATTATCATCAAAAGGTTAAGAATTAACAATAATAAACAAAATAGGCAAAATGGAAGGTTGTCGCAGACGTTTACCAAAGAAAGTAGTGAATTTCCTGTGCCTCTCGCACTTTAGCCCAACGCCTATGTCGTATCCACTGACGTCAAAAGAAATCTTTATCTTACATTTAATGAATTTTCAGCTCAGCCGTATCCCAAAAATGTGTTAAATATCTCGTTTTCCTTATTTTTCTTTCACTTTAAATGAGTTTCTGGAAACGCTTAAAATTAATTCAAGTCATTCCGGTTCCCTCGTCGGCAAGAGTACTGGCGAGATACGTCATGCCCGTGACACGGAAATACGCATCACAAGGCTTTACCGGATGTGAGGGCTTTGTGACGTCACTCCGCGTATCCGATATGTCCACATTACACATTTACATCGGCCTGATGGGATTTAGCGAGTTAGGGTGGTGTCGCGTGAAATATTGTCTACTATTATTATCATTTGAAATTAATGTAAATTAGTTTTTGACGGCCTTCGCTCCGTGATTGAGGGGTAATGCTCTCGACTACGATTCCGAAGGTCGCGGGTTCAAATCCCGGCGAGCCTTTGTAAATTTTATTTAATTATGTTATTTCACAATTTATTCATCAAAAATAAGTATTATATTTGCAGCACGAAAATTCGATCAGTATCGTTCTGGCGAAAGACCACCACTCGATATGAAACGTGGCTTTAAATGGCTTTAAACGTGTTTGGTGACTAGATCTGAACAGACAGGTACTACCCCTCCTTTATTTTTCTCATTTACTTCCCCTCCCTTTTGCATTCAGCCTAACACCACACCACAGCTGGTGGTGCCAGAGGGTCACTGGCTCCACACAGAGAAAAATGAAAATTGATATTTTTTTACGAATCTCCTCAAATTATAAAACGGGATTGCAGGTCTTACGAATGAATTAACAGATTTCCTAATAACCTTTTAGTAAATTACAATTTTTTAATATGATGTCGGAATATGTGTTCAGGAATATCCGAATATTTTCGCACTTCATCGTGATATATTATCAAGGCAAATCACCTTGCATTTAAAATCTTTTTTCGAACTATTTTTTCTAGACCCGAGGTGTTTCGGATTTCATGACATTATTTGTTTATTAAAATCATTTAGGATTTAATACTGAAATTTGATATTTTAAAACACATGATTTTGTTTTAAAAGTTCTTGAATTATGAGAAAGGAACGAAAGCAACAGCAAATGGCATGAAACGCCGCTTGCGGTTGCTTCGTTCCTTTCTCATAATTCGAGGCTCGGCTCGCATTTCGGATCGCAAATGTATTCGCAGCACAAGTTACCAAAACATTAATTGACTTATAATGGGTCGCTTCGAAATATTGATTTTAATCAACGATGTTACAATATATATATATATAGACGCGCTGTAAATATCTCAAACTGGCAAGCACAAAGTGCGTCAATTGTAGTGCTTTAGATTTCGTAGTTTTAGTACTAAATTGACTCGCGTCGCGTAAGGTCGTGTGCTACCTCTAAGTAAATTGCCTTAAAAGGTGCCAAAATGCCCTCATGTGTAATGTGAAAGTGTTTTAATTATCCGGCAAACGTTAGTAAGAGCCAAGGAATAAAATTTAATTTATAAATATACTAAAATAATATTTTTACTATCGATTATTATAAGGAAGTTTGAGAATACGTCTTATTATAAAATATAATAAGCCATATTCTCAAACTTCCGGTAATTGGTTTCGGTTGCCTCCTTACTGTACCTTTTTTAAATGTCTGCTCTCATTTCTTAGCACAAACTGCCTCCTGCTTTATATTATGTTTTAGTTTTAATGTTTTTTTTTGTCCTGTCTTGCTGTTATTTTTGTTCTAAGTTTTGTTATCACTTTATATAAACAGTATATTTAGTGTTATAATATTAGATCTGTATTGGGTAAGGAACACTGTAGGAATAATTTTAAGAACATTACCACTAATACTAAATTACCGTTTTTAAGTTTCTTATAGTAAAGCTTACTTGAAGTGAAATGACACTAAACTGCGCTATATAAATGCTATATATATTATTATTATTATGTTTAGATTTTATGCCTCATACATAAAATGTAAGGCCCACTGCTAAATTACGAAATCACTACTGTCGCTAAGTAAACTTCAATGTTTAAAATAGTCTAATCATTCTGTTTCATTACATGCATTTGCAAACTGTCGTTGATCTATTATGGCACGGCACTGACTTGATCACTTGACACCTCAAAAACCGTTAGTCTAGTCGGCCTCGAGATATGATTGGCAAAACTTTTAAAAACGAAAACGCCGTCCGGTCCTATCGTTAATTTCGTTCATTAGCATATATTTTTTGAATGTCCATATTTGTCATACAACGTTTGAATTAAGAATTTACTGGAAAAATAAGAGTTTTTTTACTTGCCATAATAATTTTATTTTTTTCAGACAATAACAAGTCTAGATTATTTTAACGTCATTGATTTGAGGGTTGATTTGTATTAAAATAATAAACCAATATTCGAATTGGTATCTGTTATCTATATAAGTTTACAGGCAGGTAGTTGCAAAACTCAGCAATGAATAGATGTGGAGAGGGAAAACGTGGCAAATGAATACAACAGTCGATGCGATCGATTTGATAAGATCAGTTAAAGTGTATGGACCACGAACAAGGGATGCTGCGGAGATCTTTGTATTGACATCCCGTCCCTGTCTCCTATTCTACTTAACATGACAGCTGTCTCTTGTTCCTCGTTCAAAGCGTTGTGGGTTGTGGCCGCCATTATCATTTATTTCTGGGGTGCCAAACCATTAATAATATTTTTTTAAACTTGTGAACAAATCATAATTTTTTTTTTTATCATCGAAGCTATCATTAACAACTCTCAAAGGAAAAACTCGACACAGGAAAATCAGAAAAAAAGATTCGGTCGCACTTAGGAGTCGAGCCCAGGAGCAAAGCCCCGGCAAAGCTGAGGTCCTGGGTTCAAATCCTAGTTTTGTTTTCCTTGCTTTCATGATCCTGTACCTATATTATAAAAGCTGTTTTTTTGTATAATAGTTATCACATAGGTACCTAAGTACATAAAAATTAAGTTTTTCAAATGAGTTTAATAAAATAAAATAATCTAAGGCAGCAATTTTTTTAAATATTTATTTCATTACTTTAGGCACTTGGTTGAACTCCCCTGTGGAGGTTGATGCAAACGGTGATACAGAGGCCTTCGGCGTCCGTCGGGAGTTCTGACGAGAATACCCGATAATTAAGATAATACGCCGAGATGGCTTTGTCAATAAACCTACTAGGTATATAGAAGCACTAAACCAAATACTCACACACTGTATTTGGAAAAAAAATCCTACTTCTCATCTCGTAAATATTAACATACTGTTGGCTGTTGGCTCCGGCCCGCTTGACAGCTCGTCACTCGACTGTCAGTCAAAGACTTATTTTCTTTAAATATGCTCATATTTATGAAAGATCTTTGAAGAGTAGAGAAATGAATGACCAAATCGTCAGAAATGTTAAAGTTTATGTATAAACAAGTATTAGCAGCGGACGCGTGCAGCAAGAAAGGAAAGTCATTTTGGGTATAAGCGTCGTAAAATAACTAGTGACAAGGGTTTGCAATCCCACAGGATTTCACCAATATTAGATCCCACGGATGTTTTGGGATTGCGGGATTTAAAAAAATACAATTTCACCAAAAAAATTCTTTTTTGAAAAACGTGATTACGAGTGAAGGCCTTGTAGTACGCTTTAAAGATGGTTTGAAAGCGATATATGTAAATCGAATGTTAGAGGGAGCGCGGTAATATAAAAAAAACGATAATAATCAAGCGAAAATATTTAATAAAACACGACTCGTTTAAAATAGAGCAAAAATCTGACGATAAATGCTTTAGTTGCATTTAAAGATACACTGTAATTTTTTTCATGCCCATAACATATTAAATAACAGAACAAAACCTGTTTTTAATAATTTTCGGAACTTACTTTGCGATTTTTTTCCATCGAGGGCATTTCATATAATTAACGTTTCGGCATAACAAATATGTTGTATGCACAGACATAGGAATTAATAGACGAGAAGATAAGGGCGAGGGGTAAAATCAACTGTTGAAGAACGAAGGGAGTAAGGCTGACTGTGATTCGTCAATAAATCAATCTGACAGTAAATAGGCATCTCGCATTATAATATCACCATTTAGTTCTTAAAAGTAAAATCTGCTTTTGAATGAATAGACATTTCTACATGGGAGCGCAAATTACTCGCCACGTTATGAACTAATTTGCGAAGTCCAAATTCGGCAAAGTAAGGCAGCTTCTATTTTCAGAGTCGTGGTTAGTTTCAGAGTATTTAGTTAAGACACTTTTACAAATGTCTCATAATTTACTTACCCCAGTAAACAACGATGAGCACACTTGAGAATCGCTACATTGTGATGTGATAGTATATGTTTCTAAAACTGATCCATATAATACGGTGTGAATAAGCTTAAAATAAAGTAAAATAATGCTTACTTATGGAATGTAATACGACAATTGGGTTTATTCTCTTTTTCACATCTATTTTTACAAGTTTTCATATCAAAAGTCAACATTTTGCCGTGTTATTTCGTAAAATGAACCGATGATGCCTCGACCATAGTTCGCACAAGAATGATGACGTCACGTTTTCAAATTTCACTTGAGGCCAATATGCGAGCCCAGCCGGCTCAATGGAACCGGTATGGGGAGTGGGGATAATACGCTTTTAATCACTTAGGGCAGGTCTACTAATATTCATATGTCTATGGTTGTATGACATTATCTTCAAAAAAATTTTTTTTTGTTACTAAAAAACTTAAGAAGAAACTTATTATAAATTAAGTATGCGGAGCTTAAGCACCACGTGATACGTGAGAGCCAGAATACCAGAACCGCCGGTAATGTCTGAACACATTTGGGCGTTCACTTTTTCAGTGTATTTTTATGATAATAGATATTACTAGTACAAAAGGTTATTAATCGGAAATTACTATGGAGAGTCCTGTCAGTGACAGTTATTTTTATATTTTTTGCGATTTTATTATTTTTTATGAAATTTTTCTTAAATGTTTTTAAAAATTATACTTCAAACATATGTAATTGGAAAAAAATAAAAAATATATATTATTTTTATTTAATACCCCTGTATAAAAATCCCGTTAATCCCGCTTAAGCTCGCGGTATTTCAAAAATTTATCCCGCGATTTTAGAAATAGTGCGAGATTTGCAAACCCTACAAGGGGCTGACCAAAGTTTCGATTTCGGCCGCGGTTTCGGTTTCGGCCAAAAACTTGCCGAAACCGGAACCTGCGTTCGTTATGCGTCGTTTCACGTTCGGATTTACTCGGACGCGTGTGTACTGTGTATGCCTCAAGAATAACTTAAAAAATATTTTCAGAGAAGTTGGTAGATAAACGTTGTCTTACAATTCATAGTTTGTAATTTTCAAATATTATTTAATTTTGTCTAAGTTTGTAATAAATAATAATTCATTACTTTATGGATATTGTCTTACGTAAAGATTATTAAAGACTAGACAGATTAGTTTACTGTGGTAATTAGTTTTTATATCTTTGTAATATTTGTAATTCTTTTAAAGTTAATGTACATTTAGCATACATTGGAAAACTGTTACATAACAACGAACTAAAAAGCGCTGAAAGTCATCCAATGTACTGATTTCTCACAAGTTTAACATTAAAAAAGCCCCAAATTTCAGTGAATGTAGTATTTTTTAAATTTATTTAAATAAGTTTCGGTTCACAAAAGCCAAAATCCGGTTTCGGTTTCGGCTGAAAATCTAGTTTCGGTCGGTCACTAAAAACAACCCGATTTCCAAGGCACATTTTGACAGAACAGATTTCTAATGAAGTCTTGATTGGGGAAAAGTACCTATGTTGTATGTAGGTACGAGGAAAATAATAAATGGCCGGGTTTCCAACAATAAAATCGATCATATTACGAAGCGATAGCGATAGCGATACCATTGAATTATAGTAAGACTGGGAAAAACGAAGTATTAGCAAAACTTATTATTTATACTCTCTGGGGCTAACTTATCTATGAGAATATCTATTTATAGTGCTGTATTGCTTCACCTGTATTATATCGACAACCAAGCCACGTTTCCACATCTGGTTGTATGTGTTCGTCTTATTATAGGTATAACATAATACCCCTACGAAAAATTACTGCACTTCGACATTTTTGATGTTTCCTTGAAAACATGCAAAAATAATTTATTAAAATGAAAAAAACTTATTTTCCATTAAACTTTTATTCGTGAGCTCATAATTCTTGATTTCAAAATGTCTATTCTCCACACACTTTCTTCCTTTTTTATTATGATTGCTCATATATTCGTTAGTTAACATTTAAGAACCGTTCTCATCCCAGGCGAAATTACTGATATTGTATGGACCCACGCAATAGGTATTCAACCATGTGTATTTAACCATGTAGGTACCTCATCACTTGTATCATAATGTATGTGCTAATAAACAAATATCTCTCGATCCACTGGCCATTATACTCGTATAGTGCTCGGAGTCAAGAAAGCTCCAATTTTAAGGCAATCTATTTATGAATCCTATTCTTCGGTCGTTGCTTCATGCGAATAACACATTGCGATTGTTCTCCAAGTTGATCGACAACCTGTCATTGATGTTCTAAAACAGATGTACTCCAAAGTTTACGTATTGTTTGAGTCGAATGTCAGGTAACGATATGAATGCATATTATGTACATCTGTAGTATATAATATGTATTATCTGTATCTGAGCACCGAAGAAAAACTGAAAGAAGTGTGTTGTGTGTGTGTCTGTGAGTCTGTGCGCCAGAAGTAAGATAGATCGGGTAAAATCTATCAAATTTTGTGGAATTTTATCAAATTTAAAGTCCGAGTCAAGAAGTTATATTAGGTTGTTTATAAGCTGTTTACTCGGTGTCCGGAAACTCGTAGTACAAGCGGGAAATTGCTGAATCTACATAAAATTTGTAGTAGATTTTAAAATACGTTTTTCGATGTGAGCTTTCGTTTTTACAATGTTTTAGGTTGAATTTGAAAAAGAATCAGTCACTCGGGGGTTAATATCAGCTGTTAAGGTTCGAAACATAGACCCGGCTCCAACACGTTTGTAACCAACAAAAGCAACAAAAGTGTCCGAAAATATGAAAACGTTATTTAAAAAAAGATTTAAAAAAAATAAATTCTGATGTTGTGCAATTTCACCAGTTTATCGCTTGTAGAGTAACAGTAATATAGTATTTTGTATTTTTGTTGTTTGTTTTTGGGGTGTTATGCCGTGTTGCGCTAACTCCTTCTTTAGCCGACGTTTCGGACAGCGTTGCAGTGTCCATCATCGTGCAACGCTGTCCGAAACGTCGGCTAAAGAAGGAGTTAGCGCAACACGGCATAACACCCCAAAAACAAACAACAAAAATGCTTTTGGCCGTGAGAATCTAAAAACTTACCTAGTATTTTGTAGTTTGAAACGACCATCTTTGAGATACATAATATATTTAAATAATGCTTCTTTGTTTTTTTCCATCCCTGAATTTCAAATAATTGAAAATAAGTTCCTCACTCTTTTTTAACGAACCCGATAATTTACGTGCTTGCTAAACACGTTCCTATCCGTGCGTAGGATGACGGCGAAATAAAACAACTTCAGTACGAGACCGCGTGTTCAACTCCCAGTGAGGGACTGTGGAATGTTATTGAAAGTTCAACAACGAATCTTGTGTACAAGACAAAAGATCAAAACGGCAACTTAGTTGAACTTCAGGTGAATTTTTGAATGATACACAAAATGATATATCTGTCAAATATTTTGAGATTTTTGCTGCATGATTTATTAAATTGAAATTATACCTTTCTTAAAATAGCTTCAGCTATATTTTCACATCTTAACGGCTAGGTTGGTACTTCCTAACCTTTCTCTTTTACTTCTCCATGTTCGTTTCCTTCAACCTCACACACTGAGAAAAATGAGTATTACTAATCTATCAAGAATCTAGAATTATTGGTAATCCTTTTATAAACGGGATTGCAGGCCATTTCGTGATATTTTTTCGTAAATTCCTAATATATCGGAACACGTGTTCATGCATAATATATAATAACGAAATGCGAATATTAGGATTTTTTTGAACACGTGTTCCGACATCGTGATATTGAATTCGTTTATCAGGAAACCTATTAATTAATTCGTTAAGGACCTACAATCCCGTTCTTAACCGAATAATTTGTAAAGATAGGTACTTGATAAATTAGCAATACTGATTTTTCTCTGTGAAACATTATTCCAATCGGTATGCCATATTTCCATTCGCCATTGCTCCGGGAAGTTGGAACTCTTGTGCGGTATCACACGAAAAATATGCCGTTACGTATTACAAGCAACTTTGTAAACTTGATTGTTTTTTTATCAAACTGGAATCACCCGCTACCCATATCTTTACACTGTTCGTTCTTCAAGCCAGTCAGGTGAAACCTGTCTGAGACCATTGAGTTATATATAAATACAGTCTACATTCCTTACAATATACCCATGTCAAAATATTTTTCCCGTGCAGGAAGTAGGAAGGGGAGTGTGGAGGCTGTGGATGTCGCCCGAATCCTTACGACCGCGAACGAACCCAACGAACGAATGGAAGGTGACCGGCGTCCGCGCGCCCGCGCCGCCCTGATTACAGTAACACCCTTCTTACCGATGAAAGATTATAGCATTGCTTTCCTTATATTTTCCAGTACGACTTGTACAATAGTTCAGTATGCATGAAGGTATTTTGAAGTTATGGCGAGCGCTTGAAACCGACAGATGCCCGAGACATCTCACAGTGGACAATGAACCGATATGCGTAGTCAAGTTGATATCACGCCAAAACTGGCTCTATCTATGCACCTCATTATCTGGGACAAGGTATTACAGTGGAATTGAAATATTATAATAAAATTCCAGAAAGCCCAAGTCCTGCAGAAATGAGGTCTCTGAGGCGAGAAATGTCGAGAATCGCAAAGAATGCAAGACTGACGTAAGCGTAATCAGTGAGATTAAGAAAGGGACGCTTAGATGGTTTAGGCTAGTAGATCGAATGAAATAAAAAAGTAGTGAAAGGATATTATATAACAAATGTGAACTTCTTCTAAGTCAGGGACGCCCGAGGAAAGCATGGCTCGATCAAGTGAATCAGATACTTTAGTCGGACCGAGTCAAGAAAATCGGAATAACAGAAGAGTAGATATGTTTGACACGATGTATGAACGTGAATGATACAAGGAGTGTGTGACAAGACCAAGTGGTTCGGCCGTCCGTCTTTTCTGCTTGCCCCTGAGGGGAAACGGCGTAATGATTAGTTATTTGACGGTCTCTGTGGGTAGGCTCTAGGGGTAAGGCTCTCGCTATCAAATCTCGGCGAGCATAAGTAAATTTTATTTGATTAATTTGTGTTATTTCACAATTTACTCATTAAAAATAATATATCGTGTATTTGCGGCACGTTCCAGAGTGGACGAGAGTATCGCCCTGATGTAAGACCACCATTCAGAATTCAAATGTTGCTTGAAATGGCTTTGGCCGTGTTTGGTGACCAGATCTGAATGGCTAGGTACTTCTTCACCTCTTTCTTCCCCATATCCTGTTAGGCGGGTTTTGACCCAGGGTACAAATAATAAACAGAGGAGTATAATGTACCAACCTTACCTTTCTATTCGACGTACAAGTACTAGTTGTATAAACTTTGTTCGATAGAACGCACCAATTTAGGTTATAATTAATCATCTAGAATGTTTATACATAATAATCTCAGGTGTGGAAGTTCGCAACCAAGGTCGCGTGTCAGAATCCTGTTTGTTCTTAGGGATGGTCTCTCATAGTACATAAAATAAAAAGCGGTTCGTGGTTTGTTATTGTATGTATTGAGAAACATAATATAATGAAACATAACTAATGAGCCCTAGCATAACAGAATCATTTATTAAATTATACATTTTGGACTTACCCCAAGACCGACCTGTATCCGTTATCATAAACTACGCTACGAGAGCGAGACACTACGTCTCCTATTACCGAACACTGTGTTTTCCTTAATGGCGAAGCGACGGAACGTCCCCCCGGCTCCATCCATCGGCTGACGTGACCCCGTGAAGCGTGGATCAGGCCTCCGAAAGGGCAGAAATATATCTCCCGGCCGCATCCACGATCTCCAACTAATAATGCGTGCGTATCCGGGTTCTGAGGATGCTTCAACATAGGCCAGTAGCTTTCTCTCGGCCGCCGGCCACGAGTTGGAATTCCAAACATCAAACGTCCAAAAGAACGAGATTCCCGCTTGACGGTTTTGCGTAGCCCGAATTTACAATTGAATATCATTTAATCTTACGCCGGATGGATTATTTATTTATGGATTACCGCTCCAACTTATTTCGCTAGTCGCGTTGTTCGCCCGTACACTATTTCTTCCAAAGAAATCTCCATTACCCACATCGGGAATGGTTGTTTTACTGGTTGCGGAAACGAATCCCGTCGTGCCCGAAGCAAACTCGCACTCGACGGTACAAAAAAGGAATGGAATTCATCCATACAAATAATTACTCCAAAATGGAAATCACTGCGACTATCAGCTGTCCAGTCCTCGATCCCACACGTTCACTGCCCAGCTAAAAGTGGTTCCTTATTTTTGGCCAGGCCCAGATGTCGCTCTCGGCCCGCCGCGCGAAAAATTTCCAAACTACCATAGACAATCGTCCAGTTCCTAACTAGATTAGAGAAACGAGGGAGATAGATGTGATGATGCAGAACAAATTAATTAATACATAATAAAAACAAAAGGAATCTAGCCCTGCATCATAACAATCCTTCCCCTCCCCACTACCTTCAGCTTTACAAATATTCCAATCGAGGATGCCTTAGACTCACTATTTCCAAACGGTTGGGAGTAGTTGGGACTCTTGTGCGATTTTACATTATTAGAATAGAATTCTAATACCAGTAGATATGTTTCCACAATCAAAAAAAAATTTTTTTTTTCAGCTTACTTAGATACATCGGTGCCCTTCTGTTTTTCTTCTATTTACTTCTTGAAGAATTGGGTTATTTTCTGCATAACTTTCTACAAGCTACAAGTCAAGTATATATGTGTACTCACTTTTCGCGTACCACCAAGAACCAAACTGGCGAAAGCCTATAAAGGCTACAGAACCCCCGAATTAGAATGCAAATAAAATACAGCCAAAGGGAGCTAACACGGATCTAATAGTAAGTACCTACCTACGTTAAAAGGTATATATTTTTTTAAAATTACAAGTCCTCGGTGTCTTCCTCCTTTTCCTGGTAATGTCGTCTCAAGTTTGCGCAAATGCAGTGTATTAAATTTATTACAGGCCATTTTACACATCAGCGGTGCAACAACGCCCATTTGTTGGAAACCACTTGCTTTCATAATATTTAATATGAATGCTCTGTAAAAATACGAAACGACAGCAAATGTCTATCATGACTGGTAAATGTACTATAACGTATGATTGATTTGGTTATTGCCTACTTATCAACAAGTCCATTTGATATTTAAGTGGACGTTTAAATTTAGTTGGAAAATTACTGCTGTATTTCACATTTCCGTCGGTAGTGACTCCATTATCGTTAAGGCATTATTAATATTTTTGAGTATCTATTAAAGTGCCATTGTACATAATTACTTGTACACAAGAAATATTAGTTAATGGTCAAATAAATGAGTTTAGAATATTAATATGTTAACAACCAATTAAATAACTATTCTAGGTTCTAGTGATGTGTTCTAGGGAAACCTATGCAATGGCCAAAATGATAGTGGGTTAATTTTTCTGATATGATTTGAACACTGTAATTCCCCTAACTTGTATTTTTATAGAAGAAGAAGACCAAATTAATAAATTTAAAGAAAACATGAAACAGTAAAAGTCACAGAAAATAAAAAGGCAGGAATCGAACCCAGGACCTCTGTCTTACCAGGACAACTCTCTACCAATGAGCTACTGAGGCCTGAATATTTTCCGTCATTCTTATCGATCTGATAATAACTTAAATGCAAACATTATACATTTTCATAATTTAGTTGGCTAGAAATAGAAATTAAAATATGAAAAACGATTTGAAAAATTTAGTTATGCGAGTTCGGATACGAGGTATTTTAGATTTTCGCAATGTACCCATAGCTGAAATCTTCGGTCGAATCTTAGATAGTGCAAAACTTTTACAAAATTTTGATCGCTAGTGTAGAAAGTCGATTCCGAACAGAGATGTGATTGCAGCCATTTGGTAAAGTTGCCAAGTGTCAGAAGGTGATAATGAAAAAACTGAAGAATAACCACGAGTTCAACCAATCGCAATCTGACGTCAAGATTCTTGAGCAAACAAAGAAGAAGAACCAACAATATTTCCACAAGACAAATATTTTCAAGACATCTCGGCTTTGTTAGTGCAGTCACGACGTCAAGACATGAACACGATGAACAAATACTCGAATGGGGAGATACCAAAAATTATTATGTTCAAAAACAACATGATTATGCGTCTCTTATGAAATGCTAATATTAATACAGCCGATCAATTTATTCATAGTCGTTGGTAGACGTATGGTGTATGCAAAGATATTAGAATACAGGGGTGTATGGCCCAATCAGTAGGTAGGTACTTAAATAATTAAAACACATTATAATGGATGAGTTACATACTGTATTTTGAATTATGGGCAACTTTACAACAAAAACATTCTAGCATTCAAAAACATTTTTTCAATTCTCTGCAACAAAGCTAAACAATGCACTTCTACTGGCCATTGGACAGAACACAAATTACACTAAATATAAATTGGACACCAAGCCTTTGATCACAAGCCAAGACAGATCAAACATCAACGATAAAAGTCCCTAAAAAGAGCGTTAATAAATTAATAAAATATTTTTTAAACCACCTTATAGTATTGCCAATGGTACGATGTTCAATGTCTTTTTTATTTTGATTGTTATATATTGTTTTGTAAACTATGTTGAATTCAAAACATGTAGTGTTGTAAACTGAGCCTGTTCTCAACTCAAGATTTTAACAAGAGTCAGTCATAGTACATTACACATGTAATAATGTGTTAAATAAATAAACATTTAAAACAAAACACATTTGTCAAACTTACCGATAAACTTGTTATGAATTCAAAAGCACGAAAGGGTAGGTTTGTGCAGACTTCTAAAAAAAAAAATAATCATACACCTGGATCAGCAGTAGTATAGTTTTCAAGGTTCCATGTGAATTCCGTACACGAATCCCACTACTTGGAGGCAGTGAGGCTATGGCATCCTCAAAAAGGTATGTCAGGCGAAGGACATGGCAAAGTAAAAGCTTGGGAAGTTCCTGATTATTCAGATCTGGTCACCAAACACGGTTAAATCCATTTTAAGCAACGTTTCGATTCTGAATGGTGATCTTTTACCAGAGCGATACTGAAAGTATCTGACGCTCTGGAACAAGCGAAATGACAAGTTAATCAAATAAAATTTACTTGCGCCCGCCGGGATTTGAACCCTCGACCAACGTAACCCGTAACCAATCAACGACGGAGACAGAGATTTTATGCAGTGATTCAAGTTTATTCCATTTCGATGATTGTTTTCGGTAGGTTTGTTTATAGTGCGAAAATTCTCATCATAGGAAAATAACAAGATGTATTGATTGGTTTTTACGTACGGCTAGTCCGGATCAGATTTTCATTAGTGTGATTGAATTAGTTTCCCGAATGTTTGATTTTTTGTCTATAGTGATGACGTGCCCTGATTCGCTTGCGTTCTACGTTATTATTTGTCCAATAGCTTTCTTACTAATGCGTTTATGCGTGATGGCACTGCGTATGTAAGACGTAAGAGTCATCAGTAACCTCATAATGTCCTAAAATAACTCAAGACTGTCATGAGTTATATGTCTGACGGTCTTAGAAATACATAGGAATGAAATATCCGAAGGTTGAAAAATCAAAAACACATTTCACGTAATAAATTCACGAATCACGTTTTTTGACCATCAGAATTCCTCTTAAAATAAGACGAATAGTAAAAATGTATAAATATTCCATGAGGTATCATCGACTAAGTTTCTAAGTTTTCCTGTGAAGGACCTTTAAAAATATAGTCTTGACTTGAACTCATTAAACAATTAAATTTCTTTTTTATCTGGATTAAGGATTTTGGAGATTTTTGATTCGAAATAACAATGATAATAATGTCATTAAAAAAACTAAGTTTACAGAGTTGGGCGGAAAAAATATAGATGAATTATACATAGAACCCTCCGGGCGAAGTACCAAATTTTTTGTGAATCACAGATATCTTCAGAATCATATACTTTACTTTTTGCCTACGATCGTATTGCTTACGATTATTTTAATAACGATCAGTTGAAAGTTACTCATAATATTTAGTCAATCTCGGTCCTCTGTAATAATCAGGTCTTCAACAAACCTAACCCTTAAAATCCCAATAAAACACTCCACCCACGGACAAAGATCCTTTAAGTACTATTCTATTAAATTGTAATAACTAATCTAATGTGAAACAACTTGCTGATAATTCACCAAAACACAAACTGAAAAACATATCACAGAATGGATAAAATCTAAAGGTACATAATTTTTCCAAAACATACTCACCCCAAACCAAACATAACATAATTTAACTAGCATGTATATTATGTTTTTAGTTGTACTAAATAAATTATTGTTGTATAATAATGTGGTAATGTTTTAAATACTTGCATTAATTTCATCTACTTCTGTTTTGTTTTATTATCTTTCGTCTTAACTGTATCTTTAAATATACTACATGTAGTATTATTTTCTTTTCAATAAATTATGTCTATGTAATATTATGATGTAAAAACTATTAACATATTATGTGTACAATACTAAACCATCTTAAATGGAAACAACAAATTGAAAACACAGCTAATAAAGTGCGCAAGCTTATTTATATATTTATAGCATTGCGGGAAATTATAAAAACTCAAGACATTAAAAAAATATACTACGGGCTCTGTAACTCCGTCATAACCTACGGTTGCATTGGATGGGGTGGAACAGGATTAACAATATTATACCCGCTACTGAAGGCACAGAAATCCATTCTACGCGTCATTATGAAGAAACCCTTCAGATACTCGAGCGACGCTCTCTTCAAGGAGTTTAATGTGCTTGATGTTCGACAGTGTTACATAAAAAAAATAACAATCTGCGTCCACAAAAATAAAAACAAAACGATAACAGTCGATCATAATCATCAAACCAGAAGTAAGAGCAGAAACGACCTTTCTATTCCAACTAGCAATACTGCGGCTTATCAAAAAGTTTTCTCATACCTGGGACCAAAAATATACAACAAAATCCCCTCTCAATTTAAACTATGTGAATTATCAGCCTTCGGTACTAAAATTACTAAATGGTTATTAGACTTAGGTAGGACAGATTCCGAAAAATTATTAAAAAACGTAGTCTGAGTTGATTTCTTCGATTTTGTATTTTGTATTTACCTAAAAAATATTTTTTTTTTATTTTTCTTTCTTACATTGATATATTATATTTTTATTTTATATTTTACATGTACCTATCTGGATTTTATTTTTTATTACTGCTAAATTGTATTTTCCTAAAAAAATATTTTCTTTCTATTTTTCTTTCTTACATTTATATGTTATATTTTAATTTTATTTTATATTTTACATGTACCTACCTGGAATTATGTACACGCAACCTTCCAATTTGACTGTCCTAAAACGGGAAACTTCCTAGTTGGACAGTCAAAGCTTCCTTTTATATTTGTATATCTTGTATGTAATAAATGTAATAATAATAAATAAATAAATAAAATACTGCCGCCATGGGTCGTACCACAATATCCTCCTTGAGTATCCCAATGACCATGATGTTTTTTTACTTGATGGCATAATAACACTTTCCTAAAACATGCGCACACGTCAGCACAGGTTCTTCTACTGAGGTATTCACAAAACACTCATACTAACCCATACAGATACTGACTTTTAATATACTTGTTTAATTGGGCTAACTGTATGTAAATGAATAAATAAAAAAATTGATTACGATCATTTTGTATAAGATCATTTTGTTTACGATCATTTTGTATAGGTACGATCATTTTGTATACGATCACTATGAATACGATCATATTGTATACGATTATTTTGTATACGATCATTTTACCTACAACCGTTTTCCGACGTTATATGTAAAGCAACACATTTTTGAACAATGAAAATACTGTTTGAGGTTCACTGGAATGATGCAAAGCAGGACACAATGCCAAAGTTAACGATTGCATTATCATTCTAATTTAATCAACACCATTAAATTCCCGTTGGCGTCATATATCTTTTATCAGGAGATTTTTCAATGTGGATGAGTGTTTCAGGCGAACAATTATTGCTTGTAAAATAATTGTTACCCTTTGTGCTATGCATAAAAAATCTTGTCTTAAAAACATTAGTTTACCAAAAAAATTATAACCATTAAATTTATTCATTGTGAATATACAATAGCCGCCCATATACACCAAAGTACCAACGATTTCCAAAATTATATATTTATTTTATGGATTCAGCAAACTATTTGTGTTTACTTGTCACATCAATTATTTCAAATGGGTTTTATAAAATGGCTGGATTATTTGAAGAGAACCGATTGAATTATTTCGGTAAACATTTTGTTTTTAATCAATTTACTTTCCATTTGAATGGAAACGCGTATATTTTAATAGCCACTATTTGTTTTCGGTTTCAGAGGTCAGTTATAAAATCTATATTACGTTATGGCTTTAATAAATTATTGATACACACTTTTAAATAATATTTTAACACGCTAATTAAGATAATCAATGGACGAGCTATTTTTTTTCGGGAAAAATGGAAACTAACCACATTAATCTAAATAAACTCAACGTACGTAGGTACATTATGGAATAAAAGATTAAGCTTCTATTTGTAAACATATTTAGCTGGTATTCACGAACTGGGGAAACACACATTTTATTTTAAGTATTATACATATTATATAAGTTATTTAAGAAGATAATATTTATAAAACTAAACGATTAATCAATAGCTCAATGGTTAGAGTGTTATCCCGGTAAGACAGGGGTTCTGAGTTCGATCCCCAGTTGCAACCATTACTTTTTAATTTTATATGTCTTGCTCTGTTTCATGTTTCGTTTAGATGTATTAATGTTAAAAATCATCTACTTCACTGATTAAATATTATATTGATGCGTTTTTCTATATGAATAACCGCATTTGAATAAGCTAGTGAGATAGTGGATAAAGATAATTATATAATCCCTATTGGGGTATGTTGTTGTGAGGCTGAATTTTGTGGGAGGGGAAGGAGATGTTGAAAAAGTTGGGGTAGTACCTGGCTATTTAGATTTTGTCACCAAACATGGTTAAAGCTATTTCAAACAACGTTTCATTCTGAATGGTGGTATTACGCCAGGGTGATACTAAAAATATCTTCCACCTGGAAAATGTGCTACACGCAGGGATTAGAACCCGCGCCCTTCTATTTGCTAGTAGAGAGCCCATCCCTTCGAACACGGAGGCCGTCAACCAATCTACATATTAACTCCTAGACTGGTTAAATTTTGCACACTTGACCTTTAATGTCTACATTAGATTTCTAAAAATTCATCGTAAAGCCTGGACAACCCCGGGGACTTTAACCAGTAAAAGTATACAGTACAAGCAATACCCAATTGCTGAGAGCCAGTGGGACTATTGAATCATCAATTTGAGGAATGTTATATGCTGAAGTAAGTGGGTAGAGGAGACAGAGATCGGAGAAGACGGTCGATCGTTTTAGGAAACCAGAACCGGGCTGCATTTAAATTTCGCCGAGATCCGAGTGCCGCCCGTTTACACGAGAATTCGAACATTTCCTTGAGTTGGGATCAACATTGCGAAATATTCCGTGGCACTAGTGATTAATGTGGAAACGTTTCCGTAAACTTTCCGTTGTCCGAGTGAAATTTCCTAGCCGGAGCAATGTTCGACTAAGATGGAGGGAGATACTCAAATAAGCACTCGGAGATCAAACATTTACACAGCACTCTGCGACGCGATGAAATACTTTCCCACTGAATCATGGCAAACGTTGGATCCACTAAATTGAATGGTGACTGGTAAAAGATTTACTGGATATTTATAAAGCCCGTTCAGTGGGTCACAATGTCATTTCCCACTCCGTTGTGATCAAATTTGTATCAAAGTTTGATAGAAATTAATCACTGTGAATTAATAAAATAAAAATAATGATAGGCGGTGAAGCTTTGAAAGAAGTGTTTGAAAATAAATATTTGGGAGTAATACTGGACTCCAAACTGACATATTTTTAAAATATGATTGTTGGGAAAAATAAGGAGATTCCAAAATATGTACAGCCTCACAACGCAATCGTTGTAATCAGTTTTTTTTTAATAACACGTGTATAATGATTGTATTAAGTCTTAGATAACTATGTACCTATTGATGCGTATTTAAAATACAACAAATACATAAATAAAATAAAATGTACGTATTTGACCCATATCAACAACCGACAGTAAAACATTAGACACATTACGCTATATTATGCGCGCATAATTTGGGCGTGGCATATACGTATTATAAGTCGGAATGACACACTACGCTATAATCTTCCTCGGGAGACGGGGTCGGATCAATTGGGGAACTGCCACCGAATATAATTTCTTTGTATGGGATCTGTCACTTTGACAGACAACAGCCGCATAATTACGGCGCTCCGTAAATTGCAGGAGAGGAAGTCGCATAATTTTCAAATATAGCCTGGCTAGCAGATCACGGGGCATATCGTCCACACTTATAAACATCATCTTTTTAGGTATGACTGGGATTGTATGGCGAGGAATATGGAGTTATATATAACGCTTTGAACTTATAGCGTTATCTGTCACCTCCTTAAGGCGATGCCATACGTAGTAATGCAAAATGATGTGTTTTTGGTTTGAAAATTTTGTCGCCTAGAAATGTTTCAGATGCTTTAATTAAATATTGCGAGTAGAATACATCTTGGCCTTATAAATAATCGAGTAATTTTTAGATAAGTCTTTTTATAAGCCCAGAAAAAAATAATGTATAAGGCCTATGAAAACTGCTTTAAAGTTCAAAATCTCCTACTTACGAACCCATTTTCGGTTTTGATTTTATTGTATAATGTGGAAAATTAAGATATTTATAAAATGATCAAAAAAAAAATTTAATATTTATGCCTGAACATCGACAAAATAAAATAAAAGGCACTTTTTGGCAATGTTTTTTTTTTGCATAAATCAAAACAGGCGGATGGTGTTAAGCGGGAATTTAAACCTTATCGCCATCTACTTAAGGGTTGTTATTGATAGCGGCTCAATTTAAAATATTACATGACGTAGTGCATCGCTTTAATTCTGAAGTCACGAAGTTTGTACGATTCGCTTAGCATGGTCTCCGTGGTCGAGGAGTAAAGCTCTCGACTAGCATGCTGAAGATCGCGGGTTCAAATCCCGGCGTGCGCAAGCAATTTTATTTAATTAATTTATTTTATTTCACTTTTTTTATAATATATTGTGAACTTGCTGTACATTCCAGTGTGAAAAATACCCTCAGTATCACCTTGGTGTAAGACCACCAATCAGAATTGAAACGTTGCTTGAAATGGCTTTAGGCGTGTTTAGTGACCAGATCTGAATAGTCAGGTACTCCCCACCTTCCTCTTCCTCACTACCTTCCCTTCCCATCCCCACTATCTTCAGCCTCACAACATTCCCCGACTGGGGATGCTATAGTATCACTGGCTCCAGACGGTTGGGAGCAGTTGGGACTCTCGTGCGGTATTTATATTTTAAAAAAATCATTCACCAAATTGCTTGCTTATAATATTAGTTACTTGTATGATAATGTGGCTTATTGGATCTGACCAATATTATTTTTGGAACTATATGTCCCTAAATTACCAATAGGTATGGTAGACAAAATAATAAATTAATTTTGAGCGAATAAAAGTTACAGTACGTCTCTTCAAACAAATTACTATATCGTGTTAAAGGTGAATTTGTTATTTTCTCTAAAATTAACTACACTTTTCTAAGAGCTATTTCGTGAGTTGCTGCCAGACAAAAACTCATTGCGATGTATTTTTTTCATGTCTCTGAAAGGTTATTTTTATTCAAAAATTGCTGCTCAAAAAGGGAATTGTGTACGCATAATTATTTTGTATGCCAACTAGATAATTCGTAAATACGTAGAGTTGGTAGGAAAACGTGTTTTGTTGTGTATTTTGTGTTGAATGGTGATTTTTTTGTTGTTGATATTTCGTACTAAAGAGTAACAAAGCTCTCCAATGTTGGCACAGCCCCGGAGCAAAGTTCTCCTTTCAGTGTATTTAGTGGGGCCTTTTGTATTTTATACACAATACACATTTATAGACTTCATTCGTTTCGAACCCTTTTTATTGAAATTTATCACCCGTACCTAATGTTATGGATTCTATGCAAAGCAGCGGCGCGGATACTAAACTTTACGAAATCGTTTATCCATTCAGGAAAGATAAGGTCATTCTCACTTCCCCAATACTCGTACAAACAGTCTGTAGGGAGATTCGAACCATTGATAATGAATACAAGAATAAATCAGGACTACTCGGTACCCAAATGTAAATAAAACACACATTTCACAGTAAGCCGACTAAAATTTTCGATCAATATTGTTTTTAGAAATCTTTAAGTAATGAAAAATGCATATTTTTTGCTTGCTTTCATGAGCTATCAGGTTTGTATATAAAATGTAATATATAGCAAATATAAAATCAATTGTGACTTTACCTCAAATAAGACAACATGTAAATTTTAAAAAAATATATTGAAATTGCAAGAATTTATGTTAAAAAAATCATGTAAGAAAAACATTTATTTTATGGAGCTTACTCTGGCAGTTATGAAGATTTCATTTTTCGACAAGATATCATATTATAAAAATGTTGTAGGTTCAATACAGAATTATATAAACAACAACAAAAAATTACCCGTGACAGTAAAATAGCTTAATTAGAGCCTCCCCTAGACAAAATATCTTATTAGGTATATTATTCCTCTCTTATAATTATTTTTAAAATCCCAAATTCATGGACGTGATGTCTGACGTCACCCGTCACCAGTCTATAGATATATTACTCTTGTAGACTCATATCAGAACGTGTCAGCATTAGCAGATTTAGTAGTACTAACAAAAAGGCGTGTTTTAGTGTGATCAAGTTTTTTTTTAAATGACGATTAATAAATATTTTTTAAAAGCCATAATATTTTTTAATAGAGTTTGTTAATTAATTAGATATTTGTAGATTCCAAAACCTTTTAATGTCTGTGTGATGGAGGAAGGCCGTCGTGGCTTCTCTTTATATTTCAAGGCTTTTACAACTTAATTGGCACTTTGGAGAGGCGTAATTTCGCAGTTCTTTGATTACCATAAGTACTATCTGAGTTTTAAATCTCCGGTCTTGTTGTTTACTGTCCTAATTATCCTAGCCCTCTTTTGAAAACTTTCGCTGGCTCTGAGCAATCCATCCCCACACAATCCCAACCATCCCTTACTCATAATTTATCACTCGAGGCACAAACTTCGCCGGCAATGGGGGCTAATTATGTTTATACCGCATTTCAAAAAAGTTTGTTTCAAAACAACATTTTTCTTTTGTGAATACGAAAAACCTTGAGGAATTTTTAATATTGCCGCAATCAAAATCTTTACAACGTTAATATAAATAGTTGAGTATTTAGATATTTCTGAAAGGTTTTATGTCATGTTAGCTTACCTTCCTACTTACTGTAATTTCTATTGAACAACGTTTCATAACCATTTCTATGGCATGAAAGAACTCTATCAACATACTCATATAAGTGCTATTATTATGAGCGATGTCATATAACAAGGAATACCCCAATGACAATAGGTACTTTGCATGTTCAATTTTCTAAACATTGTTAAGAACAGAGTTCTTGAGATCGGTACCTTCTTAGAAGGGCATTTGTAAACCTGTACAATAAATTAATAAACTGTGCTGAAGGAATTGAACAAGCCTTTAAATACACCATTGTAAGGTCCGTTGCGTGGCACAGGTAATACAGACGTCTGAAGTTCTGAAGTAGTTGGATCGTCCCGTTCAGAAATAGTCTACTATAGTAAATAATAATACTGATGGTGAACTTTTCCGAATCGAGACGTTTCTTGCAAAGCGCACTTGAAGCGAAATAAAGTGTTAAATTATTATTACCAGTAGTTCTTTGAACAGTAAAATTTAAAATCTTGAAAAAGAAGCATAGGTCGCTTATCCTACGCTGATTCCTAGTTATATGTATGCAATTAATACAAATTAAACCGCACGGAGAAAACTAAAAAAATATATTATTTTACTAATTTACCTCTTCAAATTATTCGAATTCTTTTAAAAACCGGAATGCATGCTTTTAACGAATGAATTGACCAGTTTCCTAATAAACTAAGTAAAGCGCCAATATATTATGGAGATGTCGGAATACGTGTTCATAAAAAATCTTTTGCATTTCTTCATTCTGTACTATCGGGAGAAACGCAGGTGAATTAACACGTGTTCCGATATATTTTAATGTAGTTTATTAGGAAACAGCATACTATCTCGTTTTTAACAGGAATTTGATAAATGTCATTTTTCTCCGTGCACGTAAGAATATATGTAAGTTTCAGATAATGAATTACAAAATTTATCCAAAGATAACTACGCCACTATCTCAAAGACTTTTTTCTAAATTTCTTCAGGCAGGTGGGTACCATAATATTGGAAAGCTCAGACCAACCTAGTCAAAGTAAGGCTTGCTCTAATAATATAGTGAATTCATCAGATTTTCGAAACCGGAAACGGAACTGACAAATTAAATGCCAAACGGTCGACTTAAAACAGGACTTCGATACGCTCAATCAGTTATTAAAGAATGAATAGAACGGCAATTATATCGGTGATGGCCAACATGTTCAATGTCTGTAATAATACCTGGTCGGCAACGACACTATTCCAATCGTGGAATAAGTGACATACGCATTTAACGCCATCATTTTTTTAGAAGTGTCTAGTGTAAGACCCTGTGAGTTGTCTATGGAAGTAAGAGCGAGATGTCGTTAAAATTACCTTCATAAGCTGTGATAAGCACCGTTATTACTTCAACTTAAATACCTTACAATAACTTAAATTAATCATAACGGCATTACAAAGCCTCAGTTCTAAATTTGATTCTTACACAAGATTAGAACGGACCTATTTTCACGACATAATCAAGTTTTCATGAATACTTTACAAAAAAACTAATCATTGAGTTTCACGCCAAGTACGTTTACATTTTTTTCACAACGCCACGTGTTTTCTGACTGCTTAACCCAAATAACATTACGTCAATATAATCACTTATCGGCAAGTAAACTTTACGTGTTTTTCTGTGTTCGATGGTGCGTCGTTCTGTAAAAATCCAATAAATAAATAATACAGATATACTTACCTAAAAAAAAATCTAAGCAATCCCGCAGAAAATTCCACGAATTCAAAGCGCCCGCATTTGATTGAATTCCATTAAATTTCAACAGAATTGCTTGTGGAATTTTTCTTATAATGGGATGAAAAATGTTTGGGAGAGTTATTTGGATTTTTCTTAGAAAGTTAAATCCATAGAGGTATTATATATTATACAATAAATATACAAATAAAATAGTAAGTTTGAATCAGAACCCGCGCTTGGTATACTCTATAATGCTTGAGGTTCATTGTGTTTTCTTTACAAAGAGAAGCGCGCGTTTGATAGTTAATTGAATTGCAGAATACCAGGAAAATAATAAACCAGATAACTAATTTTTTAAATATTTTATTAAAGAAATAAGCAAAGGACATATAAAAAAATAAGTTTAAACGAAAGATGAAATAGAACAAGACACATAAAAAAAGATAACGGTCACAACTAGGGATCTAACCCAACATCTCTTGTATTACCTGGACAGGTATCTTAAACCACTCGACCATTGGGACCGATTTATTAAACGTCATATTTGTCGATATCATATTTCAAATTCAGATGTCTAATATGCATGTGTGCATTTTAAATAATGTACAAGAACAAATCATATGTCACTCCGTTCACTGCGGTCTTAATTACTTGTTGTTTTTGGATGACTTCAAAATGCATATGTCCTTCTTTCGTCTGTCCTACTTCTATGACCTCAGCTCGGAGCGTGTCGACCTTCAGAGCTATGATTACATGGCTCGTGTCGGAAATTGCTAGCTTCAACCTACTCTCTGTGCATGTAATTATCTCTGGAAATTGATAGTCAAGAATTTGGCTGCGAAAATTGTAAGCGAAACATTCAGAATTAATGGATAGTTCATATCTGCGTGGCGGCGCCGGAGAGGATTATAATATGTGAAATAACGGGAACTCTGTATTGTGTGTTTTGAACTTATCTACTAGATAAGTACATCTTTGTTAAAACACATCGTCTTGCACCGCATTGCTTTGTTAAAACACATCTCGACTCATCGTCTTGCACCGCAATAGAAGGGATGGATCCATACATCCGTCACTCTTGGACACATTGACTAACAGACTTCCACCCACCCCTCATACCTTTTTCCTTCCAAGAACTTCCTTTTCTTGATTTTTGTCTTCAGGGCCTCCTGTGTTGTGCTAATGTAAAAACGCAGATAAAACAAGTTTTGAAACCGAATATTTTTCTTCAAACACAGCAAACTTATTCTTTGAAGGCGATAAAAGACCTAACCTAATGTAATGAGAAAATAACAGACTTAATGTATATACGCCAATTCACAGACTTGGTAATAAGTATAGTTCAATGGATATTTACCGCCAGCACTCACCTTTCAGGGTCCAAACTAAAATTCTGTCTATTAGAATATTTGTAAAATTCTGTCTTTTAGAATATTTGTAAAATTCTGTCTATTAGAATATTTGTAAAAGCCTGTCTATTAGAATATTTGTAAAATTCTGTCTATTAGAATATTTGTAAATTTTTTTTTTCATGTGCACATTTTATCTTTATGTCAATTTGTCCATGTTCTTTAAAATACACAATCGGGTTTAATAAAGGTTTGTTAATTACGCACGTGCTTTACAACAAATTGTTCATGTTTATTTTTATAATTATGTTACAAACTTATATTAACTACGTTTTCAAATTACTAAAATACATTTATCAAACTCCATTGTACAACTTTTGATACACTTTTATCTTTTATACTTTTCATGTACACCGTTTATCGCAGTATTAATTTAGCTACTTTCTATAAAATACCCCATCTGGCGAGATAAATGCAAATATGCTTTATTACATAATATTCATGTTTATTTTCATAAATATCAACAAAATTATTACATATTTATTTTGCACTCCTGTTATTAAACAGGATGTCCGGGGGTAAAATGCACTACCTTCGGGAGGTGATTTTACAAGATTTTAGAAGTAGAAAAGAAAAATAACTTTTTTCAAAAATGAATTTTTTGCATGGTAAAAAAATATTATTCTGAGGAAAAATATTTTAGAATGGGACAAAAACGTTGTAATTTTGAAAAAAACATATCTTTTTTACTTCTTCCATCATGTAGAATCACTTCCCGAAGTTAGTGCGCTTTACCCCCGGACGCCCTGTATGCAATTATTGAACTTCTTTGTGCATAATAACTCTCTATTATAACTTGTATTGTACGTTGCTTATATCGTTCATACTCAGTTTATTATGTTACATTTTATCAATAACAATGTATAAATGTAAAATCCTCCAAGGCGTGAATAAATAAATATTTCGCTTGAATAAATCTCGACATTAATCTAATGATAATTAAATGCTGTGTAAATAGAACTTATTTCACCGAATACCTAGTGCGTAGGTTAATATAAATACCTACATAAATGTGCATGCACACTTAAATAATAATTGTTTTGTTGACGAAAGGCAAGCTACTAGCGGCTGCTTATACAGCTTATGTGACGTCTATTATTTAGGTACCTACGTCAATTTGCTTCGGAAAATAATTTGAAGCAAGTAGGTAAGCACAGTTTGATAATTGAATAAAGTGAAACTACTACGGCAATTATTTTTTTAATGATAAACTAATGTTTATAAGACAAGGTTTTTATGTTGAGCACAAAGGATAACAAATTTTTTATTTTTATTTTTTATTTTACTATAGAAACAAACAGTACATGATTTACAGAAATGAAACAATATACAGGAATAAGATACTTCATGTTGTGTACCTATGATATGTTTCCTTGTAATGTCTGCTAAGTGGTATGTTTATTCCTTAATTACCAGGTGACGTGTGTAGTATATAGGTGTGTGTGTGACGTGTGTAATGTATGTGTGAGTTTTTGTGTGCGTGTGTGTGTCTGTATGTATGCGCAACAGTTTAAATTTTTATTTTTTTTTTTTTTTTTTTTTTTTTTTTTTTTTTTTCTTTTTTTTTTAAGAAAGACAAACATTCCCGGGTTACGAATAACCCAACAATGTTTGAAAATCTCCTACTACCACCACAGAAAGCCGAAAATGTTGCTTGTGTTGTGATGGAGGACTTAGCCAGCCGAGGAATCGAACACGCGACGCTCGGGTGAGACCCAAGCGCTATGCCCACTCAACCACTGACCGGTCAAATTATTGACATATTTCCTCTCGGAAGGCAACTGCAATTTCTGATGGTGAAAATGTGCTTTTTCTAAATTACCTATGCTCTTTTACATTTGAAACATCTTAGTGTTGCCATTTAAAACAAAACAATTTGAATGATTGAAAGACCAATGTCCTACATTCTATTGGACACTCTTATTATGAAATCCACGAACTCGGCGAATATACATATTATATGACTTTTTGCCTTGTCATTACTTGCCCGTGATTAATAATAAGACCCCAAACACCGGACAAAGAAAATGATTCAAAGGTTATTAACTGGCACGGACTATTTTCGTTGTAAACAAAGGTTGTTTTCCAAGGAGACTTTTCTCAAACCAATTAAATAAATAAACGATTTGCTCTTTGCCCGTATTCGAAACCATAAAAACTTGATTACCTATTCTCGAACTGAGAATACATTACTTTATGGCTGATTGAGCTAACATAATGTACATACATACCTAATAGAATAGCTCTAGCTGTAAGTTTGTATGAACATTTGACTGCTTTCATTGTAATCTAAATATATAAAAATCAGCCTATGTTTGCGCTCGCAAAACCCGAAAAGTAGTCGACTGATATCGCTGAAAATGTCAATGTTTATTCTTATAAGTGCCAGGAATATTTAGAGAGTGGTTTGAATGGTCAAAGAAGTTGGGGACGCACGAGAAGGACAATAGCAATATAGAAACATTGCGGGGTCCACTAGTATAATATAATGACACCAATGACGTTTCAACTAATATGTAGAGAAATACCGGTTTTCAGTATTAATGATAACATGTTTAATTATTGATCGATGGGATTAATCTATGAAGTGAAACAGTGTCCGCAGGCGATATTTTTAAAAATCGTTTCTCCATAAATTAGTACATACTAAAATAATTTGGTTCTGCTCTCAACAACGTATTAATTTATCCTGTAAGGACTAGATAAATGGGGATGTAAAATCAATTAAAATATGAGATGAATATTTTAAAAAATCGGCCTGTAGCGCATCCCATATTTTCTGTTGGAATAAAAAGCTACAAATTTAATAATATGTAAAAAAAAAACGGTCGGCAGAGTGTATTTAAAACCCAAAATAAAAAGTGACAAAAACAAAACCTATACCTAACCTATCTATATTACAAAATTTTAACAGCAAAAAAATATTATTTTCAAAATTTGAACTGATTTGTCAATATTTTAGACTATCCTGTGATTTTCCAAGCTATTGATTTTTCGACGCTGATTTTTCTTAGCTGGTAATTAATATAGAGATATAATAAACTATTTCACAAGCATCAAAATATGCGTACGTAGCTGTTTTCGTGAAATAAAATATGCGCACGTAGGTGTTTTCGTGATATAAAATATGCGTACGTAGGTGTTTTCGTGATATAAAATATGCGCACGTAGGTGTTTCCGTGATATAAAATATGCGTGCGTAGCTGTTTTCGTGAAATAAAATATGTGCACGTAGGTGTTTTCATGATATAAAATATGCGTACGAAGGTGTTTTCGTGATATAAAATGTAATTGATTGAACAGACTGATCCGATTGATAAAAATGTTGTATACACAATGGCAAACGATTACTATTAGTTTATTACTATTAGTTAAAATCAAATACAATACTTTTTGTTTTAAAACCACGAGTTTTGAATATTTTTTAGAACCGACCGGTTTCGCTTTACTCAAGCATCTTCATGGTACAAATTATTACTAGACAAGAAGTACAAAGTGTGTAATATAAATTTAAAAAAGCTGTAAAAACCAAAGTTCGGTTCTAAAAATTATTAAAAACTCGTTCTTTTAAAACAAAAAGTATTTTATTTTATTAACTTTATTTCTTAGTTAAACCATAATGAGCTTGGAGCCCGAATTGTAAGTAGGCTGATTGGATATTTATTGCGAACATATGGAACACATTATTATTACTGTACAGTTGCCATTAATTAAGGATTGTATTCATACTCGTATTTGTATAACACTACCAAAGGAATTGTGTGCAAATTCGATTACTAAAGGCTGTGTGGAAAACTAGGGAGCGCTATGTAAGGGGGGAATCGAAGAAGTGCTAGCTAAATTAGGAGCCATCTTCCCCAAAATCATACTCGGTTACTCGGAAATAAATAAAGGAACGAATTTCAAAATATAATGATTTGAGAACATTTTTAAACGAGTGAGAATGATACTAATAATCAGTTTGCCCAGGGCTGCTCCTATGCAGGCGCAATTGGAGCAGTCCGCTCTGGGCGCCGACTTGCCAGGAAGTCAAGGCGCTGATGATATGGAACGTCTGACACACCACCCTTGAGGTTTTCACTAGTACCAGGCGCCGTTTGTCTCAGGGGCGGTTCTGATTTTGCCTCACACTTTGTAACTTGCTGGCTCATTGATTTAATCAGTAGTGAAACGTCAAATGAATGCCTCGAAATATGTACATTTATAAATTATTGTAATGTTTTTGTATATTTAATAAGAAATAAACTAAAATTTAGGTACATTTTTGACATTTCGGTAGATGAAAAAACAATGACTTGATTACGGCAATGGAAGTAATTTATGGTAATAACATTATATCTGGAGGTATTAATGATAACATTTTGATACCGATTTTAAATCTCGTTTCTTTGATAAATCACATATGGCACTTTATAATAATAATTTTATCAATGGACATACATTTTTATCAATGGATAAATTAAAAAAATTGGTAAATTTCATGATTATTATTAGAATGATAAATTATGAGCTATTATCGCTTTTATAGACTTCCTTTAGAGGAGGGGTTTAGGTACTGCCGCCCCGGGAACCGTTTGTTGGATAACCAACATGGCTTGGGGCGACCCTTCGACCTCTCCAACTGGTCTCTCTTGACCCATCGCCTTGCGCCGTAGCGGGAGGGATAGAACATTCGTCATATCTTTTACCTTCCCAGAACATCCTCTCCTTCATTTACTTTAAAAGATCCGCCACACAGCATCCCCAAAGATGACATGTAGGGTAAATGTAAAAAAATATATTAATAAAAAAACACACCTGGCACACCTTCGAATAATGCTATTAAGTATATATTAAAATCATAATTCGTTTTACTACAACCTCGAATAATACCACTAAGTATTTATGAAAATCTTTTTAATAGTAACAAAAAATTGTTACCCTTTATGTAATGCATAAAAAGCATGCCTTGTAAACATTAGCTTATTATTAAAATAGAGAAAATATTCCTTTTAGGTACATGGGTAGAGGCAAATTATTTTAAAGAAACAAATTTAAATATATTTATGCATATCGATATTATCGAAACCTTTTACTTTGTGGTTTGGAACAATTCGGAATCGATTGGCCGTACGATTTGATATTGTCGGAGCCTATTTGATATGGCACAATAAAGTGTTGTAGTTAGAGGTAGTTTTACGATACACATTGTTTGGTATTACATTGGAATCAGAACCTACGGATATAATCATTAACGTATTGCGGAAAAAACGATAGTGTTAAGAGAAGACCTTTTAAATAAGCAGAAAACCAATCTAAGCATACTTATTTAATGGTTATTCAGGTACTAATGTTAAATCTGAACGTTTATTGCCATGGTAACAAAACCACTATTTTTTTTTATATTAAATTACTTATTCACGTATATATTCATAAAGTTATTCGGATAACAGGAATGATGTTGACTCGGTCAAGAATTAAGTGAGATTTCTTTTAGGTTCGGTACCATCGTGTGCCAGTTTGTTTTATGACTAATAAACTTGTTACGTCGAGTATAAGTATAACCTACCACGTGTAAAGTACTTCATTAAATAACTTGTTCGGTAAATGAAATATAGATATTTATTATAATTTTTTAATGAGGAAATGTTGTAAAAATAGGTAATGTACGACGAACTTACGAAATATACGTTCCACTATTCCGAGACCCAAGGCAATAAATAGTGTGAAACCCGACGATAATTTTTATTTTCATTATTTTTTTTTATATTTATATACCTAATACATCTATCACATACATTATAATTGCGTTCTGATGATTAGGTTGAGTACCAACGATGTATGCATCACATGGATATGATCTGTGGAAAGCGCCACGAAAGTCTCCAATCTAGGAAGAAAAACTATTTATATTTTATTTTATTTAAACTATTTTAGTGACAGCCCAGACTGGAATGTCATAAATGGTTCGTACCGAACAACTACCGCCAGGGTCAACATCACGGCTTGCTCTGTATTCCATATGTCAGAACGGACGTGCTGGCCCAGCTTAGCATGACAAGAGATATGGTGCTGCTAAATGAAATCTCAGGTCTCTTGAAATTTTAACATCGGCGTTGAAGGTTTTAAGGGTCATTTTAGGCAAATACTAAAAATAACATATCTGTAATAACATTACTCCACAGTGAAACCTTATTTTAGGCGATACAAATGACTTACAATACAATAAATTATTCTTAGTGCGTAGGCACTTATCTTTGTTATCTCTTTTGGTATTTAGGCCATCGACACAAAAAATATGTACCTACCCACCTATTTATTTACATGCAAAACAGATACCTATCCGCTTACACATTTCGTGATTTTTTTTTTTATTATTTAGAATTTATTTGTATTCTCTCGACTACAATACTAGGCTCATGCCCGTATCATGATATATACTACTCCGCGTCTACCACCAGAGAGGACAAACTCAACACCACCGCCATCAGAGTTGCAGGACCTAGCTCACAGGTATACATCTCGGAACACCTGACATTTCGAGCAAAACATCTATGCTTTATTGCAAGAAAGGCTACGCGTGATAACTTATTTAAATTCACCTGGACCAGGGGAAGTCAAGTATACACTTGACATATTTTATTCAGCTTTCTATGTTTTGTTTCAAACATTATAAATTGTGGAAATAACAATAAAAACAAAAATAAAAAATATTCATGAAACATAATAAAAATAAAAAATATTATTAAACGGAATGATTAAAATCGATGTTTTAATTAAAAAAAGAAAAGGAAATGTGTAAATAATATTAGAAAGTAACATTAAAACACGCAAAAGTATACGTAGAGGTAAGAGTAAACAAAGAACTTTAGGAGGTATTAGGTACCTACAAAGGGTATAATTGTGTTTTTTTTTCGTTTATTTGGACAATGCCACTACTATAATATTAAATAATTGTCGATAAAAATGAAGAATTACTACATTATTTTGATAGATGCAGATAGGAGATTGTATATAAATGAGTAGACCAAATTAATCCATTGTTTTCACCTGAGCCAGTCTAACTGTCATGCAATAAGATACTAAGAATTGGTAGGTATTTTGATGCATATCTGAGATTATAAATTGCATTTATGAAATAGGATTTCATCGCAATTAATTATTGATCACGGAATTACAAAATGATTACAAAGATTAATCACGAAGAGTTAAGATCTATAAACGCCTGATGATAAATAATTATGTTTACCAAAAGATTTATTTTCCTTTTTATGTTAGCATTACATATTTGTTTGGTTTGGGTTTTTACTGCGGTGATCACCTAGTACCTAGTAGGTCATTAAATACATTTTAGGAAAACGAATTATATTTACAAAAAAATCATTACTTTATTTAATTATGTTCGTAGGTATCTGTAGTTTCGGGAGACCGATTTAAGCAAAACACTCTAAGAACAACAAAAAAACAACACAATCAATTGAAGTAGGTAAGTACTTAAATCAGAAGTAAAAGAGTTTTCTTAAAGCCCCGTAGTAAGCATTCAAAGATGGTTTGAAAGGGAGATATATAAATACGAATGTTAGAGGGAGCGCGCTGATATTTAAAAACAATAATAATTAAGCGAAAATGGTGAAAATACTTAATAAAACACGACTTGTTGGAAAAGGGGTAAAAAGCTCTCGACAAATGCTTTAGTTGCATTTAAAGATATACTGCGTATTTTTCCATGTTTATAACATATTAAATAACAGAATAAAAAGTGTTTTAATAATTTTCGGAGCTTACTTTACGATATTTTTCGATCGAGGGAATTTAATATAATTAACGTTTCGGCATAATAAATGTATAGATAAAATAATATATATTTTTCTTGGAACTTAAAAACTTAAAGAGTTAAAGAGAAACTTGTTATAAATCGTTAGAAATTGGGTAGGCGGAGGAAAAAATAACAAGATTAATTCTAGGCAGGTTCGCCTGGTGAGGCAGTTTATGTTCATAAAGGTACCTACTATTATTATCACTTTATTACTTTTTCATTATCATCATCATCACTTTTGGCTCTACAACCCCTGGTGGGTCTTGGCCTCCTCAAGAGTCTACCTCCACTCATCTCGGTCCCGCGCCAGCTCTCTCCAGTTTCGAAGCTCCAAGGCAGACAAATCTTTGAGGACGTTGTCGCTCCATCTTAACCTTGGCTTTCCCAGGCTCCTTCTCCCTATCGGTCTTGAGCTCAGCAGGGACTTTGGTTCTTGATGCTCGGTCATTCTCTCCACATGACCTAGCCACCGAAGTCTTCCCAGTTTTATGAACTTTGTGACGTTTAGCTCCTTAGACAGAGTATAGAGCTCATTGTTATAACGTCTGCGCCAAAATCCATTTTCTAGAACCGGTCCGAAGATGCGCCTCAAAATTTTCCTTTCAAAAACGTCCAGTGCTCGCTCATTCTTCTTAGTTAGAACCCACGTCTCGGCTGCGTACGTAAGCACAGGTCTTTCATTATTCTTTCATCATTATTTCATCATTATACTTTTTTTTTATTAATAATTATAATAATATTTTCTGTTTAAATTAAATAAATATATATTTGGATGATTTTTTTATAGCGCCGTTTTCGTGAAAAATCACATCACGGGCGATAACAAATCTGTACTTACGTGTAAAAATATATATTTATATGTATATTGTATATATATATATATTGGAAAAATAAAGGGAAAATATATTTTTACAATACATTTGTCCAATGAAAGTGATGCTGCGTTAAAATGTACATATGTATATTATTAATTATTTAAAATCTGTACAGGCAGATATTATACATAATCATACTTAATGGGAGGTTAAAACTCTTAATCGTTTATTAAAGAAATTAAGATTCAGTTTGCATGCAGAGGACATAATTTGGAGGACGTGTTATTGGAAATGTTGTTATTTAATCCTGGTGTTTATTTTAAAAATATAACACGTTCTTATATATCTAATGTTACCTTAAATACTGCATATGTTCATATTCATGGTAGTTTTTTTATTATAAGAAAATGAATAAAGAAAAATCAATTAGAGCGCATGTTTAAATGGGTTTGTGCATACCTTAGACGATAAGTCTGTCGTGCATTATCTACCGATAGTGGTTCAAATTGGTTGGAAATAGTAATAGAGCACTCGCCCACAGTCCTACGATACCATAGAATTAACTAAAGAGCACAAGAAATGCGACGTGGGCGTGTTTAGTGACCCAAAAGTCTGACCAATCGGGACTTAAATTTCCAATACAAAACTGTTTTTCATCATCAGTAAGAAATTCAAAAGGGATGGCGATGTACGAGACAGAGCGCGTGCTAAATGCGCCATTACCAAAAGGTATGAAATCTAGATGGAAGTCATTTGTAGTGTGCATAATCTGTTCAGTTTATAGGTACTATGCAGCACAACACTACACAAGCAAGAATCTCTTTAAAATTGTTATACTGTTCGTGCGGTTGTATGGGAATCTGTAAGGTTGGAATAAGCTATATTCATCATCAATACCTTGAAATAAGAAAAGTTTCTATTTGAGTGTCTGTGGCCTGTGGCGGGCGGGCGATTAAACAAATCTACAGTTTTATTCTAAACTGATGAAGTATTGCACACTGGTCTACATTAAATTTCGAAAAGCTCTGTGAAAGCCCGGGCAACGCCGGGGACCTAAACTAGTCTTCTATCCATCTATTTTTAAATTTCCGTTTTGTTTGTTTTTGGATATTTATTTAGATGTGCAATTTTGCAATTGTGTCGTATATCTAATAGAAAACGGTGTGTTCACGACACGTTCAAATGGACGTAAATATAATTACAGTTATCACAATTTATGTAGGCTTCGAATTTCAGGAATAATCCATCACCTCCGTGGTATTAGCGTGACACGCGGCGCTTATTTTCAATTTTGAAGTAACTTTACTATTGTTGTATAATATCTTTATACAGTTTTAGGATGGTATCTATACCAACCTTCGCACTACTTACGTACCTGCTGATAAAAAGTATGAGTCGGTTCGAGTACTCCACAAATATTGTTTAAGTAAATTTGTATCGGCAGAAGGTGCCCATACCGGCATACAAATAATACTTTCATTTTCCCATAAGCGTAGCGAACACGTCCGATATCCTTATCGCAAACCTACAAACTACCCGGGGCTCTGAACACCTGGCCCGCGGGCCATATCCGGTCCGCGGCCGATCCCAGTCCGGTCCGCGGCATTTAATAAATATATAATTATGCAATAGCCGTGCGGAAGCGAGATTTCTAATCATCCCATCTATTTTGCTACGCTCAAACAGCATTTACCTACCATCTGAATATTTGCAATAATCTTCGGATTTTAGTACAAAGCTGGTAACTCCAAAAAGTTTAATATCAAGACTCTGAAGACCTATTACAACACAAGGCTTCTGAATTTAAGTAATCTTTAATTAACTATTTAATTGTAGTGTTTGTAGTTTCGTCGGATATATGGTTTGATGTAATTTTAAAATTTCTCCATTGGTGTCAGTAGTAGTACCACACGATAGAGACTGTCGGATGTTTGGGTCTAATACCCGAATGTTACGAAGATAGCCGATGTTAGCCGATCTACAGGCGAACATCTTTATTGAGCGATTTCACCCCCTCCATATTAACTTAAAGCATCATATAGAACTAACGTGAGTCTCGTTAGATATTCATTGTAATAAACAGACCCGTTATCTCACAACGAAGTGAAGAATTATTGATCATCCTAATTTTCAGATGAAAAAAATTATATCTAGTATTGGTCTTTTTTCACCTCTGCTGAAAAAAAAGGATTTTATGACTTCAAACCTGCATATAAAGCACCTACGAAATAAGTAGTTTTGTAGCTTCGCATAATGTTGCTTACTCCGACTTGACATCTCGCAACAGTCGCAAAGCTCATGCCCTCTGGCGGAATAAAAAATACTATCAAACACGGCTACCAACTTGATGGGATTAGGGCGGGACAGGAAAAAAAAAACAAATTTATAGACAGAAGAAATGCAAAGTGGTCGAGTCAAAAGAGGACATCGCTACACTCAAGAGATTTGTTGTACTTACGTAGAGACATAACATACATAGGTGCCTAAGTAAAATATTCGTTTGTGATTTTACGTCAAAACACTGTTAAAATAAATGCAATAATGTCAATTAATGATAAGTATATGTCATTATAATTAGATTTTGCGCCTTCTTTGGTTTGATACATCAACTTAATATCACAACTCCAATTGGTGATTTACCAAAACAAACAAACCTTATATTGACCTATATTTTGACATAATATGACAACAGATATTTACAGTGCCGTGAAATTTCCATTAATATAATATTATTACGTAAGTAATGATGCCAGTCCAATTGATTTTTGTAATTTGTTACGCAAAAAAACTAAGTACGGGTTGTTTCACAAAATTTAAAAACTCTTCAAATTTCAAAGTTAATATTCAAGTTCTGTTAGTATCCAAGTACTGTGAAACAACCAACCAATAATGAAATAACAACATTATTTTCTGACTTAACGGTATTTTTGTCATTACTATTAAGGGTATGTAAAGTTATGTACTATCTTTTATTTACTATTTTTCTCAGCTCGCGTTCGACAAAAAAATATATTGGTAATATTTTTGGCCAATGTGGATTACATATTTCTACAACGATTGTTTACCCCTGGCCTAAGTCCTGCCTACACAACACTTGAAGAATGGTTGCCAAATAAATATTTATTAAATCGTGAAAAATTACTGCATCCGGCAGAAGGCAATTTGCCAGACACGATACTTGAACTTCCCACTGATGTAATTAAATATTCATCAAAATTATTTTACTATGGTAATTATATTCTTTTTTGCTTAGATCGTTATATTATTATTTAAATCTCCAAAAACACGTGAATATATTTGCTTAACATAGGATTTTCGCTCGCTAATCTTTTTATGTGAAAAAGGCACAAGAGTACCGCACTACTCCCAACCGTCTAGAGACAGTGAGACTATGGCATCTCCAATAAGGAATTTTAGTAAAATATATTTAGACTTTTCAAAAATATATTCATGTAAATCAAAAAACACCGATTCTGAATATATTTCTAAATGTTTATTCTCAAGAGTTAATAAATCGTTCTTGAAAATGATTTTAAAGCTCTACTATACACGCTCCATGATTGGTCGAACGAAATCATATGTCAAATGTAATTTCAGTAAGAAATATACATATTTAAAAAATATATATATATATAAATCCTTAATTTGGCTGGTCAGAAAAATAATATGTTTTATATTAGCTCCTCACATGAGGCCCTGAAGAAAAAAACTTCCCTCGGGGGCTATATCATTGACTGAAGGATCTCTGGATAATTTTCCGTTTTTACTGCTTGCCACTGATTTTATGAACAAAATCAATGTGGTATTTGTTTAGTACTTTAAGCAATTAACTATATTAAGTTTCCTTACTCCGCTAACTGCTAAAATACGCCCGAATTGTTGAAGTAACACTTCAATTCAATTTAATTAGTACAAGAAACAACTATTTAGAAATGGAAAAACAAGCACTAAATAGTTTATTATGTTCTTAGTTTGGGTGAGTTTTAATAATATGTGCGTATTTAGATTGAAGCGGAAAACTTTCGGCATACGTCAATTCAAACAGACAAAATCCAACATGGCGGCAAAATTTCTTTTGACACGGGATATTTTGAACTTTGATTGAAAAAATGGAACTTTAATGCATCCTTTACAAATAAGTTAGTACCTATTTCAGTTTCCGTAAATAGAAAATGTTGTATTTCAGCAGTTATTTCGTTAAAAAATAAATAATAATTTAACGTCTTTTCTTTCAATATTAAATTAGATTTTTTATGCTATTTTTTATTTCTTTGCTAATTCCAAACTAAGAAGCTAAGAAAAGTTAAATAAAAAAGAAAAGAAAATCAAATAATGGCTGCCAAGTGAACAACCGATATTAATTTTAGAAAAATAACTATTATAATGCATTATTTTCCATTTACGGAAACTGAAATACTTACATGTCATTATAATCTAACCACTTCAAAGTGTTTTTTGTATTAAAAAAAGTTCCCTATTTTCTGTATATTTACAGATATTTGTAGAAATTAAGTTAAAACGAAGTGTTATAAAATTAATTTGAGCGTATTAAAAAATAAGCGTAGTCAGGAAAACATTATCAAATATTATGTACCATGTACCACCACTGTACTGCGCCCATTTCACTAAACCTTATTTATAAAGGCCATAGCCTTATCGCTGGTGTCAGCTGTTTTAGTCTAAAGTGTGTACTGTAGGCAGGTCATAAATTGTATCTAATTGGTACCAACGTACGAAATTTAAAAAAATTATATTCCAAGCATCTAATATAAACGCCGAAATCAACTTCATCGTTACTGATTATCACTACTGACCAAATTATTTTTCTACTGATATTCATGATATAATTGTCAATCTACCTTATTATAATGAAAACTTTAGCTGACTGAATAGGGTTAAGGCTCTAATAACGGAGGTTCGTTCGACGCTCACATTTTAATTATTTCTGATGAACGTAGATATTACTAAAATCTCAAATGTTTCTAGAGGCATCCCTATGGATGCAAGTTATTTATATTTAATATCACCATTAAAATATTTTATTTTAATTTAATAAAACATTTTTCAACCATAAAATTAGCGATAAGCATCAGATTTTATTTTTGTAGACGATGAATTAGTAACTTCCCGAGGGATCACTCAAGAAAAAAATGAGATTTTAGTCGTACGTTCTTCAGAACTAATTAAAATAAACCCCACGAAAATATTGATTTTCAATGCCTATCAGGGCAAAGTCGACGGTAGGTCCATCCAATACGCCGAATATTGTCTTTACACAAGTTCATAATTAAGAGGAGGCTACAAGCCAAAAATGTGTATATTCTTGGTAAACCTTATATTGTAGGTAATAGGCATTAAAATCGCTTGACGAACGGAGTCTAGAAACGTTCAATTTCGAGCAAAAAACTGGTTTTTATTTATTTTGTTAATAATTTTATAAGAAAGCAAAAAAGTTAATTAAGTGAAACTGTCACAGATAATCTTAGTTATAATACTGTATTTTTTAAAGTTGTTTCCTTTACACGTTCATACATTTCTATTGAAAAAATATTTTTTTTAGTATTTTGCATTTATATTTTTTATTGAGTAATTTATTTTTTTATTTGTATTCTACTCAAGCGAAGTGATAGGAAAACCTTCAATTTATATAAAGCATATTTTTTGGTATTCATAATGTACACCAATTCGTTATAAAGATTAATCAAAATAGTGATTTGGCATTAAACATCGCCAGATAAGATTCTCACTTTATTTTAGAGATTTGATGGGACAAATTCAAACGCAGGTCTGTCCAATACACAGGGCGTATTTTTCGCGTATCTTTCATCGCGTATTTTTGTGCACGGCTGCTTCATTTACGTCGTTAAGATTCTGAGTTTATTTTAGGGTATTGTCTCGTCTTAAAGGGTTTTTAGCGACCATTACAACATGGAAATCGATACAAAAGCGTATTTAAGTTATGTTAGCAGAGGTGCATTTTAATATTCGTACTACATCTCCGATTTCCAAATTGTTTCCAAAAGTGTGGCCGGCAAAATTTAAATAGAAACATTATTTATTTTACAATTTTCGGTTATTTCGAAGTTTGAAGTAAACTTTTAGCAGGTAGATAATGCATTGAGGTAGACGTATTTAAATAAACCCCGTTTGAAATGCTTATATATTATTATGTGAGAGGCAAACCGAAAATTATTTAAAAAATTTCGTACCAAGGCAGTCCGTCATTTTAACAGATTTTCGATATTTTTAAACCCATGTCAAGGGCCACGGCACGCCTGTGTTTTGTTCGATTTACACGCTCTTTCAAATTCATTGTATAATATATATGAATACTTGAAATTTTGTATAAAAAAAGATCACAAAAACAAAATGGCGTCTTGCCTTATTTTGCGACAGAACCATGGTGCAAATTTTCAAATGTTTCAATGAGCCAAAAAAAAATGTTTAAACAAAGGTAAAACCGGATAGTAATGTCAGTGACTAATAATCCGAACAGCGATATTTTCTATCTGTTTTTGAATGAATGAGTATATAGAGCCACATAAAGAAACGATCGATTAAAAAATAATCATAAAAAATCGATAGTCTAATAAATTGCCAGATGTAATCGGTAGCTTCGAGATCCTACGTACGTAGGTAGGTACCTATCAGCAGTGGATAAAACAATAAATACATTATTATTATGCATCATTAAACAGTAGAGACCTATTATACTTATTATGATTTCCTTGTGCGTACTTAGCAGCGTGACATTTTCAAATTTGGAACTAATGTAAGTAACTACATACGTCTTGAAAAAATTTATCTTTTCAAATTCAGACAAGCGGTAAAGTACCTACCTATCATGTATTTATTTTACCACACGATTATTTTTATTCTATTGCCATTTGTTTTGATTTTGTATAAACTAAATTTAGCAGATTTTTGTTTTCTTGGCAAAGGTACATCCCGCGATTCTTAATTTATTTAAAATATGCATAAATTATCTACTTAGTTATCAAAAGAAGTCGGTACTAAAAGTTTTAAAAAGATTATTCTTATTGTGATTTTTGAAGTTAAGTTTAATTTATTTTGGGTATGTACATTTATTATTATTTTCGTGGTGTTAATTAATAAGATTGATTAATTGCTAATACTTGTTTTTTTAAATAATGTTTGTGCATGTTGTTGACAACGATAAATGATTTTACGTAGGTACTAAACATTTTTATATTAATTTGACATTGTGATATTATTATTAGTTTTTAGTTATGTCTGTCAAGCTTCCCATCGCGGAAATGACTATCAACTTCCTACAACAATAGTGAACCGCTGTTTATTGTTCAGAAGTCGCGCTTAATTCTAATCTTATCTGTTGAATCAATTTATGATTGTTTTGCCAGGCTTTTTGACAGTTATAAGCCCGGTATGAAAACAATGCGTGAATCGGAAAATAGTTAACCCTTTCAATACGCAGCTAAAATAATAATCGAAATCGAACTTCTAGCATAAATGTTGAATACGAGGTGGTAAGAATACCTTCTACCTAATGTCAAAATGACGAGAAAAACAATTTCAATTTAAAATAAAGTAATGTTTTTAGGAAGCTATTTCATGACGTGACTGTCATAAGGCCCTCGCTTTCCCAACGAAAACTCATTTATCTTGACATAAAACACAGCGGTTTCAACTTTACGAGACGACCATATTCGAAATAACGTGACATTAAAACCACAAAAACGTGAACAAAGACACTCAAAATATCATTTATCACCAGAAATCCTCGCCACAAAGGCCGGGAGAACTAAGTAGATAAGAGTGTCAGGCTTCCTCCTCGTCAAACAAAAATTCGATATCTCAAGCTGGAGAAGCTTGTGGGGGCTGCTGTAGTAGATGTGTAGATGGCAGATGGGTACAAGTAGCGGAGGTACCAGAAGAGGAGTAGCAGACAGCAGTGTGGTGGTGGTGGTGTAGTACCTAACACCGTACCTACCAGAAAACAGTAATGGCGGCCGTCAGCTGGGCATGCGCCCGAGCGCAGCGGCCATGCAACTTACCCCAGTCTCCGTCACTTACTCCGTTCACAGATAGCGCACCAGAGTCAAAAGGGAATATGTATCACCAAAACACAATTTATGTATAAAAACAATAACGATTTATTATCAATAATTACTATAAACATTAGTTAAGCGTATGTTTTCTATGACTAGTCTGTACATATACATTCATAAATGGTTCTTTTCATATGTATCTAAGCAATGTACAAATCTATAAACAGAAGTACCTATCACGACGTCGTTTAGTCGGTTTAAATACAGTCGATTATTATCGTAAAGTCGATTATTTATTACGGCTAATATTACGGTTATATACTTTTATTTATATACGAAGCGTGCGTGGCGTGTCAACTCTCTTTGGTCTAGCGGTCGATCGAATAGACACTACACTATTTTTGGAATAGAAACACTATCACATCAGGGCTCGGGCGGCCTCGTGGCTAGAGCTAGAGGCTAGGCAGGGCCCGCTCTGCTGGTGGCCGAAGTTCTAAAGCGGGCGGCGGGCGCTACGCCCCGGCCCCGACCCCGACCCGGGTGTTCCTGCGAAGGGGGTACAGACAGGGCCGCTGGCTGCCCTGATCACCTGCAGAGGCAGGCCATCAGACGGCCTCGTAGCGGGGCAGGGCGGGCTGCAGGTGAGGGAGGGGCTCTCTCCACGTCCAGGCCGCTAGCGCCTGGCAGGTGTAGGGCTCGTGGGGCGCTGGCGGGGGCAGGGCAGGAGTGGGCCTCCGGAAGGCCTCCCAGGAGGCCGTGTAGGGGGTCGCCCTCCGCTTGTTTCTCACGTTGGGCAGGTTGTTCTCGAAGGGCCTCCTCCTCTGGCGTTCCAGGTTGCGGAAGTGGCAGGGGTGGATCATGAGGAGGGGCTCTATTTTCACTCCCTGGGGAGGTTTGGCACATTCTGGTAGCTCGTACTCCACACTGCAGTCTACGTGTAAGGGCACCGTATAGTCGGTGACTGAAGGGGACTGGTGAAGGGGCACCGTATAGCACGACATCACTTTATTTTCTAACTGCACTGGACTTATCACTAAATGAGTATTTACAAATCAGTCTCTCGGTGATATTGTGAAAAAGGTGTATAAAAATAATGTTGGCGTTTGCAGCCGAGAAAGAACCGCTCGGCTGCGATGTCAGCGGTGGACTAGCGCCCCCCGACCCTCCGAGCCCCGTGCCAGCCCAATCATGAAGGAACCAGTACTGAAAACAGCTGACTCGCATTACTGCCATCTCTTAACCAGGGGGTTAACTGGTTACAGGGCTTCTTGATAAGCAACGTTACTTTTGTTTTGACTTTATGCACTGAGCTTGATTTATATATTAGTTCATAGGTGGCGTTAATTAAATGTATTTTATTAAAATACTTTTTTCTCTAAGTATTGTTATTCCTGTTTCTTACTCCCCTCCCTTCCCCTCAACTTCCCTGCTGAGTGCTCAACACGCCTCAGGTCCCCGTCACTCTCCGTCCTAAAAATAGTCAGTCCCCAGATACTATAATCCCTAGGTGGGTATAAAATACTTGATAGTATTTTGTACCCGGTATTTTTTGTACCTGTACTCACTGTACCCAGTAACGAAAAATATTCACAGAACCCACCTCTACCGTACATACGAAATATGAATATTAATAAATAGTTTTGTCCGCATAAAACCCCAAATTCTTTCAAGAGAGGCATGCAATAACATAATACAACATTGGATTACATCACCGATACTATATTGTATTTGCATGCCTTTCTCGAAAGAATTGCGTTTTTATACGGACAAAACTATTTATTCTTTATTCAAATTGCGAATATAAGAGCGCAAACAAATAAAGCGCCAAGATTTTTACATAATGAGATAATATTTGAGTTGTGGCGATTTTCGTACGTTTGGTTTTGAATTCTCCCGCGTTCATTAAACCTCCGATACAACAGATAAACTGTTAATGTCTTTTGGCGACATAAAACTCCAATAACGCGAGTTTGCTCGACGCTCACATTTTAATTATTTCTGATGAACTTATTACTAAAATCTCAAATTTTTCTAGAGGGATCCCTACGGATGTAAGTTATTTATATTTAAGTTTAGTAAAAACACGACCTCACTTTTAAAATATTTTATGTAAAACGGTTTTAAATTTTTATAAAACATTTTTGAACTATAAAATTAGTGGTAAGCGCCAGGTTTTAATTTTCTACCTTCCCGATGGATCCCTGTAGAAACATTTGAGGTTTTTTTAATACGTTTTCATCAGAAATAATTAAAATAAACCCGACGGAAAGATAGATTTTTTAGGTATGCTAGGGCAAAGTCGACAGTATGTCAGGCCATTACGCTGGGCCGTGCCCCGAATATTGTTTTTACACGACTTCATCACTTATGTCGTTAAGATTCCCACTTTATTTTAGAGATTTGATAGGGCAAATTCAACCGAAGGTCTGTTCAATACACCAACATAATTTTGTCCACGGCTTCTTCACTTACGTCGTTACGATTTTGGCTTTATTTTAGAGTTACCAGATAATTTTCTTCTAAAAGCCAATTAATTTACCTATATTTCGTAATTTATCTTAAGTTTGTAGGTTTTAAAAAAACATACATAAAAACAAAACATTATCAGATTGTTATCAAAAATGGTTTAGGATGTTTCTTATTACGGAAAGTTTTGCGAACATGTATTTAAAGTTCAATAGAACTAAATACAAGGTTTAAAAAGGTAAATTTATAGTAACATTACTCATAAATTTTTTATTTTTTATTTATGTACTTACGAAAACCGGCATTGTTCGTTTTTCACATACAAATAATTTTTCAAATTATCAGACTAAAAATTATTCTAGAATAATAAAAAATGTATCTATTTATTTGTTATGAATACACATACCTTTAAGTTAACATTAATTTATAATTCATGTCTCCGAAAAAAATACATTTTAACTGGTGTGTAAATTTAAATTCACTTGCACGTGTTAATTTTTTTTAAATTTTGTGACCCTGTAATAACTTTAAATCAGGGGAGAATTCAATAACGAACGTAATGAAATACAATACATAACAGAATTTGCCTAATATATACATTTACGTGAATTTTTATTGCAACGACAAGAAAGCATTTCAATAATTTTTCAAAACTTACAGATCTTGTTTTTATTGGAGCACTGTATACAAATGGAGACATCTATTGAAAAATAAAGAAACAATTTGCTGTGTGTAAGGATTATCTCAGCGAATATCACAGAAACGATCTTTTCTGCGATACGATACGAACGTGATCTTTTCTCTAAATAAGTTCCTGTGGTTAGTTTTAAAGCATAATTTGCAAAAAGTGTTTTTCAATAAAATAATTAAATCAATACCATCTATGAACCCGTAGATTATAAAAAACGTTACATTTACCCTTAAAGGTAAACTTAAAATAATTCACAATCTGCTCTTTCATGGATGGCGCTAGTTTAATTATTTTTGAAGCAAACACTTTTTGCAGGTTATGATTTAAAATATTATGATGAATTATTTATTTGCGCCCGTACATAATTATGCAATATTAATATGAATAAACAGTTTTGTCAAAATAAATACTCAATTCTTTCAAGAAAGGCTTACAAATACAATATTGGATTGAATCGTCGATACAATTAATTATTTGTAATGTATGGTAATAAGATTAAGTATTTAAGAGATAGATGGCGCTAGTCATAAAGCTTACTCCAGAGTCCGTCAGATTTCGCTAGAGTGTAACAGGTACTTGTGAGATGATATTGACAGGGAACAAGCTTCTCGAACCAGAGAATTACCAACCTTCGGGTAATGAACCGTATAGCTAAATCCAGTCCTATTTATTTTAAGGTAAATAAACACAATTATTATAAAGAACCTTTTACTTTTTACAAAGAGTTCCCAACACAAAAATCTGCATAGTAACGCAGATATAACATTATTCATCTTATTATTTTAAAGCATGTTTATTTTTTAAATTATTCAATTAACGCCATCTATGAACGCGTATATTATAACAAACATTGCGTTTAACCTTAAAAGAAATTAAAATAAGATACTTTTTAATATTACGTCATCATAGTTTTACTGAGTTCGTTTTCAAAAATTCTAACTCAATTCGATAATACCATATTTATTTAACAGTGGTGCGAATTGTGACGAATTATATTTTAAGATATATTTTTTTGAGAAGTTTTATTTTCTCATTTTTTACAATCCGGAATTTACAAGTAAGCCGCTACGTTTGAAACGTAAAATGTTTCAACAAAATTTATTAAATATTATATTAGCAATCCAAATTTTTCAACGAATAGTGTGCAATGAAAAGTTGACGAAAAGTATATGGTAATCATTCTTAATCGTAATAATCTTATAATCAATTAAAAACCAAAATCAGTACAATCAATTAAGAAATAAACAGGTCAGTACCTAAATTCATCAACGATTTTCAAAGAAAAAGTTACCATTACCAAAAAATATCCAAGGTCAACAAGAATATAGTCATAAATAAACCACTCTCAATATAGTGAACAGCCATAATTTTAGGAAGAACAAATGTGTCATAGAATACAAAAGGTAGGTTTGTGACATAACCTTAAATTGTCACTTGTTTCAAAATCATCCCCTGGAAAAGGTGATTGATTGTAATAAATAATTCTAGTTAGTGTGCAGTAATGATGTTTTCACTTTGAGTTATGAGTGCTTACTTTTATTTAGATGTATCTCTGTTAGTATTTCAAAACTTGATTTTGCTTCATATTATGAAACATTTTATCTTCAAACTCTAATTTTACTCTTGTTAAACTCCTGAAGCTTTGGTTGGTAATTATTTACCTACGACTACCGTTTGAGAAAATATTCCGTACATGTTAGGTTAGGTTGGATTAGGTAGAATTAAATCACAAACCAGTCTATACAAACCTAGCGTAGCCCACAAACTACTTGAAAACTGGGATATAACTCTAAAGGGGACGCGAGCAGGCGTTATTAAAGGGGCAATTTTTTGTAGTAGTAAAAACGGTAGTCGTAGGTAAATATTTACCCTTTGGTTTTCTTGACATTTATTATTTTTTGTTTTGCAGGGAATTAGATTTGCCAGAGGACATCAACATATCAGCAGTGGAATTTAAGAGGCATGTTTTGCTGTCTTTAGAGACTTTATTTGGAGAGCTGACGTCCAGTATTGACGTCGATGTCCTAAAGTACATTCCTGCAACCAAAAGAGCTATTCTCCGAGTGCCAAGTGAATACTACGTAAAACTCTACAGTTCTCTGACATTGAACGGTGTTTACGAAGGAGTTGATTGCGCTTACAGAGTACATAAGACTTCTCCCTATCTGCTCGGTTTGATAGCTGATAGTCGATCCTACGAACACTAGGTTGGTATCTCAACTAATGTTTTTATTAAAGTCTGAAGTCAGTGATTGCATTTAACACTTCCTTTCATTACAAAAACATTCATGAACTATTGAAAATATATTGCTTTCTGTATTTAAATTCTTCATGCAATAGAAATTTGACTAGGTATTACTTGATGTCCTCCGTGGTTGAGGGGTAAGGCTCTCGACTAGCAAGCTGGAAGTCACGGGTTCAAATCCCAGTGTGTGCAAGTAAGTTTTATGTGATTAATTTGTGTTATTTCACAATTAACTCATTTAAAATGATATATCTTATATTTGTGGCACGTTCCAAAGTAGAAGATACGCTCAGTATCTCTCTGGTGTAAGACCACAATTCAGAATTGAAACGTTACTTGAAATGCCCCTGGCCGTGTTTGGTGACCAGATCTGAATAGCTACGTACTTCCCCGCCTCCCTCTTCCCAATCTCCTTCCCTTCCCCACTGACTCTCAACATACCCCAATTGGGTATGCCATAGGCTACCTGGCTCCAGACGGTTGGGAGCAGTTAGGACTCTTGTGTGGTTTCTGATAATAAAAATAATTTTAAAACCACACTACAATTCACCTGCGTACACAGCCATACAGTAAAAATTATTTAAAATGTAAATGAAAATATGATTAATTTCATTTTGCCTTTACTGTTCCCATGAAATCCCTACATTCCCCTTTTTTTCCACATAATTTCTCCAGTTTCCGGCATTTTCTCATTATTATTATACGTTATGAAATGAACCATGCAACATATTGTGTCCATATTTTTATTTTATAACAACACACCAACTGGTTTTGGCACAACCCATGCCTTCATCGGAACAAATGTAAACATAACATACTTATAATATGTAAATTATTCTTGGAGTTGTAATCTACGAATATTATTTACTACGCCTACTAGCTAACCATTAAGAAATGAATTATCTCAATTCCAGAAATCTTCAATTACATCCTACTTTGATCTCCCTCAACACAATGTCGGTACGATTGAGGTTGGGCCCCGAGGAGAAGGACCTGGTGATCTTTGCCACGAAGGAGGACCACTCCATCCCCAGCACCGTGTCACTTCCCGAGCCGGAACCTTCCCCCGGCCTGATCCTTGACAACGGAGACATCAACTGGAACTGTCCGTGCCTCGGTGGGATGGCAACGGGGCCTTGTGGCGTGCCGTTCAGGGAGGCTTTCTCCTGCTTCCATTATAGGTAACACATTTTTCTGCTGTAATTATCCACTTGAGCGATTGCTTGTATATATGTATACATATTTACCATATTATTTAATTAATATCATTCCTCAAAATATTAAGTTATGAAACTGATTAATGCGGCTTTGCCGTTTTTCCCATATTTTTAGGTTCTATAAATATTTTATGACAAGCGATTGCTCAAAACGTTTTTGAAATTTGCCATAATGTGCCAAAAATTGCTCCAGTGGTTAAACATATTTCATCAATGGAAACAATTCAAATCTATACATATGTATAGTTTTGATATTTATTTCTAAGTATCTAATCCTGATGTTGGGATGTGCCTATCCCCTTCACGCTTGATACCATCAAATCTTTTTTTTTGACATTTGATCAGTCTCCGTTAACATTTATATACCTAAAGGTAAAAAAACACGTGTACCCTAGGGAGGCACTAGGTTCCCCCCTATATATCGCAGTGCATGATCCATCGGTGGGTATGCTTATACGCGGATGTCGCATATGTGATCGTTATTATTATTTTGCAAAATAAAATAAAGTTGCTTTTTTTATTCGCTATGTGATCATAAAATTCTATGTACATATTTATATTCAATCTTTGAAAAAAAGGACTATTTGCTAAACTGATAAATTATTTTATGGCTCCTCTAAACAAAGGTTGACCTCCTACAATGGGGAATAGTGTAGAGGACATCCATTATCACAAATTTGTGACCTGGGTGTAATATTCGATGAAAACTTGATATTCATTGCACACATTAACTATATAACTATGTAATAATTTAAAGATGCTTAGCTTGCTTAACAGAACTTTAACTGATTTTAAGTCCTTATATTGTATGAGAATCCTCTACATTTCATCAGTCAGAAGTCAAGCGGAATATAATTCACCTACATATTTAGTCACCTTTGTATAAAGTTCTGTCTAACAAAATAGAAAGAGTTCAGCACAAATTTCTTAGGTGCGTAAATTTTAATCTCAAAATTCCATTGAATACATTAATTATGTCAGTTTGATGAATCAATTGCAAAGAATCATGTCAGACCTGTTGTGTTACACAGAGTCATTAACAACTTCATTGACATCCCTGCCATCGTTGCCACTATTAAATTCCATGTGCCTACTAGGAACACGAGACAAAATGTTACATTCTTCTGCAATACATACACAACCAAGTATCAGACACACTGACTAACTAATAGGATGTATGATCTGGGCAACAAGTTTGGGGGTACTATTGACATATTTACTGACGCCATTTATAGAATTAAGCGTAATCTATACCAGCACTTTGTTGAATCCTACAAATTATAGAAGTGTTGGTAATGTAGTTTTAGTGATTTGTCTTATATGTAGTATTGTTCTAGTTTCTAAATTATTTTATATTACTGTTGCATGTTTTGATAATATTGTTTCATATTCAGTTTATCAGTTAAAACGTAATTTCATGCTTTAAAAACATTGTGTATAATATTTTATAGCTCACTGGGTATGTATTGTGTTCTTAAAATCCATGTAAAAGCACTACTGGGCATAAAACCAAATAAAATAGTGGCGTCGGATGGCTTACAGCGCGGTGCAATGGTTTAGGTTAGCAGCCCAGTGTTGGCGGTACGCCTCTACACGTGGCCCACTGCTCAGTGTCTGTTTGAACGTGATTGGTTGTTGACACGTGATAATGGCGATATTTTGGACAAGTGAATCAAAGAATTCATATAAAATTCATTGCCACAGCGGTGATCACTTCCACGTTCATCTTGAAGTATGACGAAAGTAGAACCGAACGTCACAATTGTGAAGAAGCGTTGCAACCACCGTTGGGCTATCCCACTGACAATCCGATGGACCATCGTATAGAGGAGCTATGCGACAATTATTTTTAATATGGCTTCAATTATAAATTGTAATTTATAACATTGATAACATCACCTTTCTTCACAAGCTGTAATGTAACCCTCGCAATACATTATCATTTATTTGTAATAATACATAAACAATGCATTATTTTATCAGTTCATTTTTAAAATTCCAGTGAGGCAGAGCCCAAAGGTAGTGACTGCTACGAAGCCTTCAGTACAATGCAGGAATGCATGGCCCAGTACCCCACCCTCTATAACAAGGATGCCGCCGCTGGTGACGATGATGATCCCATGAAATTTGAAGGAATGGAAGACGCGGAGAAGCAGTCCAGGGCGGCCACGCAAGAAACCCCGAGCCCCGACAAAGAACCCGCAGAAAAAGCCTGAGCAGATTACGACACTTACATTGATATAGAAGTCGTAGATTGTCCCTATCAACACAATCACTGAAGAGATAAATATATATAGAAATATAATCTATATTGCTAATTTTACATAAGAACTGAAATTGATTACCATAACTTCATGAAACTACGGTCCAAAATCACATTTTTGATTTTTCATTAAATTAGTAAATATCTCAAAACCAAAATTGAAAATTATATTTGAAATAACAGAAATTTTTCTACGATATCGATTGTTTTACTTTGGAATTTTCATGGACAGTAACAAACTCCTTTGAAACTTCTAAAACCTATGTCTACACACTGAACGCTACAGTGCACTAGTCATTATTTCACTGGACTGCAAATGTAGCCGACCGTACAATACTGGTTAAATATGTCCTTACAAAAGGTTTTCTGTGCTGATAATATCTGTAGAAGGTTTGGAAATTGATATTAAAAAATTTTGTTATTCTATAATATATCTTTGAGATCTATATAAAAAAAAAAACTTTGGACTATACTTGTGTTATGAAGTACACAAACAACTACAGTCCATCAAATATATATACATAATTGGGAGAATGATAATAACTTTAACTGATGATATGTGCAATATGTCACCCACACTGACCGTTGACAAGTGAACCAATATTGCGGACAAACCGTGTTTCCAAACCATAACGATACCATTAAATCCATGCTCCGTCGTTTAGTGTGTAAACTGTTTAATAGATGCCACCCATGTTTCAAATATTGATGTTTTCGTGCGTGTGTGCATTTGGACAATAGTTGTGTCAATACCTGTTAAAGTAAGAATTTCGGTTTTCAATCAATTTCTCCCGAAGAAAGATAAAATTAAGCTTAATTCACTTTTGTCGGTTATCTCTTCAGTGATTAAAATAAATAATACAAACAATAAAGCTGAGCTGGTCTAAGCTGAATCTTCATCAGTGTATTCTTCTGCTGATCTGGAATTGGTGCATGCATTTCCTCGCATCATGAAACGAGGCGTACGCCTATTTTTGTTACATCTATAGTCAAATTACAGTTACGATCTTATAAGTCTGAATCGAAGGAAAAAATTGTCTTGACAAAAATTTATTTTAAATTAATAATATGAATGAGAGGTTTTTTTCTACACCTCGAACCAGACTTTCAAGGTTTCAGTAGTATTGCTAAAACTAAGTGAGGTTTGTCCTGTTCCAAGTATTAATGGATTCAATAAGATAGAATGTATTGTTTAGTAGTGTGTTATTATTGTTTTTCATTTTTATAAATGAGCAATAAATGTTTAACTTTTTTTGATGAATATCTAATTATTTGATTTCCCCTGATGTATACTAAAAAATGAAATTACTTTTACCCCTTGAAATATTGCATCATATGCTGTATATAAACAGGAGAAAATTTCCGCGAGCCGAACCACGTATTACGGGAAAGGAATGAAGGAACCGCAAGCTACGTTTCGCGCCATTTGCGGTTGCTTCGGTCCTTTCTTTTAATATGTGGTTCGGCTTGCGGAAATTTTCTCCTATTTATATGCAGCAAAAGATACTGCTTACTAAGAAATGATGTGAAACCTGCTTGAAAAAATGTTGTGACACATGAGTTGAAAATAGATATCTGCTTTCTCATCTGGTGATAAATTATGATGGTACACGAATTTAAGATATCTTTGAATGAAGACTAAACGTGATGATATTTAATTTATCAGTGGCGTGCCGTGACATTCAAAATTGGTAATTGACGATTTGCCTGCATTTCAAGAAAGATTGACAATATATTATTATACTCCCTCTGTATTTGGGCAGCCTTTTGAAGAGTTTCTCTCACTGAAGATACTGCCAAAACGAAAAAAAGCAAATCACAATAACAATATGATAACTATTGGTTCATGAAAGACACAGAAAATTGGTCTTCTGTTTGTAACACACAATTTGATATAAATGTAAATAAGATTATTATATTTTAACATGGGATGGCAAAAAACTATTTTCTGTGGGCTAAAAGTATCATGTCACACCAAGAATAAAAAAGTTTTTCGTGTATAAATTATTCATACAATTTTTTTTAAGCTTATTATATTACTTATTAGGTTGTACTTTCTGAAAATAGTTTTCAGAGCAACTTGTGTCACGGCAACAGTTGGGCGATTATTTAAAAATGTTGTGTCGCCACGTTTGTGCACCTACATAATATCCGGCAATGAGCATAAATCAACTTCTGTAGATTGATAACTTCGGGCTTTTTGCATGAAATAAATTGGACCTAGAAAACCATTGATATGCCAATATATAGACTAAAATTCTCAGTCGGAACCTACTTATACTATACACCAATGAAAAACTTTTATTCCATAGACTTTCGGAGTTTTTCATTGGTGGATATAGTTAGGCAAACATATGACGTGACAATATTTCGGTTCCAATTTTCGATCGGAGTTATACCCCCCTGGCAATGAGGGTTGAAATAATTACAGTCATAAATAAACCACTCACTTGATCGATATCTTCGGGCTTTTTGTATGAAACAAATTGGACCTAGAAAACCATTGATATGCCAATACATATATAGACAGTAAAATTCTCATTCGGAGTCTACTATACACCAAAAAAAAATCCAAAAGTTTATTCCAGAGTTTTTCACTCGTGGATATAGTTAGGCAATCAAATGACGTCACAATATTTGGGTTCCAATTTTCGATCAGAGTTATACCCCCTGGTCATCGTGACAAAAGTCACTCACGCGCACCTGGCTTAACAGGTAGCTTAACTCCATAAATAAACTACTCTCCTCTTAAATCTTTGGCCATAGCCAACTGAGTATTTTCATAACTTACTTTGGTACATACTTACATATTTGACATGACTATAAATGGTACGTCCCTGCTTTTATTGTATCATCAGTCAAAGGAGATTATGAATATATAATGATAAGATTGATAAGCTCCCTGCCAAGAATTACTTTGTATCCGCTCATTACATTATTAAACACAATTTAGTTGTCACGCACACTACATGATATTATAATTACGTATATTACATTTCAATGCCGTGGATTTGTTAATTTTATTATTCAAATAGATTTATCAAAATGATTAGCATCAATATGCCATACATATTTTGAATGGCTATCAGTTGTGTGAAAACCTTTTGTTTTCATTTTATTTTACGACATGATCGGTCGATTCTTCAGTTAATTGCTCTTCTAAGGGACTCCCTCTTGCTTTTCTTTATCCGAACTCCTCTTTAAAAAAATCATCAGGCAGTAAGTAAGAACTGTTCTTGACACAAATTTATTTGTTTAGGTTTTTTTTTGTGAAAATTATTTGTGATTTAATTTAATAAAATATATATCATAAATAAATCAGATACTTTTAGTTTTAGAATAAAATATTACCAGATAAGGGTAGAATCTACCGGAAGGGTTTGTTGAAACGTAGCTAGCAGAGATTTTAACCTGCGCCGGAGGAGGGCAGCTTATGTGGTTCGGCCAACAGAGGTCTCTAGAAACCGGTCTGAAATGAACAGATAATCGTGTGTTGCCGAAGTGCCATTACGTATCGTGTGCTGAGCGCATAAAATGTTTTTAAAGTGAATTGTGATCAAAACAAAATATAATTTCCGTGACATTGTACAAGTTCTATTGAGTTGTGTTCTAAGATATGTGATACTTTCCTTGGCAGTGTACTAAGATTGTATGCGTATCTTGTTGTGATTCCATGAAGTGTCAAAGTTTGATCAAAAGCGAGATGCCTGCTAAACCCCCGAAGGAAAAGCGAAGGTAAGGTTTTATTTTGACAGTTCACCCTCAGCGTGGTCCGTCGTGACCTTTTCTCGACTTGCAGTAAACATGTCGTTTGTTTACTTGACTTTTCGGGGTTATCTCGACCGAGTTTGTTAGGTTGCGCGTCTGACTCGCTATACCATTACATTTGCCAGTCCTTGGCTTTCACTCTCGTGACTTTCTCGGTATTTTGGGCCCTCAATGCAAAACCTATACTACATTAATTTACGTCCTATCAATGTTGTCTCGACTCTCCTCATGTCAGAATAATGGTACTTATTGGAAGTGGCCAACCTTCCCGTGTTTTCTAATGAATGACCTTATTTCAACTTCAATGTAATCCAACAAAGATAGATACGTAGTATTCGGTATGAGTGAAATACCTACGTCACCCGACCAGCAATTCTGGAAATTTATTTTGGAGGGAAATACAAACTTGTTAATTTGAAGAAAAAAACTTGTTTTGATTTCAATTTTGCTGTTTCTAATCTATTTTAGCGTAACACTTCTGATAAATAACACGCTATTCTTATCAATAGTAAAATAATGTGTAGATTCCCACTACATCTACTGAGCTAAGTCATAAAATTGAATAAAATTTTAATTGTATCATTTATCCTTTAAGTTAATGTTCCCCATCCCAGCTCCTCGAGCATTACGTAGTCTCGAAATCACACGGACACTTACCATAAATAATACTATAATATCTGTGATTTTCCATTTACTGGAATATCAACTTGTGTCATTCCCAAAAAGTTTTTTAAAACTGTTAGGCATTAAAAAACTTGCCTTCGAATCCTATAAAATTTACATTGAAATGTCAGAAATCATAGCGAGGAATAAGAAAATCTTCATATTATGCTAAGCAGCCAATCAGTATGAATTTTAAATAATTTTTATTTATGTTTTTTATGTTATCGACGTCAATTTAAATCATTGACAGGAGTCCTCAACAAAATCTAAATAAGTATGATTTATATAATAATTTAGGACTTTCAAAGATTTATCTTTTATTTTAAGTAAATAATAAATTTTACTAGATCAACATTTCAATCAGCATATGAAGGCCTCAGCACGGGCAAGCCACCCAGTGAGACCAACATTACTGGAAAACTTTGAAATGTAAAAAATATTGTACCAAATAAAAAAGTTAACGTTGAAGCGATACATTGTCAAAGCGAAATGATTAACAAGAAATGAGGTTGCAACTTACTACAGTTAATGTGGAATATGTCCACTCGAGCGATTGGTGGTATATATACATATACCAAATTATTTAATTAATATCATTCCTTAAAATATTATAATGGAAACAAATGAACTGCTTACTGCGGTTTGAAGCCAATGAATCCACGTTGATTTTGCTGTTTTTCCCATATTTATAGGTTCTATAAATTTGGCACATTATGACAAGCGATCGCTCAAATTTTCTTTGCAATTTCCATAATATGCTAGAAAACACTCGAGTGATATTCACATTTCCTCTGAAAGTCTTCCCAGGGGTATCAACGTTGGTAAATTGGTTCTGCACCTGAGAAGCATCAGAAGCCCATATTATTAATTATCCTGGAAAAAATCTGAGCAAGGATGTAAATTATTGATATAGATATAAACCACTGTCCAGAAGCTTTAATATAAGGTTTAGGTTTGTTTAGTATTTCTAGAGACGGCTGAATCTAATATAATTATTTTTGAATGTATATACCTAATAAAACTGTATCTTAGAAGACGCATCAAAGGTCATTGTATTATCTTAAATTCTTTTGATACATATTATTAAATAATTTTATGTCTATTTAGACTGTTGATAGCACATGTTGTATTCATGAAGACTTGTTTTAACATAGAGCTGAAATTAAAAACAATATAGGTAGAACTCCTTCTCAGTAAATGCTTGGCTAAATTAAATAAATTTAAGTTTTATAAATTTGCAATGAAGTTTAGTTTCTTAATAGAATTCAACCTTCTTAAGGAACCAGTCAATAATTTTCTTATAATGTGTTTTTGCTTGATTTCTTTTTTGTCACTAAATTAAATGCATGGTCATCATAGCTGTGCTGAATTATAATTATTTTTATTTATGACACTGGTTCATTTTTTACATCAAGTATCATTTTAGCAATCTTTTTTTTAAATTCTATGAATGCCATCATTAGCAAAGGTTGCTTAGTGATTCTACACTAAAATAAAATTAGCAGCTTAATAAATTATGGAAAATTAATGGCCAAATGGTGACAAGCATTTATGTATTATAATCTTCTCTTGGCTTGTAAATATTTGTGTTCTTGTTGGTCTGTTGGGTTTATACATACATATTATTATTTTAATTGTTCTGTTTATCCAACACTTTGATTACATGTGCGTCTGTTATGCACACGATTGAGTTGCGTTGCTTAGTAATTATAATAAATTGATGATTATAACAGCGCCATTTTTGTGAATTTATTACCCAAGGGTGCTGTACAAATATATAATACATTTCTTCAATTATTCTTATCATTAAATATAGACTAGACAAACTATTATCAACCTATGGCTAACATACTCCATCCACCGATTTGTCGATTACCAACACAAAACCATTTGTATAATGCATCTGACCAATGAATGTGATTCTGCATTAGATTGTACATATATATGATTATTAATTATATTTTGTGTAGACAGATAATATGCTTGCACAGTGATGTCTCTTCTTCATTTAGACTTCCCTGTGATCATACTGGTGAGAGCTCCACTCTGACATCTCCATCTTTCTCTTAAACAATGCTTGTAACAGAAAGATAGGTTACAACGTCTTTCACATGTGTAGTTTAGCGTAGTTTAGCAGAAAGAAATACGCGTAGATTGCGATTGATTTATCAACAGCATGCTTTTAGTAGCTTTTTACTTATTTGTAATGTTCTTCACTGTTTGTCATCAAGGCATGGATGACCATCATCATTATAAACACACTTTAAAAAATATATATGTGAAGAATATTATTTTTTAAGGAAATAACAATATTCATTATCAAGTTATTGATTTTATACTTTTATCTTTCTCCTTTGCCAAAATTTTCATAGATGTCACTGGAGTCTAATGAGCATAAATTTAACAAAAATATTATTTTTTTATGCAAATTTTTACAAATAATAATGAAGCTTCGGTCAGCTGGGAGTTATTAATAATAATGATGCTAAAAAATATATATTAGCCAAATTTTCCTAAATTGACACGTTTTTCGTTTAAATACTTAGCCAGTGTTAAAATTCCTGTAAATTTTGGTAGGCAAATATTATAAATTTTGAATAATCTATTAAATAGTTGTTTTATTATAATATTATGTAAAAATATTTTATGTCTATCATAAAATCTCCAAACCTGCCAACTTGTTCATAAAAATTTAGTTTATTATTATTTTGCAAAATCTCTATAGATATGTTGACCTTAGAATATAAAGAAGATTCATCACATGCTTCCAAGGAAAAAAAAAATTTAGTTTATTATTATTTTGCAAAATCTCTATAGATATGTTGACCTTAGAATATAAAGAAGATTCATCACATGCTTCCAAGGAAAAAAAACCTTATTTGTTAAAAGAGAGCCTCCATAGCAAGATGGTGCACGCATTTGACTTTTGAGGTTACGGTTTCAATTCAGGATTTTATATTTTCAATAAAGATTTTTCAAAATATGTAAATGAATGTTTATTTTTATTATTTAAAAAAAGGTTTTGGAAGCCGTTATTTCGTAAGAAACTAAAAGAGAAGAGTTCTGCTTTATTTAATTAATATTATCTAATGCAGTGCTTGTCAAACTAGGGCCCGCAGAATTGGTAATGAATTTAATTTAAAAAACCTTTCAGAATAGTATTTTCGTCCTATTATAAAATAACTTTATTAATTCATTTAAACTTTGGAGCAACCTTTGCGAATTAGTTGTTTTTCTCAATCTTTGTGACGGATGAATTTGTATTTTTGAGGTATTATGCCGTTTTGCGCTACCTCCTTCTGTAGTCAACATTTCGGACAACATTATCTGCCTTGAAGATGGATACGGTAATGATGTCCGAAACGTTGGCTAAAGAAGGAGTTAGCGTAACAAGGTATAATACCCCAAAAATAAATCATATATCGTTATGAATAATTTATATATTTTTGCTGCAATTATACATTTGAATTTTTGTTCGTTTTATGTGCAAATAAAATAAATGTTTTATTCTATACTATAATAGGGGCATATGCAAAGATATTATATTCTAATATCTTTGGGCATATGCCTATGGGTGGTAGTCGAAAAGCATGTATAAAAATTAATGAAGAAAAAACCAATGTTTGGAGGAATCTGGCATATCTGGTTACAGATTTATGCCATTTATATTAAATATACATATATAATGTAGTATAGAACTGTAAATAACAATATTTCGATTCTGGGTGTCAGTCATTCACTAGGGCTATACTGAACGTATCATCCACTCTGGAATCGTGTAGTTACTTACAATAAAATGAATCTATTGTGCCGAACAATAACTGCTGCTGATTAAATGCATAATATCCAGTTTATTTTCCAAGACCATTCCTTCGCAGCATTTAGATATTTGCTCGTTTTATCCAGAAAATGTATCGTCATGAAATGCTTACTTTTTAATTCTTTCCGACATCCGATCGAGCTGAAACTCTGCAGATAGGCTCGATGTCGATGACAATGCATTCTATCAATTGGTAGCAATCACGTACACCTACTCGGATATATACGCGTTTCTCCGAAATCGGATGACATTACTGTTAATATGCGAAATAAATGTCGGTCCTTCCTATTGGCATTTGGCGAGGTTATTATCGCGGTTGACTGCAGTCCCTCAGAAGGAAGGTTGATTTTTAAGCATAATCTTTATCCAAGCATTAAAAATAAAGTTTAATATAATTTTATTTTTTTGAAATATTATTTATAACGGGAAGTTTCTTCAATTTGGGAGGCAGGTTTGGGCACCGCCGCCCCGAGAATGATTTATTGATTAACTAACACCTCTACCATAGGTCACCCCAAGTAGTTCGCTTCTTTTGGTGATTTAGCAGGGGTGCCCGGGTTCATCGTGTGAGGTGTGTTCAGGAGGCGCCGGCTAGCTGCGTGGCGTGCCAGATCAGGAGAGGCTGGTTTAGAGAGACCCCGTCGACCTCTCCAACCGGTCTCTCTCGATCCATCGCCCAGTGGGAGGGATATATCCATTCATCCGTCACTCCTGGACACACCGATCCTTACATTCCTACCCGCCCCTCATACCTTTGTCCTTACTAGAAATTCCTCTCCTTGCTTTCCTTAAAAAAAAAAAAACCCTTCACAAAGCATCCCCAAAGATGACATAGACCCTGAGGGAAATTATTTTCCTCAGGGCCATTTGTGCGGGGTTAATGTAAAAGAAAGCTCAGTAATGTAACAATCTTTACACGAATTCAATATTTTGATAACCTCCTCATCAATATATACACTAATTTATACTTTAAACTTGTGCACATTGTAATAATAACAAACACCTGTCCAAAGTGAATTAATAAATGGAACAGCGTGCATTTTCTCACCTGTGGTTGAAATGCATTATTATTTATGGTAAAATAGTATTCATTATTATTTACTACGCTACAATATGTTATTACGTGTTATTCGTATTTCTAATTAACATGCGTTTTTTGTGCATATTTAGGTTGTCTTTTGTGCACGTATTTTTTTAAAGATAATTTCATAATTATAATTCCATTCACGATCGTTTATTCATTTTCAACTAACCAAATCATATTTGACTGTAGCCATTGTTTACAATACAATTAACTGGATTTTCACATGAATCATTATGATTATTTTGTTTATTAACAGGTATTCTTATTATTCATATAATAAAATTATTTTGAGTATTTAAACCAGAGGACTTGCGTTTTAGGTAAGGTACCTATGCGGTTTTCCGTTCTTCTGGCAAAATTCTATTAACAAATATGCAAATAATCTTCGCCTTGTTTTCTTGTTAAATTTGGAACATTAAATTGTTCAAGACATGAAAAGAAGTCACGGACTTTTTGAGCCTTCTAGCCATAAAGAATAATAGAAGAGTATGTATGAGACGATGTCTGAATGTGAATGATGCAAGGAGTGTGTGCCAAGACCGAGTTGTTTGGCGGTCCGTCCCCTCTGCCTACCCCTGCGGGAAACTGTGTGATGGTTAGTTAGTTAGCTAGTTAGCCTTCTAGCATTCTGTGTCTCATTCGTACATACCTAGATAATATAATTCGACTAACAGAAGTCCCCGGCGTTGCCCGACACTACGCAGAGCTTTAAAAATGTCCTCAGTAAAAAACACTTAATAAAAATCAACATAAAAAGTAAAAAACACTTAATAAAAATCAACATGGCTCTTTGCCAATCGCTCTTAGAATACGGTATTATCGGATGGGGGCAGTGCAAATGACAATATCCTAAAATTACTCATTATAACCCAAAAAGTCATAATGAAAATTATTCTGAAAGTCCTTGTAAGAACTAGCACTGACGAAATCTTAAAAAAACTTAACATCATGTCACTTAAACAACTCTATTCTAAAACAACACTCCTTTACATTCATGAATACAAAACACGAGAAATAACAACTAACACATATATACGAGTAGAAACACTAGATCTCAGGGTCTAAAACATATCCAATAAGCAACTATAAATACAACATTTGAGCAGAAAAGCTTCCTATACTATAGTACTAAGCTCAAAAATAAGTCCCACTCTCATTCAAAACTCACAACAATATTTTAGGGAGATCAGAAATAGATAATATATTGACACCAAATATACCTAGACTGAAACTGAAACCTCTCAACTGAACAAAAATAAACACCACGTAATATATTTATAATTATTTCAGAAAAACACTATTTAATATATTTATAATTACTTTATATTATTCATACTACTAAATTTTAATAACATGTAAATAAAATTCTCAGCACGGGAGATCCTAGTGAAGATATCATTACATCTATTTGTTACAAAAAATAATAAAAAACATATTATTATTATTATTTGCGAAATCAGATTAAACGAACTCGTGTAGGCAGTGACCCTCCTCCTGTTTTGAAGTCAGAATCTCGGATATAAACTGTAGATTTTTTATAAAAATCAAATCCACGACGCGCGCCACAGATACCAATCTTTATATACATACATAGATATATATGACTTTGAACATGGCCTCCCTTAAAAAATGTATCCAGCTTTGCGATTCCTGGCGAAAACCCATCCAAAGCCGGCAGTTCTTTGACGTCGTCAACCCATCTCTTCTGGGTAAGACTTATATTTCTTTTAACCTCCCAAATCAAGCTATCCGATCATATTGAAATTCAAACGGTCTTCTGCTAGCTATTCTTGCTACGTGACCAGCATAGTCTCCACTTCCAATTCCACTAGAGTTGCTGGAATTGTGAGAGTATTGCCGGCAACCTTTATCTTATTATTGCGTACACATCATCATGGCCCTTGTAATATAAAATTATGCATACTTTGATAGAAAGTGCATACCTCCTAGGATGCTACAAGTTTTTTGTCATACAACTACTGCCGTGGCGGCACCCCGATCTACTATGCATAACAAACGCACTTGCTCAAAACAGCGTAACACGGACTACGGTTCTGCTAAACAACATAACGTTCTCTCGATATATTCAAGACACATGCAAATAATCAATAATGTATCATTATTCACTTATATTTTACTTTTTATATAGGTCTATTTAAATTTCACTTTGTTTTCGGTAATGAATAAATGAAAATTAACCCACTTACTGACAATGCATTCTAACAACTTTTGGTGGCAATCACATACACACTTGCATACATATATGCATTTCTTTGAAATCGGATGACATTACAGCAGTTAATATGCCAAATAAATGTCTATCCTACCCGATTGGAATTTTGCGAAGTTGGTAGGAAGGTTCAATCCTCGGTCAAATCTTTTTATTCCTTTTTTAAGTTTTAAAAGATATCTTAAAATAGATGTATTATAGTAAAAACAACTTTGGTATTTACTAGTTAATTTTTTATATATTAGGCTCAAGAACTTAACACTCGTGTTAACTTTCATGTTGAAGTAGGGCATTATTCTATTATTGGCGGTCCCTCTAGTCGTCAGTTCATCCTGTCTCGCTCCAGTCCAATTCCACGCAGTATATCTTCCTCGTTCTGCCTCTGGATCGCTTCCACTTGGTCATCCACTTGTTCATGATTTTTGGTGACCTGTCATTTGCCATTCTTTTAACGTATTGTCTAGTCCATCACAGTATTTGGGCCCTACGACATATTACGTTTAATATTACCTACAAATATAAATACATTACTTAAATATGTAGTTTTTGTTAAATTATGTAAGTTACATTCACACTACAACAATGCCTACGCAGCTGCTCGATTCTATGAGTAATCATATCTCTGTATTTTACCTCAATATCGGATACATAAATTTCCCTTTCCTTGCGTTTTTCCCCCGCTGTCCAATGTCCATACACGTAAGTTGGTATTAGCCAAATCATGACATTGAGCGAGGTCAATTTAAATGTTAATTTGTCGGAATCTGCGCGGTGCCACTTGCGGCAACTGTTGTTTGCTTCAACTACCATTACCACTCGCTAGATTTTGGCAATCGATCTAGAAAAAATTCTAAGATTTTGTTGTAAGCAAGAACCTATCCATGTTCTCTTCAAGTTCTTGATATGAGTGTTTTTTTTCAATGTTATTTTGATTTGTATGTGATATGAGAGGTTTTGTTTAGTGTTATTTTGATACCATTTCCTATAAAGGTTTTAAGTGCCTACCTACCATTGAATTAGGCCTTATCGAGCTCGCTCTAATCAATAACAACTTTCTAAATATAGCTTTATCTCTGTCAACTCGTAAGTATTAACCAGACTTTATTTTTGTTTTATGTAATATGCCCAATTAAAACATTCATTATCAACGCTCTCTCTAAATACAGTTGGCTCTTAGAATATTGCCTTATTTAATTTAGTATAGAATTTGAAACGTTGTTTGTAATAGCTTTAGCCGTGTTTGGTGACCAGATCTGAATAGCCAGGTATTTCCCCACCTTCCTCTTCCCATCTCCTTTCCCTCCCACATCCTTCAGCCTCACAACGTACCCTAATTGGGGGTGTAGTCTATAGTCTCACTGGCTCCAGACGGTTGGGAGCAGTTTGGGCTCTTGTGTGGTATTCACATAAAACAAAAATAAATAAAACGTAGGACTCCTTTTAAAATATATGTTTTCAATTTAATGTAATAACTGTTATTATTAAGTTCTGCAATTATATATTTTAGATTTTATTGTTGTGACAGCTGTTCAAAATACTTTCAGAGAAAAATTAAGCAAAATCAAATTTCATGATGATACTTTATGAGAGAATTATTACAAGTCGTTTCTCAGTATTTTTTACGTTTCATCAAAATATGTAGAAGAATCCATGCACGAATTACGTTTCATCAAGATATGTAGAAGAATCCATTCACGAATTACGTTTCATCAAGATATCTAGAAGAATCCATGCACGAATTACGTTTCATCAAGATATCTAGAAGAATCCATGCACGAATTACGTTTCATCAAGATATCTAGAAGAATCCATGCACGAATTACGCAAACGTTTTGATCCATTCCTTGAAATGTGTTATCGTAGAGCTGCTACCGAGTGCTCTGAGCACGAACAACAGGAATCTCTGTTAATTTATTTCCGTTCACAAGCCTTTTCTGACACTAGTCTTTGTCATTCGGATTCCCACTTCCTTACTATAAACACTATAAATTCCATTGAAATACACATCGAAGTCATATTCTCTTTATAGAATAGCAACATCACATTATAATAAATTTCCATTGGCGAATTGAGAGATGGCCAGCCAGTTCGTTTGATTCGCCGAATTCGCCACAACATAGCACTATACTTTGATTGAAGTTAATAATGATTGAATAAACACTGATTGTGACGTACATTCCTACCAGGAGCGTAGAATGTTCGGCGGGTGAATGACCGAGCAAGCCCTTCCTTACAAGTGCTATCGTAACTAAGATAATCTCTTGATAATATTGACGGCGTTACCTAGTTGTTAAACTAAATACTGGAATTATTACCTATTTTATTATGGACTCGGTGTATAGAAAACAGGATGCCAAAAAGTATTTCTGTGGAAGCGCTTTTTACGAAAGAAATGTTCTATAGTCAATCGGTTAAAGATTTTAATAGATTTACTAAGTTGCTAACCGACCACAATGTCATGTTTATTGTGATTATTCAATATGTTTACATATTTTATATTCAACCTCTGTCTGCCAAAGATACAATATTTACCTAAGTAGTTCGTAGTTGTAATTTGTAGTATCGACTTTATTTAAAAAATCACAGATTACTAGATTTATAATAATGCAAATTACTCAAGCGATTAACCAAACTGACATTTACCACCGACTTTTCGAAATTTCATAATTAATCCTGGTGTGCTTTGCATTATTTGTAGTTTATCTTGTAGGGGCACTCAATATTACCCAATTGGGGATGCCATAGTCTCACTGACTCCAGGCGGTTGGGAGCAGTTGGGACACCCTCACCCCCCTCAATCCCCCACCCACTCAATCCCACACCCCCTCAATCCCACACCCCCTCAATCCCCACAAAAATATTTCCTGTATCTGAAGGGGCCTAGTGTTGTTGGAAAATAGTATCGGTTTTAACCATGGAAATTATTTTAAGAGTCCAATAGACAAGATTATTGGCCTAAAATTTTTTTTTCTATGTTTTATTTTCTTACATTGTTTATAAAAAAAAACTGTTAATTCGCTTCTACTACTGACGTAAATTGTATCAGTTTTTTGTAGAAGAAAGGGGAATTGTCGAAAGACGACGAGTATTGCTAAAAAAGAAGATGAAAATTGTATTTTATTGTTCTGGCGGCAGAAATAGTGAGGATTGGTTGGTATTGCTTGTAGAACAATTACGATTATTGAAACGGAAAGGCCAGATATAAGAAAACGAATTGCATTTTTCTGCTTTGTCCTCATTAACACTACAAAACTAACACAGACGCGAATTACTAAAGTTGAAGAAATCAATTTAGTAAGTAATTAAAACAAATTTGGCAAACAGATCACGTACTGTCACTGTCGCGAGACGATTTTACATAGTTTTCCAAAACTTAGAATATGTCTTTTGCACTGAAGACAAACCAATAGAAGTGTGTCGTGGGCGTGTCCGTGTGCCCGTAGAAAATATTTTTTTCCTTATTTCTGGTGAATTTTCTCAAATATGTTCTATCGAAATTATTTGCTTGAAATGGCTTTATTCGTGAATGGTGACCAGATCTTTCCAATCATCTTATTCCTTACTCCCTTCAGCATCACAAATTGATCTCTCAACTCCACACAGGAGGTCCGAGGAAAATAATTTCCTTAAGGGCCTATATCATCTTTGGGGTTGCTGTGTGGAGTGTCTTTTGAAGAGGGGGAGGAGTGAACATAGGTCTTAAAAAGACCAATGTCGTAGAAGGGAGGAAAAACATTCCGGCAAATGGTTTCCAATTGGGAACAGTTGGAACTCACGTGCTGTATTCGCGTTTTTAAAGATCGACACAATTTCACTACCCTATCTGCGGCCTCGGAGTCTAAATGTCCTCTGTAAATTGGCGATATCCAATCAAATCATTTAGTTTGTGTAGAATCTCACAATCATACATACATACAAGATGGCAGCCAATAAAAATATGCGTTAAGAAAATGAAGATAATATTGGAAGCTCTTTGTCGAAGTAGGATACAGTTAAATGGCGGCCTCCGTCGTTGAGGGGTAAGGCTCTCGACTAGCAAACTGAAGGTCGCGGGTTCCAATCCCGGCGTCAGCAAGTAAATTTTAATTGATTTACTTGTGTTATTTCATAAATTACTAATTTAAAATATTATATAGTATATTTGCGGCACGTTCCAGAATGGAAGATATACTCAGTATCGCCCTGGTGTAATACCGACATTTAGAATTGAAACGCTGCTTAATATGGCTTTGGCCGTGTTTGGTGACCAGATCTAAATAGCCAGGTACTTCCCCACCTTATTCTGCACCATCTCCCACCATACCTCCCCCATTCACTACCTTCAGCCTCACAACATACCCCTATTGGGGATGCCAGTCTCACTGTCTTTAGACGGTTGGGACTCTTGTGCGGTTTCACTTTTTTGTTTTAAATATGACCGAATGGGATAGGGTCGAAATTGCTTAGCGGTAGATCAAAACCTCGGAAAGCTTGAGGTCCTGGGTTCATATCCTGGATGCGACCGAATCTTTTTCTGATATTTCTGTTTAACATTTTTCGTTTGAGAGTCCTTAATATTATCTACAATGATTAAATATTACAATTTGAAGTTTGTCTCATTAAGTTATTAAAAAAAAACTATCTCCCATCAAATCAGTGGCGGCTCTCGACTTTTCTGTGATAGAGTGCTATTTTTGAATTCGATTTTATGTATGATGATTTTCATGAAATTTCCGTTTGGCCGTGCGCCGCACGGATTTCCTGAAAATCTTCCTGAAAAAAGTAAATCTTTTCAGCTACAACAACATCAATAATGCAAGTTTTTGTAATTTTGGCACTCTAGTATACCCAAAACTCAAAAGCCGCCACTGCTTGGGATAATGTTAAGTGTCTCTTTTTGCTGAGATTTTGTCTATTAAATGCTTGTGTTAAGTAGACCGTCGATTAATTGAAACGTCAATTATTCGACAAAATATATTTTTTAATACGGGTAGAAAATAATCGTTCAATATGCGGGTCTTATTTAAACCGTTTGACTGACGATATATCTTAGAACCTAATAAATCAACAGAAAGATAATGATCATCTAAAATCCAGAGCACGTGATTGGTCGCCTTTGAAACGTGCTAAACGAAAATGTCAACTTTTCGAAGGCTGTACCAGGATTTCCCGACTGGGAATGGTGCGCAATTTAGTGTAGCTGGAAAACAACAATGATAATATTTTTTCTTGTAAATGGTACTTAATTAAAAGTTTTGGTAATTAAGGGATGATGTATCTTACGGGGAATATTGCGGGAATTTTCATCTAAATCGCGAAATACTCAGACTAAGCAGTGATCTTGTCTCATATAATATATTTACAAATATATATTTGCGCACTAGTGTCGTGGGAATCAATGCGACTAGTTCTTGGGAGCTACTTCAATAATGAAGTATTTTCACATTACCTCTAATAATGAAACACAGGCCGGACTGTATTAATGATCTGAAGCTTGCAATCCATCCGTTGTATCCGTTATGATAAGATAATATACCAAATAAATCGCTCGTTTTGGCAGAACAATTATTGTAAGTTTGCCCCTGTAAAATTTGTAATCAATTACGTTAGTTGTTCTCCATTCAGGCGACGTGGTTAAATTGCAAGCACGATCAATTATTTATTTATTTATTGTTGTTATACGCCCATAGGGGCTTTTACATAGATTATAAATAAGTTTTACATAAGTTATCGAGTTTGAATTTATACTAAGAGTTATAAAAGTGAAGAATTTTTAAAAAAATATACAAGTAGTTTTTGAAGAATATGGCGTAAAGAAACATTTTAAACAACATAATATTTAACAATAACAAAGAACAAAATATAATATAAAACATTACAATAACATATCTAATCGTTAAATCTATTACAATAATTTGTATGATTCCACAAAGTGTTGGTTTAATTTGAATTTAAGATTATAAAGGGAATCATGGAATATATCTATAATACCACCAAACTTGTTGCCCAAATCATGCATCCTATTGGTAAGTGAGTTTGACTGATAGTTGGTTTTATATGTGTCGCAAAAGAATGTTGTATTTTGTCTAGTATTTCTTGTCGGTACATAGAGTTTAATAGCAGCAACGATGGCAGGGCTGTCAATAAGGTTGTTCATGACTCTGTATAATAAAATTAGGTCTGAAATGGTTCTTCTGTCAGACAGCGTAATTAAATTAAGTTCATTCATCAAATTTACATAATTAATGTTTTCTATTGGAATTTTAAGCTTGAAATTTAAGTACCTAAGAAATTTGTGTTGAACCCGTTCTAATTTGTTAGAGTGTACTTTATAGAAAGGAGACCAAATAGGTGAATTATATTCCACTTGGCTTCTAACTAGTGAAATGTAGAGTGTTTTCATGCAATCCAAGGACTTAAAATCAGTTAGGGTTCTACAAAGGAAGCCAAGAATCTTTAAAGCCTTATTAGTTATATCATCTATATGCGCTGTGAATGTTAAGTTTGATTCGAATATAACTCCCAAGTCACGAATTTGTGATACTGGTGTTAATTTAACATTATTTAAATTATATTCATGTAAGATATGAGAATGAGTTCTGGAAAATCGTATTACTTGACATTTCTCAATGTTCAAAAATAACATATTTTGTTCGCACCATTTAAAAAATTTATCTAAATTAGCTTGTAAAATTAGGCAATCATATATATTTCGTATTCTTTTAAACAATTTTAGATCATCTGCAAAAAGTAGGACTTGTACATCTTTAAATATGTTTACAATGTCATTAATGAATATTAAGAATAATATTGGGCCAAGGTGGGACCCTTGCGGGACACCACTTGTGGCCTCGAATACATAGGATTCTATAAAATTAATCCTGACACAAAGAACTCTATTACTGAGGTAACTAATAATCCATGTCAATAAACTACCTTTGATGCCTAACAGTCGGAGTTTGGATATAAGAATATGATGTCGAACCTTATCAAATGCTTTACTGAAATCGGTGTATATAGAATCCACTTGTTGTTTCAGACTGAGCGATTCAGATATGTAATTATTGTAGATAGTTAAATTACTTAAGGTAGATCGACCTCTGATAAAGCCATGTTGGTTAGGAACAATAATATTGTTGATAGGTTTTACAATGGTATCTAATACTAATGACTCGAAAAGTTTGGGTAAAGCAGACATAATACAAATAGGTCTGTAGTTAGATATATCGCTTTTGTCGCCTTTTTTATGAATGGGCGTTAAATAACTCTTTTTCCACAGAGCCGGAAAACAGCCAGACGCTAAGGATTTGTTAAAAAGTTTATGTAAGGGATATATCAAACTATCAATGCAAGTTATTAAAAATATGGGAGGAATACCATCCGGTCCAGCAGATTTATTACTATCTAGTGCTTTTATGCTTCTTTCTATGGAATCTAATTTTATGAAACATTGACTTAGGTTTAATGACTCTTCCACTGACGTACTGGAGACTGCTTTGATGGGAATATCTTTGTCGTAGACACTTTTAAATGAGTCAGCAAAAAGATTAACTATACCCTCAATACTGTCGGCACATTTTTCTTTAAAGAACATGCTATTAGGATATCCACCGTTGTCTTTTCGTTGAGATTTAGTAAAATTCCAGAATTTTTTCACATTGTGATGATGTACCTCATTTTCAATTACGTTAACATAGTCACTATAGCACTTTATTGATAATTCTTTACATTGTTTTCGTAGTTTAGTAAATGCTATATAATCGTTAGAATTTCTGGTATGTTTATATTTTCTGTGGATACATTTTTTTTTATTAATTAAATTAGTTAGTTCCCTTGTAAACCATTTCGGATAATTAGATGATGTAAAGCTAACCTTGGGAACAAATTGTTCTATAGAGGTATTTAAAATCGAGTAAAAGTATTCTAATTGATCATTTATATTATTTTCCTCATCTAAAAAGGACCAATCTGTTTGGGCAAGGTACTCCGTAATATGATGGTATTCAGCTTTGGAAAAGTTATACGATGGGACACTTGTTTTTTTTGAAGATGTTAAAGGCCTATTTGTTATGATAATGTCCAACGGTGGGTGGTGTTGATCTAATGGTAATAATAATTCGTCGGATAGCTCAACCACTATTTTCGAATCACTTGAAAACACTAAATCCAACATTCGATTGTTAAAGTTGAAAATCTTGTTTGATTGAGTTAGTCCCAAAAATAAAGACATATCACGAATTTCACTACATTTAGCACACTGTAAATCGGCTTGGTTTGTAGCAGGTCCGTTGTCATCTTGGCTGGTCCAGTTAGGAAGGTTATAATCACCAGCAATAATGAATTTTGCTTTAGGATATTTGAATTTGAGTACTTCTATGTCCTCATTGTGATTTTTATACGTTTGCAAATCCGATGCAGGTGGGATATAGACACAGCCAATAATAATTTTTCCATTAGGTATATTGAGCAATACAAAAATTTGTTCAACACTTTTGTGTTTTACCGGTAATTTAGTAGATGATATATTCTTGGATACGCACAGCATCACACCTCCTCCGTTAGACTTTTTGCTCGTAATAGAATTTCGATCAGAACGATATGTGGTATATTGATGTAGGCCTAATTCTGACGAGCTGATATCAGCATTTAACCATGTTTCAGTTAAAAACAGAATATCGTGTGAGAAGATTGGGGAGTTAATTTTAAGTTGGTGCAATTTTGTACGCATTCCCCGTACATTTTGATAATATCCTGTAAGTCTAGAAAATCTGTTCTGTTTGTTTTTTAGTTTTTTGCTTGGGTTTTGATGATTTTGGGAATTCCGTTGAAATGTTTGATTCGTAAATCGACTTCGCCCTTTTCTTTCCTCTCTTCTAATTCCTTCCAGAGGTCAGTTAAGTGATTTCTTTGTTGTAGTGTCCTGTCAGGTTTGATTATAATTCCATTGGACAGAGTAGTTTTGTTAAAGAGTATTAGTTTCGCCTGTTTGACTTCATCAAATTCTAATTTAATTGGCCTGGTTTTGTTTGGAATTTTACTTCCGAGCCTGTAAATTTTCACATCTTCTAGATTGAACTCGCTATTAATTTCACTAATAGCTGCTAATACCTTTTTTCCATCCTCCAAGACGCTCACTGTAGTTGAGTTCGAATTACACTCGGGGACGTTGAGTAAAATTATGTTCTTCGAGCGGGTCTTGCGTTCCTCTATCTCAGCGAGCACCTCACAAATTGGCGTTGTTTCCTGTGGTAATACTTTCTTTTCAATGATTTTTTCGAATGTCATAACTTTTCCTTCAAGAACTCCAACAGTTACTCCTAGGTCTTGCATAGTTCCAGATAGATTAGAAAGTTTACTGAGTATTTTTGCCATTTGGTCTTTTGTTATTTTTAAGACAGGATCGGTAATGGCATTGTGGATGCTATTAATCTCCTCCTTAGCTTTGTTTAGGAAAGCATTATCAGTCTGTTCCGGCCATGCTTATAGTAAAAACTAAGGACAAGTCCAAGTCTGATCCTATAAATGAACTAATAAACCATGAATCGTAATATGTTCTTGCAAACGCCCTTGAGGCGATGTTTCGCAAAAACATAGCTATGCGAATTCGGCAAATATAATTATTGCCTTAATTCGTTCTTAAATTTAAGATTGTTGAACCAGGATATTGGTCAAATCAGTCAATTTCTAGTTTTATCGTAACTGCCAAGAATTCATGGTAAATAAAATGGCAGAAAGGCTCTGTCGGTTAGGTTACCTACAGTTATTACGACCTTGGCACTGAATAAATGATTATTTATTATCTTATTTAGTAATAAATGGGCATAAGACCAACAAAAATGATTCCAGTTTTAATCAACAGATAGCGGTGGTGGTACGTTCTGCAATCCATAATCACATAATATTGTATTTGAAACCTTTGTAATGCTTGCCGATAGAAATTCGATTAATTAATAATGACAACTGAAGCACTATTTTTTATAAATTTATGTGCCTGAAGACAGATAAAATATGTACATAGCATTTTTATTTGCGATCGAATTCTTTGGACATTTCGTATGACAGTTTTGTCAATCATTTAAATTTTTTTTTCGCATTTTCTCTTTCGTACGTCTTCTCATGTTCTCTCCCTTAACGCAATTTTATTTAGATTTCCCGATAGTCTGATGTCTTCTAAGTTACCGAAATGTATATATCTAAAATGATTGTATTGATTAGATGAATCAATATAATATATGTTTGTTTAAACTACTTTACTTTTTAAAACGCCCACCGGAAACAAACGTTTCTTCTTCAATATATATTTAACTTATAAATAATATTCTACAATTATGGTGAATTGTATGTCGTAAATAGAGTGACCGGTTGTTATCATCAAAATGATAATTCAACAGACCTTTAAAAAGTGATGAAACAAAAACTAGGTTGAATGGGTTACGTTAGTTTTTTCATCGCTTTCAATGACTATATCACATTTAAAGGTGTGTTCAATTGTCATCGTTTTGAATTATCATGGAACCCGAAAAAAAAAAAAAAAAAAATATATATATATATATCTATATATGTATACATTTTATTGTTATTTTGTATGAATTTAAATATTGTTTCTTTACTGCATTACATTATATTAGGATTAGGGAAGGTAGTTAGATACTGGTTTCTCTGCTTATCATAATGCACTGATTTGATTGGCGACGCCGTCTCTTATCTAATTGTTTATTGATGGGTCTCGATTTTAGATAACGATTTTTTCCATTCGACTAAACGGCCTATCTATTATTCGGTGCCGAACAAGCATGCTATACGATAACGGATGGCGTAAAAAAATGCAACACTTTTGCAATTTTCCACACCTGAATTTTCTTTATCGACGGAACCGGTAGAAAACTCATTTTCAATTTTCCAGACCTAAAATAGTACGAAATTACCGATAAGATGTCATAACGGGAAACCATAGTCTTGTGTAAATGTATTAATTATTTTAATAGCATTTACGTAACAAGCGTTTCATATTTACGGTGACTGGTTAACTCCTCAAAATGACGATTCAACACATCTTTAAAAAGTGATATAAAGTCATGAAAAGTGATAAAACAAAAATTAGATTAAATAGGTTACGTACACGGAGATAAATGCGTACTGCCGAATTATTAAAATCGGGTTAAAAACGGGATTGAAGACCCTTTTATGTTAAACATTTAGTACATTCCTAATATATCGGAACACGTGGTAATGCACCTGCCTTTGACAAAAAAATAAATTTTGTGAACATTATTTACTGTTGGAACACGTACATTTCTTTTTTACTAAAAGTTTAACAGTTTTTTTCGGGATTACAAATAATTTTAAGAGATTCTTAATATATTAGCGATATTTTATATCAGTTAGTTTTCTCCTTGTAGGTTAAGTTTTATTTCATCGGTTTTAATGAATTTATATCACTTTTTGAAAGTGTGTTGAGTTTTCGTGGAACCCATATGTACAAATATTTTTATTAGAAACTCTCCATTGGTCAATTCAATGGATGAATTTGAGTGTTTTGTACGTATTATGCATACTGGTCAAACGGGGGCTTACATTTTCGTATACGGCGTTAATTCTACCTGCTTATCTTCACTTGAACAAGATTGGGTGCATTCCTGGTAAATGGAGACTGACATTGTTTCTTGAACGAATGCATCTTTGATTAGCTAGGCACACGACACTTTCTCTTGTGTTTTGAATGTTAACAATATTTCGTGATGTTTGTGCATTGATTAAATTCACCGTTTCTTGTGTGGGTTGTGGGTTGTCCTAATGGCTTGTTTTTCGCTACATTACTGATAAACTACATATCGCATCCAATATATTACAATAATATTGTAAAATATTGAATGCGATATTTGGTTTATATTGCATTCAATGTATTACAATGATATTGTAATATACTATATCGCATTCAATATATTACAATAATTATATATACGAAGATAAATTAACCCCTCAGGCTAATTTGGTCGCTTTTCGGAACAGCTCATATGGTCTCATAGAAATCGTTGTGTCTCCCTTATTGTCATAGTAGGAAATATGAACTAAACGGTGTAAGAAAGAGAAAACACCAAGCTTCATATTCAAATATGAAAGTTAACCACAGAATATTTAAAATGTTCACCTATATATATATAACCAAAGGTCCCGAAAAAAATACTCATTGCCTAAACGCCACATTTTTGTACTTATTATTAGTACATACCATAGACATGAATATTAGTAGACCTGCCCTAAGTGATTAAAAGCGTATTATCCCCACTCCCCATACCGGTTCCATTGAGCCGGCTGGGCTCGCGTTCGGCCTCAAATGAAATTTGAAAACGTGACGTCATCATTCTTGTGCGAACTATGGTCGAGGCATCATCGGTTCATTTTACTAAATAACACGGCAAAATTTTGACTTGTACTATGAAAACTGGTAAAAATAGATGTGAAAAAAGAGAATAAACCCAATTGTCGTATTACATTCCATATATAAGCATTATTTTACTTTATTTTAAGCATATTCACATCGTATAATATGAATCAGTTGTTACTATCACATAGAGAAACGTCTGGACGCGAAACACAAAGCTGGTTGGTTGCTGGGAAGTAAATTATGAACATTTATAAAAGTGTCTTAACTAAATACTCTGAAACTAACTACGACTCTGAAAATAAAAGCTGCCTTACTTTGCCGAATTTGGACTTCGCAAATTTGTTCATAACGTGGCGAATAATTTGCGCTCCCATGTAAAAATGTCTATTCATTCAAAGCAGATTTTACTTTTAAGAAGTAAATGGTGATATTATAATGCGAGATGCCTATTTACTGTCAGATTGATTTATTGACGAATCACAGTCAGCTTCACTCGTTCCCTCGTTCCCTCGTTCTTCAACAGTTGATTTTACCCCTCGCCCATATCTTCTCGTCTATTAATTCCTATGTCTGTGGTACATACCTTTATCCTTTCCATATCGCTCTGGAGAGCGACCTCTTTTAAAAAAATTTACTTGAATTTCTTGCTACTTACCAACCTTCCCTTTTTTCTTCTTCTTCTTTTCTTTCTTTACCAAAGTCCCCTTCAGACAAGAAAGGGTCTCTAGAAATAAACTAATATCCAGTGTATTACGGGACTCGCTTCGACATCGTAACAGGTATCAAGCTAGCTGAAGCTGAAAACACCTGTAAGAATTCAGATGTAATTACAGTTGGTGAGTAACCAGTAACTGCAGTAATATTTTAAAATCGATTTTAACTTCACTTAACTTCACCACATGCATTCATTTGTAGTTTACAATGTTCCTGCATTCATTTGTGGTGTAATGACCAAATGATAATTGTCATTTCCAGACGTTGGATTGCTCACTATCCAAATGGCTTTATATGAACCTACTCTTTAAAACCGGACCTAAAGAAATGTGAATTGGGTCCGCCGCACAAGGCAAGTCAGGTCTCAAGAACCGATAATAAATTACAGTACCGCGGTCACGGCCCAACTCATTGCCCATCAAGTATAACTCTAATAAAAACTGTTCATGATCATTAAGAACCGTGTTAATTATGATATTGTAATAATTTATTCCGCTCGTATTGCATAGTCATTATCTAGAATAAACTCGGTGTCCAAGCTCCGTTATTATGCACGCGACTCTTCGAGGATCATGAAATTATTGCGGTTCGTGTATCTTGTAATTGCATCTGTGTATGACGTCAATCGAGTTTACTGATGGCATGCAATCGCAATAAGTCTGTTCCCATTCCATAAAAGGTTCATGCATTGGTGATCTCTGGATTATTAATGCATCGATAAAGGTGCAACGTTGTGTCGACCCATGAAAAAAGACGCAGGCATTTAACTTAATATTGTTTTTAAACGAAAAATTCCCCCGATCTTTTCTTATCAAACATATTTACAAATATATAAAAACCCGATGTAAGTATTTCTCGGTTTGTTAATGCTAAAAATAGCAGTCCCCAAATTATGAAGAAAAAAAAATCGGATTTTTGATGTACCTACTTAAATTACCCACTATATTGATCTTTTTTAATTGATTTATTTATATTTTTTTTATACTATACACAAATGTGGAGATAAATGTTGTTTACAGACATTCTATAAAGTTTAAATATTCCGTTAGAAAATTGTTTTCTGCTTGGTAACGCTCTGAGTATAATGTTAGTAAACTTTCACTAACAGCAGACACGCTGCACTGTTCAACTATGTAAATATTTACAAAAGAAATAATCTTGCGTTGGTAACGTTATAAAAAAAATATACTTAATGTCAGCAATTATTTAATATACTATTTATATTTGCACATATTATCCGAACTAAATGCTACTTCTTTCTGTAAACATACTAAAAGAAATATCGATGAACGTTTCAAATCGAATCGTTATCAAATTGCTGCACGGAGAAAAATGAGTATTTATTGCCGATTTATTATTAAAAATCTCTTCAAATTATTTGTAATCCTTATTAAAAACGGGACTGCAGGCCGATTGCATGCATTCTGATAAAATTTTAGTAAATTCTTAATAATATCGGAACACGTGTCCATGCACCTGCATTTGTCTTAATAATATATAATGACGAAATGCGAAAATGTTAGAATTTTTATGAACACGTGTTTCGATGTCGTGACAAATCATTGGTATTTTACTAACAGTTTGTCTTAATAATATATAATGACGAAATGCGAAAATGTTAGAATTTTTATGAACACGTGTTTCGATGTCGTGACAAATCATTGGTATTTTACTAACAGTTTATCAGAATGCCTATCATTTTTTTGATTTCATGGATTCTTTCGTAATCCTCTAACTTACGAATGAATCCATAAACTCCATAAAATTATAGGTATCCTGATAAACTGTTAGTAAAATACCAATGATTTGTCACGATGTCGAAACATGTGTCCATAAAAATTCTAAAATTTTCGCATTTCGATTCATTCGCTAATGGCCTGCAATTCAGTTTTAACCGAATTACGAATAATTTGAAGAGATTCTTAATAAATTAGCAATATTTTTATCCTTAAGTTTTCTCCGTGTGTGTGGTTAAAGACTGGTTTTCAAAAAGCTATTTTTTTGTGATTTTTTTGTTGAATATTTATTTTATTCGATGTTATCTTGAATTCTTCTTTATGTTGATTCTGCTGTTTCCTCGTACTCGTTCCATTATTTATTATTGTTTTCATCATAAACAGTGACGGGTGGGATTTGTTCTCCTTCACAAATCGCACTCCCGCAACTATATTAACGTAAGTCAAAATATGTCAAACTGATTACATCAGATGCATTGTGAACTTTGAAGTATTTTAATCTTAGCTTTATTTTTGGATATTAATGAATCATGATTTTTATATGTATGTGACATTATGATCTGTGGTGTACTACAATTTGAATTTCTAAGCACTCGAACGATTTATGGCATATTAAGGCAAGTTTGCTTAAACGTCTTGAGTGATCGCTTGCCGTAACGTGCCAAATTTATAGAACCTAAAAATAATTGAGATAAATGATGAAATCTATATGTAAACCGTAGCTAAGCAGTTCTTACTTGTTTCCATATAAATATTTTGAGGAATGGTATTGAATAACTTTCTACTTTTGACAGTTTAGCAGAATTCAAACAACAAAAATTTCGCCTTAAAGACTTTAGTTTGTTTATTGTAGTATCCACGTTAGTTTCAGATATGCCGTTTTTACAGTGTGTTCCATAAAATAATGTATAACTACTATCAAACGTACCTTGTAAAAGTAACTGACTAACTTAGTATGCATTCCTACATATCTCATACATACTATTCTTTTGTTCTAACCCTTGACATGGCCAGATCCAAGTATCTGGTTCATTTGATCGTGCTATTTATTCCACGGGGGTTCCCGACTTCTTCTACCATCCACATTCGCGTCATATTTTTTATTTTTAAAAGACAGACAAACATTCCCGGGTTACGAATATCCTGACAATATTTGAAAATCTCCTAATGTTAATTCGCTCGACCTGCCCACGTACCTAACCTATTGAATAAATACTTCCTCTAAATACCTGAATTTTTACACGCAGAAGTGCGAAATGTTATCCACTGGCTTTAGTCCCTGTCGACTTGCCTGCAGTCCTCAGGTCTTCCCATCCTGCTCAAATCTTCTTCCACCCATTAACCCACCTCTTCCTTTGTCTGCATCTAGGTCGCTTCCACTCAGGCACTCACTTGGTCATGATTTTACAGTATTCCGTGCTGTCCTATTCCTGCTTTTTACAACTCAAGTTTATCCTCTGCTTTGACAAGCTACTTGAATTAAAATTAAAAGTAAAAAGCAGCCGGAATGTTTTGCTCTAATGATACATAATGAATATTATCTTTGTTTACTATATTGTTGCAATAATAATATTGATTACAATGATACTGTCATAAGTAAACTACTGGTCACCTATACATGTATTTATGTCGTGCACGAATGCCGTCACAAAATGTAAAGTGTGATTACACTGGACACATCGCATTGTTACCTAATTGCCCGCTCGCATTTCAGAGCAGTCGGGGCACCAATAATTACCTACATAACTTTTGGCACTTACATTAATAAGGTTTTGCGTATGCTCATCATATTTTTTAGAACTTTTAAAATTAACTTCGCACATGAGTCCCTTTGAATGAACTATGGCATCCCAAATCGCGTTGCGTTGTTAGGCTGTACTGATTGAGGTGGAGTTGGTGGCACGGGAAGGTTAGGAAGTACCTACCCGGCTAATGCCATTTCAAGGACGTTTCAGTTGACAATGGTTGTCTTTTACCGGAGAGACAAAGGTATCTACTATTCGTTACTAGTTTATGTGTGATCATAGTGATTGACCATGAACAATGAATATGTCAGCTTAGCTAAGATATAAACATCCCAGATCTCCCTCAGCTCAAAAGTCCCTCCGGTCACCTCCATACTTCTTCCGCAGTAGGCTGTAGAACGGTTCGGCTATCATGAATCCTCATGTTGACAGGGTTCAAAAAAAGTTTCCGAGATTTTCTGCATGACAGAGAGTGCGCCTTGGTTCTACCCGACGAACTTTCTTTTGGGCATGCTAGGACTTCTGCAGCTCAGAAGAGTATCCCTATAGTAATATTAGGTACACCCTGATGACCCTGAGAAAATGAACAGCTCCCTTTCCCCCTGAAACTCACCCTACTTCTGTCTGGACTAAATCACCATATTTGGCAACTTTCAAGACGCACGCAAAACGAAGGCTTTTCCCACAAATTTCTTACGTGATTATTGGAGAATTTTTATCTCAAAATTCTTTTAATTATTTTCTGAACGTCGTCATATTTGTATAATTTCACTCGAGGACGTTTTTAACTCTTGACAGGCCAAGATGCCAAACAAAACGTCTGTAACCAAGTGGGTCTTCCGACGACCACATGAATTTTTCTGTCTCATGGGTTTTTAAACTATAGAAATCCCAATTATTCAGTCAATTATTATTGGTAACTTATGTATTTGCGCAGGAATACGTAAAATACTAAAATGATATGTCAAGTATTTAAGCTAGGATAGTAATTTTGGGTCTCCTCCACTTGGCTGCGGGATAGTTAACACTGAACCGAACACGGGTTGTTAGTTGCTTTGTATTTTTTATATACCACCTACTAAAGTACGTCCCACAGTATAACACGTTCTAGTTTTTTTCTGTATTTATAAAAAAATATTAATGGTAACACTATACAATTACCACCTACTCTAATAAACTCTCAAACCTATACATAACATCTTATTTACAACCTTAGTACATAACATATCGATAAGAGCACCGTGTGAAAAAATATTTTTGAAAGAAAAAAATCCTTGTATTGTGAATCTTGAATGGTTAATTATATTGTAAGTAGTACATCCGTCTTTACGATTATCGTAAAATTTTATTATTTTTCTGAATGTGCTGATTAACAATTTCATATTAGTATTTTTTAAATGTCAGCATCCTGAGGAAATTAATAACGATAATGCTTGTTTTTATATAGCAATATTTAGTGATTGATAACTGATATTTCAATAAACGTGCGGATTACTCAAAACTTACAAATTAATAGTAATGCAAAATCAAGTGTTTTTGGTTTGAAAATTTGATCGCTTAGAAATATTTTAGATGATTTAATTAAATACTGCCAGTAGATCACATTGCCTTAAGTGTTTAATAATTGAGCATTTTTTATAGCCCAGAAAAAATAAGGTATCAAAGCTATAAAAACTGCTTATAAATTCAAAATCTCGTACTTACGAACCAATTTTCGGTTATGGTTTTATTGTATAATGTGGCAAATTAAGTTCTTTAGAAAATGACCGTTAGGGGCCGTTCAAGTATTACGTAAGCAGATTTATTACAATTATTTACCCCCTCTTCCCCCTTGTCACAAAAGTAAGCAAAGCTCTTACCCCCCCCCCTCCCATGCTTACGTAAAAATTGGTACCTATATGCAGTGTTGCCAACGGGTCTTGGCCTAATGTCGCCGTTTTTCAAACATTTAGTATTCCCCACACAAATTGTGCGTGAGCTTGATTCCCCCTTTTATTATTCGAAATCCATGGGGTGGGAGGGGGGTTGTTAGAGAATTTCTGTAAAACATAATTCCCCACAAAAATTATTCAAAATAAGTACTCCCCACAAAATATTTCAAATCCATGGGGGGGGGGGGTTGTTACAGAACTTCGCTGAAAAAAAATTCCGCACATACAAAAACATTATGTGATTCCCCACAACACAATTTTAAAAATGAAAAATCCTTCGTTTGCAACACTGCCTATATGCATTTTTCTGTTAATGTATTCTGTTTTTTTAAGTGAGTATTTAAACGTATTAATTATTTGTGGGAATCCCCGAATATGTATGAACATAGACAATGTGTGGGTTGCCAATGTGTAAAAAAAAGACTATTGCTGAGCAGTGCTGACGTAATCACTATCTCGACCCCCCCACCCCCCATGTCATCAAAAATAAGCAAAGCAAAGACCCCCCTGCCCCCCTATAGTGCTTACATAATACTTGAACGGCCCCTTAAACATTTAAATATTTGTGACTGAACTTAAAAATAAAATATAACACACTTTTGGCGATGTTTTTTTTCTGTTTCTTGCATAAATCAAAACAGCCGGCTGGTGTTGAGAGGGAATTTAAACCTTATCGTCATCTACATAAGGAGTGTTATTCTTAGCGGCCCGATTCTAAATTTTATACGACGTGGTACATCGCCTTAAGGATGCTCTTTTTAGATTAAATAATTGAAATCACCGTGAACATCATTCATGCCCATCATTTTTAATCAAGCTGTCTAACGCTAAATACCTATTATTATATTTCCCAGCTACTACAGAGTGTATAGAGACGACTGAAATAAGATGTTCATCATTAATTGTATTTAGCTTATATAAATCATTTTCATTATGAAAATCAATAAAAACAATGTTGGACTAGTACAACTGCATTTTCGGTTTTTGCGATGTTTAGCTTAGATCTTCTACTTTATGTTTATTTTTATTGTTTCTTTACATTGTATCATTTTTTTTTTTTTTTTTTTTTTTTTTTTTTTTTTTTTTTTTTTTTTTTTTTTTTTTTTTTTTTTTTTTTTATGTGACACCTCACAAGAGTGTCCCTGCCTGTGCAGTGCGCGGACAGGGGAACTATGTCACCACCCGGTTGGGCGGCGTTGTGAGGCGGAGTAAGGTAGGGGCTGTAGGAAGGGATTTGTTAATGCGGGCCTTGAAGAGGCTCGGATTATAGGAGGGAGGAAAAACAGATGCCGGTAGCTCGTTCCACATACGAGCCGACTTACACAAAAACGAGTCGTAAAAACGGCCCGTTCTCATGAAGCCAACGTCAACCGTGAACGGGTGTTCAGTTCGTGTCCGTCGAGTTTCGCGCACGTGCACCGGTGCATCAGGAATCAATGCTGCTAGCTCCTTGGAGCAGGCTCCATTGAAATACCTGTAGAACAGACACAGCATGCCTACATTGCGTCTATGCATCAGAGAAGGCAATCGGTCTGTTAACAACGGATTGTCAATCAGACGGATCGCTCTCCTTTGCACAGACTCAAGCAGGTTTATCAAGTATTTTGGGGCACCAGCCCAAAGGTGGCTCCCAAATTCAATAGTTGGGCGGACTTGAGACTTGTACAGGGTCAGCAGCTGGTCACTGTTGAAGAATCTCCTAGCCCTGTACAAGACGCCCAACTTTTTGGAGGCCTGATTTACTCGGGCTTCTATGGATCCCCGATACTTGAGCTGGTCTGATATAGTAACTCCAAGCATTTCAATGGAGTCTTTATTGGGGAGAGTGCTCCCATCAAATTGCACCAGACAGTCATTGATCTCCCTCTTTGCCGAAATCAGACACGCTTGGGTTTTTGAGACGTTGAAACTGACCAAGTTGGCCTTACCCCAGGCACGAACCATCTCTAGGTGGTGGTCAATTTTTCGCCTCAAAACTTCCCGAGCTGTTCGGACATCATAGGTGGAAGGGGGCCTGTCAAAAAGATAACCCTCGTGAACGGTGCTGTCATCAGCGTAGCAGTGAATTGGTGCACATTCAACGAGATCGTTGATGTGCAATAAAAACAGCGTCGGAGACAGCACAGATCCTTGTGGTACCCCCGCATTGATTTGGTGCGGTGAGGAAGAAGAGCCGTCAACCACGGTTTGAATTGTTCTTCCCCTCAGAAAGTCCGCAATCCAACTATGCAGGGTTGGGTGGATCCCATACGATGGTAATTTCCCGATAAGCGCCCGGTGCCAGACTCTGTCAAAGGCTTTGGAGATATCTAACCCAACGGTTTGGGTTTCACCAAAACGTTCCATGTACCGCCCCCAAATATGCGTTACATATCCGAGTAGATCACCACACGATCGGTTTCGACGAAATCCATATTGCCGATCGCTTAGGATATTGTTATTCTCGAGAAGTGTTTACGTTAGAATTTATTACCTCACTAAGACAATCTTGTGTTGAGGTTAATAATTTTATAAAATAGTAAAAATAACACAAAGATTATTTTATTTATTATTTTGAGGGAATAATATTGTTACATTAATGTTTCTACAAATTGGGTACCTACTAAGATAATTCCAGCCAATTCATTATAATATAATGTAGTAAACATGTAGGGTGACCATGTGTTGATATTTGATTGCAAAAAAACATAACAAACTATTAATTTTAAAAGGACTAAGACGAAAATAATGAAAAAAGAATTACATGTTGAAAGGACAAGCATGAAAAAATATTAAAATATCTTTGATTTTGTAACACTGTCACAAGAATTCTTTCCATATGTGTTCTACGCCCATACCGCGAAACTTTGGTGATTATTCATGATAATGGATACACCTCTGCCACAGGTCACCTGAAGTGGTTCGCTACGTTTGGTGACTTAGCAGGGGTGCCCGGGCTCATGGAGGGTTGTGCGTTCTGGATCACACTGATGAATGGGTCGGCCTACTCACTGCGGGGCGGGCCGGGCTGGGAGAGGCCGGTTGAGGGAGATCCAGTAAACCGGTTATCGCTGTCCGGGCCGTTGGATAGTACAGGGGCCCGACCCTTGGGCTCACGACCAAGGGTGGGCTGCCCCATCAGCCAGCGAAAAAACCCTGCCGCTGATGTTGTGCCGGTTCGTGACCGGTGAGGACCCAGCATCTAGCGTTTGGGGCGCACTGGGCGACCTCCACAGCCGGACTCTCCTGCCCATTGCCTAGAACCGCAGTCAGAAGAACATACCTTACATTTGGTGTATCCAGTTGCTCCACTCTCCAACTCCCCACCCAACCTTTTTAACCTAATCCTTCCCAACCCATCCTAAATCCCACAAACAAATAAAACAAACTTAAAAACTATGAACTCACAACAAATTAATATAAACTCAGCGACAGCGAACAGTAGGAGTCCTCAGTGTGGACCGAGGATGAAGGTGAATTTCGCTAACATTCGCGGTCTGCACACCAACCTAACTCCCATCCACCACCACCTTCTCTCACAAAATCCCCATCTCCTCTTCCTTACGGAAACACAGATTGCCGAGCCCCCAGATACCTCCTATCTGAACTGCCCAGGATATCATCTGGAAAGCCTTTTCAGGCCCAAAGGAGGTGTCTGCCTTTACAGCCGTGCTGACATCAGCTGCGCTCGTCTCGCAAATATCGAGAGCGCAAAACACGAAGTGTTATGGGTACGTGTGGATCTCACCGGTATGATGAAAATTTATGCGTGCCTATATCGCTCACCAAACCTTGCCGAATCAGACACTGTTGAGTTGTTTAAATACTTGAGTGACACTGTAGATATTCTCTTGCCCCGTTACCCATCGGCCGAGTTTGTAATCCTGGGGGACTTCAATGTTCATAATGAACAATGGCTGAAGTTCTCGGGCCCAACAAACTCTGCCGGTAGACTAAGCCAACTCGTAGAATCTCCGACCAGAATACCAGACATCCCATCACATCGAGCCAACCTACTCGATTTGTTTCTCACTAGTGACTCGACGGCCGGCGTGGTCTAGTGGTATACGCTTTTGACTACAGATCCGAAGGTCGCGGGTTCGAACCCGGCGTGCGCAAATAAATTTTATTTGATTAATTTGTGTTATTTCACAATTAATTCATTTAAAATAATATATAGTATATTTGCGGCACGTTCCAGAGTGGAAGATACTCTCAGTATCGCCCTGGTGTAAGACCACCATTCAGAATTGAAACGTTGCTTGAAATGGCTTTAGCCGTGTTTGGTGACCAGATCTGAATAGCCAGGTACTTCCCCACCTTCCTCTTCCCCATCTCCCTCCCCACCCCAATACCCTCAGCCTCACAACATACCCCAATTGGGGATGCCATAGTCTCACTGGCTCCAGACGGGAGCAGTTGGGACTCTTGTGCGGTATTACTGTAAAAAAAAAAAAAAAAAAAAAAAAAAAGTGAGCCACTCGGGTACAGAGTGGAGGTGACAGCGCCCTTAGGATCCTCTGACCACTGCCTGATTACCACCTCTGTCCCATCCTCCATGAACCGTCAACCCGACAAACATGTAAAGAGGAAGGTATGGCACTACAGGGCAGCAAAATGGGACGGCATGCGGTCTTTCTTCGGCGCCTTTCCTTGGAGTACTGTATGCTTTAGCTCCGAGGACCCATCAATTTGTGCACGCGAGGTAGAAGAAGTAATCACATCAGCAATGGATTGCTACATTCCCTTCTCCGTCAAATCCTCTGGAGCGGGCACAAAACCGTGGTTTGACCATCGCTGTGCTGAAGCTGTCAGACTCAAAAATACGGCTTTTAATGCACTCCGGAAGATTAGCTCCACGAATAACCTTTCGGAATACCGAAAACGGGCAAGGGATTGTAAGAGAGTTCTAAATAGAGCTAAGAGCGATCACGACAAGAGAATTGCGAAAAAGCTGGCTGACTGCCCCACTGGTAGCCGTGCTTTCTGGTCACTCGCTAGCTCGATCGGAAGAAATTTCTGCAGAACCACTTTCCCACCTCTGACCAAGCCTGATGGTCGGCTGGCTAACTCGGCCCGCGAGAAAGCTGAATTATTAGGCAAAATTTTCGCGGAAAACTCAACTCTTCAAGATAACGGAGAGACTCCCCCTTCCATTCCGCACTGCGGTTTTCAAATGGAGGAACCGAAGATCCGGAACAGAGAGGTTCTCCGAGTCTTGAACGAGCTGAAAGTCGACAAAGCCAGTGGGCCGGACGGAATACCTGCCTTGGTCCTCAAGAGGTGTTCTGCAGAAATGACTCCAGTGCTCGCGAAATTATTTAGGCTCTCTCTCAAAGGTGGAAAGGTGCCAGATCTTTGGAAAAAGGCAATCGTCCACCCAATCCCAAAAAAGGGGGACCGTTCCGACCCTTCTAACTACCGCCCCATAGCCATCACTTCCATACTCTCGAAGGTATTAGAAAGGGTGGTTAACAACAAATTGCTCACATATCTCGAGAATAACAATATCCTAAGCGATCGGCAATATGCATTTCGTCGAAATCGATCGTGTGGCGATCTACTCGGATATGTAACGCATATTTGGGGGCGGTACATGGAACGTTTTGGTGAAACCCAAACCGTTGGGTTAGATATCTCCAAAGCCTTTGACAGAGTCTGGCACCGGGCGCTTATCGGGAAATTACCATCGTATGGGATCCACCCAACCCTGCATAGTTGGATTGCGGACTTTCTGAGGGGAAGAACAATTCAAACCGTGGTTGACGGCTCTTCTTCCTCACCGCACCAAATCAATGCGGGGGTGCCACAAGGATCTGTGCTGTCTCCGACGCTGTTTTTATTGCACATCAACGATCTCGTTGAATGTGCACCAATTCACTGCTACGCTGATGACAGCACCGTTCACGAGGGTTATCTTTTTGACAGGCCCCCTTCCACCTATGATGTCCGAACAGCTCGGGAAGTTTTGAAGCGAAAAATTGACCACCACCTAGAGATGGTTCGTGCCTGGGGTAAGGCCAACTTGGTCAGTTTCAACGTCTCAAAAACCCAAGCGTGTCTGATTTCGGCAAAGAGGGAGATCAATGACTGTCTGGTGCAATTTGATGGGAGCACTCTCCCTAATAAAGACTCCATTGAAATGCTTGGAGTTACTATATCAGACCAGCTCAAGTATCGGGGATCCATAGAAGCCCGAGTAAATCAGGCCTCCAAAAAGTTGGGCGTCTTGTACAGGGCTAGGAGATTCTTCAACAGTGACCAGCTGCTGACCCTGTACAAGTCTCAAGTCCGCCCAACTATTGAATTTGGAAGCCACCTTTGGGCTGGTGCACCAAAATACTAGATAAACCTGCTTGAGTCTGTGCAAAGGAGAGCGATCCGTCTGATTGACAATCCGTTGTTAACAGACCGATTGCCTTCTCTGATGCAGAGACGCAATGTAGGCATGCTGTGTCTGTTCTACAGGTATTTCAATGGAGCCTGCTCCAAGGAGCTAGCAGCATTGATTCCTGATGCACCGGTGCACGTGCGCGAAACTCGACGGACACGAACTGAACACCCGTTCACGGTTGACGTTGGCTTCATGAGAACGGGCCGTTTTTACGACTCGTTTTTGTGTAAGTCGGCTCGTATGTGGAACGAGCTACCGGCATCTGTTTTTCCTCCCTCCTATAATCCGAGCCTCTTCAAGGCCCGCATTAACGAATCCCTTCCTACAGCCCCTACCTTACTCCGCCTCACAACGCCGCCCAACCGGGTGGTGACATAGTTCCCCTGTCTGTGCACTGCACAGGCAGGGACACTCTTGTGAGGTGTCACATAAAAAAAAAAAAAAAAAAAAATGGAAGAAAAAATCATGATTTTCAAACGAGACAATTCTAATTACAAGAACAAAAAAAATTGGAACAAAATTTTCCAGTGTAATCGTAACTTTTAATGCACGTATTCGGATTACAAAATGGCGACTCTCACATTTCAAATCTTAAATAGAAACAGCTGACTGAGTGGGAAGAAATAATGATTATCGTGGTGTGTTTATAGGAACGCTTTGTAAACTACTCATTATTAATTTTACTATAACTTTTGTTAATTTGGGCGCTAATGTTAAAAAGTTGACATTTTTGTTTAGTTTTTCATTAATAATCTCACCCCCCAAATGTCTTACGGTACTTGCGTGGAACAGAGTAAACGCAGTAAAGCAGTGCAGTCCACAATGGCTGAAAATAAAAACGAAACATAAAAAGAAATTAAAAGATAGATAATGGACAAAGAAAAAATACGACAAATTTACAATCTAAACGATTTTTTTATAAATTTGTGAATATTATTAATGTCACAATAGTTTTACAGTAATACATTTTTTGTATTGGACAAATGAATACTTTTTAGTTGAAGCAAGCTTTTTGTTAAAGGTACATCGCCATTTTTATAGCGGGATCGCAGTCATGCTTCCGTGTTCTACGTGCATTAACGGCTCGCAGCCCTGGTCGCGAATCGTAGTAATGGGGTCTACAAAAAAGTCAACAAGATTTTGTGCTAATCGAATTGTATTGAAGTTATTTTCACTGAAAAATAGTTTCGAGACGATTAAATTTGCTCGTTGTGTTTAACGCTTATGTTTGTTTTCCTGTCCCCTCAACAAATGTGTATGCAATAAAAAGTTAATTTGCTTTATTATTCATTTTGGGAGACGGGTTTGGGAACAATTTATGGGATAACTAACACCTCTGCCATCGGTCATCCCAAGTGGTTCGCAACGTTTGGTGATTTAGCGGGGTTTCCCGGGTTTATCGGGTGGGGTGCGTTCAGGATGCGCCTGCCCACCACCTGCGTGGCGTGCCAGATCGGGAGAGACTGATTTGCGGGCCTTGCGACGCAGCGGGAGGATCTACATATCACTCCAGGACACACCGATCCCTAGATTTCTACCCACCCCTAATATATTTTACCTTCCAAGAACTTCCTCTCCTTAAAAAGACCCCCACACAACATCTCTAAAGATGACATAGGCCCAGTGGGAAATTATTTTTTCAGGACCTCTCTTGTGGGGTTGACATTTGTCACATGAGAACGGGTCACTTCTACGATTCGTTCATGAGTTCAAAACCTCGACTGTGGGATGATTCGCCGGCCTCTGTGATTCCTCCCTCTTACAACACGGGTCTCTTCAAGACCCTTGTTCAGATCCTCCTCAAAAAGACCCTGCACACAGCATCCCCAAAGATGACGAGAAGATAACGAAGCGTTGCTGCTACATTTATTATTATGGATATTGCACACATTTAATATGTATTAGTTAGCATTTTCATTCAGTAAAATGTACAGGAAGCAAATAATATCACCTTCAGAGAAGGATACATTTAATTATACCTATTTCATATGTTGTTATTTGTAAGGAATAGGCGATTGATAGAATAAATAATGCGCACGTGCAATTTGCAAAGTAAAACGGTGGACATCATTTTAAGTCGTGTCGCCGCAGTTACAAAATTGCACATTATTGATTAATTATTATGAATAATTAACTGAATATTCAATAGATATGCTCCTGGAACCATGACCGGTCTACGTGATACAAGTTTCAATATACATCGCGATTATTTTATTTTATATTGAATATATTGTGGATACAAATACAAATATTATAAACATTTTCAATCCGACCTAATTTTTTGACGTTTCTTCGTAATGCGTAGGTACCTATCTACGGTCTTGTGTTCACTGTACTGTGAAACAATTCACTGTACAGCGAAACGAGACAATTCACTGTACAGTGAATGACGCCAGGGCTCACCAATCAAGAATTGTACAGCTTCAGATATCACGAAATAAATAGTGTTTACGCTTTACCACTGTCAATTTCAATTATCACTGAATATATTATTACCTATATCGGAAAAAATATATATTAATGGCATTACTAATAAATGTGATTTAAATTTTGCTCAACTGATAAACAATCACAAATAATGGTTTATTAGTTGCGTAAAATTTAAAACATGTTTTTTAGTAAGAGTAAAACGCTCTTACAAGGTTTTCCAATGAACCCGAAAAACTTCTTACATGGGAAGAATGAATATCCCATTTATAAATTTCAGTCTTCAAGCGACCGAAAATATAAAACTTTTTAGAATGCTACCTATGCGGAAACCTTATACCCGGGTTTCACTGTACAGTCATTAAATTAAGAGTTTTTTTTTGCTCATTGGGGTTGCGAGTTCGATTCCCGCGGTGCGTTTGCAATAGTACAAAAAATATTTTTGTATATTTTATTTATTTATTTGAATGCTCCAGTACGTTTTAAGAAAGTCCAGTAAAACCTACCTGTACCTATCTCCTTCCTGCTACCTTTTTCGACAAATCAAATTACTTATGAGGTCTAGACTTCCATACTATTTTAACAGACAGACATGGATGGCGTCCCATTACTTTTATCCGATTTCCAGAAAGTGTTTTTGTTTGTACTCATTTTTTTTTGTTTACTTTCCGACTTGTGTGCTCTCGAAAAAGAGCTCTCAAAAATATTATACATAAAACTTACCTACATACTCACCGAAGACAATAATTCATAATTACGGCAATCATTGTTGTTTGTTGCCAGTTGTTTGTACATTATTTCTCACATTAGAGCAATTTGTTATACCCTTTTAGACGTTTTAATAAAGTGTTAATATTGATAATTAATTTGTCCAATTACAACTCTTCCACAAAATGTGTGATAAATTATTTAATAATATCTTGTGTCAATAATAATTGATGAACTACTAATGTAGCTATTAGCATACCTTGTGATAATTTATACACACTGATGCTGACATATTTTAGATGCACTCTAAAATATAGTTGTTGCATCTGAAATTGTTTACGAATCACAGCTTCAGATGAATATGAATTTTCAAATGAAATGATTTCAAATGAAACATTGTTTCTTGGAATTGGATCGAAGTCATAGACTAAATACGACGTAGCATATGAAAGAATGAACAAGGTATAGATGGGGAAAAAAGGTCCACACACTTAGCACTGTATCTCAGCGAACACACTCACTATATAGTGAGTTAAAGCACAACACAATCACAATATAATGAGTTCCACCGCTATACGTCGAGGTAATTATCGCCACAACAAATCGAATGAATACTTAAACGATATTAAGCACTTCCAGTATAGTAAACTTCATTTTTTCAAAGATCATGTACACCAAAAAACTTAATTAATTAAATCCTTCTTCTCTTTTTTTTCAAACACTCGAATTTTCACAGTATTGTTTGCATTGTTTCCAAACACTTTTCCAGCAAGGTGATGGTTAGGGATAGGTAGGAACTGGATAAATGACACCCGGTAGGAACTATTCACATTCGCATTTCAAAGTTGTAGCAAAAATCAGTAGCTTTTCTTTTGTTCTAGGCACCCTTAAAAATATCTTAAACATCGCGTCAGTAATCACCGCATACTATACGTATACTCGATGATAAAATACGGAATAGTTTTTTGGGGAAACTCAGTAAACGCCAAAGATGTTTTTATCATCCAAAAGAGGTGCCTACGAAAAATTAAAAACTCTGATAACCGGGATTCATGTAGACCAAGGCTGCCCAACCCCAGGCCCGCGGGCCACAATGTGGCCCGCGAACGAATTATAAGTGGCCCGCGTGAAACATTTTCAAAAAACCCGCCAATCCGCCAATTTGAAAAAGTGTCGCAGGCCCGCAGTAAAACAAACAATGCAGCTTGCGCACGGTCACCAGTGTTGCCAACGACGGCGATTTATCGCTATTTAGGCTACTCAGAACGAGAATCAGCGACGAAAAAATCTAACCTGTTGAACTTACTTTTGAAACAAAAATACACCGGTTTTCGACATAATATTTTTTGCGTCGAAATGGAATCCTGTAGCACCCCCCCCCCCATGGAATTCGAAAAATTGCTGTGGGGTGTCACATATGATCTTCGGAATTTTTTCCCAGCGAAGTTCCGTAACAACCCCCCCCCCCCTATGGATTTCAAATATTTTGTGCGGAGCACTTATTTAGATTTTTTTTTGTGGGGAATTATGTTTTATAGAAATTCTCTAACAACCCCCCCCCCCCCCCCCCCCCCCCCATGGAAATAGTAGGAACCGTCAGGTATTCAGTGGCCCGCCAGTGATTCAAAATCGTCAATTTCGCCCAACTGCTAAAAAGGTTGGGCAACCTTGATGTAGACCAATTTTAAAAAATCTCAAACTTCTGACAGTGACGGACATATATATAATGGAGTTATGCCTGTTAGTTCGATCATCTCCAGAAAAGTTCCCACAAAAAAACTCAACACATAAACACGCTACAAGGTTCACAGAAAACTTATTAATCTCAAAAGCAAACAAAACTATATTTCAAAAAGGACCACACTACATGGCCATTAAAGTATATAACAACCTTCCACGTAGCATCAAACAAATAACCGACATACTTTTATGTATACATAAATTTAAATCATCACTAAAAACATTTCTTTTAAACAAATGTCACTACACCTTAAATGAATACCTTACACCTCTGTTTTTTATTTTTTATTTACATGCGTTTGTTAACATGCAATTGTTGGGTTATGTAATATAATGTGTATTTGTTGGGTTAGGTGGAAGAAATAGGATGTAACCTATAAGCTATACCCTTTGTACTCTGTATTTTTGTGCAATAAATAATTTTTTAATTGAATTGAATTGAAAACCAAACATTAGTAATTTCATTTTCCTTGGATAATTTTATTGCTCGAAAATGCTGAGATTCTTTTACAACGAACAATTAAATTAAGCTTTATTATTAGATTTCTATCTGCATTGAAGCTAATAGTATTATGACGAAGTTTATGTTGTAATAGATCGATAATTGACCTAATAATAATATGTATGTTGAGACATCTATATCGATGACTGTCTGGTCAAATTTGATGGAAGCACCCAGTACAGTAATATAGACTCATTGGAATGCTTGGAGTAAGTATAGTGTCAGACCAGCTCAAGTATCGGGGCTCCATAGAAACCCAGAGTAAATCTGGCTTCCAAGATACTGGGCGTCTTGTATAGCATTATCAGATTCTTCAATAATGAACAGCTGCTGACCCTGTACAAATCTCAAGTACGCCCAACAATTGAATTTGGGAGCCACGCCTGGGCTGGAGCTCCACAATATTTGATAAACATACTTGATTCTGTGCGAAACAGACCAATTGACATCTATGATGCACCCTCACGACGCTGCCTAACCGGATGGCGACATAGTTCCCCTATCACACATTTCACACTGAGTAGTCGATATTATTCTACAACTGTCTCAATACGGGACACCCCACCCCAATGAGACAATCATAGCAAAAGACATGGTTAAGTACTAAATAAATATATTTTCTTTAAATTACATTTCGTTTGTAAGGTTCAATCGCAAACTTGTCGCTATGTCCACCATATTCACAGGAAATTGAGGCATGCGACGGAATCTTTTTTGTATCGCTGAAAATACGTCCAATAGACGTAATGACACCATTATCAATTCAATAATCGAATAGCGTTTTCTTGTCGCCACATTTAATTAGAACAAAGATATAAATGTGATTACGTCTGGTAATCATGCATCGTTTTATACGTTATTTCTGGTAGTTCATACATAATATATATACAATAATATTAATAATGATTTATATTTAAAATCTTACACTTTGGCTGCTGTATTGAGAGGCGTGACTTAATAAAATAATAATTAGATACTTAATGCAGCAGTCACGTGCTGTGGCAATCGTTTAAGACTAAACCATGGGTACAGACATAATTTTTCGTCGTAAAATAATTTCGTGTCAAAAGAACTGTACACAAAAACGTCAATGTTTTGATATCCTAATAATCGAAATATTATAGGTACACTCGAACTTACTCAACTTTACAAAAGCAGCACTTTACATTTTTTTATTTTTTTTAAATGCGTCATGGAAATTTTTTGTTGTTTTTCTCATTCAGTTACAACAAATCCATATTTTGCAAATAACTTATTCAAATCCCACCCAAAAATAACACGATAATTTCTATTCCCAAATTTTGTTTTTTTTTCATTAATGTAGTTTTGTAGGGCATAGTTGCAAATCAAACAACATTTTTGCAAGGACCTTCAACAAAATTATTATCTGTTAATTAAATTATCTATTTTGATAGTTATCAAGATAATTCTATCATTTTAGATAGTAGGCCAAACCTACGTTAAACTGATATCTCGCCTTCTAAAAGCGACTGTCTACAATTCAGTCTACACGGTGCAATTGATATTTATTATTGTGTTTCTAGAATAATTAAATTGTTTGTTATTCAGCCTCCGTATCTCCGTGAACTTGTCAAATGCAACAATGCTTTTCAGTTTCGATAATGCACAATTAAAATTCAACGAACTGATAATTGGCTAGTCAGCTACGTAAAATCCCCTGAATTGATTCTCGGTACCCTTTTTAAAAATAGCTGTAATGATTACCTACACGGTAAATCCAATGCATTTTTCGCATTTTCAGATTCCATGCAACAAAATCTTGAACAGTGCACAGGGGCGCCGTAGTCATTCGCAATTTGTGAGGAGTGCAAGAGCGGTCGATCTTATTATTAGAGTTAAAAAAGGAGAGATTCCTCGAAGTAAAGCGATCCGGCCGAAAGCTTGTTAATACGCAAGTTCGACAAAACTTGAACTGGTGTATCGATATGTACTATGCTATGATAGCAGCGCGTACGGCGGCTACGGAAAGCACGTAAAACAGGGTTCATATTCGTTCAGTGTTCAAAATAATATTGGATTACATACGCCCTTACGATTTTCTAGGAATACTTATCTTCATGTTTTAATAAAGAAAACCCCCAATTACAGCGCGTGCCGTCAAATATTATATTGTTTCCATGCCTGATTCTGTTGTTAAGCGGGGATTTATACAACACATATTTTCCTTTAATTTCCAGATGTTACATTGCATGTATTTCGATCCTATACTATAAAACTGTTTAGTTAGCAGCTTGATGATTACAAATTAATCATATTTTACTTACAACTGAAATCTTAAATTTTATATTAGGTTCTTTAAAATGGTAGAACCTTCAGGCAATCAGCCATGCGGCAGTTTTGCGTTACTATTTTTTTTTTGATTATTGTTAAAACTCTTGGAATATCGATGTTTCGTAATAAAAAATTAATAATTAATTATTTTTAAAAACACTGGCTTTACTTACCTGAAATGTCCAAAACAAATCCATTAAACGAAAACTAGATAACTTGTTTATAAAATTTCATCTCTTCTTTAAAAAAAATCCTTATAATAAATGTAATTATAACACACTTAAAAAATATGTCATTTGATTTCCGCACTGCGTCCATAGAATCAAAAATGTGTCATTTGATTTCCGCACTGCGTCCATAGAATCAAAAATATGTCATTTGATTTCCGCACTGCGTCCATAGAATCAAAAATATGTCATTTGATTTCCGCACTGCGTCCATAGAATCAAAAATATGTCATTTGATTTCCGCACTGCGTCCATAGAATCAAAAATGATGGAGACAAAAGTTTGTCGTTTTTTTCTAACACCGATCGACATCGTTCGTGCCCAGTCGAATGTCGATATTGTAATCCGATATTTTTTAAAATTATTATTCTTATGAATTCTTTTATATGCATTTTATATCCTCTATTCATTTATGTGCATTTTTCATATGGCAGTGTTGAACCCACGCTCTGTTCAGCTGAAATAAACATTATTATTATCAATAGTAATATCAATTTCAAGGCGGTGATAGTGTATTTTATAAATAACAACGATTCAATCATTTCCCTGGCACGTGAAATTTCAGTGAATAGAGATGATAAGAAAATTATGTAATCTTTAAATGATTCAAAGTATTTCCTGACAATAGCTTAGATCAGATTTTATGCGATTTCCTCGAGCAATGGAACTTGACCTCTAGGGTCTTATATCACTAACTTGTAACTAGCCATTCTTCTATTCTATGGTGTTACGGAAACCTTTCGCGATTTTACGTCTCTTTCTAGCTGTCTCCATGGAAACTGAGTTATTGCGGAAATTTCTACTATAAATAAATTCGTATCGGCGTTTTCACGATACCAAGAATGTGAGAAAGCAAGACCGAACGGTGGTGGAAGTAGAAATGGAGGGGAACACCTCTTGTACTTGATTGGTTCGTGTTGGAACCGCCTCTTTGGTGGCAATCTGATGGTACCTCCACCTTTCCACTCGTATAACTGGGCGGCTCTTCATCTGCACCAATTTTATACATATCACACGGTTTATGAATATGCGCACATTTTTATTTCGACATGTTTGGCAAAGACATGATTATATTGGTGTCATCACTGAAGAGATAAAAATGGTAGAAGTGCGTTGTGGGCGTGTCCGCGTGACCGAAGTAAACAATTTATTTCTTTGCTTCCGGTGAATTTGATCGCTCGTTTTCAAATATCTATTTCTTTGGCAGATAATCCATTTCAATATATATATTTTTAAATTTTTCATTATAGGCACCCGCTAAACTTCCAAAGCAATTTCACAATATTAATTATAACACTAAAGTATCAATACAACTAGAAACCACAACATAGAAAATAACAATAACGGTATACTTAACATTTCAAGTTACTACAATACAAAGGTATGAAATACATAGGCAGATATATACAACACAGTCGACATACTCATTGGCATACATACACTCAAAGACACACTACACACTTAAACACAATCATGATTATTCAATTACACACATTCAATCAACGGATAATAATGGGCAGCTTAATTTGGCGAAATCGGTTTTCTTACACATCGGTATACACGGAGAAAACTTACTGTTGTATAATAGTGCTAATTTATTAAGAATCTCTTCAAATTGTAATCCGGTTAAAAATAGGATTGCAGGTCTTTAACGAATGAATTATACAAACTTTCAGTAAATCGCGAATGTGTTATGACGATAACATAACATAACGATGTCGGAACACGGTTCGTAAAAAATTCTAATATTTTCGCATTTTGTCATTGTATATTATCTAAAATTTAATCAGGAAACAGCCTGCAATCCCGTTTTTAACCGGATTAACAATTATTTGGAAGAGATTTTTAATTAATTAGCAATACTCATTTTTCTCCGTGTCTCTGTATGAGGGAAGCATTGCATGTGTTAGGGTGAATGGTGGTTGTACGGGGTGGTTTGATATCACAAAAGGTGTTAAAAAGGCTGCGTAATGTCACCGTGGTTATTCAATCTAGGATGGATAGTTGTATGCAAGAATTGAAAGAGGTGGGACTGGGCGCGAATTTGAGTAATCTGAAAGTATGTTGCCTCTTGTATGCTGTTGATGCAATGCTGATTGCTAATAGTATGGATGATCTACGGTCTCTCGCGTCTAGGATGAACGAAGTATGCATGAAGAATGAGTTAATGATGAATGTAAGTAAGTCTAAAGTAATGGTGTTTGAAAGAGAGAGTACGAATTCGTGCAGTATGTGAATGAGGAATACTTGGAGCAGGTGGATGAGTTTGTGTATTTAGGAAGTAGGTTTACGAGAGATATTGAAAGAAGGGTAAATGCAGGTAACTCCATTAATGAAGGACTGAACGCAGTTGGCGCTAGCAAAAAAATGTCTAAAGAAGCGAAGTTGCTGGTACCTACCCTGATGTATGGAAGTGAGGCATGGAACTGATAAAGAAAGGATGAAAGTAGATTGAATGCTGTTGAAATGTGTGTGAGAAATGTGGAGATCCGCAAAGAGTGCAAGGCCGATGTAAGCGTAATGAGTAAGATTAAGAAAGTGATGCTTAGATGGTTTGGGCATGTAGAACGAATGAGCGAAGAAAGGAGTGTAAGGAGGATATACGACGCAAATGCGAATGGTAGCAGAAGTCGGAGACGCCCGAGGAAGACATGGCACGATCAAGTGAATCAGATACTCGAGTCGGGCCATGTCAAGATCAGAATAATAGAAGAGTATGTATGAGACGATGTATGAGTGTGAATGTGGCAAGAAGTGTGTGCCAAGACCGAGTTGTTTGGCAGTCCGTCCTCTCTGCCTACCCCTGCGGGGAAACGGCGTGATGGTTAGTTAGTTTGTTAGTTTACACTTCTACGGATGATCTGTCCGTCTCTTGGTGCGTATAAATTTGGGAATCGAAATGCGAACCGTACCACGAAATAGGGAAAGGAACGAATCAACTGCAAGCAGCGTTTCGCGCCACTTGCAGTTGCTTCGTTTCTTTCCCATAAGTTGAGGTTCAGTTCGGCAGGTCGGCTCGCGGATGTATACGGAGCATTATAAGTATGTCTTAGTGTTTTCGAGCCTTAAAGGAATGTGTTAACGATGGATATAACACCGAAATCGTTGTTTTGATTCTTAAAAAGATCGATTTAAATTCATTCGAATGAATTCTTCAGTCGAAATATTCGAATTATCGGTAAATAATAACGAGATACAAGAACATAATTTAGCTACATGGATATTTTAGGGCACGAATATTGGCATCGTCGTTTACACAAATACCTACACAGCTGTCGATTGAATTTCTCGGAAACGATACAAACGTCTTTATATATGAAATATATAAAGACGTTTATTCCAACGTGGTTTTGTGGTACACGCAATTCCCAACCCGTTTATATAATATCTATAATTAAGAAATATTTTTTTTATATTTTAATCAAAATTTTGATTCGTATTCTTTGCGCAAATTTCGTGCAAACCATTTAATTCCTTGTAAATGGATCCATTCGTGGTGATATACACTTTTTATGCAATATTTATTATTTCTACCATTGTTTATGTATATTTTTACCATTTCTGCCTTACTGTTGTTGTTGTAATTTGGGAGGAGGGTACTGGTACCGCCGCCCTGGTAACCATTTAATGGATAACCAATACCTCTGCCATAGGTAAAGGTGAGGATCGTTCGGGCTTTAAACGGAGTTTTTCAGAATCAATCTTAGATGGTGACGTTCCTCTTGTTTTGCAGGTCAAGTATGCAAAATTTCATCAATCTCGAAATAAAACTGTAGATTTTTATAAAATAGCTAGTTTGGAATACTTCTATATACTATATAGACATTAATAGATAGTTAATATATAGCTGATGTCTTATGCATTGCTGGCTTTACGCAAAGTTTTTCGAAATCAGATGTAGACAGTAATTTTCCTCTTATTGTGAACGTCAAGTGTGCAAAATTTCACCAAAAAGTATCAAAATGCTGCTTTAGTGGTAGGAAAGAGGGATGGGGGTAGTTTTTTGAAATCTCATGTAGACAGTGACCTTACTCTTGTTTTGAAGGTCAAGTATGCAAAATTTCATTAAGGCGATGCACTACGTCGTGTAATATTTTAAATTGAGCCGCTATCAATAACAACCCTTACGGCGATGGCGATAAGGTTTAAATTCCCGCTTAACACCATCCGCCTGTTTTGATTTATACAAGAAAAAAATATGGCCAAAAAGTGCCTTTTATTTTATTTTGTGGATGTTCAGGCATAAATATTTTTTTTTTTCGATCATTTTATAAATAACTTAATTTGCCACATTATACAATAAAATCATAACCGAAAATGGGTTCGTAAGTAGGAGATTTTGAACTTTAAAACAGTTTTCATAGGCCTTTACATTATTTTTTTCTGGGCTTATAAAAAGACTTATCTTTAAAAATACTCGTTTATTTCAAAGGCCAAGATGTATTCTACTCGCAGTATTTAATTAAAGCATCTGAAACATTTCTAGGCGACCAAATTTTCAAACCAAAAACACATGATTTTGCATTACTACGTATGGCATCGCCTTAACCTCAGAAATAAACTGTACATTTGCATACAAATCCACGCCGCTCGTTTGACCTTGACCGTCCGCCCGCTACAAGCAGACATATTAGAAGAAGATATACTCAAGGGACTGCACCACTCTACGAAAGAACTGGAATAATAATAATCTTTATAGTATCATATTATATGTATGGTAGCAGTAAAGTAGAACGCCTACCTATTAATTGCATCTTCGTCCCAACTCCCAGGTGAACTCAATGTTCATTCAGAAAAAAATGAAATAATGTCATTTGACTTCCGCACTGCTTCGATAGAATCAAAAATAATGGGATACAATAGTTTGTCTATTGTCTTTTTTAAAACTACGAACCGACATCATACATGCCCGGTCGAATGTCGATAAAAATGTCGACATCGTAATTCAATATTTCGATTGTACCATATCACTAGAATGTTCCGTGAAAGCCTTGGAGTTATGAATATGTAGGATTACTTGGTAAAAGCTACACCGATCAGTCGGCAAGCGAACGACAATAACATGTTTATAAGAAAGATTATTTATCCCATTTTTTATGGGCATACGAATATTTTTTCACGATCATGACGTCACATTGTTAATCTTGTTTACTCGTTTATCCGCACAATTATTTTCTTTCTATTTTTCGAGTTTCTGCTTTTGTGTTTTCTGTAGAACTTCATATAATAATTTTTTTATGTTATGCCAGTTTGTTATTTTTCGTTTTACCGTAATTTAGTCAATTGAGCGTTCAGGATCAGTCATTTCAACGATAACATTAATAACTCTAACAATTTTGTTAAATAACTAGTTTGTATTAGCACCATCTAATTTAAACACATAATATGTGAAATCTGACGACTTAAAATTTGTACAGCTTCATTCAGGACTGGAATGTATAGGTAAACGCACGCATTTTCAGCTTGATAAGCCATTTGTTTCATGAGCTATGGAACTTTGAAATTACCGTTCAGTGTTTTTTCATAAATTCTCATTGATTGATATTGTCATAAATCTCGGGAAAGTGTTAAATACTATTTTCCTTAAAAAATTGAATCATTTTTAACCTATAATGAGTTCAAAGTATGAAGTTATCGATACTACGTAGGATTTATACGGCAAAATCCTAAAGGAACCTCTTTTGATTTTTCAAAATATTTTCTTATAAAAAAAATCTTTTAAATTCATCCGATTTTCAAATATCTGTCAGCGCCAATGAATTACAATTCCATTCATTTGTTCTGCGAGGTATGATTTTATTTCAACTGTTTTGCGATGAAACAAGTGCGTAGGTATCTAATCAAGTGTAGTTGCAAAAAAAACTGTATGCCCAAGCTAAATATTATCTTTCCTCGATAACTTAACACTGTAGTATGGCTTCATAAATTTACGAAGAAGTAAGCTAATTTGAAAGTTGTTACGACTCCGAGCAGCCGTCCTTTTTTGCAACCATTTTCCTCTTTTATTTCGTTATGTTTTTTTTATAAAGCAAGCGGCACCATTGAAACTACGCTTTACATTTTTATTTCGTCTTTGGGAAGGTTAGGAAAAGTGTGTAGGAGATGAACCTACGTAATATATACATGAAATTAGAGATGGACGGCATATAATTTCAATTTATCGATTATGTCAATATTCGATTTTTTGTGAATTCTGCATTACAGTTCCAACTGTCAGTAGCCAGTGGCAGTATGACATCCTCAATTATTGGGGTATGATGTGAGGCTAAAGGGAGTGGATAAGGGGAGGACATGGGGAAAGGATAGGTTAGAAACCTCCCTCCCACTGCAGTGCAAGGTGATGTTCCGAGAGAGTCCTGCTGGAAAGGTCAAAACAGTCTCACGCGATCCAGACTATACTTTTTTTTTATTTTTTATAAACTATCTATAGTAAAAGCCCAATTGGCGTCTAAATAAACAAATAAACCTCACCCCATGATCTCGGGCATCTCTGCTATGTCACGAAACGTAGCGAACGTGACCTAAGGCAAAGCTTTTGGTTATTCGCAAAACGTCAATCTGCGTACAGAAAGTTCCACTCAACTGAAACCGGACTACTTCGTATGCTATCAGACATAACTCTGGCCATAGAGTCAGGTAAGTTATCACTTATCTCACTCCTAGACATGAGTGCAGCGTTTGACACGATTGATCATGAATTCCTCATTAGGAGATTAGAGGAGACATTTGGTTTGAATTCTGACATAAAAAATTGGCTGGTATCCTATTTATCCAATCGCTTACAAGCCGTGAGGGTTGGAAATAAATTGTCCAACTTCGCAACACTTTCTTCAGGGGTACCCCAGGGATCCGTTTTGGGTCCACTTCTCTTCATCCTTTTTACAAATGATGTCGCCAAAATAATCGAGTCATTTGATCTCTTGTCTCACTGCTACGCTGACGATCAGCAAGTTTATTTCTACTGCGCTCCAAATGAAATCAATAGTCTCAAGATCCGTATAACTGAATGTATAGAAGCAATAACTCGTTGGATGTCTTCAAACAAGCTGAAGCTCAATCCATCTAAGACTGAGTTTCTCTGGGCAGCCACAAACAAACGTCAACATTTCATAGACAATTCACCTATTACCAATTCCCGCAGCGATATCATCCCAAAAACAACAGTCAAACTTCTCGGTGTCAATTTAGATTCAGACTTATCGTTTAAAAGTCAAATAAATAGGACTGTAAGCACCGGTTTTTTTCACCTAAGACAACTCAAGTCTGTCCGAAGAAACCTTCCTTCAGAAGCAACAAAACTACTTATCAACTCTTACGTAGTCTCACGTCTCGATTACTGCAACGGCATTTATGCCAGCCTTCCAAAATATCAAATTGACAAACTTCAATCACTGTTTAATGCAGCAGCACGGCTCATAACCGGGGTTTGAAAATATTCGCATATTTCAGAACACCTTCGTAACCTTCACTGGCTCAAGTGCCCTGAAAGAATCCAGTACAAACTGTGCTGGATGATGTTTAAATCCATCAATGAAATGGCCCCACCCTACATCTCTGAACTATGCTTCCCGGAAAACACTGGTCTGAGGCAGTCAACGCTTAGATCAGCAACATCAGCAGCTGTACGCAGACTGATAGAACCTATGCGCAAGCCAAATACTAAGTTTGGTGATCGCGCTTTCGGAGTATCTGGGCCAAAGGCTTGGAATAAACTCCCTCCGGAACTAAGATCCATAACAAGTCCAACAGAATTCAGGTCTAAGCTAAAAACTTACCTTTTTAAGCTGTCGTACCCTTAAATTAAATTAAATATACCAATCCTAAGAGAAAAACCAGTAATATTCAATTTTTCAATTAAGTCCTAAATCCTGTATCTAAATTTCGCCAGTAAGCAATTATATAATGTTAATTAAGTGTTAATCTCAAGTGACCTACCAGGTAAGTATTGTACTATATATTTTCTCCATAATTAGTTAAGTAATAACATAGATCTCTGTAGAAATGTATTATAAGTTTGTACAGCGCCCTTGAGGTGTTTTTGCACAAAAACGGCGCTATACAAATCATCCAAGTATTATTATTATTCAGTAAATGGTTCCCGGGGAAGAGGTACTCATACCCGCCTACCAAATTGAGATCTGGTCACTAGACTTGACTAAAGCCATGTCAAGCAACGTTTGTATTCTGAATGGTGTTGTTTCACCAGGTCGCTACTGACAGCATCTACCACTCTACCAAATGCTAAAGTTAGTTAGTATTTCTTTACTGAGAATAATCAGTCGGAATAATTCGAAACATTTCAATTCATTCGATTGAATAATCGATTCTTAAACGGATCAAATTCAACAAGGACGACTTCCGATTTCTAGCAGCGATGTTTTTTTGGAGCAAAATTTTGGTATGCTTGTGATTAATTCAGATTATTTTTGTGTTTCGTAATTGGATGATTCGATTATGCCGATACGTAGGTATCTGAAATGGAATAAAAATTAGGTCAAACTTAATTATTTGCTTTTATATAATGTTCATACATTACGTTTTTAAAACAAGATAAACATTCCCTGATTACGAATAACCTGACAACGTTTTTAAAACTCATACATACCTTTAGTTTATTAAAAATAATATGGTTATACCATTTTGCAGTTATTTGTATCTGTTTGTTCCATAATATAGTGCGATTTCCGTAACTGATTGTAATTATTCCCTATTCTATTTCAAGATGAATCTCCGATGTGTAATCGATGAAATCGAATATTTATTAATTACGGCAGTTTCTGCGAAAACCCTTTCTTCTTATTTCAAACGAAAACAATAGTGTTTATCAGTCCGTCAATTAAATAGGTACATTTTAACTCCATCTGACTTATAAATTTGGTAACGTGTAAATTTTTTGTGGTTAAGTACCATAGTAAATAAATATATTTCGAAAACAGAATTGAATTTCAAATTTGGAACAGATTTAACGCAGAATACGATTAGCATCGTATTAACGTAGTGGTTACTCAACACTTTTCCTTACAAGGTACCCGAAGTTTTCCTTTGTTTCCGTCGTATCGTCTGTCCAACATTATTCCGCGATCTCTATTTCAGTATTCTTATTATAGGTATTTGACTTGATTGCAAGCAGGCTGAAGTGTCTTCTGAGCCTCGAACATTCTTTTATTGCATAACTTTTCGAAATTGCGTTGATGTTTTCGATAAAATTCCAGAAACAAGTGTAGTACGGGTTAAAAAGACTTAGTTAAATGGGTATATATTTTGTTGTTGTTTTAGTAAAATACTGTTCCTTTTCAGTAGGCATTCAAATTTTCGATCATATAATTATTTTTCATATTTCCTACTGTAGTAATGTATATGTACACGATGTCACGATGTACTGTAATAAAAAGAAAATAAACTTAATGTAATGTAATAACATGTAATTGTAAATTTAATATTAAATAAAGAAATTTAAAAAAAATAATATATATATATATATATATATATATATTATAGTATGTAAAATATATAATAGTGATGTGTTCACATAGAATTATTTTAATTAGTTTGCCCATTTTTTTAGATGCAACGGAATTCGAACCCACAACAACCCGACTCATATTCAAATTCTCAAACCTTTACTCTACTGAGGCCGTTTATATTACTTCTTCGTGATAAACTATATTTATGTAAATCTATAAATTATAAAGCACCCGCCAAGGGTTTGGAACAACCTGTTGTATCATATTATTTTCCTTAAACCTTGAATCGGGTTAAGGTCTCAAAAGAACAACTAATTATCCCAGATGCGGTGGGTTTTCCCATTTGAGGGTTTACCGGTTTTGAGATCGAAATTGCCACTCTTGATTGTTCCATCGAACAGTTGTGTACTATTAAAGGGTCCCCCAGATACTTTAATAGTACACAACTGCTGACCCTGTACAAATCGCAAGTGCGCCCTACTGTCGAATTTGGCAGCCATCTCTGGTCCGGAGCCCCTAAATACCTGAAAAAACTCTTTACTCTGCAAAAACGGTCGGTCCGTTTGATAGATTCCCCAATCTTAACAAACGGACTGCAATCTTTAGAGCACAGGCGTCAGGTAGGTATGCTGTCCTTGTTCTATCGGTATAACAATGGAATATGCTCTGAGGAACTAGCGTCATTGATCCCTTCGGCACCGGTGCGTAGTCGGGTTACACGCCAAACGCGCGCCCAACATTTGTACACGGTTGTCATATGAGAACGGGTCGCTTCCACGATTCGTTCTTAAGTTCAACAGCTCGGCTGTGGAACGATCTGCCGGCCTCTGTGTTTCCTCCCTCCTACAACATGGGACTCTTCAAGACCCATGTTCACTCCTTCCTCTCCACAAAAAGACCCTCCACACAGCATCCTCAAAGATGACATAGGCCCTGAGGGAAATTATTTTCTTCAGGGCCTCCTGTGTGGAGTTAATATAAAAAAAAAAAAAAACATTATTTCAATGATATCTTAAGACCCTTTATAAGCGTTCAAAGGTGGTCAAAGGGGGTATGTAAATACGAATATTAGAGGGAGCGCGCTAATATTACAAAAACAATAACAACTAAGCGAAAATTGTAAAAATATTTAATAAAACACGACTCGTATGAAATAGAGCAAAAATATCTCTACAAATGCTTTTGTTGCATTTAAAGATACACTGTGAATTTTTTCATTCCTATAACATATTAAATAACAGAAAAAAACGTGTTTTAAAATATTTTCGAGCTTACTTTGCGATTTTTTTAAATATTATATATATTTTCATATAATCAATGTGTCGGCATAACAAATGTTTAGAATTATCTTCAAAAATAACTTTTTGTTTTTAAACTTTAAGAGTTAAAGGGAAACTTGTTATAAAACGGTAGATTTTGGGATTGCGGGGTCTTAAAAGATAGCAACATTTTTTACCATCACTGACCTTTTCACTGGATCAGAGAATGTAGTCGTGGATAAGTAGGTACTTTGAACATAGTCCTGGGAAAAGACCACCATTCAGAATCTAAAGTTGGCTTTAAATGGTTTACGGCGTGTTTGGTGATCAGATCTGAATAGCCATGTACTTCTCAACCCTCCTCTTCCTTATCTCCTACCCCCCTATTCCTCCTTCTCCCTAAATCTCACAACATGTAAATATATCATGGTCTCCACTCGAGGCGGTTGGGAGCAGTAGCGACTGTGTTGTTATAATTATTATTATCTGATCTAATCCAGGGTTAGGTTAATACATATTCTGTCTTACTCATGAAAAATCGCTAAATCGCCGTTCCAGCGTTGTACTAGCTATACTGGAGTTGGGGCCTAAACCGCTGATTTAATATATTATACCCATAGAGAGATTAGATGGATTATTTGTTATGGTTTTTTTAGAGTGGCAACACTCTGATTTATTTCGCATTCCGCGGCGTGCAACCAACTTCACGTTTATTTATATGTCAGATTCTGTCATCGAATGCCGGGCAATATGATTAAAACCGAATTGAAAATTAGAAGGAAGCGGAATAAAAATTGGGGTGATGTTGAAAAGGTTTGTTTTTAACCTCTTATCTTGGCTGTAATGTTTTATTTATTTGAAATTAGTGTTTAATGATTGTTTTCCGTGTAGGCGTTATTAAAGGATTGCATGGCTGATCACATTAAAGTGGTGGAGAATAAAAATTCTAATACAAATACCCTAATTTCTGGAAAGGAAAGGAGATTCTACTTCCACGTCTGTTGTCGCTGACATGCAAGTCTGGCCGTACTAGATCAATTATTCGTCTCATATTGATTTTGGTGAATCTATATTTGCATCGAAAATCTAATTCTGAGAGAGCTTCAAACGGATCGTATCGCTTATTGTAGGTTTTACGTACGCGCGGTTGACGTACAATTCGTATACGATCGATGTTTTCCAAACCCGACCGCAAAATGTCGAGATTATCAAAAAAGTTTTCCATTTCGAGAGAGTTTGGTACGCAAGTTGACGCGAGTTTAGTCTATAAACCTAGGGGACCCGCGATCTAAAATCTGACAGGTCGATAATCTGCTGTATTACCCACCCGCGCATGCGCGCGGCCGTGAGTAAGAATTTGGAATAATCCGTTCATTTATGTGTACATTTATTTTCATGAGTAAGACTGATTATGTTTTATTAGTAGCAGAAGTTGGGGACGCCCGTGGAAGACACGGCACGATCAAACGAATCAGATACTTGAGTCGGGCCATGTCAAGCGTCAGAATAATAGAGGAGTATGTATGAAAGTGAATGAGGCTAGAAGTGTGTGCCAAGACCGAGTTGTTTGGCGGTCCGTCCTCTGCCTACCCCTGCGAGGAAATGTCGTGCTGGTTAGTTAGTTAATTATATATTATTTGATCCTGTGACACCTCACAAGAGCGCCACTGACTACAATGTAAAGACAGAAAAGTTAACAAGGTATTATATTATATTTATTGTGTAAAAAAACCTCTTCTCAAATTTACTATTCGTGTTCGCAAAAAAGTGTTATTATAATATTTACGTGCAGAATTAAAAGCTTTCTCTCATATGAAGCTTTCAATAATAAATTTTTGTTTTTCTTTGTACCGTGTTTATTCTTATTCATCAGATACCAGTGTGCTTCGTTAATGACAAGAAATTAAATACAGTTACTCCTTGTTTAACCAAGCTTCTAAGAATAAAGCGTCATTATAATTAAGTAAAAAATCAAGTTTTATCTTCTTCGGCTTCGAGTTTCTCTAAATAGTATAAAATAAAGTCGCTATCCGCATCTGTCTGTTTGTGCGTTTAGTTCTTCTAAACTACACTACGGATTTAAAATTTAGAAAATTACTTCCGTTTGGTTTACATATATAATTCGTGCATATTATATTTATAGAAAGTAGAGAAAAGTCAATGTTTTATATGGTTCCCTGATAACTCAACACAGTGACAATTCAACACACTTTTTAAATGTGATATAAAGTCATTAGAAACGATGAAATTTTATTTTTTTTAACCTAACCTAACTTATCCTAACCTACTTAACCCAGTTAATAAAGTTTTTGTTTCATCTCTTTCCATGGCTTTATATAACTTATAAAAGATGTGATGATTTATCCGGTCACCGTTTTATATTAATGTCGTAAAAATATATTTTCGGGCTTTTCATTGCTAACGCTGTCCAAACCTTATGATATGCATCAAAATAATGTACCACGGAATTGTATATCTTAAAAAGGTCTACAGAAAAGTCTGTGGTGGTATATGTCTATCTCCTAAGGATAACCCCCAGCAACGCCGGGTACGCTTAGCCAGTTAAATTATTAAATCTTCCAACACACATATTTTCTCTCCATCATCTTCTTTTCCTAAATATTTGCTTTTATTCGTGTGTGTTTTCGAAAATATCTTTAACTCCTCAGGCTAATTGGTTCGGTTTTGGGTAACGCTAGTATCAGTAGAATCCAAAGATATTAGAAGAACGAGATATGCTATGTTGGCCGCCGGACCGTAGCCGGAGTACTACCTAATTAGGGTACTTTGAACGGTATCGGGACGTGTACGCACAGAAATCTGTTCTATGTATTAGTGCGGATACCTTAGCGATGCCTTAGCGTAAGCGAAGGTGTGCAGTAGTATTGGTGAACAAAACCGGCGACACTCGGCAAAACAATTCCACTCAGTACGAACTGCGCATAGCACATCTCGTTCATCTAATATCTTTGGTAGAATCAGTTTGTTCGCTTTTCGGAACAGTTCATAATATATGATCTCATGGAAATCGATAGGTCTCTCTTACCGTCATAGTTAGATATATGAACTAAACGATGTTAGAAAGAGAAAACACATTAAAACGTACATCTCTATGAAAACAAGGTTCCGACCGAAATTCGAGAAAAAATTATGAAACTTTGTGAATTTTTTATTAATTATTTTTATATAAAACCGAAAAAGTGAGGTGGCTGTAATGTTTATAAATACATTTGTCTATTTTTTTTCGCTGTCAGTAATTTTAGTTCAGCCATTATCGAAACTTTTTACGTTTGCATTCAAAATATTTCAAGGATTATACCTTTATTTCTAATAATAAAATTTAAAGATTATTTCATCACCTTACAAAAACAGTTTTTAGTTTTCGGATAAGTTCAGAAATATATGGATTGTATTGAGAAGCGGAAATAACACAAATTCTCCGAATTTCTGACAAAATCTTTAAGAAATATAACTGCCAATTTGCCACAGGCCTCAATGGTTAAGTTAATGTTGTTAACTCTGTTAATGGTTCAAAAACATGTTGTTTGCACGTGTAAACAACCATCATTCATCTGTTATTTGAATACCTATATCAACGTGTTTTGATCCTGCCTTCTTCACATTTCTTAAAAACCTGCTATGTTTACGATATTTTCATTAAATCTTTTATAACATTGTGTTATGATTATATTATAACTAAAGTAACCTTTCGAGCCTGTCTGCGTCATTGAAAATATTATTTCGTTATGAAATGAAATAGCAGTATATTTAGTTAAATTGACATTTATTCGTTTTGCGCGAAGCAATTAATTATTTGCAAAGCCTTGAACAATTGCCTTGACAACACAGTTTAAACGATTTCCTAAATGTTCAATTTAAATTTTAAATCGTCATGATTACATTATAATAGTTGGAAAGAGAACGCAAAATTTGTAAAAAGACATTATGTTGTTTTTTTCGAAAATTCTCCCGGTGAGCGCAAGTAAATTTTAATACTTTAATTTGTTTTATTTCATAACTAGTTAAATTTAAATAGTATGTTATATTTACGGGGTGGAAGATAATCCTATTATCGCCCTGATGTAAGACCATGATTTAGAATTGAACTGTTTCTTAAAATGGATTTAGCCGTGTTTGGTGACCAAATCTGAATACTCAGGTACTTCCCCACCTTCATATTCCCATCTCCTTCCTTTCAGCACTTCCTCCAGCCTCACATAATACCTCAATTGGAGATGCCATAGTCTCAACTGTGCGCTATTCACATTTATTATAAACTCACCAAACCGCAAATATAATAAGTATTTGAATAAAAATATTTTTGTATCTGTTAAGTCATATACGTATATTCAGTACCAACCTATTCAATTATATGCTTTTTATTTGTCAGTGTTGCTCTTAAGCAAACATGTTTGTAGTTTGACAAATACTGGTAGGTATTCAACAACTTTTCGAACGTTTTACTAAGACGTGTTATTTGTGAAAATAACCCTTTTAGACTTTCCAAAACATAAACATGGTTATCTTAGGCGCGTTAAGGTAGGCGACACATCACACTATACGCACCATGGCTTGGTCTATTTCAGCACATCACTCGCCATACACCACCAATGGGAATCTATGGCGAGCGATACGCTGAAATAGGCCAAGCCATGAAATTATAGCGTGGTCGGTCACAGGCTTAATGGTTGTGAGTATGGATTTGCGTTTTGCTGCGGTTCAATCATGCTAAAATGCTTGCTTTAATGTTGCACCAACAGTGGTGACTAAAAGTGATTCTGAACTTCTGTTTATCTATACCAAAGGTTCCCAAACTTTTTTGCCCCGTAGACCACTTGCCAAATATTTTTTTTCCGTAGACCCCCTGCCTGCCGAATATTGAATTTTCCTAAAACTATTAACGTCACATGTGATAATCATTTATTTTTTTAGTAAAAAGATTCCCTTCCCTTGCCTGCCCAACAACCGGGTGGCGGTATAGTTGCTCTGTCTTTACATTGTGCAGACAGTGGCACCCTTGTGAGGTATTACACCAAATGAAAATGAAGCAGGATAAGCAACGGGAATTTCTTTCTGTAGCTAGCCCTACAGTACTGCCCCTTAACTTCTTTGTCAGTGCTTATTCCGGTCATTTCTTCTTGTCACATGCTTTCCGATTCTCCAACGTTCCATTTCGATAGTCAAAATGTCCTCAAACTTAGTTTTGAAGTCTCTGTAAAGTACATTTAAATGTTGAACGTCATTATTACCCTGGACGTTTTTTAAAAACAAGTTGGGGAACTAGGAAAATTCGCGGCTTCCAATGTGCAATGTTTTGCTTGAATATATTAATTCTGACGAGAAAAGGAATGTAGACTCTATTTATATACTTCAATTAACAACTTTACGGAACTCCTAAATGTCGACTTGAGATAAATGGGGGTCCGCTCGTATGCGCCCCCATTTGAATCACATAGACCCCCAGCAAGCCGATATCGACCCCTGGGGGTCTATATAGACCACTTTAGGAACCTCTGATCTATACTATAAGAATCCCAAACATCCGCAATAATATGACTTGACTTATGTTAAGACTATGTAGTCTGAACGTTATGCAACCGTCTGTCTTTCCCTTGTAACGAACCACTGAATAAAGTGATCGTATGTTTTTCTTCTTATAATAAAGCTGCCAACCTTTATCTCTTACATTATTGTCTGATTCTAAACTGTATTCCACTTATTTCCAAACATTTCGATTATGTTCGGCTTCAATAGTTCTATTTGTTTATTTTCTGTTATTGTTAAATTGCGGTGTTAAGAAAAAACAACTTTTGAGAAGATCATTAATGTCTTCTACATTCTAACAGTTTTGTTGGAAGTTATTTTTTTAGTATTTTTATGGCTGATCACATTAACTCCTCAGGGGAATTTGTTCGGTATTTGGAACAAACAACCATTGCCCGTAGAGTCGATTTGTTCGCTTTTCGGAACAGCTCATATGGTCTCATAGAAATCGTTGTCTCCCTTACCGTCATTGTTAGAAATTTGAACTAAACCGATGTTAGAAAGATAAAACACTACACTTTATATTCAAATCACCAATCTTTAAATATTGAAGTTAACCACAAAATAATTAAAATGTACACCTCTATGAAACCTGAGATTCCAACCGCAAATTGAGAAAAATTTACGAAACTTGTGAATTTTTAATAAATTATGTTTATATTAAACCACAAAAAAGTGAGATGGCGATAATGTTTATAATACATTTTTCTAATAAAATATTATTTTTTTCGTCATCTGTTCTTTTTGTTTTAGACGAAAAAACCTAAGATGAGTCAATTTTTTTGTTTGTTTTCAAAAGTTTTCAATTTCACAAATGATATGTTTATTTGTAATAATAAAATTTTGTATATCATCACCTTTCAAAAATCAATATGTTGATTTGATGTTAAACCATACGGTTTATCACCTTTCAAAAATCAATATGTTGATTTGATGTTAAACCATACGGTTTATCACCTTTCAAAAATCAATATGTTGATTTGATGTTAAACCATACGGTTTATCGTCGAATTCTATGAACAAAATATAAAATTTGCTATAATCTATTCATTTATTTGTATGTATTGTTTTTATTTTGCTTCAACTCAAACTGACCTACTAACTAACGCATACTTTTTACACATACAAAAGCATTTATTACGACGTAATCATGATGAATTCTGTCTCTCTTTACGGCGTTATTAAAATAGAGATGGCATGCGGCGCGTAAGGTAGGACCACGTTGCCCCAGCGAGAATAAATCGACACTGATGGCAATAAAAGAGCTCACAACACGATCTTTGTTAACCATCTGATTTATCTCTCGTTTTTCTCTAACCCTCTACTAACCTGAAATAAATAATTAAAGTCTGTGATTTTGTGGGCGTCACGTACGAATTCTATTTCAGATCCAGAAATGTGGAAAAAAATGTGATGTTTTTTATTGTGTATTTAGAATTGCTGAATCTTTTCGTTTATTCTTTTATGTGACAATTCAAAATCCGACGACTTTTTAACATTCAATAAAAATTATAATGTTGTGTAAACGTGAAAACATTTAATTATTTTCAAATTTTACTTTATTATTTCGCTTGATAAGAAGTTATTATTTTAGATAGCTAGCACCTACATCGGGTCGAAAGCTAAATAAGTTGTGAGAATGAATTTTTTTATTATTATTAACTTTACATCAGCTGTTTACAAGGAAAACTTCGTTGAAAAGTTTTCTCGCATTTCGTGTTTTAATTCTTTTGGAATTTTCACCAACTTTTAATTGAAGATCTTCTTTAGTTGTTTTATGTGTCGATAACCCCGAAGTCAAACTGCACAACGTCACGTTAACAACTTTCACGCCACGCAAACGTTTACGTCACGTAAAAGCTAGCAGAAACGAATTCGAAGCGAATTCATTTAAAAAATACGTCCTTTTTATTCGATAGTGTACTTTATTTCATATTTGAACACCAGGTTATCGATTCTCCAATCCAGACCGCTCACATTCGCTGTCGAAAGTACATTAATTGGTCGAAGATCATATTTTTGAGTCTCGTCGAAGGTACATATTTACATACGTCAAAAGTCATTCCACTCAAGCAACGAGTGGGTCGAGTGGAATGACTTAGTCGAGAATCGAGGCCCTGAACACTTGCGCTATTTAGAGTATTTTATAGGAAAAATTCTGTTTAAGTTTTCTGTATAAGACTTTTCATATTTCGCTGCTATTTCCATAGAGATTAATTTAGTAATATATAAATATAGTAAATGTAAGAAATTGTTTGCACAAAATCGGCTACCATCTTGTCTGGCAGTGTTTAGGCCTCCGTTTCAGAAGGTTTTTTGCTTAATTATATAGAAATAATTTGGAAAGGATGAGACCGGAGAGAGATGGGATGGTCAGGAAGGGAAAATGGTACATATGTTTTGACGTTTTCTAGCCCAAAAGGGTAAGAAATATTAATTTTACTTAGATTTGTTAAATTAATTAAAGTTGATTTTATAATAATTTGAATTTAATGAATAGCAGAAATAGCCGTGAATAAGATTTCTTGCAATTTGTTTTAATTAGTAATTAGTAATGAATTAATTAATGAATATTGAAATACCAATAAATTATACGTAAAGGACACCTTAAACGAACAGGAGTAGTTGGTCTTTTGAAAACAGTAATAAAAAAATGATAAGTTCAAAGATGTAACATTATAGATAGATGTATGTATTTAAATGTCCGTTTGTTCAAAATCCTTAATCACCGAAATAGTACGAGAGCCCACGACCAAATTTTTTGTCTCATAGCAATACGGCCAAAACCACATCAAATCGATAGATACGATTATCCTGAACTCGAAAATACCAATATCAGACATTTTCCGCGTAGCGTTTGATCTGACCGAATTTTCAAAATTGTCAAAGAATTTTACCGAACTGCATCAAAGCAATATGTCTGATTTGCAGACTGTAGTTGAATGATAGTTCTGAGATACCGGAAACATATTTTTCAGACGTTAGTGGTGTAGCGCAAACCCGTAAAATCACTTAAAAAAATTAAAAATGAGACAAAAAAAATGTCTCATAGCAATACGTCTGAAAATCTTTTTTATTAGTAAATTTTGGTTATTTGATGCGAACAAAACAATTTTCAGACGGAAATGTGAACGCATTAAATTTTGAGACAGTTTTGAAAATGTTAACAAATTTTACCGATCGGTATCATAGCAATATGTCTGAAAATTGTTGGACATGATAAAATAAGTTGTCCACATGTGCAAAAAATTTATATCAGACAAATTAAGTGTAGCACCTTCTCTATCAGACAACTTTTCGATACTCAGATATCATTTAAATATCGTATTGAGGCATCTTGAATTTTCTGTTACAAACCAATGAATACGTTGCGACCCTGAATTTATTAGATGATAATTAACAAAGAATTTACCCGAAACCGTAACATTGAAGTTGAAGGACTGAAATAAATCGCACAAAAGGAAACTGGGATGAAGTTGAAAAAAAAACGGTTTATTCAAAGTTACAAAATATTCTCGTATTCAATCGCTGTCGGATTCGGAATCGTCGTCTTAAAAAAACATTTAACAGAGGCGTCGGCCAGGCGACTCCGAAACGTTATTTTCGTTTTTGGGAGTATATGCTACACTTAAAGTGTCTGAAAACAGGTTTTTGGTAATCATGGCAGCAATACGAAAAGTTGAAAAAAAAATTATCCGTATTGCTATGATACAGGTCGGCTAAATTTGTTGACATTTTCAAAAATGCGCTCAGGCTATATGCTACGCGCAAAATGTCTGAAAACAAACTTTTTCGTAATACAATTATAAAATCTATGTACATTTTCACTATCAGACGTATTGCTATAATACCGACTGTCTTTTTTTTTGACACAGCAGAAATGGCCTCCCACGCAGTTGCTACACTTTCGACCGTTACTACACACCTAGTCGGGTTCAGAATCATACAATCTAACGATTTTATAGGGTTTTTGCCGTATTGCTATGAGACATGGTTTTGGTCGTGGGCTCTCGTACTAAAAGTTCTCCACCGATTGTTTTGAATTTTTGACACAACGTTGCATTCGAATACGCGTGTGTATTTATATTATTATATGTCATCATAGATATACGTTCTAGGTACAGAAATATTTTTTTATGGATTTAGATTTGAATTTATTAGATAAAAAAATATATTGGATCGTGCGTAGGAGTCTGCAGAATTCACACACGGATAAATTTATTCAAATTTCTCAAACCAATCTTGGGAAATTTTGAAATATTCTGGTATCTTTGAAATTCACCTCAAACAAATTCACTCTGAAATCTGGGGTAAAATTTTTTTGTGAATGACGTCATGCTCATCGACTGCGAATGAGGTCCGAGGTCAGAACCGATCTGTCTACCCAACAGATCCGTGTGTGAATTCTGCGCAATAGCCACGAGTAATGGTGAACTGATAATTACACCGAAACAAGCCATATACTTTATCACCATGGCGACTACTTAAAATATATATATCAGTGAAAATTTGGATACACTTTTTTATGTGACTATAATCTGGAACTATTTCGCCACTCGGTTGTCCAGCGTTGTGAGTGGAAGGAAGGGATTCATTAATGCGAGTTTGCTTGTAAATGGAAGATAGATTAAGAGGAACGGCTACGCGGCCTTCTACATACAAAACTTAAATTTGGATTTTGACCAAAATACTTGATCAAACTGAATAATATTTTTTTTTAATCAAAAAAATAACAAATTACTGTTTTATTTATTTGTGTTTTAAATTAGAAAATATAGGCCATTAAATAAGTATTTTTTTACCATTTTGGAGACTTTTTTCAGTTTTTTTTCAATTCAATTTGTTTCAGTGATGAACGCATTACTAAAATCGCAAATGTTTCTGAGGGATCCCTATGGCTGTAAGTTATTTATATTTAAGATTAATAAAAACAACCTTACCATTAAAATATTTTATGTAAAACGGTTTGAAAATTTTATAAAACTTTTTTCGACTATAAAATTAGCTGTTAGCACCAGGTTTTTATTTTTCTAAACGATGATTTAGTAACTTTCCGAGGCATCCCTATATTATGATCATCAATATTATGATTATTTTAAATATAAATATTACAAACATTTGAGTTTTTAGTAATACGTTTATCAGAAATAATTAAAATAAACACCACAAGGAAAGGAATTGAATTTCAGTTAATGAAAATTATTTAAAAAAATAATCTTTCCCAACCTACTATTTAAATACAATGAAATATAAATAAAAAAATAAAACTTCGTAAAAACAGGCGTTTTTGTGTAGGAAATTTATAGGCGACAGGTTTGTGGTCCAACGTAAATTGGTCGTTTGAAAGTTAAATTTAAACCCATCAAAATAGTTTCTTTTAATAATTCGTTTTTTTTTTTTATTATTTTATATTTGCATAGTAGAGGTAAGATTTCTTCATATTATAATTACCATTAAATCACAAACACTTGCCTCTAAACTTGTGAAAAATCGATTTCTTTAATTGCCCATATTTTATGATTTGAAAAACAAATAAATAAAATAGCACTAGATATTTGCTACGCCCTTTGATTAGAAAAAATATTATTCGGTTTGATTGGGTATTTTGGCCTCAAATCTAAATTTAAGTTTTGTATGAAAAGGGCCGCGCAACCGTTTCCCTTGACGCAGTAATTAATTAATATTTATACATTATGGTATGTTATGTGTTTTAGTTAATGCATTGTAGTATGATTTAGGAAAAAAATAGTTTAAAAATATAAATAGTAAATGGTGTATAAAGAGATATTTTTATGTAGCGTAAGTAGTAGTATATCGTGACCAAGATAAGGTGATTATAAATAAATACATAATGAAAGTATTTTTTTTTTATAGTGAATACCTCACAAGAGTCCCAACTGCTCCCGTCTGGAGCCAGTGAGACTATGGCATCCCCAATTGGGGGATGTTGTGAGGCTGAAGGTAAGTGGGGAAGGGAAAGATGAAGGTGGGGAAGTACCTGTCTATTCAGATCTAGTCACTAAACACGGCTAAAGCCATTTGGAGCAACGTTTCAATTCTATTTTATACTATTTATATTATATTATACTATTTTTATTATGTATGTGTACCTTATTTGAAATTTTATATTCTCGAATCATGCAGAGTCTTAAATGCACATAAACAAACGTGTATAGAAAATCAACACGAACCACTGACGCGATAAACCGATAGAAATGTATTATGGGCGTGTCTCTATGCCCGAATTAATGTCAATTTTATCTTACTTCCGTCGATATTGATGAATAATTTTCAAATGTCGAATTTCCTCAAATAGTTAATTTATTTCGTTGGTCTGTCTTGGGTCTAGGGGTTAACAAGTCTTAAGTAAACGCGTGACATCAGTTTTATTTCAAATTGGTATAGATCACACTTCTATGGATTTTCTGTTCAGTGACACGAATGAATTACCGATAATAAAATATAATTATTGAATAATTGTTTTTTCAACGAGTTGCGTGACAAAGTTTAAATTATCGTTCTTTACCGATTTGAAGATCCCAACACGCTTTTCTCATATTCATTGACGTCACAAATAGCTACTTGCGTGATGTGGTTATTTAAACGACATTATCTTATTATTTATTTTATTAAAGAAATACAGCTGACATCCCGCTCTATCCTCATGTTCGACGGAGCTCTAAGCGGCAGTACCACAATAATAATGTCGTCAAGTTTAAGTTACGCTTCTAATGCTGCTAACCTCAACTTATGGGAAAGAAAGTTGATTCGTTCCTTTCCCGTAATTCGTGGAATTCCCGTCACATTTGGTGTCGTCACAAATTAGTGACTTCGACGATTAGCGCCATTTTAATTTTTTGACAGTTGCCACAAATATAGCATTTGATCAGCAATTGAGCGCAACTGTCGTGGTAATATTGTGCTGAACGAGAATTGATTTGACGTAAAATCGGGCCGAACAGCGATTAACTGCGGATGGCCGATTTGTAACGACGTCCAATGTGACGGGAGTTGAAACACATGAACCTTCGTCTTCTAAGCGTATTTCTTCATTCGTATTCATTACAGTTCTGATAATTGTTTTTTTCTTTTTTTTTCAGGTAAAAAAACAATCTATTCACACTTCTTTGCTCACCGACAATGTAAGTAAAATCCAAAAAATGTTGAAAATCACTTGTTACGGGTATTTTAAAATAATATTTCTAAGGCGTAGTGGTATTTTATTTATTATTTTTTTTACCTACGCATGGGGCAAGTTCGATCACCACAAACGTTTTTTGTTTTTACATTTAAGATGTCTCTAATAATTTATTGTTTGTATAAATTTGTTGTATTGATGATTTTATATGTCTTATTGTAGAAAGCAATCACTTTGTGGTTTGACATATTTAACAAAATAAAATATTTTTTGTTTTAAAACCACGAGTTTTTAATAATTTTTATAACCGACCGGTTTCGCTTTACTAAACCGGTCGGTTATAAAAATTATTAAAAACTGGTGGTTTTATAACAAAAAGTATTTTATTTCATTAAATAGATTTTATATGTGTTTAATCAAAACTCGATAATTGAACATTGTTTTCTTACTCGGTGTAATGTGCAGAAAATCACTCGAGTTAAGAATTATTATAATACACGATCATTTTAACAAAGCGATTCTTACTCGCTCGCCAAAAACCTTGCCTCATTATTATAGGTATAATTTTACTACCGCAGAAGCGATTATTCTTTTTTGTTTTACTTCGTCTGGCGTCGTATTGATATTATTATAGAGGCGCGGGTATTGTTTTCAACAGTCTATTAATAGACAATGTCAATAATAATATTGGCTTGATTTATTTTATCAATGTTCTGTAGGTATAGCAACACGAACTCAACGTGCCTTAATTACACAATACACAGGAAACTTTGGACATTACGCAAGTTTAATTTAATGTTTTGACGTATTCAGCGTTTGTGTTCTTTCGACTTATTATTAAGGCGATGCACTACGTCGTGTAGTATTTTAAATTGAGCCGCTATCAATAACAACTCTTACGTAGATGGCGATAAGGTTTAAATTCCCGCTTAACACTATCCGCCTGTTTTGATTTATGCAAGAAAAAAACATGGCCAAAAAGTGCCTTTTATTTTATTTTGTGGATGTTAAGGCATAAATATTTAATTTTTGTTCGATCATTTTATAGATAACTTAATTTGCCACATTATACAATAAAATCATAACCGAAAATGGGTTCGTAAGTAGGAGATTTTGAACTTTAAAGCAGTTTTCATAGGCCTTTTACATTATTTTTTTCTGGGCTTATAAAAAGACTTATCTAAAAAATACTCGATTGTTTCAAAGGCCAAGATGTATTCTATTCGCAGTATTTAATTAAAGCATCTGAAACATTTCTAGGCGACCAAATTTTCAAACCAAAAACACATGATTTTGCATTACTACGTATGGCATCGCCTTAATAAAACTAATTATGCTTAGTTTGTTATTTCTTTTACCGCTGAATTTCACGTACCTACACTTTATTTCATCACCTATCAATGTTATGTTTACATGAAAGTCTGAAAGGCTGAAGTCTAGTGTATTACAAAATCTCATCAAGTATCAAAATTCTTTAAGGGGTGGGAAAGAAGAGTGGACCTTTCACTTATTTTGAAGGTCAATCGTGAAAATTTTCAAAAACGCGAAATAAAATTCCAAATTTGTAAAAATCAATAAAACGCCTCCCGTCCGATGTCTGCCCGCCCGCCTGCCGCCACAGACAATCTTCTTTAACATAATTACTAGCTGAAGTTCCCGGCTTTGCCCGGGCTTTACGCAGAGTTTTTCGAAATTTCATGTAGACAGTGACCTTCCGCTTGTTTAGAAGGTCAAGTGTGCAAAATTTCAGCAACCTCAGGGTAGATTTGTATGCAGATCAAATACACTCCGCCCGCCCGCCAGCCCGCAAGAAACACTCTTCTTTATATATTAGATTATTATATAAATATATATAGATTACAATGTTCCACGTATCACTGCCATCTGTTGAGGGCTATTGAAATCAAAATAATGTTTACGTAAAAAACAGTAAACCTTTTGAATTGGTACTTAAATATTTTGTGAAATATTCTCGATATTGAATTTTTTTTGTAGATTTCCAGGAAACAAATATCTGTGGCTTAAGTAAGCCCTTGTATCTGTTCTCGTGAAATTTATCAGGTAAAGCTTCTGTAATACTATAGGTATTTTTTTATCGCATGATAAAATTAAACGTATCTGTATTAGTAACTTTCAATTAGTCCACTATGATGATATTTGTCAGATGTGAATAAATGTCGTAAAATTATTTTATTTTTTTATTAAAAGTAATCGTTTCCTCCCTTTTTTAAATTTTGAACTTGACTGTGATTTCGTCAAATCGTACACCTGAAAACATTAAAAACAAACTTATGTTTCGCGAAATTAAAGGATTTCGAAGTCTTAGATAGAATACACTTCATTGATTACGCTCGATGTTCATTAGGGTAATGGTATGTAATATTGTAATGTTATGCATACGAATGTGGTTTTGTCATGTTAGTAGACAGAAGAAAAAAAACATTTTGAAAATTTTGACCTCTGGTAGAGTATTAAAAGTAGTAGATAGTTTTTAAATATCAGTGTCCAAATGCATAACTTTTACGAACCTTGAAATATCCATGTTTAAAAAAAAAGATTTCACGTTTCACCCTATAGTAAATATGTTTACTGGTGGGTGTACGTACGCCTCTTCATACAAAGAAAAGATTATGGTTTTTTGTATTGCCTCCCACTCGTCCTGAGAAATTGTTTTTCAATCCTTGCGCTTTGATCTCTAGAAGATCTTATAAGTAGGTTTTTCTGACTGAGTCGTAGGACGTGAGATGTACCATTACCGTAGGTTGTCAGTACTAGTAATTAGTAAACGCATCAGTAAACTCACTGCGTGATACGAGGCTGAAGAGGTAGAACTCGGCTTCTCTAGGACTCGCACTAGGCACGACCAATCTCGAATGGTAAAAAGCGTCGCCGGTTAATCCTCTGACAGCGAATTCATTCATCTTTGCACAAGCAATATTCTCACCCAGCAAGAAGTAGGAGGAATTAAAATGTTGACAATTTATTCGTAACCCGGGCAAGTGTGTAGGTAGTTTCTCTTTTTGAAAAAAATTAAAATCATCATGTGATGGTTATCCAACAAACTCAACATTAGCCATAAGACTTAAAAGTAAAAGTTATCTGGTTATTAATTGTGTTACAAAATAGTTTTAGTTAATGTTGTCTGTTTTCTTCAGTCGTAGGTAATGTTGAAAAGTTTTGTCATTTTGAACCGGATATATTTGGCCATGAATAGCGTCGGTTACTATTACTTTTGAACAACCACGAAAGGACATTGTTGTACATAATCAAATCGTTGTGTCATTTTGTAATATGTTGATTTGTGTGTCTTCATCATAATATTATGTTCAATATTGGTGTTGAAATTTGAAAATATTGTCATCTATTCTTTCTTTGTCAATTAAATATCTCCCTGAAAGCTCCATAGTTCACGGTGGAAATTACGTTAGGGGGTGGAAATAGTCACGATAGTCTAGAAATTTTACACGGAAAAGTTGCTCGATTTTCAGCGGTCGAGAGTTTCGTAGTAATTTGATATTTTTGTATTAAGTAAGTATTAATATATATATATATATATATATATATATATATAATATTTACAAAACCTCTCGCTTTTGAACTAATACATCATTTTCCCTTCACAACTTTGCTATAGTAAATTGCTGAAATGTTAACCCAATCTTAATGATTAATTATTTTATATTGCCTTCGAGAATCTTTCGAACGCGCGCTGCCTGTCATAATTTTCTTCTAGAATATACCTAACTAAATGGAAAATCAATACTACAATATACAATACAATAGGTATTCGAATCTCCTAATAATATATTATATCCCATACAACGTAATAAAGCCGTAGAAGCGAGGAAAGCAGTAAAACTAAGGACAATGAACTGTTCTTAAGCAACGAAAACTTCCAACGGGGTAAGTCGTTACGTAAAATCTCCCATTATCTTGTTATCTTCAACGATTAGCTTACATTTCTCGAACAGCTGATGTAAAATCAGGCTCCTTTTGATTTCATATTTTTAATCCGCTTCTTCCTTTTGATGCTTATTTCCATATTGTGTAAGTGTTTAAAAATCCCATTTCTCCGCATTTTTTACTAATTGACAATAATTAAGTTGTAAGAGTTATTTGGTTCATGTTTATCGTGTTTAGACCTACCACGTTCTCTCTTATCATCTAAGATCCGCAAGTTGGCGTAACCAAAGCATTTTAATAAATGTTAAATAGAGTAAACTGATGTTCATAGTTCATCGAAGCTGAACATTGCTTACGCAGCAGAAAAGACTTGTTTTAGCGTTATAGCAAATTATTTTTGTGATCGACGTATTTTCGTGCTTATAATTATAAATTGATACACGGGAATTGCCTTGATTATAATATATCATAACGAAATTCGAAAACATTCGGATTTTCATCGTGTTCCGACATCGTGATAATATATTCGTAATTTACTAAAAGTTGTAAATCAGGAAACTTGTTAATTCATTCGTTCTGTTAAGGCCTGCAATCCCGTTTTTAACCGGATTACCAATAATTTGAAGAGATTCTTAAAAAAATAGCATTACTCGTTATTCTCCGTGTGCTAGGCTACAATTTGTTTTAATTACACAGACACTAAAATGCGTTTTAGTACGGTTTCAAAACAGAACTTACACAGTATTTATTAAATGTAACTAAAATACCGTTCAACGGTTGGGTAGTATTTTTTTTTAAAATACATCTCCTGATACCAAATTGAGATTCTTAATTCCAGAGCCCTTGTAAAAACCTTTAGGGCAACCTTTGTTTCTTTGAGTTTGATTATGCCTACGCAGCTTTGATTAGCTAAGCAGTGACTGTCTCGCATACAAACTAATGCACACTATAGCAAGATTATTTAACCCCTCAGACATATAGCATATTGATTATTATATTTATTACGCTGTCAGAAAGTCAGAGAATTTGTCTGTATTTAAACTTCTCAATAAAATCCAAATAAATGCGATATTTCCGAACATATTCGAAAACTAAAGACAATTTTTGAAAGGTGATAATGAAATACGCTTTCAAATTTTATTATTTGAAATAAATTAATCACTTTTAATATATTAAAATTTTAAACTCAAACACAGAAAAATAAAAAATGGCTCACCCGCTTTTTCGTATAAACACTGAACTAAAATTACGGATTACGAAAAAACACGTTATATTAGACGTTTCTGTCACCTCACTTTTTTGTAGATCCATATAAAAAAGTTAAAAAATATTTACAATGTTTCATATTTTTTTATTACTTCTCTTTAACTTCTAGATTTGAATATAAAGTGTAGAATTTTCTCTTTCTAATACCGTTTAGATCAAATTTCTTACTATGACCGTAAGAGAGACACAACGATCAAAATTAACTCCGAAAGCGATCAAATTAACTCGGTTATTAATTAACGGTTTGTTCGCGAAACCGAACAAATTAGCCTGAGAAGTTAATTATGAAAAAACGTAGTTTTTTTATTTATTTAAAGTTCTACCCACTATAACTACAAAAACGACCGCAAATTTGTACTTTCAAAGGAAATTCATTATTTAGGTTTTTTTTTTAAATTTCGCCGATAATAGTAATCATCCACCATCGTCTTCATCATCCAAATGGACCTAAGTAGCATTGAAAACTTCGAAAAGTTAAAGTGTTATTTTTTATGTTCTTTTGATTCATTGGTAAATGGATTTACGATTAATAATATAATCAACAAGAATCTTCTAGAATGATGAAGTTAGGTTAGGTTAAAATTAATTATTAAATACCTGATCCTTAGTTCGATGATTGTTGATTTCAATTTGTATCTGTCTTTGATTTTATTTTGTGAAGTATATTCAAATAAACGGGCAGTTTGTTCCAATGCTTTTTTATAGCTTTGTGTAAATTCATCGTTAATTTGATTGTTAATGCGCAGTTCTAAAACATTGTTGTTGGCTATTATTTAAGGGTTTATGTTAATTGTACATGTGTTCTTTTTTAAACTTTAAATCTGTCTTTTGTATCTTAGAATTCATTAGTGTGACGTATTTTAGCTAATTTATTAGTTTGCCAATTCACTCGTGTCTAGCCTTTTCCACGGTGTCTAGCCAACGACTTTTCGTAATCAACTTATTTAGAATGGAGACGTTTAAGCGTGCCATTACGTTGGTCATTTTAGGTTTTCAACTTGTCTACATTGAAACTTTTCATTGACACATGTTTTTCGTATTCATTTGTTAATTTGACGATACGATGGTGAATTAAGGCGAAGCATCACGTCGTTTATCATTCGGAATCTGGCCACTAATAATAACACTCCTTATGTAAATAGCGACAAGGTTGAAAATCCCGAATAACACCAGCCGCCTCTTTTGATTTACGCAATCGCCAAAAAGCTTGTTTTGTTTTATTTTGTGCAGTACCCACAAAAATTTTAATGTTTTCCTATCATGTTTTAAAGAACTTAATTTGCCACATTATACAATAAAACTGTATTCGAAAAGGGGTTCTCGCAGTATTTCGTGTATCTCGCGCATCTGTAATATTTCTAAGCGATAAAAATTTCAAAACAAAAACACTTGATGTTTCGTTACTCCGTGGTACATCGCCCTAATGGGAAAATGATGTTTATTATTTGCAGCAATTATTGAGCAAAACATGCATTGGTACTCTCGTGTCAAATATAGTAGTAGCGTCTAGAGGTGGGTCCTATGAGTACTTTTCGTTACTGGGTACAATGAAAAGAAATACCTGGTAAAAATACCGGTGACAAAATACTCAAAAGTATTTAATACCGACCTGAGGATTGATTCAGAATAAGTAATTTCTAAACTGCACTCACATAAATTCTACCCACATATTCCCCATTAATTATTCGAAATCCATGGGGGGGGGGGTCGTTAGAGAATTTCTGTGAAACATAATACAAAAAATTTCAAATCTGTACTTCCCGACAAAACATTTCATATCCATGGAAGGGGGGTTGTTAGAGAATTTCTGTGATACGTTATTCCCCACAAAAAAAAATCAGATATGTACTTCCCCACAAAATTACCTATTAAAAATATTTAGTCCCAGTATAAAATTAGAGAATTTTGGAGATTTGTCACAAGTACAAAGTATCGCATACCCGGTACTTTTACTGGGTACGATAAATACGCCTCACCTCTAGTAGCGTCCCCCGAGTTTTTTTAGTAACGAAGGAGTAATGTTTGATTATGTATTTTGACGGTATAACACTTACATAACGACATTTTAACGTCCACAGACAATACCGTCTCCGCCAGTGATTAATGGCATATTATTTTTAGTCTGATAAAACTGACAATCATTCAATGAAGATAAGCCTTAGCAAAATACAAAACTTGTACAAATCTACTTACTCTGTAGTTGATACATTTTGAGTTTGACTTATTTGACTTAGTGGATAAGATTCGGTACTCGAGAATGTAAACTGTAGACAATTTTCTCGATATCAGTTTCTTATCTAGCGAATTATATCGTTCACTTTTTTGACAGAAGATGTCAGGAGTGTTTTCACAGGTGGTAAATCAGTATTACCTTATTCTCCTATAATCAGTATTTGCGTTGATCCCGTATTCGGTGTCTCTGCTATTGTTGATTATGGACATCGTGTTTTTTTTTAGTTCCGTCGGTTGGTTTCGGTGGTCTCGACTTTCGTCTGTTTGGTGTTATGGTTATATAATTAAGTTCCAGTATTGTTGTTTTATGAAATCTATGCAATGGTGACTGACAATTCCTGTGTTTACCCGTACAATGTGGAAAGTGGAACTATTCGTAGTAACTGCTCTTATCCGCGATGCTTTTCGGAGTCTTGCAATCCATCACGGCAGTATCCTGCTGGGCCCGTCTACTGCAACGAGCCTTCTGTCCGCAGGATGTGGCCGCAATATGGAACCCCTCAACACGCGGCGCTTAGTGTGGGGCATGATCAGCCTTTGACTGACAGATTTAATTCAGCAAAGTTGGCGCAGAATGCCGCAAGGCCTTACGATTGGTCCTCGCGTCCTGCCTCGCATTCTAGCCTAATGAATCTGAATTTCAAGAATGCCAACGAAGGTTTGAATGTGTTTCAAGACCAGAACTTCTTTGGCGGTCAGGGTTGGAGCCAACACGGAAGACATGTAGGGAACAATCAACGTTTCCCGGATCCTTATGCCTCTGAGCGATCCTTCATCCAGGGTGCCCAGTACTGCCGCAATGATATTTCTCTTCCTGTGGAAGATCCCCCGACGACCCCATTTCCTTGCCAGGACGCTCGTCAATGGGATTACGACCAGTGCTATGATATCCATAACGATGGATCATACCAGGCGTGCCGCTATACAAACGTTGTCGACCTGGAAGATTTCATGTAAGTTTTTACATGTATTAAATCTATGGTCTAATTTGAGCACGCTGTTCGTATTCAGAAACTTTTCATAGCATATTCATCTGTTCGTGTTAAGTTCGTCTGACATTCATTAGTCTATATCCCTGCACAAATATATAGGTACATTTATTAAATTTAAAAAAAAAACAACCAAATACAGGTTTTTATCTAATGACCTTTTTTAAAACTGGATTTTATCAATTTATTCAATCAAAATCGAATGTAGAAATAAGATCCTTGATGTAAATTATTGTTATTAATATTCATATTTATGAATATGATTCTATATTGTGCATAAGTGCCAATTTACGTAAAATTATTATAATATGCATTTAGCTGTTGCATAATTAATACATAAATATTCTGGTTTTATTTCAATTCAAAAATATTTATAGTTAGCTAAAACATTATAACATAATTTTCCAATTAGTGAGATTTCTGTTACTCGGTAGAAGGCATCACTTTGTATTTAATCTCTCTGAGTAGAAACGTAGGTAAAGTGAACTTAAACAGGTACTTTATTAGATTTATTTTATGTTACCATGTTGAGACCTTATACGAGTACTGAGGAATGTTTCTGAAAATATAATAATTAGTGAGAATATCCAGTGAAATCTTGTTTTCCCGGAAAATTAACAGCTAATTTTAAAACTAATTTCCTTCGCTTCAATTTACTTCACATCTTCACAACTATGTTCTTGCCTTTTACTTTATTTGTCGCTATGCGATTTCTTCATCGGTTCACTTTATATAAGTATTAAGAGATGTGTACAACTTTAGAAAGCGCCCTTGCAGTAGTTTTTCATGAAAACGGCGCTATGTAAGCAAATATTAGTTGGTATTATAATTTTTAAAAAATCCCGTGGCATTTCTATAAAATAAATTCCTTTCCTAGCGGAGGATCTTCACTCTCCATTCACTGTCAAAAAAGACTTATATATTATATTCCGGTATAACCAAAAGACATTTTTTTCATTCAAAATTGTAGTATTAACCACTCGGGTATTTTTGTGCCCTTTACGGCGTATACTGAGGTTGACTCATAAATCAGGTTGTGTTAGAAAGAGGCCATACCACTCTTTGTATTTGTATTTAAAAGTTTACAATGGACACTTCCAAATAATTGTAATATATTCCAGAAGAGCATGGACTGCGAAAGATTTGTCTAAGTTTGTGAATTTTTTATTAATTATTTTATATGGAACGAAAATAAAGCGAATTGACAATAACCTTTACAATACGTATGTGTAATTAAATGTGTTTTTAGTTTCGTTTAAAGTGGTATTTTTACAGTTTACATGAAAAAATAATTGGTAATGCCGCCGACGGGAATTGAACCCACACCCTTCTGATTTATTTATTTATCTTTCAATTTATTTTTATCGTAAGATTTTTCAATTTATAATTGTGTTTCAGGCTAATTATTGCTTATAATAATTTGTTATCCTTTGTGCTTTGCATAAAAACCTTGTCTTGTAAACATACGTTTATCTTCAATAAAAAATAACATAATTTTAGTGTTCCGTTTGTTATATTAAAATCTGGAATAGTCTCATCTGCTTTTAAAACAAGTATTTCATTTTGGGATACGATCAAAAAAGTAAATCTATTTGTAAATTACTCTCAACCGGGAATATTTCTAAATAAATTATGAATCTGACAGGTCATTTAAAGCGCCTAGACGATCTTAAATTCCCAAAGGTTTAAATGTTTTCATTTGCTTACAACGTGTAGGTCTTTTTCTTTATTTATTACACTAATAACTTTAAATGGCATAGGCCCCGAGGGAAATCATTTTTTCTCAGGGCCTCTTGTGTGGAGTTTTTTTTAAAACCTACCTTACGCTAATACCATCAATATAATTTGTTAACGTTAGCAAATTATGTTTATAATATTAGTTATGATAGTCCGACAACAATACAAAAAGCATATTATTTTTTTTAATCATTTTACTAAGCTGAAGTCCCCGGAGTTGCCCGTGCTGTTCTCAGAGGTTTTTAGAAATTTCATGTAGACGGTGACCTTCCTCTTGTTTTGAGAGCAAAATTTCATCCAACTCTGAATAGAATTGTAGATTTTTATAAAAAATAAAATCCACGCCGCCCACCCGCCACACACTCTCCTTTATAAAATAGATTTTATTTCGTGAATTAATTCCATGCCTCGGAGCAGTTGAGACTCTTGTGCGGTATTTATTTAAATTTAAAATTAAAAGTCCTAAAACCGTGTTTGCTTGTTGTGCGCGGCGCAGTCTGTATCGTGTTCCTTTATCGCGATTATTATATTAGAAGGTGGTTCATAAATTACCACCGATGTTTGCCTTTTGTCTGTAGCAAGTGACTTGCAGCCGTGTGTAGTTTGCATTTATCCTGCAGATTCTTACATTCAGCAGTATAAATGACACTAAACTGCGCTATATAAATTCTATGTTATAATTATAATACATATATTCAAATTCCTAATGCTGCTAACTTGTTTTCATAAATAAATTGATATTCGTATCAAACCGATGATAAATTTTACAAATAATCATTATTTTGAAATCAGTCTAGCCGCAAAGTGTTTTGCCAGACGCTTAATTTTTATTCCAAAATCGAAAGTACGTCATGCTCTTTATCAGAAGTGGGACAAAGATTATAAGTACCTATAACGTTAAAAAATTGCAAATTATAAAATTTCTTTGGATTGTAAAAATGTGCAGTTGCAAAAGCCCTCTGGTGATCTAAATGATTAAATATAATATACATACTATATATTTTTACATACAGCTATTAACCCAAGTTTTCAACCATAATGACAATTCAATTATTTATTCTCCGGCGTAAAAAAAATTAATCCAATTGTTAAGAGTTTTTTTATTTGATAAATAAATAAATGTACACCTATTCGTCTTTTAAGGAATAGCGAAACCCTTATTTCAGAGATAGCCCCGAACTTTAAGGCGACACGAGACTCAAATAACGGTGGTTTACTCGAGGCTCACATTTTAATTAATTCCGACGTATTTATAAATGAAAATAAATTTAGAAATCGCTTTTTTAATTATTAATTTAGCTGTGAGCACCACCTTTTTCTAGACGATGAATTAGTAACTTCCCGAGGATTCCTCTATAAAAATCTGAGAATTTAGTAATACGTTCATCGGAAAGAATCAAAATAAACCCAACGGAAAGACCAAATTTCTAGGCCTGCTAGGGCTAATTCGACCGTCCGCCCTTTACGCCGGGTCACTTATATTGATAAGATTCCCACTTTATTTTAGAGATTTGCTAGGGAAAATTCAACCATAGATTTGTCCAATATACTAGGGCCGCGGCATCGCACATTTTTGTGCTATGCTTATTCCGCGTGTGCCGTGGGCTGTTAGGAAAGTAATCGCACCGTTTGTCTAAATAAAAAAGAAATCAGTTTGTGGAGTTGTTTTACAAAAGTAGACTTTAATTTCAGACAGTAATTTTACAGTTGGGGTATGGTGAGTACTATGTAAAAAAATTCATTAAAATCATGTATTATTTTCAAAGATAGCTGTTCATTTTCTCAAACGGGACCCGTGAAAATCCGCATGTTTTGGCAATTGCACGTGTTCCGACGTCGGAATTTGCCTTAATAATAAATCATGACGAAGTGCGAAAATATTTGCATTTTCATGAACACGTTTTCCGGCATTGTGATAATATATTCATAATTTACTAATTAGCAATACTAATTTTTCTCCGTTGGTTGAATGTGGAAAGCACCCCTAGGGTGATGATGCTTCAAACAATTAGCACTGTAGTAATATGCGGTTTTCAAAAATAATTGTTATATTATATCTATATCCTAGCGCAGACCCGTGTAAACTAACGGGATTTTATAATTAGTTATTAATTGGATTTGTAAAGCTGAAAGTATTTATTAAAAATATATTTTCCACAGCATCATTGCCTTTCAAAAGAAGAAATTTACCTGTCGAATGTTGTTAGTGTTAGTAAACTTGAAAAATTACGACATCTGTCCAATGCTATTATAAAAATACACGTGCTGTGTCTCAGTAGCGTATCTTCACTCTATTAATTAATGTAAGCATCTGTTAAACATTAGAACATGCGTAAATACGCATTTCGAATAAGGAATTATTAATCTTAAAACAATTTCGGTACCTACTTTATCGCTTGTCTGATGTGACAGTTCCACTTATTTTGATTAAAAGATCGTTGAACTTGAATAATGTTACGCATTACGCAGAAGTATTTCACATTATTACCCATGCACTGACAACATAAATTAGTGTGTATAATTAGACAGGTTGCTTCAATCTTCGGCTACTCTTTAAATTATCATTCAGATTTTGCAGTTGACTTTTCATATTTGTTTAAAAATAAACTAGTACAAGGAGGATATTATGACTGTCAATACAATATGCAGCGAAGGTCGGGAAAGGTTGCGATATCGAATTTATCAGATAAAGAGAATGCATCGGCGCTTGCAGTCGGTTGCATTTAAACTGGAATTCCTGGCTCCCCGGTGGAAACTTTTGCGTGAAAGTAAATTAGAACTAATCTCTGCCTGAACTGATTTCGGTATGCAGAGGGGTCTGATCATAATACTGCCGCGGTAAGTTGAAACTCTCAAGGAAGACACTGTGTTTTTATAACTAATTATAACGTTGCGGTAAGCCGCAGCAGAATAGTTGTCACTTATCAACGAGTTCGCGATTAACCGCCTGCTACGCTTGCATACAAATTCACGTGAATGTATTAGGAAATGTAAAAAACTCCGACGGTTTACACAAGCTTTGGACAAATACAACTCTATACGAAAAATTATACAAAAATTTTATAACGTATAAAACATGTATACGTAATACACAACACCATTACAATACACACATCGTTACATACAACCGTACCGTACATATTATTTTCCGATTTTTTATTACCGCCCTTATTAATTTTATATCATATTTTCTTTTTATTGAATATTATTAAATTGTAAAATGGGTTAGTGTTATCCTAACTGCCGCACTTTTAATAAGCACAGATTATGAAAATGACACTTTGTTTCAACTTAATTACCACACGTAGATGATAAAATATGCATCATAATTCCATTTTTATTCAATCATAGTTCAAAATTTACCTTATAAAACGATCCCTTTGCCGCCATTTTCGATAGAAGGTCCTTTGAACTAAAAAACTAAAAACTATCAAAATCGTCACCATTTTCTTAATGCATATTTTTATTGGCTGCTAGCTTTGTGTATGGCCAAAAGGGATAGGGTCGCATTAGCTCAATGGTAGGGTAAAGGCCCGGCAAGGCTGAGGTCCTGGGTTTACTTCCTAAATGCGACCGAAAATCTTTTTCTGTTATAAATGTTTGTTTCAAAGGCGCTATATAGTCTTCAATGATGACAAAATCTCTTTCTGTTACTCACGTTAATAATGTGTGTTTTGAAGTTTTTTTACTAACAGCTTCAGATTTTTCTTAATATTGGCTAGCCGTCTCCAAGCGATCAAAACGATTGCCCGCTCACAAATCGACCAAAGCTCCGTTTAATAAGTGCTCCTTTTAAACTCCAGACTCTGTTAGTCTGTTAGCCCCTCTCGTTCCTTTCTCCTTGTAGCTTCGTTCGCTTTCTCGTCCTAGTAATTATCATGCTGAAACAGGATCGGGTTGAGAACGAACGTGGCGTGATCGTAATGCTTAAATATGACCCCTTGATACAAAGTACGCAAGGTTGGCCTGACGCGATTTAAAACTGACTCCGAATCGAATAATCCATTTGTTTACAACATGTTATTCAATATATGTCAATCAAAGAACCACGTCAACTACAAAGTTTAGTATTTGGGTCCGTTTTTGGTTTCGTCCTGTTAGGAGATTTCCCATTTTCCGTTCCCAACTTTACATTTCCTAATTTTGGGAGTACCGTAATTTGTAGGTAGGTACCGCTGACTCAATTTTGATTGTGCTGCATAGTACGGTGCCTAAATCTGTGGTTAAAATTTATTAATTTTTTCCAATTCGTTATTTCATTAATTTATGTAGCCGAGGGCTCATCTAGTGTGTTTTATATCAATATCAGAATCACAGTGCGCCCAGTTCTCCGAAAATATTCTTTAAAATTCTTAAGACTCCTTTGTGTTGAATATATTTTGAATTTTAGCAACTTGCTTCTCACACAAAGCGTTCAACAAGTTATTTTTTGTATAAGTGCCTAGATATATCTTTAAAGCATCGCACCTACCTCTTCAGTGTTTTTCTCACACGAAGCGTTCAACGAGTTATTTTTTGTATAAGTGCCTAGATATATCTTTAAAGCATCGCACCTACCTCTTCAGTGTTTTTCTCACACGAAGCGTTCAACGAGTTATTTTTTGTATAAGTGCCTACATATATCTTTAAAGCATCGCACCTACCTCTTCAGTGTTTTTCTCACACGAAGCGTTCAACGAGTTATTTTTGTATAAGTGCCTACATATATCTTTAAAGCATCGCACCTACCTCTTCAGTGTTTTTCTCATTACTTGAATACGAGATAAGTTGTTCTTAATATATTGATGTGTATTGATTATCGATAGTAATAACATTGTGTGGTATCACACTGATTCGGATTGTGGAATACGCCAATTAAATTAATTTGTTTATTATTCTTGTCATGTAGTTGTTGTTGCTACGTATATTTGTGTTGTAGGTACCTTGCTAAATACAAGTAGTAAGTAGGTTATCATTTCAAGATTTTTTTCTGATCTATCATCGTTATTTAAGGGTACAGGGTTGTTAATATTAACCTTTCCAGCATTTGAGGGTTATATATGACCGGACGTACATATTTTATAAAATTATTTTTATCTTTTTTTCTATCCTACGGAAATACGAAATTTGTCTGACGTTAGAAAGAAAAATTATTAATTTGTTCAGATTGCCTCAAATATTTATACTGGATGCCATTAATAAAATCCTAAAAATAGCCAAAATGAATAATTCATATTTCGCGTCGCTATCGTAATAATCGGTTTAACTTTAAAAATTATTTTTATTACATGAACGAGATAAAAGTGAAGTTACAGTTTTCTTAAATTCCCCAAACAAAATTAATGTGTGTTTTCGAAATATCGATAGCTCTCAATTTTTCTACGATTGGAGTTCTAAATTAAGTAAAAATGTGGTTAGCGTTTTTGACAACACTTTTCACGTTTGATATTAAAATTTTATTATTTAGAAAAAGTAATGTTTATTTTAAATGCGTACCCCGGAAAAATAATTTTGTCGAGTTTCTATATCAATATCAGTTTTTACGGAAAATTAAAAAAAAGAAGATATATATGGCATTTGAAATACACAGAAAACATTGCAAACTGAACTAAAGTGATTAAAATACTGAAGTAGTTCTTTATACTAATATTTTTACTAATACAAATGCGTCGTAACTTGTGACAATTTGTTGACCTTTTTAGAAGTTACCTAGCTGTTGGTTAGAAAAAACATTCCCAAATCTTTTGGCAATGTTTTTTAATATTTATTTCTTTCTCTTTGAAAATTGAACTTCTTAGAAAATTGTAATTTGCTAGTATGTAAGCAAAAGCAGAACTACGAGTATATTATCATTAACCTCTTTCTTCTGTTTCCCATTGCATTAGATTATTTTATTATGAGAAATATCGGCCAATCTCATTCAAACAGAGCCAAAAAATATATTAATATTTCACCAGTACGAATACATTATTATCTCCCCCCTCCCAAACTAATGCTCAATTTAAAAGGTGCCTTGCAGAAAATATTTTTTTATTTTGAATTTCAAGCCCAGCTGGGCTGTTAGATGTATTTTTTACACAGATTTAAACATTTAAATGAGCATAACATTACAAAAAAACAAAATTCTCTACAATTCAAGATGGGAAAATGGTAGATTAGGAATGGTACAGTAAATAAATTAATAAGTCGAAAATTTTTAATAAAAAACTAAATTAAACTGTTTAATTAGATTTGTTGTTTATAAATATGTCAACGTCATCCTTATAATCATTACAAAAATTCTGAATACGGCGAACGGGAGTACATACCTAATTGTGATTCCGTGTTGGAGTTGTCGCAATAATATGGTAGATATCGCGGTAGAGGTATATGGAAAGTAATCAAGTATAAAATAGTTCAGGGCTGACAATTAATGAATTTATGATTTTATATGAACCAGCTAAGTTCTACGTTAGGGTAATTTAATAAATTTAGATAATTATAATTTACCCATTCTGAAGTCAATTAATCTTGAATGAATGAATAGCATAACTTGGTGCCATAACCTGGTTAGTTGAACACTATTATATTTACAGGTGTCCGGGGGTAAAGTGCACTAACTTCGGCAGGTGATTCTACATAATAGTAGAAGTAAAAAAGAAAAATGACATTCAAGTTCCAATCTTTTTTTTCTACAAAAATATTTTTAATTAGAAGATTATTTATATATATTATTTTCTCCATACAAACAATCCTTGCGTTGTACCTAAAAACTACCTTAAAACGTTGAAATTGTTAAAAAAGTTATGAATTTTTCTACTTTTTTATCATGTGTTTTATCACCTCCCGAAGTTAGTGCACTTTACCCCCGGACACCCTTGTATAAATAATGTTTCATCCAAACTATTGTATTGTTTATTGAATACGATTGCCGATGATTTTGTACATCTATCATAATGCGATACGTGCACAATAGTGATATATAGTTATGCGTTGTGCGTCAATGCTTTGTGTGCCATGTTTGGAACATTAATATTATTATGCACGGGTCTTCTGTTCTGTTGACGACTGAAGCATGTCACGGGTTTTCTCAGGCGCCGCTTTGTTGGTCGCCTGAAAATGTCAATTTGCCGGCTCGAGTGCAGACAAAATTCTAGTGAAATTCGTTAAAATTTCCCTGAATTTCTGAAAGGGGATACGATATCTCGAGAAGAGAATTCTCTAGAATTTGCTTGTACATCACTAAGGAAAGAGTGCCAATGTAGTTCGTATTTTATAAATAAATTATTTGTATCCATAAAAAAAATTGTACTTACTGCGTTGAGACAATATTTTGTCGAACAATTTCATATTAATACGAAATATAATTCTGTTATGAATTGAATTCGTTTTACGTACACCTGTGGTTACCAATAAATGACAACCGTGACTGCACGTAAGTACACGGATACCAATCTTTGAGTATGATTTGAGATTTTCACTAACAAAAGTATTATAGTGATTTGTTTTTGGGGTATTATGCCGTGTTGCGCTACCTCCTTCTTTGGCCAACGTTTCGCTAAAGAAAATTAAAATAAAATAAAATAGAAAGGAAAAACAAATTCCACATCTTCCCCGATGATGGACACTGCGAAACCGAAACGTTGGCTAAAGAAGGAGGTAGCGCAACACGGCATAATACCCCAAAAACATATCAATAAAAGTAATTACTTTTATTTATTTATTTATTTATTTAGCCTATTTTTGTAATACGACTCCATAAACTAAATTTAAAGCGATTTTTGGGCCATTTAGTGATGTTTTATATTTAGGAAAATGTACGTATTTTATTACTTTACAAAATTATTTTCCTTTCGTCTCCACACAAAATCAGCTTCGTTATTTTTCTACGGGTTTAAATATCGTTTATCTTTTGATAAAATATTCTTCCACACAAAACACGAGAAGTTGAAGATAGGGAAGGCTTGATTCACATTTTTAAAAGCATATAGTTGTGACCCTTACAAAGATATTGATATGAAATATTTCTACAACATTATCGTACAGCAATGCCTTTCATTTAAGTAGGTCCGGCGTATGAGGTAGAACTACCCCTCCCCCCGGAAGTGTGTTAATATGACATCTTCAATTTCCGGCCCAATAAACACCGTAAAATAAATGTTTTTCTTACTTTTCACGAGCGATTTTTTTTTTAATATAATATTCTAATAAATTTTAATTATTTTGATTTTTTATTTATTATCTTATTAGATAAAGGGAAGAAACCCACAATATTACACTTGTACAAACTGATAAAATATGAACTGTCGATTTCCCGAAAATGTGAAAAATTATTAATTAAAAATTTTATTTTTGTACATTTATTAATATTATTATTCAATTAAGGGGCGTAGTAAGCGTTAAATATGGTTTGGAAGGGAGATATGTAAAAAATAATGTTAGAGTGAGCGCGCTGATATTAAAAAAACGAAAATAATTAAGCGAAAATGATGAAAATATTTAATAAAACACGATTCGTTTGAAATAGAGCTAAAACCTCTCGACAAATGCTTTATTGCATTTAAATATACACTGCATTTTTCCATGCCTATAACATATTAAATAACAGAACAAAACGTGTTTTTAATCATTTTCAGAGCCCATTTTGGGAATTTTATCTAGGGAATTTCATATAATTAACGTTTTGGCATAACAAATGGCATATATATTATCTAAAAAAATAAATAATTTTGGAACTTAAAAACTTAAGAAGTTGACCAGAAACTTGTTATAAATCGATAGTAATTGGGTATGGGGGGGGGCTTAAAAAAGTTCTGCTGTGTTATTATTATTATTATTACGCGTGACAGCTTTTTCGCCTTTTAAAGGCATTATCAAACTGGCAGTTCATAGATTGAATAATAATATTATTGGATAAATAAAAGAACTTAAATTAATAATAAATACATTTCATAGTAAAATATCCGTATTTGAAATTGAATACGCGTGTTCGAAAGATTTCCCGGAACCAGTAGACTTCGGTATCCCAATTTTGGGAACGCTGTAAAGCTGAAGGAAATAGGAGAAATCAGGGAATATTTTTTTTTCATTTAATGTATTTTGTTCTATAATTATTCATAATAATTTTAATAAATATTTTACATCCATTCAATAATACCGTATCGGTAGGTACATTGATATATTATGTAAAAATGTTGATATATTATATAAAAACATTTTTTAATTAAATATTATGTAACGTGATTTGCTTTTTCCTTTAAGTGGCGTACCTACTTCCTTGCGCCATGGGGGCATCTCTAATATAATAATGTTATATTTACAAAGAAGAAAATATCAATTTCATGTTAACAAATACTAAAAGGTTTCATGGTAACTTCATATTTGACTCGATTAAATTAATAATCGACTTATGTTTCTGGTGCACCTCTGATTCTAAAAGGTTCTTTGTGTGATTTTTCACAAAAAAACTGCTCTATTAAAATAATTCAATTAATCCACACAATAAAAAATCCTATCTTATTCAGTAGTTTCAATGCACTGTACAAATCAATGTCATCGTCTATTGTCTTTATTATTTTATCGTAGATTAATCACAATTCAATTAATACCCAGTCCAATATCATACGAACACAAAGGAAATTAACCGATATTTTGACTGTGACAACACCACTGATTCAAATCAATTTTTACCCAATTTTAACCTCTGTTAATTACCCAATAGCTCGTGCGGCCTTATCGGCCGATATCGAGCGCCGAGATATGGAGTCATGTTTAACCTAATATTCGATGTTTCTATCCATGTTTTCTTGAGAAACACTGATACAATCTGCCAGAACTGTTCTGTATCATTTACGTTTAGTGATACTATCGCTAAACCCGTGACCGGTCGGTGATCATTATTTAGTTTTATCATGTCATGTTTTACCTAATATTTGATGTTTCTTTCCATGTTTTTCTTGAGAAGCGCTGATATTATCTGCTAAAACTGTTCTGTATCTTTTACGTGGTAATATCGCGAAACCTGAGACCGGTGGTTGATCATTATGTATTTTTGAAGTAGCTTTATTTAGTTTTATCAATGACTTGCCTTTACTAGTTACTACCCGGCTGTCAGTACTCCTTTTCGTAATATTTAAAAAAATAATAATAGTATTTTGTTGTTTTGTGTGTCGCCGTTTTTGTGAAAAATCACCTGTTTTATTTTATTTTTTATAACGTTCCACATTGTTTTAACATTTAAATGATTATTTATAAGCCTTGGAACTCTTGATGTAAATTACACTGCTTGCTGAAAATCTAGTTGCGTTAACCTAGAAATTTTATACAGAAAAGCTGTGCAAATTTTATATCGTCCGGGAGTTTTTTCGGATTCTCCCAGATTTTCAATATTTTTGCAGTAAATCTGATTCATGGCGTAACCCTAAATACTGCATTTCACATTCAAATTACAATATTATGACACCAGAGTTCACTGTTGAACAGTTTTCTTAGACCGGTTTTGTGCAGGCGCAATTGAAGCAGTCCACTCCGGGCGCCGACTTGCTAAGGCGCCAAGGTTTTAATTCGTGCCAAGCGCTGTTTGGCTCATGGCACTCACGAACATTTTTTTGTATTTTCTCCTTAATTTTCTTCTTGTGCATTTAGCGGCCATCTAAAGTCTAAATAAACATAAGCCTCTCAAATGTGTTAAGGCGAAGCTTAATGCTAAATTACTATTTTGATTAATCTTTGTAAAGAATTGGTGTACATTACGAATACCAAAAAATATGCTTTAAATAAATTGAAGGTTTTCCTATCGTTTCGCTTGAGTAGAATACAAATAAAAAATTAAATTACTCAATAAAAATTAAAAACTACTACAATTATTTTTTTTCAATATAAATGTATCAACGCTTAAAAAAACAACTTTAAAAAAATATAATATTATAGCTAAGATTATCTGTGACAGTTTCACTTGATTAAATTTTTTGCTTTCTTATAAAATTATTTACAAAATAAATAAAAACCAGTTTTGTGCTTGAACTCGAACGCTTCTAGACTCCGTTTGTCAAGCGATTTTAATGCCTATTACCTACAATACCAAGAATAGACCCATTTTTGGCATGCAGCTTCCTCTTAAAAACATCTTTATACTGCCATAAGGACAATAAATTTCGATGAAAGATAACATACATGTGAAATTAAATTACTCCTGTTTACTGTCCTTGGAGCGTCCTCCCGGTTTCTGAGAAATTCTCATTTTCATCAATTCATCAATTCAATTCAATGCTGATCCCTCTTAAACTAAAATAAGGGATTCACAAATTCTTCTGGCGGATGTGGGTCTCTTAGTAAATGTTGTGGTAATCCCGTTTGGTAAGTTTATCGTTTAGTACGATATATGCGACTGGCATATTGCTTGAACCGCGATGCAGTTTGGAAGTCATGACGTAATTTTTTTTATCTACTTGGTTCATTTGTGTCAAAACGGCTTTGAAATATATACAATATATAGGTAGGTAATTTCCTTCCTAGTGTTTTCTTTGCATGCCTTCATTGTTCTGATCCATTTCATTATCGACAATGTGGAACTACAGACATTAATACTACATACATAATACGTTTATAGTATTACCATACTCGCACATACGATATTAACAAGACATTTTAATGACATACGTAATAGGTATATTAACTATGTATAATTTAATTTAAAACCAAATAACTAATAGTAAAATGTACCATGAATATCCAAATAAATAAATAATAAAGGTGAGTTGTAAGACCGTTTGACTTGCGCCAAACTTGTCCTTACAATTTGTAATAGATGCGGAAAACTCACGAGTGAAATTGATGTCATTAATACACCCATTGATCTGTATATAGACTAAATCAAATAGATATTAAGCTGTAAGTGCTTGAAATCAAGGCAGAACTCCTTCAATAACTGTGGAATAATTTCTCATACAGATATGCCTTTAATTGTTTTGTAGATATTTGCTGTGTGTTCATTAGATTTAAAAAAAATCTTTTTTCCTTGTTTGAAACCATGCCCGTGTGGTCGATAAAATATTATCAGTATCCTCAATCAAACAAACCACCAACGTAACAAAAATATTTAGGTGCCATCGTTTTAGAATTACATGCAATATTTTCGTATGTCAAAGATGCAAGCTAAGTCTGAATTCGACTCCAATCTTCCATATAATTTTGAAATAGGCCAATTTAAACAAAATTAATATATAAATTCATCTTTCCTCTCCTGAAAATGATGGCCTAGAACACCCTTGAAGGGTGAAAGCCAGAAACATTTGAAAAAAAGAAGCAATCATTGCAAGTGCCTGAATTCCTCGAACACCATATTTAAAAAAAAAAATCATTAAAAGTTTTTTTACTTAATTATATTTTGCATTAATTATTACAAATGGTTTGACACTACTGATACATTTCATGTGCTTTAGGGTCGCTTCAGTATTTGTTAAGAACAAGACAATTTTTTTTTCACTCTAGTATTATTAGTCGGAGTTCAAACAAGAATCCATACAAAAAATGCTGAAGAATAATGTATCCACATATGTCACTGTAACTCGCACATACTAAATATCAACAGTTTACCATATTTTTCTTATTTGCTTTCTTAGTAATACATACTTACTTTGATGCTATAGATAGATAATTTTAATAACTTCTTATATATACATATATTTTAAATTCTTTACTCCTTACTATATTTTATATTCTTTACTTTTTTATTCTTTTTAAATTCCTCTATATTTCAATCTTTTGAAATATTCTTTCAAATTATTTTGATGCATTTCACACTAACTCGCACATATAAAATATCAACAGTTAATTTTTTCTTATTAGTTCTTACATTGATTTCGTAAATTGAATTTATATACATATATATATAAATTCAATATACTTTTATATTTATTTTATTTTCTTCTATATTTCATACTTGATATATTCTTTGATTGTACTGTTTATATAATGAACCACCACAAGACGGACATGTGCTAAGCTTGGTGGTCTAAACATTCCTAATAATTGTAATAACCATTTCACTGAAAAAAGAAAAAAAAATATATATATATATATATATGTGTGTGTGTGAACATGAAAAACTAACTAAGAAATTTGTCAAGTTTGGTATTTAAGTGCTCTTTAAGCCTATATTATTTTGTGAGCCCGCTCAACCCATAAAAATGCTACTAATGTATTGGATTTGGACGACGGAGTTTTCTGAAAATTTAAAACAGTATTTTTCATTGAATTTTAATTTTGCATTGATCTCTATCCAAATAGACTCAAACAGATCGATGCGATGATATCGCAATGCATTTTTAATCAGTAATCAAAAGGTTCACTGGCCTTTAAAGGTTCCATGATAACTCAACACAATGACAATTCAACACACCTTTAAAATGTGATATACAGCCATTAAAAGCGATGAAAAAAAATAAATATAAAGATAACATATTTAACCTTTTTGCTTCATAACTTTTCATGACTTTATATCATTTTTTAAAGGTGTGTTGAATTGTCATAATAATGAGTTATACGGTCACCTATTAATTTTTGGAATTTATATTTTACTTTGGTGACAACTGTTTTGGCGTCCGGGGCCATTATCAAACTGTGGTTATGCCACATCGAGCGTACAAATAAAAAAATGAGGTAGAGGTAAATAAAATCATAAAAAAGTAGTCTGAAAAAAAATCTTTGCACGCCTTTATTTTATCTTTTATTTTTGTTTTTAAACGATTTTTAAGAATTGATTTCTTCTCTCCAAGATGTGAATAATCTATTACATATTTCTCAGGTATTGGTAGAATAATTATTAGTTTATTTGGTGGAGAAATTGCATATTTGCCTTTATTGCATTATTTGCCTTAAGTCTTTCCTGTAGCCACCCCAGTGGTAGGTAGTGCCCGTATCTGGTCATATCAATGGTCTAATTTACCAATTCCGTGTCACGTACATCGTATCTCCCCATCTTTAGCTCCGAGTACCGATCAAAGTAGACAACGCTGTCACCTATACGTAATACTAATAATCATATCGCATCACTCCTGTCAATCATGTCTGTCGTATCGACGAGTCGCGACTTCAAATGGCGCAGAAGGGTACAACAAAATCACGGAAAAAATCCTCCGCCTGTCAAAATGATTGACGGATCATCCGTCCGGTGAACATGAAAGAAAACTGAATAAATGTCGTACCCGAAAATTATTTTTAAAAATCAATTTGATGTAAAATTATTATTACTTGTGTCTAAAGTTGGCCGAAAGTCGTAGGTAAAAAACCTTTTTTTATTGGTTTTTTACCTGTACAGAATTTTGTAATAAACGAATCGTGTTTAGGCGAAGCACTACGAAGTAATGCAACATTTGATATTTTAGATACTCTAATTAAATACAAGCCCGGAAAAAAATAAAGTATCAGGTCTATAAAATCTGCCTTAAAAGTCAACTTCTCCTATTTACGAATCCTTTTTCGGTTATCGTTTATACAATAGTATAAAGTCGAAAATTAAGTTTTTTCTTGCATAAATCAAAACAGGCAGCTGGTGGTAAGCGCGAATTTAAACCTTTGCACCATCTGCATAAGGAATGTTTCGACCGCAATTTAAGAAAAATTGGTGAAACTTTGTTTAGACGAAAAATCGTCAAAAAAGTCATTTTTTAATCTTTTTATATATTTTTTTCAAAATTTGAATACATCAATAATGATAATCTTAAAAATTAAAAGCTTATTGTTTTCATCTTTCAAAAACAGTTTTTAGTTTTCGGATTCATAAAGAAATATCCATTTTTTAAAATTTTATTTAGAAGCAAAAATACACACAAATTCTCAGACTTTCTGACAGCATCTTTAAGAAATATAGCGGTCAATATGTCAGAGGCCTGAAGGGTTAAATTTTGTTTTACCTCTGCCAAAAAATAAGTCAATACCAAGGAATAATAAATTATTGCCAGTTGAGTTCAATTTGACTTTACCTGTCTAAGAGATTTTTCGTGCTGTAGTAAGATACAGAAGTAATGTTTTATTGGTAATTGTGGTGGCATTTATGAAAAAAACATCAGAACTTGTCTTCGTAAACACGTACTTTGTTTAAAGCCAACAAACAAACAAACTCTTCGAATCCTGCTGAGCCTCCGTTGGTGTTGTCTGAACTACAAAAAATAGATACAGGTAAGTGAGTAACATTATCGTTATTTTCTAATCAATAACTTCACCTTACATAATTATTGCATAATATATTTATTCATATATGTATAGTAAACCAATATAGATTTTCACTTGTAGTACCTGTTCACACGTATAGTTGGCACTTAACTAATGATTTATTGATTAGAACAATTTATTATTTTCCTAATGCCTTTTTAATAAACTTATATTCTAATATATATTATAATAAAGAAAACCGTATTTCCCTACCCGCCTAATTTTCTTCACAACCAGCCACTGCCCACCCACCGGTGGTTATTATGGTAGATAGCCCTTGGATTCACATCGAAAGTGAGAGAGTTTAGTGAGGGTGGCTGAGCGTGGGTGGCGAAAATTTGCTTTGTTATGGGAAGGCCGCGAATGCTTCAGATTATTTCAGAATGTGCCCGCCGACTGTTTCAGTGAGTCTGGAAGGTTCCAGAAAGTTCATGAAGGTTCTCGAATGCTTTAGAAGGTTCTGGAAGGAGAAATAATTCATCAGGTTCTATAAGGTTCCAAACTGAGTGGCGGAGTGTGTCGGTGAGGCGAGGTAGTTCTGGAAGGAGTCACAGCAACGCGTGGCGGTGTACAGCTTGTATATTTATATTTCCGCTGGGCAAGGTAAGGCATCTGAACTATGTATTGACTCAAATCATGTTAAGTTTACAAATTATGATTTTTTCAATTTTATTTTCAGTTACTTAAGTCAAAGAAATCAGATTACAATCGTTACGAATTCTTAATACGCTTTATCTTTCGGTACATTTGAGGTAAGTACCCTTTATCGATTAACCTTTACATGAGTATATAGTAGACCGATTTATTTAATTTTTAATCATGACCTTCAGCGTGTATTACGTTCTACTTGCAAAAAATAGTTTAATCAATATTGTGGACACATCGCTATTTTATTTCCTGTCGGAGACGGTTTGTGTGATAATTAATTCACTTGGCTGAGCGTATGACGTAGTCTATCACATCTATAATATTGTAACCATAGAATTATAATAAGGTATTTCCATAAGGTCTGATGATTTATTTGTGTTTTGGATCTCATTGGTTTGACTATAAATTTGACCCTTTTTGGGTTCCCAATATTTTAAAGCTTTTTTTGGTTGAATGGAACGTGTTTATTACATCGTCATATTGGAAATAGGTATTTATAGCGGTCTTTTAGTTGGTATTTTACCTTAATAAATCCATTTCAAGTAACCTTAATCTAATGAATTCTTTGTCCTGAATTAATTGAATGTCCTGATACGCGAAAGTAGGGAACAAAGTGCCTGTTTGAACGGAAGATAGCCTCTTCCATTTCTAATCATCATATCAGTTGTAATTTGAATATTGTACTTACTATCAGATTCTATGTGTCAGGGTGTTTGTAAGAAAATAGTCTTTCAGCGTTGGTCAGTTTATTTTTCTTACATACAGGGTTCACAGCTTATAGTAAAAAACAGAGTACAGGAAATTTGTAGCACAAAGTAAAGTCATTTAGAGTTTAAACAATGATCACTAACGTTCTCACTAAACACTTAGCGTAATAACCTCAACAGAGGACCCGTGGTCTCTTAGTTGGGTTGAGGTTTTCCCGACAAGTAATGTCCCCGAGGGAGCTTTTACTTGAATTCCCAAGGAGGACCCGGAGGGTTCTCTCGACTTGGTACTGGGGAGGGTTTAACTGGGCAATGACCACTAGGATTCTGTTGCTTAGTTTAACCAGGAGACTGGATACTCTGACTCCATATAGGCCTGCACGGTGTAATATACCCTTTGGGGCAGACCCTTTATGTCAGTGCCTTAAATTTTTCTTAAAAAAATGATAACTCCTTCATTTGTACACGCAATTGCTTCGTACGAAATTTTATAGCATAGTAATGATCAGCAGAATCCATTTCTAGCCAAAAAAAAATACCCTTGAAAATTCAAGTCTCTATGTCTATGAAAGGCGATTTTCAGCCCACTGTGTACCGCCGCTCCGAAGTGTACGTGTGGCGGAGTCTATTAGCTTTGTCCAGACTCCGAGAAGCGTGCGATGAATTCGCTAGACGAGTGCAAACAAGTATGAAGCAATAGTTGAACAATAATTAAATGTCCGAATATAGTCGCAAATGTTTTCATATACTTTTCCCCCTTTTGAAGCCTTAATTATCAATTATTTGTCATTTGTAAATGTGTGGAATGTCTGCATGAAGCTTATTAAGGCAACAAAAGACTAATAACGGGTTTGCTCGAGACACGCATTTTAATTAATTCCGAACAATTTTAAACGAATATATTTTTTTAAAGACCGGTACCCACGAATGTAAGTTATTTATATTTAAGATTAACAAAAACAATACTTTACCATTAAAATATTTTACATAAAACGGTTTTAAATGTTAATAAAACATTTTTCTAAATATAAAATTAGCAGTATCACCAGATTTTATTTTTCCAGACGACGAATTAGTAACTTCCCGAGGTATTCGTTTAGAAACATCTGAGATTTTAGTAATAAATTTATCAGAATGAATTAATATAAACCCCACGGAAAGATAAATTTTCTGGTTAGACCTTAGGGCAAATTCGACCATAGGTCCCCGTTCAATTCATAGGGCCGAGCGCCGAATATTTTTTTGCATTACTTCTTCGATTACGTCGTTAAGATTCCCTTTTTATTTTGGAGTATTTGCTAGGGAAAATTCTACCGTAGCTCTGTCCGATACACCAGGGCCGCTCGTCGCATATTTTTGTACAGGGATTCTTCACTTAGGTCGTTAAGATTCAGACATTATTTTAGTGTATTGTGACGTCTTAGAACAATAGTAATTTCGTGTTAAAATACTCCTTATGCGAATAAGTTTGGGTGAGAATGGAATGAGGGGTACCCACGTTAAATAAACCTTAATTATTCCTGTGTGTGTGTGCAGATATGTTATAATAATAATAATATTTGGATGATTTGTATAGAGCCGTTTTTGTGCAAAATCATTAAAGGTGAAAGAGCACTGTGCAAGCCGTCGATTATAGATTGGTAAATATATATTATTATTGTTCAGACACCTTTTTCAAATTATCATGATAAATTCTGCAACCCAAAGATCTTTAAACAGGTTATTTTTTTAAATTTATATTTATCACTATATTTATCTATGTTTCCTAGAAAATACGTGCAATGTTTTGTATTTTTGAGACGCCTGAAGGTATTTAGACGAAACCAAATTAACATTCTGATCAGATGAGTTCAGACGTAACGATATTATCTATTATCTTGGAATCTAATACATTATCATACAAGTAGCATGTATTTTCAAGAAGTATATAGGTACACAACACAGTAGTAATTTGTTGTGACTCACCGATATAATGTTAACGTCGTATGTAGAATCACTAGCTTTTTATGCTATAAATCTATGATTTCCCCGTTAAAAATGCTATTGATTTTTTTAAATTATTTTAATTGAATTTAGCTTAGGTCTTTGAATTATTGTAAGAATTCGTTACACTTTTACAATAATTTTGTCGCTGTTGTAAAGAGCATTTAAAACATTTTAATATTAATCAGCCGATCAGTGACAGAGTTGATAAATACGCCTGGTATTGCTAATTTATTAAGAATCTCTTCAAATTAGTGGTAATTCGGTGCAACCGCAAATGGCGCGAAACGCCGTTTGCAGTTGATTCGTTCCTTTCCCGTAATTCTTGGTACAGATTGCGTGTCGGTTCGCAAATGTATACGTACCCTTAGAAATGCCTATCAAAATCGGATACCAAAAAGTGTTGATACAAAGTCCTAGTTCCTTGAATGCTATTAATTTCAATCTCCTATTTAATTAGGCGGCATCGTTGGGTTTCGGAGGTTTTCTTTGGGACTTTTGTATGCCCGTCCATATTCAGTGGTTTTTTGTTATTGTAAGTTGAGTTTGTTTTATAAGAAAATGCTTTGCTTTTGCCGACTATTTAATATTTAGAATTTATCTAGATAGATTTCCTTTATTCTTTTGATGGCTTCGCTGTTGCTAAGCAATTTCTCTGACTGAATTATTTAGATATCAAGTACTAAATTTTTAAAAAATGTATGATTAATCTTCCTCGAACTCCTGTAAAAAGACATAAGTACTACATTAAAAAAAAAAATTATGATTACTCTTCCTCGAACTCCTGTTTAAAACAATTCTGCGGTAAGTTCTTGTTTATATTAATACAATTAGCTAGATTGAGATAGAATATTACATAAATAAAATATATATAAAAATTCAGCCAGCGTATGTTCGCAAAACACAAAAAGTAAAGGTTTGTTCTTATTAGTGCCATGACTGTATTTATTGGTTAGAATGGTAGGAGTCTGTAACGCCCGAGGAATACTTAACGCATTATCTCTGCACTGGAATTAGATACGGAGTGGAATTAAAGTCGATGTAATGTATTTTTTTAACAGTAACATAGTAGTATACAGTAGTGAATGGTAGAAGAAGTCGGAAGCTAAATCAACATGTACCATGCTTCAAAGATGACTTATGTCAGTGTCGCGTATTTTTACATCAATCTATGTTACCCTTATTATATTGATGGCTCTCGCAGTTGCTAAGCAATTTCACTGACTTATGAATTATTCAAAATACCAAGACACAAAAATAAAAATGAATTATGATTACACTTCCTCGAACTCCTGTGAAAAAAACTCTTCGGTAAGTTCTTGTTTATATGAATCCAATTAGCCAGGTGTAGATAGAATATTACATAAAAAATATCCATATAAACTAACTTCATTTCACTATAAACGTTCTTGTCATTCATTTGTACATTGAAAAGTCTATGATTTTGCCGTATTTATTCGACTCACTCATGCAGAAAATAATGTATTCAAAATAATGGTTCGATCACCAGCGTACTTTGCTACTATTAAAATTGATATTTCTTGCACCATCGGAGGTAATTAAATTACCAACAAATGGTTTTTAAAGACGTGAATAGTGTGTAAACGTTATCTAAAGTCTATTACGTCGATTGTGTAACTATTTGTAGTAGCTATAAATGTAACTTAAACGAGCATAATAACTGATTCATATAATTTAATAACACTATTGATATTGATTGATTCCTGTTGTAAAAAGCTGTTTGCATGTACACCTCTAAATAAATAGTTATATTTTCACAATAGCTTTACATAATATACCTATTTTGAATATTTATTACATAATAACATTAATACGTTTATGACGTTCGTATTCGATTTGTTTTCGAAATTTTATTCTGCCTAGTAACGTGCATTTTGGCGAAATATTTTTTAACGTCTATGTATCGACGTTTGACAAAACCTGTTAAACAAGTTTGATAAATGTGAAGTCAGGTCAGTTCAAAATTTAAAACGGCTAGCCAGAGCCGGATTGTAACTGATTTCTACCGGTGAAAGTTCGTTCAGATGTTGTTTTCCAAAGTACTTAGGTAAGTAATATTAATGTACTTTGATTTTGTTAAATTTAACTCAAAAATCAATTCTCAGATTTTCTTCAAAATAATTCATATTTAGTAAGCACCTAGTGAATCCTTAGAGACAATTAATTACAAGTTTCTTACGCTGCGTATACACATGAGAAAATTTGCGTGAGCCGACCCACGAATAATGGTAAAGGAACGAAGCACCGCAAGCGGCATTTCGCGCAGTTTGCGGTTGCTGCCTTCCTTTCCCATAATTCGTTGTTCGGCTCGCATATTCGCTGATCTTGCTTGTGTATAAGCAGCCTTATATTGCAATCATTCTTTCAAATTTAAATCGAATTGTCGAAATCCCAATTTAATTGAAATATTTTATTAATCAATCAAACTAATTGATTTGATTTATGTACTTAAAACCCCAAAGTCTATAACAGACCTGTATCCCTAATTTTTGTAGCAGATATATTTATTGTTTTTGTGTTTAATTCGTAGAACTCCATCATTATTTTTTTTAAATTAATTAAAATCAAATTTAATAATATAATTATTAAGTTCTATTTTTTGGTTTTTGTTATTGTTACAGCTGTTTCGGCTTTCATGGCCATTTTCAAACTGTACATTTTGACAGTTTGAAACACGTGTAGCAGATAATTGAATTTTTCATTACACAGTAATTAATCGTTTTAGAATGAGTTTTTTAAGGGTTGTCTTTCATTGAGGTAAGTATTCATAAGGGGTAACGACTCGCTGTCGCTGTTCTTCTTCTGCAGGCGGCAGCCCATAAAAACTCTGCGGAACTACACTCGTACCAGATTACAAAGCCACGTATTACAGAGTCTTCCTCTAATTTGTTTTTAAGTAATCTTTCCCTGGATTTCCAATTGATTAATCTTGCATTTTTCGTAAAATAATTTCGTTATCATAATCATCTGAATTTCATAGTCAAAGATTTAGTTGATTCAGTCCCATGAAGCCTGAAAATAATGGCCCCTAATTTGTTAATTTGTTAACAAAGGTCCAGCATCTCACTAGTAAACTTGCATTTTTTCATTATTGTACAGATCGGTGATTTTTTTTCATTGAATCGTTCAGTCCGTAATGATTGTCACAAATCTAAAGATTCAGTTAATGTGGTCGCTTAGAAGTTGAGAAACAGTCAATATCATTATGACCAAGATATAAGATATTGGAGTTTTCTTATTTTGAAAGCTAGTACAATTTTACATTTCTGGGTCATTCGTTGAAGAATTTCTAAATTGGTTACTTTTTGTGGCTTTTGACAATCGTTTTTTACGATTATACTCTTTGTATTTAAGCATCATAATCAACATTGTGTTTTCTTCCCTCTCCCGGTTGGGTCTGGAACCCATTCCTTCGACAGTACGTCACCAGGCGTCCCTATCTTACGCTCATCCGGTGTTCTTGACCAACCACCGCGGCCGGCTCGCCCGGTCTCTCGTTGCAAAGGTTAGATTAGGCATTGGTTTTCCTCAAATTTGAGGCAACCTACTGCAATTTATTGATGTCACTTTCGTTCGTTGTAGAACTGCTTTCAGCACATACATGTATTTATTTAAAATTTCTCTCATATTGTTATTGCAGTGTAACAGTGTTGATTTAAAAAGAAATGTTCTTGTCTCACATTCTTTGTGGTTTCATAATGCATTTGCTAGTACGTACCTTCATTCGAGTAAACCTGTGAATCGCAAACCTCTTGTCGATTGCTAAATACGAACTGCCTATTTCCAAATACATTAATTAAATTGCAATAATATAATTATAAGTCGTCTAGACTTAACGACAGCACAAATCATTCATCGGCATCATTGATGTATCTTTTGGTCAATGATTGGCATTCAAAATATTGTTTAATTAAAAATTATGTCGATCTTCCCGGCAGAGTTACATGCTCCTTGCCATATAATACATTTAATTTAAAACTTGCTAATGTGTACCCAGCGTTGATTGACTTTTCTCTACTTTCTATAAATATAATTTGCATGTATTATATGTAGAAACCATCCGGAAGAAATTCTCTAAATGATATTTATTTATTTATTTATTTTGTAAGAAACAAACAGCTTTTATATAATATGCAGTGATAGATATATATATACAAGTTAACTAAAGTCAAGCCACAGAAGTTTCTTATGTTACAGTGCATTAGAAATGAAGTTTTAGTTTCTTAAAATTAATTTGGTGTTAAAGGAAGGGGAAAGGAAGAGGAAAATAGGAAGAGGATAGGATATGCTGCCGATACATTCCATACTCTCATATTAATAATCGATCGTACGCATTACTTCATATCGATATTTCTTTATATTGAAAACGCTATGAAAATCCGTTGTCCCCGAGTCCAAGTCCAAGTCCCCAGTATTGCCCGGGCTTTATACGAGATTTTTTCGAAATCAGACTCAGATATTGAAGGTCGAGTGTGCAAAATTTCACTAATCTCAGACTTAAACTAGATATGCAAAAAAAAATTAACCAAACGTCGCCCGTCCGCTACAGACAATCTTATTTATATAAATAGATAGATAGACAGAAGATTTAAAAAATATATTTCCTAAGAAAGGGATGACGTACCGAATCTATTAAGCTCAATAAAAATATAGAATTGAAACGAATTAAACTTTTTTTGACCAGATCTGAATCGTCGAGTACTTTTTAATCTCTCTCTTCCAATCCTCCTCCACCCCCTTCTTTCAGCCCCATAAAATCACTTAACTGTGACGCTATAACCTCCAGTAGGCCCCGGGGAGACTTGGTTCTTGTAAATAACATAATTTTTTTTTTTGCCAAAACTTGATATTGAAAATTATCCGAACCGGCTAGTAAGGCTGATACAAGTGATACCATCGACGAAACATACGACCAATATCGATGCTGATGACTCGTAATTATTTTTTAAGATTTATTTATTTCTGGCTGTTAAAATTATTTCCCTTAAGTGTGTAAAAAATATTAAACGCTTTTATGGCAGTCGTTTTATTTCTGTCTTTCAATCAATGCTTTCAAATTATTTTTATCGTCGGCAATCAAAATGCATTTTTATTTTTGACATAAGTTTAGTGATATTATTTTTATTGTCGTCCATTTTAACAGAATTATATCTCTTATCTCCCCCGTGACACTTCGCTTTGTATATAAATACATGAGACACGACTTCCTTGCGGTTTAATTTTCGTCTGTCGAATCATGTCTGACAAGGTAAACTGAACCTTAATATTGATAGCGACAATATTAGTAGTAAGCTGCTTCTGCGTTTTGGTGGATGGAGTTGGTAGCTAATTTAATTGGTGACCCCAAATGATAAATATTGTGTTTGACCTTCTATTTCGAACGCTGGGAGGAGTGTCATAACTTCTTATCAAAATGTTTATTTTATGCAGTCAATTAGGCAAATGCATTTGATGAATAATTTCTACCTCTTTACATTGTGGCTTTATATTACTTTGTGCCTTTTTGTTTTGTTTACAGTCGGGTTAGTGATGTTTTTCGTTTAGAGTATAATTCATATTAGTTTATTTTAATGATTATAAATTAATGTTATTGTGTAATTTTTTGCGACCTGTTCTGTATTGCGCTTCTCGTTCCGTGTTGAGACATTAAATAGCCTTGAAGCATCCTTCATCGTAATATTATGTGTCTATCAGTAGTAACTAGTTACTACCTGAATTCACATTAAATGAAAAATATGAGATAACCAATATGGGAATTTTTTACAGCGGAAGTGTTGGTGTCGCGAAACTGTACTGATTATATTGTATAAATTGGTGTTAGAAGGATGCTGGAATAAGACCTTTGCAACGCACTCGACCCAGTCCCAAAACTATTTCAACTGCTATTATGTTATATGGGACAATAATTTTCTACGCATTGACTTAACTCGATGGAACATAAGAAAAGCGCAGATTGGAATATAGGAAAAAAAGGACTCATCCGTCGCAGTTGGGGCCACAAAGTATGCCAGCTTAAAGATGGCAGAATTAACAAAATTTAAATTCCGCAGTCTTCTTTATATCACACATCAATCCTTCCTGTCTCTTGTATTAATTTAATGAGCATACTGTGAGTTTGAAAGGTAGGTTTTTACATCTTTTTGCAAAAATTATTCCAGTCATTGTGACATTTTAGGATGGGTACATTGGGTAGGTAGGACAATTGCGAGATTTAATACTGAGGTTTCCTATCCATCACAAGTCTTTGCGGGTATATACCTACCTACTCCCATATATACTGCGCGAACAAGGGTGTTATTAAACTGTGTTTTCCAGTTGAAAGAAGAATTTTTTGAATTTCCCCACAGAAAATAGGTGACAATTTTATCGTTGAAGATTTTTTTTGCTCTGTAGTACTTAATATTTTATATCTGTTTAATGAGACTCGTGCTCTCAAAAATAAATTGTTCCTTTCTCAAATCCATGGCGGCACAAAAATCTAACAGGTTGGATTAAAAAAAAGAGTCTTGGATCATTATAATCAGATCAGGTTGTCATGGTAATTTTTTTTTTTTTAAAGAAATTCAAACATTCCCAGGTTACCAATAACCTGACAATATTTGAAAATCTCCTACTACCACCACAGTAAGCTGAAAATGTTGCTTGTGCTGTGATGGAGGACTTAGCCAGCCGAGGAATTGAACACACTACGCCTGGGTGGGACCCAAACGCGATGTCAACTCGGCCACCGACCGGTCAAATGCGGTAGAATGGCAGTTAATTTTTTATTTGAACCTACCCACTAACCCAATCAGCCCCTGGAATATATCTAGGGCTTTGTTAACCCCCGCATAGCGGAGTGAAACTTCGCCACATAGCTCAGCAGGCAAGGGTGTTATGTTGCAAAGGGTTAATGAGCTTCATACTATGAACAATCTTAGTCTAGCCTATGATAAAGCAGTTACGCTTAGAATAATGTAATATCATCTCAGAATATAACAATTCATCATTTTCATTCTATATCAAGACTGTTCTTTAACATTTTTTGCAGCGACACGGAAAGTTATTTTTTTTCTTCAAATTTGGAAAAGTTTTTTTCTTAATTAACTTTTTAATACGATCAATTGAAATAGTTAAATTTAAAAGATCTAATGTATAGATATATTAAGATATGCAATCCATAAAAAATCGTGACCCGCCCTCTTTTAATATACCACCCACTAAGAGTCTTAACTGGTCATAGTCAGCAGAACTATGACGTCACAAACTGTGGAATTTTGAAGTGGGAAGGAGAGGAAAAGGGAGTAAAGTAGGAAGATATCTACCTAGTCAGATCTGATTTACTAAAGTAATTTAAAAAAAACTTTACCTGTTTCATGGTCTCACAGCAGGGCGATACTAAGAGTTTTCCGCTTTTCTCCCCTTCTGGATCTCTTAATTTGAAAAAAAAAATCGCGTAACACTAACTGTTAGGCATACGTTATTTGTAAAGCTTAGCCTTTTATATATTATTTACGCAGTGTAGATCTTAATCGTAGTCTAGCCAGTCTATGCGCTCCATTTTGTCGAAAGTTCAATGTGCTTCTACTTATAAAAGCTTTTCCTAGAAAACTATATACGTTTTGCTGTACGTGCTAATAGCAACCGGCTGAATGGTCAACGGTAATACTATGCGAAATTTAATAATTGGTTATGATATTGAGAATAAATAATCAACTGTTGGCGAGACTGGTTTTAATTTCGCTTAAAATAAGGAGAGTGGTTGTATTTAATCTTTTTAATGCCAATTTTAAATATTAACCTACGTGATGCTCTCGATAGAATTTTTTTTGTGCAATTACTGGGAATGATAATTTTATTGGTTAAACTTTTTACAGCAGACTCTTGTAAGAAATGAATGACCTTACCAGCATAATAGTTTATATTTTGAAGCCGTCTAAAAACGATTATTGTTCTTTAAATGTACAACAGGCATTCAAATAAAATAATATTTAATCCACTCAGAGCTTGGTACTCGGGTGTGTTAAAGGTTTTTCAATGAGATATAAGAGTGGAAAGATACTGTAAGAATAGGGAACATAACCCGGCAAGTCGTTTCGAGTCACGAAGCAGTCGAGCACATAAATGAGTCGTTAAAACAACCCGCTCTCAAACGAAATATGTCAAATATTTGTTTGACGTGTCTACGGGCTGTGAACTGGCGTCGAAGAGACTAATAACTATATTCCTTCGAAGCCACTTCCTCTGAAATACAGGTAGAACAAACACTGTATTCCCACCTGCATGTCTTAGGATAATCTCAGAATAAGTGTTCTTAGTAGCTTGTATTTCTTTTCGATGTAATCAGTGGTTCAGAATATTGCATCATGCACCTAAATTTACTCAGAATTACCATATCAAATATTAATAACTGTTTTTTTTTAAACACGTCCAAAACACGTAAAACTATCAGCATAATAGCACATTTTATTTTATTAGAATTTTCACCTTCAGTATTAAATTGACAATTTTGTCACACCAGTAAATTGCAAATCATCGCTTGATGCTGAAACTGGTATAACGATTCAAAACAGCGAAACGATATTATAAAACTGGGATATCGTAGTATATTCCTTGATCTCTAAAAAATAATGTGCCAGTTATCATAATTTTTCCAGAATAAAACGTTCGCGTAAACATAATTCTTCTTACCCGAAATTGTTGCTCTTCCGAGAAATGGAGAACTGTTATTTCTTTATCATGCACTTTCGTCGGTTGTGTACGTGGTAACCCAATTGTGTTTTTTTGCCTGGCAACAGAACTTGAGACACCGTTAAATCACCAAGTTGGGATGGTCCGAAGATCTATAGGGAACCCGCTTTCACAGCGCGGGTGTAAACTGTGCGCCATATATCAGCAGTTTTAATTATAAAGATATATAAGAGAGATTAGTGGAAGAGGGCCGTTTACTGCTAGGGTTAAAATCGTTACTTATATTATTATTTATGCCTGATTTTTATTTATCAACTGTTCTGATAACTCGTAAATCAACATAAAACTATTAATTTTTAAAAAAGATTTTTTTGCTGAACTCTTTTTATATTGTTAGAGTTAACTTTATACAAAGGGGACCAAATAGGTGAATTATATTCCACTTGACTTCTAAGTTATGAAATATATAAATAAATAAATATTTTAAAAAATATATTTGATACTTCGTTACTCATTCATGCCAGATTTTTTTAGACTTCTATCACTTTGTTCCAAACCTCTAAAACTTGTTGCTAACTTCACCCTTCTTCAGATGTAATGTCATCGACCCGGTCTGTTTTTTTTTGCATCGAAATCCGACCGATTCTATTATGCGTCCCGTATTTGATTTGGTAAATCGATATTTGGATTTAAAATATCCCTCCGAAAGAGCTGCAAATAGACATTACTGTTTTTTTTACAATTACGCAAAGGATCGATATATGTCAAACTTCGAGAAGAAACGTCGTCAAATTCGGGTATTCTTCTATTGCCGGCGCTATCCTTACGCTATACTAAGGGGCCAGCCGATATAAATCTGACAGCTACTAAATACGGTTAGTATACGCATCCGCAGTGATTATGAGTAACGTTTTCCCCTACCCCAACCTTATACGTCCGTAGAATATTTATACCGCGATTAAAGCATAGACTTACGGATATACCAGGAGCACATGGGAAAGCAGCGGATGGTTGACCCTTTGGTCTGGCCTTGGTATATTTGCCCTGGCTTCCTCCTACGAGTTTTGGCGATGAACTCTCGCGATTAGCAATTCCGATCAGTCCATCTCTGACGTCAATGATCAGGGGGCCATAAACTAAAAACTAGTTTATTTTTTGTTTTTTGAAACGTGCTCTTCTGCATGGGCCCTTGTCGACCCACAACATTATATTATTCAAATGTATTACTCTTCTCTTTTTGTTTATAGTGATCTTTTATTTTATTTCAAATATTATACCACGAAAGCGTCGTATTCCCGTCTCATAATTACCATGATTTAATATAATGTTATTTCAATATAATATAACATAATATAAAAAGGAGTCTCAATAAACATGTGTTTTACAACATGAGATATGACGACCTACGCAGCAGAGACAATAAGCACACTTTTGAAAATTAATTATTTAGATGTTGAGTTATCTCTCCATACATATTATTCCTCTAAGATTATTTTCCTCATATGGATTTAAAAAAATAGAATATTGTATATTTATATACTTCATAATATTTACCCATCGTTCCAGAGTGGAAAACACTCTTTTTCGCACTGGTGGAACTACTAATCGAAACGTTTCCTGGAATGGCTTCCTTTTCTCGCCCCCTTTTTTTAGGCTCACGCTATCCCTAAATGAGAATGCCATCATTCCACTGACTCCAGGCAGTTGAAACCCATGTGAGGCATGAAGGCATCACACACCATGTCATGTAAATAAAACGTACTTGTGCACCGGTACAAACAAGAATAAACTGTTATTAACTGGGAATATCTTTACTTACAAGATAAATTTCTAATAGACGACGTAGTAAGTAGTAAGTGACAGGGTATGCTGGATACCCTAGAAACCTCGACCTATAGGTCCGAAGGCTAATACGCTCGTTACACAGTTATTAAAACATCAATAATAGTTGCATAATTCGTCAACATGTTGGTAGTGAAGCAAAAACCACGTGTATAACCAGTTCTCCAAGTACTGCCTATGTCATTTCATTTTAGTAATAAGTGGGTCATTTTGAATGCTTGAAACTCCTTTATCTCTTTCCAAACTTTATCTCGTGACAATTATTTTATAAGCAATAATTATTAGCCTGAAACACTCATCCACATTGAAAAATCTCCTAATAAAAGATACATGACGCCAACGGGACTTGAACCCGTGTCCTTTCGATTTCCGGTCGACAGCTCTGACCACTGAGCTATGGCGGCTTATCTCTTATCCGCGAAATAATTCAATATATACTAGTGTTTCATTCAACAATTACTGCTTGTTACATTTTTTCACTTGAAACAACCAACTTTATTGAAGTGAAACTTCTTTACGCGCGTCATGCAATTTCGAGGACCGGAGTAAAACCGACTCATGACCGAAACGAAAATGCGGGACCACCGATTAAAGTTCATTTGATCTAGTCAAAGTTTTGAAGTAACATATAAATGCTTCTTAGCTCATCCCGACAACTGGCGTTGGTGGTGTAATGGTCAGCATAGTTGCCTTCCAAGCAGTTGATCCGAGTTCGATTCTCGGCCATCGCACATTATTTTTTTGTTTTTAACGCCTTTTTCATTCAATATCTTATTTTTTAGTAGGTCAGAACATTTTTTAAAAGAAAATAATATTGCAAAATAATAAAAACACTTATCTCACTGTGATAAAACATTACTCCGCTAGAGCGCGCTTTGCGTTATTGTGTTGGATTAAAATTATTATCTAATCCGTATATTATGATAATTGTATTTCATTTATTTAATTAATTTATTTATTTTGATAATATGTAATAATTTACAGAAAAAAAAATTAAAACTATCTCCCTCTGATAAAATATCCGTTCGCTAGAGCGCACTACGCGATCTTGTGTGGGATTCTATTTCTGTACATTGTACATTATTTTTAAAAATATATTATATTTTGGGTGTGATGTAGGTAACATTATAAAACATAACAAGCTCTCATATTTTCAGAACCTACATAATATAATCAATTTATGCGGCTTTGCTTACAGTTGGTGCTCAGCGTGGTTGGCTTTCAATCAGTTAAGCGAGGTTCGATTCTCGGCTGTGGCATTTTTGAAGTGAAACCTTGTTGAGGTGGGGGAGCCGCTCACGAACGTTCTCTCTCTTCTCTTCTTTCCTCTCTCTCTCAGACACCAGCGAACTGCGCCACGCCAAGCATCAGCTGAAACTAGAAGTTTCACTTCTGTCTTGCGTAGGCTTGACACACCCACTTTTTTTTTATATGAGAAAGGCATTGTAAGTGCTAACTCTCTCACTAGATGGCGTCGAGACAAATTGTCTACATTTTTTGGTGAAAATACTAGAACTTGTCAAATATTAATTATTATTTTTTTGGTAAACTAATGTTTAAGACAAGATTTTTTATGCATAGCACAAAGGGTAACAATTATTTTATAAGCAATAATTATTAGCCTGAAACACTCATCCACATTGAAAAATCTCCACAAAGTGTCCACGGGTTCAAGTCCCGTTGGCGTCATGTGTCTTTTATCAGGAGATTTTTCAATGTAGATGAGTGTTTCAGGCTAATAATTATTGCTTATTAAATAATTGTTACCCTTTGTGCTATGCATAAAAAATCTTGTCTTAAACATTAGTTTACCAAAAAAAATAATAATTTATCTCGTGACTTCGGAACAATGAAAACCTCGTGACTTTGTCCGAATTATAAAAAATATGTTGGAAATTGTTAAGTTTTCCAATGGAGAAAAAGTCGACTCGGCGACATTATAAAAGCTGAACTTGTAAGTTCGCTTTAGTAATAATAATTCGCATAACGAAATAGCTCACCATGGTGTTTTTAATCCACTTCAGTTTTCATGTTTTGTGTTGATGTTGCAGATTCTCCAATGAGCCTTTGCTTAAAGTGTGTTGTTTACCCGTTCAGTGGATTTTATTTTATTAACGTAAAATGCTCTTCAATTCTAGGAAAGTTAAAAAAATAAAAGTCGACTGGATGTTAAGGGCCCACTATTCGAATTTCATCCAATTTCCGAGATATTTTCCTTAAAAGTTTGAAGTTTTTAAGCTCTTAAAAAAATATATGTTATTCTTTAAGATAGTATCTATTTGTTCCAAAAGCCGAAACGGTAATTATTTGAAATTCCCTCGATAGAAATAAATCGCAAAGTATGCTCCGAAAAATATTATTAACACTTTTATTTCTGTTATTTTACAAGTTATATGTATGAAAAAAATCACAATGCTTCTTTTAATGCTACTCAATAGACCCCATAAGTAATTTTTGCTATTTTTGAAATACGCCGTGATTTATTAAACATTTTCACAACTGTCGCTTACGCCTATTGCTTTTAAATCATATTTATTATAGCGCGCTCGCTCCGACTTGCAGATTAAACTATCTTTCTTTGAGAAGTTCATTCGCCAACTCGAGGGCTTTGGGGGCAGACGTGTCGTTCATCGTTCTATGATCTACAGACGTGCGATTACGTGCAAATATTTGAATTTATAAAGATAATTTTTACGCGTGTAAAGTTTATGAGTTAATAAATATTGTTTTTTCAAAGATGGGAAATACACGAAAGATATCCCGTATTTCAAAGAAAAAATGTTATCTCATAAAATTATATCCTATCTAATAGGTGAGAAGAAAAAAATACAATTTTTGATTTGTAAGCTTATATTTATTATAAACGATAATTTACTATAAAAATTAATAATTCATATTTTTATTTATGTATTGTGTAGTAAAAAGTTATTATTTTTTTTTCAGAATAGGTACTTTGGGAAATAAAACTAATTCCAATGCATTAGAAATTACGGGGTAAATTTTTATTAATTTAGTTTTCTTGTTGTCTTGTCTCTTTTCTTGTTCCTATACGATCGTGATTTATTTGCGAATTAACTTTCTACGTACACAAATACACACGTCACTTTACATCTGCTCCTTAGAGTAATATTACTCTAAGATCTGCTCTAATGATTCACAATGCAACGATGTCCGAAATATAATATAATATGTAATAATAATATGGGCCACCTGTTTCAAATAACAATACTCGAACGTGGAATCCAGAAAAATAATGAACGGGCCAGCGAAAAAAGCTATCGAAAGTTCTGAAACTGTGGGGAATATAATTTAATAAAATAAAATACTTCTTTGTTTTAAAACCACGATATTTATTAATTTAAGAACCGACCGGTTTCGCTTTACTTAAGCATCATCAGGGTACAAATTAATACTAAACAAGAAGTACATAATGTGTGCATATATATAACAAAATATAGAGGGAGACAACATGATACAAATATAAGCAACACAAAGACGGTCATAAAATACATTAACATAAGTGCACAAGTAATGGAAAAACCGCTAGATAATTATGTAGACTAATGGGTTATACGAATAAATCGGGAGAAACAAAACATCAACTGGCAAGGTGGTAAGGAGGTAAGGAGAACTGGGAATTTTTTATGGGTTTATTGGAAACAGACTTAATATTGGACTACTTGATATGTCTAATTGATTATTAAGTATCTGACTTTTGGTTTTTACAGCTTTTTTAATTTCTAGTGCCTCTAAATTGTTTAGTCTGTTACCATGCCCGTTTTTATGTAAGATGTTAGCACCGGTGCTATGACAGAATGTATGATCTTTATCGATCAAATGATTTGCAAATTCGGAAAAACCGTTATTATTGAGGTTTTATTGATGTTTTGTTTTTCCCGATTTATTCGTATAACCCATTAGTCTACATAATTATCTAGCGGTTTTCCATTACTTGTACACTTATGTTAATGTATTTTATGACCGTCTTTGTGTTGCTTATATTTGTATCATGTTGTCTCCCTCTATAATATATTTGTATCATGTTGTCTCCCTCTATATTTTGTTATATATATGCACACATTATGTACTTCTTGTTTAGTATTAATTTGTACCCTGATGATGCTTAAGTAAAGCGAAACCGGTCGGTTCTTAAATTAATAAATATCGTGGTTTTAAAACAAAAAAGTATTTTATTTTATTAAATATGTCAAACCACAAAGTGATTGCTTTCTACAATAATATAATTTAGTTCAGTGATGTTATTTTTTATGTCGGAAGGAGGCCCTGAAGAAAATAATTTCTCTCAGAGCCTGTGTCATCTTTGAGAATGCTGTATAGAGGGTCTTTTTTGAGGAGGAGGGAGTGAACCTGTCCTGAATGTCAACTGTACAATTTCTTCCCAGAATTAACTTTATTGTACGTTTTTTGACTAACCGTACCTTGGTGTTCTATTTTCAATAAACTCTTTAATTATGTTTCAGATGTGAAATCTATACTCTGCTACAGAATGTTTTGCCCAAGTCTTGTAAAGATGCAAAGGCACGGACGTAACAATAAAATCATTTGAGCCCTTTACTGTTATTTAAAAGGTCACTTGAAGTGCAGTTATAATCAATGATTTTATTTTTTTCTAGCTTCCACGAATAATTTGAAAAGGCATTATCTAAGGATTATACTCTTAAGGAGAATATAGAAAATGTAGAAAGGTGAAACGGATTTAAGATTTTCGATGAAATTATTGTGTTGTGAAATATTTATTTTGTTATTTATTACTTTATTTTTTTTACAGTTTTACCGTACGCGGTCTTGTTGTAGAGTGGTATATCTAACTGTCATGGAAAGTTTTTTTCTGAGCTTTAAGAGAAAGGTTTCTTAAAGATACTGGAGTTATTCTAGGGCTATGTTAGATTTTTAACATCGATCACCGTAATGCTTGCCTTCCTGAATAAATCTAATTTTATTTAATCATTTACGGCCAAGATGTTTTTGACAATGGTGTGTTTTTATCTTTCTGTATTCCAATCATTTAGCTTTGCTTCTAGGGTTGTGCCCCAGTATTGCTTTTTGGAGACTGTAAACGGATCTCTCGGCATTTAATGAAACTGCAGCAGAACAAAGGCTGTTGCTATATTGACGTTCATGGTATGTTTTGCTCAGATTGACGATAAGGTTTCCAGATCCGCATTTCGCTCGAAGCATGTTTAGGGTAATAAGTTTATAGTTTAGGGTTCTTTCACCGTATTTATGGGAACATTTCAGAACCACCAATCTTTCATTTTGAGTGAATCTTGTGCTTGTGATTAAATTATATTTGACAATTTAAACAAATAATATTTAGAGAAGTTAAAAATAAAATTGAAAGTTCACTGAAAGCTTAAACTATTAAAAGTAGTAATTTCATAAAAATGTAAATAAATAGAGCCCCTTTCACATTTTAGAATGTAATTTTATGTTGCTTACATGTTTTATTACTCTTTATAATTATTGAATTGTTTAAATGAATAAATAAATAATTACAAAAAAGTCTTCTGATTTGTAAGTCCTCAGGAAGCACTAAGGATCTTTCTATCTCTCTTTATAATATAATAAATTTGATGAGCATAAAAATGTAAACGTGTATATAATTTATATAAATGTACAAAAGTAGATATTACACGTGTATAAATATTATATTGCGCATATTATACAAGATGTCGGGGGTAAAGTGCACAAACTTCGGGAGGTGATTCTAATTGATAGTACAAGTAAAAAAGAAAAAAAACTTTTTTTGGAATTCCAACGTTTTAAGATAGTTTTCGAGTAAAAAAGTTTAATTTTTTGTATAGAAAAAAAAACAATTTCTTCTACGGAAAATAAATTTTTGTGGAAAAAATTTGGAAATTCGAATAATTTCCATTTCATTTTTACTTCTTCTAGCATTTAGAATAACCTCCTGAAGTTTGAGCACTTTACCCCCGGACACCCTATAAAGATAACCATATAAGAAAAACCTTATTGATGTAAAAATATATTTATTGATTTTATAAAAGTTATAAATTACTTTTATAAAAGTGAGAATAGTATTTTAGTAAAGTAAAGTAATTTTTATACCTATACAAATAACTTTCGTAAATGTTTTTTGTAAAATTAAAAAAAATAATAATTAATTAAATCCGTAATAAAACCCATATTTTGAGAACCATCTTCATTTCGACTCGGTTCTCATTTGCTCGCTGCTAACTAAAAATGGTTCTGTTTTTCTAAAATTGCAATAGATGTCGGTAATTTAATTTCATAATCCCCAAAATTATTCCTAATACGAATTCAGACACCTCTGTCGGATTCTTTTAACACTAAATTTTGTGGGTGTTGCCCAAATCTAAATTCTTTACGCGGAAAGCGGGCCCTTAACCGAAACAATTGGTAAGCAGAAGTGAACACTGCGTGGAATACCACTAATTCACGCATGAAATACACATTCATTTTTTATATCGCTTAATTCAAATGTGACAATGTGACCGTAAATAGGTACATTTCTAGATAAGTACGTACCAAGATAAATCTGTGTTAATGAAAAAATAATAATGGTAAAAAAATAATTATCTATTTTTTTAAATCTTTTAATGAAGACGAAAAATGTTTGAAAAACTTGATCAAATTTGTTAAAAGAGGGTTCACACTCGTCTAGTGTCACTCGACGGAAAGTTGATCAACTAAAATTGAAACGTCTGAACCCGCTAATCCGAAAATCTACATTGGAAGATGTATGAAACACTATAATGCACAAAAACACCATTAAATTCAGAACCATAGCTTTTCCATTAAAAGAATTCTGAAAATTATTGTGGAGTTATGTAATATATTTTTAGTTGGATGTGCATTTTATTTTATTTTAATGTTTTCCTCAATTTCCGTTGCTGAGATTCTCAGAGACAAACTGTGATATTTAACTCCTCTAAATGGTATTCCGATTTGTGTAACCATTTTAATTTTAGAAATATTATATACACATGAAGCTCATGGACTATCTCTGACATAACCTATTCTTTGCGTAAATAGCGGTTCCCGAAATAAGATGACACCATTTCGGATGTGCACGAGTGCTCTTACAGTTTAATCATGCTGAACCTTGAAGCTATGACAAGCTTATGATATTCGCACAGAAAATGCAGTTTCACCCCGTCTACTGGCTAAATATTATAATATATTTATAAAAATACCATGTTGATAAAAATAATTAAATTGTGGCTAACCACTAAATTCATCAATTATGTTGACCGATTTCAAGAACCCTCCGCCAGTACAAAGTTATCATAAAATAAAGAAATATAGGTAATTTATTATAAGCTGTGTTGGAGTGGAAAATAGCACAAGGATAAGTTTGTATGTATTTAGGTTTGCAGTGGAAATGTCAGCTAACCGGAAACTAAGAACATTTTGTTTTTCAATTCGTAAAGAGGCTCTGCTCTTACCTGATTTTCCAAAACATCAATTATATTAATGTTGTGTACGGTATCCCACTTTTCCTATTTGATAACTATTTTTATCTGGCAACGTAATAGAAAACCTGTCACATCGTCCATTTAACATGCGTAGATTGACGTATAATTGTTTTATATATTAGTGTTAGACCTAGCAGAAACGGTACCTAATTCAAGTGTTTTCCAGTAAACAAGTGTCTGGAAGTGGCAAATCGTAAAATCAGTCATTGTGAATCAGTTGTTATGCTAATATTCTCTCTCTGCGTGTTTCCTAAAGATGTTAATATTGTTGTGCCTATCTTGGAGAAGAATAAAATTAACATTTTTCTCATTTAATGTCTCCTTTGCATGCCTGAACTCTTTCGTGACGTCATTTCTACACTAGATTTAATGTACCAATATTTTAGGTTTACTGAAAGTTCGAATCCTCTGACGTCATTTGCGAACGGGCTGTATTTTGTATCAATTATAGAAGATAATAGATATTTGTAGAAAATATTTTTAAATGCCCAAATTTTGTATCTTACCTCCAGTTATAAAGTGGTGTTGGACAAGTTTGGTCAAAATTCACAACTCTCAGCGAAGAATTAAGTAGCGTCAATTGTATTGTTATTAGTTTGTAAGACTTTTGGTGCCAGCCATCCCGGCTTAGTGAAATCGAAAAGCCCAGTTTGGAAAAGATACAAGTGTCATCGTGAAATGGTGTAATTGTTTTTTTTAATCAAATATTGTCCTCTCCGATGTCCCCTTCCGTCTGTGGCATCGCAGTCGCTTCTGTGATGTGATGAACCAATTAAAGCGCGTGTTGACTGTACTCCATTAGTGAAAACAAAGAGTCATATATAGGGTCAATGTCCCGCAATCGAGTCATGGCAAAGCCGATTATTTGATTGTTCGTATATTCGACATTCGTATGTCTGACATTTGACCAGCCGGCTTCCTAATAATAATTTAATTCGCTACCGTTCTGTTTTTTTTTTTTGCACAAGCATGTAGTTTGATTTGTGCGATATCAACTATCGACCCACCTAATAATAAATGACTTTGTTTTGAACATAGGTACAATTTTATATTTTCTTTGCACTCAGTGTGGTAGAACGGTAAGGACTTTGTCTCATTGGACAGACTGACTTTATTAACTATACCTTGTACTTCTTGTACATTCAAATTTCCCCAAGCCCTTCCTCTTCCCCGCTTCTTAAAAATATACCTGATATTGAAGGGTCCGAATAAAAAGGTATTTGCTCTATCTCTTCCAAGTTCTCCTTCCCTGGCCTAGGTAAAAAGGTTTCACTGGCCAGCAAAAATAGCTTGTTTGGTACAGTGGAAATGACCTAACCTAACCATCTTCTTTTTATTCAGCTGAACATGTTTTTGAAACTTTTTGCAGTCATATAAAACGATTTTGTTCTTTTGCGGGTATACTCTTATTAAACTTGTTAAAAATGTTACTTTATCATGTATGCAATGAAACAAAATCTAAACATGCAACTCCCATACCTCAGAGCTGGAGTTTATGCAGATGTCATTAAAATCAGATACAATGAAACAACGTCTCATCCAATTACAGATAGTTTAAACTGGATTCACGGGAAGTGAAAAAAGCTAAATGATAATCTGATGATTTGAATTATTGCCGTCATAACACTGAATAACCTGTCATAACCCTTAATAGTCTAAGATCCCTTAAAGAACGACCGTCACCGAGATGTTTATTTGATGAAACGTATTTTATATTTAATTTAATATGTCAATAAATATATTGCATATCGGTTGCCTAGCAAATTTTAGTCCAGGGTATGATTAATTAATAATTTAAAAAAAAAAATTTAAACATTGCACCGGTTTGGTTATTATAAAAATTCTATACCAATCGAAAGTATGAAACCCATAGAATATGAACATTTTTTGAGATGGTATTTGTGACTGACGAAACTACGCAAAAACGACGTTCGCTCCTGTAAAGTAACAGATCTGCAGATTAACTTTACTTCTTTGCGTAGGTCCCGTCAATCGCCATCGCAGGTGCGTAATGAAGTACCCACCTACATTAGCACATTTGAGTCGTTTAGAATCAAAGGTAGAACTATCCAGAAACGGTCAAAATCTAACAGTTCTGCATTTGATTCTAAATTCGTGGAGGGTTCTAACTTTGATACCAAACTCGATTTTCAAATCATGTTTAAGACCTCATAGATACGATTTAGATTACAAATTTAACGTTTTAACGCACACAAATAATAATATGGCGTATTTAGTTTATTTTTGTTGGATAGTTCTGCCTTTGATTCTATACGACTCATTTATACGGTGGCCGCTTGGCGTGCCACAAGCTTGCAAATCCAGCTAGCTAATTGTTTCGCGGCAAGTGGCGATGTTTTGAAACCACGCGATGCTCGGCGCCAAGAGATGCTCTGGGACCCTCAGGTCTACCAGTCACTACTCACTCAGCGGAGACGGTTCGTTGCAGTCATTAGTTCTTTTTCAGGAAAAACCTCTTTATCTTCTATGCGTTCCTGGCATAATTCCATCTGGTACATTTAACCGGCGTTGTTGATGATTTGTTTCATACACCGACATCCACAAGAATCGTGACAGTAATCTTCGTTACTTTCGGTTTCTTTGACGGTGGATGCTGCCAAAAATTCCTGCGTAAGTATTTTCACCTCGAAATATGATTCTTAAGCACGTGGTTATTTAGGAAACGAAAGCCAACGGATTAAAATCCAAATCTTCTAGAACAAAATGTGACGTGCCCTGTTACTAGGGAGCTACCGAGCTATCCATTACATTGGTTTAGTTATGGATATACTTATATGACTTCTGAAAACGTAATAAATCTTTTACTTAGATTATTTTCATTCGCAAAAGCTTTGCGAAAAGCACGTTGAAAGCTGTATAGTTATGAATGACACGTGATGGTATAAACACGCCCCGCATTTACATAAGTAAATACTTCCGTAGATTTAACACTTTGGGTAGGTAACTAGACAAATGGTTTACTCCAAGTGATTCCATAGAATTTTATAAGTGTACCAAAAATGGCTCAATGGTAAATGAGTACTTCACAACAGCCACCAGTTATTTTAGGATTGTCTTATTTCTTGCCAGTTTAAAAAAGTATCTTAAATATGAAATTGATGTCACAAATATGCGTTTCGTCGTGCCGGAAGAATTTATTTTCTTATTTTTAATCGGTTTAATTTATTTTATTTTAAACAACCAATATTATTTCACCGTCAGCTACAAATTACGAATACATGTATTATACAATTCATAATATATGCAAGCAATCGTATAGCATCAACAGTTGGTTTGCCCTCTGCAAGTAATCCTTTGCCTGTTTAGCATTGGAATTGACCCATCGTCTTTTTTTGGATTTCTCATAATGTCATCTACCTTGGCTTGGCATCCAACAATATTATATCATTGAATAAATCATCATATCTGTCGATACTTCTCTTGCATTCCATAGTCTTCGTTCTGTTTAGTGAATCTCAAATAAACCGATCGGGCCGTTTCGGCATAACTAATGGCATAGCTGGCGAAAACAAATATTTTAAAATTTGGCGGACACAGACAAGTAATAATGTGTCCTCGTCCAGAATTAGGATATTCCTATGCAAATTGCATGTATTTTATCGAAATCTTTATTTGAAATTTCGCGAAGCTCATTAGAGTAAATGTTTGTATGCAGTGGCGGCACGCAATTTCTGAATAACCAACCACCGTTTTTAAACTTCTGATGATACTCTCTATCCGAAAAATAAAAGTACCTCAAAATTGTACACACTGAGGGCCGGTGGTTGGACCGATCGTTTCATTTGATGTCATCACAAATCAGCGCCATTTTGATTTTTTTTTACATTTCTTGGCCCTTTTCATATTTCTTAAAAATCAAATTGTGATCAGCTGTCGAGCTTAGCGATCATCTTTTTATGCTTGTCACCTCAGAAAAAATAAATCTAAATCTTGTCTCATCTCCCTTTAAATGTTAAGGAAGCCAAAAGTCTTGCAGTTTTTCGTGGGTTATGTGTCAATGTTGTGAAGTTCAAATATTAGTACGTAGGTAATGAAATATTTTTATAGTAGTTTTAAAATAGATGTACACTAGATATAAAATGTTAAATTTTATAACGTAATAAAATATACTTATAGTAATAGTATATATTGAATTATTTGGCGGGTTAGGAATAAGCCGACGTAGCTCAGTGGTCGATAGCACCTGATCGGACATCAGAAGGTGCGGGTTCAATTCCCGTCGGCGGCATTTATTTTTACTCGGGAGATATTTTCACTAATTATTGCTTATATTCATTTGTCTAATATAAACATTAGTTTATCATTAGAAATAAACTATCACAATAATGAAATAACTAAAATAGTTTCAGAACTTAATAATAACACTATTAAAATTGATTTACACTAAATGCAAATAAATAAATAAAAAAAATGATTTATAAAGGTAGGTATGCGAATAAAAGAGAAAAACAAATTTGGGTTTATTCACAATATCAAGTTTTATAGACCGGGATTAGAGAGATAATTTTTTTAATCCTTTATCGTAGATATATCATCTGTTCTGCTAAGCCGTAAATCAACATAAAGCTATTAATTTTTAGTCTTTTTAAACTAATCCAATAAGTGTTTCTGTCAGCGTAGATTTAAATTATCAATAAACAAACAAACAAAAAACTACACAGAAATAAAGAAGGTAGAACCTGAATAATTAAAGGCCTCCATAATAATTACTACCTTATTATTATTAATTGATCTGACATATTACTTTGTATATAATTTCATTGCTAAATATTCAAATATTTAAAACTTTAAACGAAACCTTTTGAATCTAGGTCCTCGACTGCCCATTGAAATTATTTATTATGTTTGAAAGAATTTTGATTTTTATTTTATTTGGTTTTACGATTATGAGAAAATAATATACCTAGTGAACTATCTAAAATAATACTTAAAGTTTTTAAAGCATGAAATAACGTTAAATTGATTTGAATATAAAATAATATCAGTAAAAGATGTAAGAGGATCATAAAATTAAATAGAAACTAGAACAATACAACATAAAAGATAAATCACTAAAACTACATTACCAACGCTACTACAATTTGTACGATTCAACTAAGTGCTGGTATAGATTACAAATGGAGTATATAGTAGTACCCCCAAACTTTTTGCCCAGATCATGCATCGTTTTGGTTAGTGAGTGTGTCTGATAGTTGGTTATGTATGTATTGAATAAGAATGTTACATTTTGTCCTGTGTTCTTAGTCGGTACATGGAGTTTAATAGTGGATACGATGGTAGGGCTGCCAATTAAGTTGTTAGTGTCTCTGTGTAACACAACCAGGTATGACGTAAGTCTCCTGTCGGACAGTTATTAGATGCTATTTATTCATCGAACTGACATAATTAATGTATTCAATTGGAATTTTGAGATTAGAATTTATAAATCTAAGAATTTTTTGCGGAACTCTTTCTATATTGTTAGAGTGAACTTTATACAAAGAGGACCAAATAGGTGAATTATATTCCACTTGACTTCTAACTAATGAAATACAGAAATAGATAAATATTTAAAAAGATATTTGATCAATTTCACCCGGGGTAAGAGTAAATTGTGGGTACCTACCTACTGATGTAATTGGTTTATATGTAGGGTTTCTTTGAACCTTTTTTACTTCTTTAGAAATAAGATTTATGTGAAACCAATTGATTTAAAAAACAAGTTTATAAAGATAGAGTTATGTATTTAAGTTTTTTTTTCATAATTTTTACTTTGATCTGATTTTTTTGAATGGAGGATAAGTAGATATATCAGGGTTGGTTTATTTATTTTTTTTATTCATTACGTCATTTACAATATAAATAATTTTTAATACATAAGATAAAATATGAGCAGAGGGTAATTAATGAAAATAAACAATTTCTGTCCAATTCTGAAATGTACTACGTAATCCCTCCCCTTCGCGAATTATTGACCCTTAAACCTCCAGGCCTCTGACATATTGACTGTTATTTTTCTTAGAGATGCTGTCAGAAAGCGGAGAATTTTTGTGTATTTCCGCTTCTCAATAAAATCAAAATTACGTGAATATTTCTTAATGTATCCGAAAACCAATAACTGTTTTTGATATACGCTCTCAAATTTTATTATTAGAAATAAACATATATTTTTTTTAAATATTAAAATTTTGAATATAAACATATATATTTTTTTAAATATTAAAATTTTGAATAAAAACAAATATTATTTTAAAATGGCTCTCCTTATGTTTTCTCATCAAAACGCTGATCTAAAATGACTGTAACGAAAAAAAACACACAAATTATATTAATTTTTCACTTCTAGCAAACACTTTGTGCTTTGTTTGAATACCACTTTATTGTATATATTTATAACCAACCGGTTTCAGTTCAACCCGAACCTTCATTAGGGTTAATAAAAACATATTAAAATAATAAAAATGTAAATGTTCATTTGTTCAAAATCTACGAAAATTCTTCACCGATTGCTTTGAAATTTTGACACAACGTTGCATTCGAATGTCTGTGTGTGTTTTTATATCTATTTTACATAGATGTCACCTGTGACAGCCGTGCTTTTTAAAATTAAATCATCATCGGAACTAATCATAAGTTATACGAGTACTAGACATTTTATTACATGACCTTTCTAAAACTGTGGCATTTATTTGTGAGACAATGTTGATCATTTAAAAATATATATTGCTATGTTTACTCTACTAATATGATTAAATAAAAAATAAACTTGTTTAAAAAAAAACTTTTTCATGGGCGTAAATTTAAATCACAGACGATTAATTTAAGTTAGAACACAAATTTGTTAGATTTAAAATAAATTTTCTACCCGAAAAAAACCCTGTCTTTACAAAGTTTTTTTTAATGTATCATTTTAAAAACTCTGCAAGTAAAGCAAGATTATTTTTTTAATAATTACAATTGACTAAAAAGTTCCAAAGTTGTCTCTAAAATCACACAAAATTATTTTTTTAATGGCCCATATTTCAATATTTAAATAAAAACAAATAAAATAGCATATATCCGTACTGGATATTTGCCAAACTTTTAGATTAAAAAAATAATTAATAATTACAGTTTTGTGGCCTCAAATACAAATTTAAGTTTTTTTTATGAAAAAGCCGCACAGCCGTTCCCCTTAAGCAGGATATAGTTTTTTTTAGAATGGATACCGAACGCTATGTTCAATAAAGTGTTTATTTTATGTAAACTTGTCGCAATTTCATATTTGCGCTACATATTGAAAGTTTTTATAGTGCTATTTGTACAATCGTTTAATGTTATTACTTATTAACATATTTGGAAGTAGATACCTACATAATATTATTAACCCGCTCTTAAATTATTTTCCCTTTCTCGTGTTGCGTTCTTCTATTTTTAGATTTTCATATCTTCAAACAAAAAGTCACCATTTTTGTATTAAATTATTTTTCTACCGAAAGAGCTGCACAATTTACATTTCAGTTTTTAAATCAGTTTCTCCGCACCGATGCTACCGGCATACACACCTACTCTTATTTGGATACAAAATATGTATATATTAAAAACCGCACAAGAGTCCCAACTTCTCCCAACCGCCAATGAGACTATGTGGGACTAAAGGTGGGGGAGAAGGTGGGGAAGTACCTAACTATTCAGATCTGATCACTAAACACGGCCAAAGCCATTTTAAACAAATTTCATTTCTGAATGGTGGTCTTTCACCAGGGCGATACTGAGAGTATCTTCCACTGTGCCGCAAATATACTTTATGTTATTTTTAATGAATAATTTGTGAAATAACAACATAAAATTTACATGCGCACGCCGGGATTCGAACCTGCGATAGCCTGCTAGTCGAGAGTCCATCACTCTATTTAGACCACAAAATGATCTGATTAATTAATAATATTTCTCTATGTAAGTATAGGTACAGCGTAGGTACCTACTTATTGGTTGGTATAATATTATCGTTCAGTATCAAAAGCATCGCTTCACCTTTAGTTGCTTATTCTTTCTCTTTTTCCTTTACGTCCCTTTGAAGATCACTCGTGATTATTGGGACGACTACTGGGGGTGTTAATTTGACCTTATTCGTCCTAGTTTCCAGAGAGGAAATGCAATTTCCTCGTTATGAATTGAAATTATGATAATAATAATGTCAAGGCCGTTATTGCGTTCGTATCAATTACTGTTTTCAACTTCTCCAATCATAATATAATGTTGTCGATTTCGATTATGCTCGATTGTCCGACTGCACTCAGAGAATCTAATACAGATTTATCAGCTGTCACCATTTATAATAAATAATATGTTATCTTTCTTCGTACAGTTTTTATCAATCATTCCCATGAGTATTACACATTGCGAGTGGCTGACCGCCATAGATAAGCAATGGAAATAAAGGGAGATGTGGCAGGGAAACGTGCCGACTGTCGCTGAGCTACGACCAATGAAAGTTATACGTTTGGTGTGTTCTATTATTTACGCTTGGAGAAAAATTAGTATTGGTAATTTATTAAAAATCTCCCCAAATTATTGGTAATACGGTTAAAATCGGGATTGCGGGCCGTTTCCTGATAAACTTTTAGTAAATTCCAAATATATCGGAACACGTGGCGAAATGCGAAAACTTTCGATTTTTTATGAACACGTGTTCTGACATCGTGATAATACATTCTTATTTTACCAAAAGTTTATTAGGAAATCTATCAATTCATTCGTTAAGGGCCTGCAATCCCGTTTTTAACCAGATTATGAATAATTTTAAGAGATTCCTAATAAATTAGCAGCATTCAATTTTACTCATTTTTTCCGTGCGCTGCCTTGAATATAAAATATTGTTAGTCAAGTTTTTTTTATCACAAATAATGCCTTCTTTAATAAAGCAACTCGCAGGCAAAAATGCTTTCTTATGGTCTTGCCCAAAATTGAATTTTCTCTCTGCTCTAACAAGCTGTTGTCGCGGGATTACTGTAAAGTTCTTTCCGCTCCAGTGTTTTGTATGAATAAAGTTTATACGGAAATTGATGTTTTTATTACTACTATGACAAGCAAGACTTCAGGATTCTCATTGAAAAGCGCGACTTCTATATGACTGCTGTCTAGCACCAAGTTTTTCTCAAAATAATCTGGAAACGTAATCATTGAAAGACTTTGTCTACCTACTCTCTTTCGAAGTTTAGAATAAATTAACGTTTTTCTCAAAAAGCAACAAAATAACAGTTTTATTAGTAACTAGCTAACGTGTTACGCGGCGTTGCTTCGGGTTATGAATGGTTTTTAGTACAGTTTTGAAGTTGTGAATTTTAGTGTATCTGAAAACTTGGTGTATTTTTAGTGTATCTGAAAACTGGGTGTATTTTTAGTGTATCTGAAAACTGGGTGTATTTTTAGTGTATCTGAAAACTGGGTGTATTTTTAGTGTATCTGAAAACTGGGTGTATTTTTAAGGTAGTTAAAATATTATTCCAAAGAATTGAATAAGTTAACTTTTTGAAGTATTTGTTTCACTTGATTGTGCCATGTCTTTCTTGGGCGTCCTCGACCTCTTCTACCATTCACTTCCACGTCATACATTCTACTTACACGCCTTCAGTCATCTTCATCATATATGCCACATTTTCCCACACAAGTATTTAATTTATTTGATCGTGTCTTCCTTGGGTGTCCCAAACTTTTTCAACTATTAATTACTGTATACCATATTGTTTCCATTAAAAAAAACTATTTTACGAGTATATCGGCTTTTATTCGACTAAGTATCTACTGGTTTTACAGTCCCGCAATCATTGTTAATCAATCATCTTTAGTCCGTTGAAACACCTAACTTTGACTATGTTCCCGAACGTCTGGAATTTCATATAAAATCACAGAACCGACTCGAAGCAAACGATTTAGATAAATATTGTAGTTATAGACAATATTAATAGTTTCATGTTAGAGAGTGTGCGCACTGAGCAACTTATGCGGCTTATCGATAAATCTGGAACTGTTGGCAACCAAAAATAAACTTACAATCACGTGTTTTATCTGCAGAGGAATTTCGCACAAATCTTCCAAGGCACTTCTCAACCACCCTCCTCTCATCTCCTTCCCTTCCCAACTCCCTTCTGCCTCACAACAAGCCTACCGCACCACATTTGAGAATGCCATAGTTCCACTGGCTCTGGACAGTTTTTTATTTTTTACTGAACGCCCGTAGGGGTTTTACAAACATATTATATGACGAAAAATTACAAAAACTTTTACAGAAATTTCGACTACTGCTCCACAATATTATATTTGGCCAAGGAAAGAAACCTGAACAATCTGGAAGTTATTCAAAATAGAGCAATGAGATGTATACTAAGAATTATGAATCTGTTTGTAAGTATTAAATTAAACTTGACGTGATTTTTCACAAAAAACGGCCCTATATGAAGGCAAATATGCAAGATTAATCAGATGAGAGCGGAGCTTAATTGAATTACAATAAAAAAGATACTGCTATGCAATGTGTTAATTTTTATACGTAATATTACCAATAACCAAATGCCGAAATACTTTAAGAATGAAATAGTATTTAATAAAAAATATACATTATTTTGAAAACAGAAATATAAATATAATTAGATTGTCGCATATGAGAAAAACTCAATCACAATTTATGATGAAATGCCTGAAGTCTGAAGAACGAAAGAAAAATTAACGTATTTAAAAGAATTGTTATGAAATAGTTTTAGAAATAACGAAATGTAACCACGTACATATTAGTTTATATACATAAATGTCTTATGTTCTAACTCAATATACAATAAAAATATAAATAAATCACATATCAGTACATACATATAATACAATAAATACTTCATTTTACAAACAAAATATTGAAACATCAGATATATTTACAACTAACTAATTATTTGTAACTCTTGAGCGGTATTAATGTAAAAAAACACAACCACACATTCTTTGCTACATTAACATTCATGCTTCGTATAATAGGTATTGTTTTGTTATTCTGACTTTTCTTCCACCCACCTGGCGCTTATATTTTATGTTATTTTTGTTATTCCTACACTCTTTTCTCTGTCCATTCGCCTTACATGTCAAAACAGCTTAGTAACCCTTTCTTCGTGTTGTTACTTACGGCTTTGCATTCTTTTCGTATCTCCTCTTGAGTAAGTAGATCGTCCTTTTTTACCACACATCAAAAGATCAAGAAATAAAATCATTTTCAAAATACGCGGAGATTAGATGATCCTAAAGGCTCCACCACTAGATATGAAAACTTCTGTCAAGTGATGCGGTAATCATTTGGTATCAGTAAATTTAGTAAATAACCAGCACCCCCTTGAGAGATCACGGGATATTATAAATGTTGGATTACCTCTCAGTACCTATCATTATAAAATAAGAACATTTATCTATGAAATGTTAGTAAAGTTGTTCATTCTAATCGTACAAAAAATGAAGTACTGCTTACGAAGAGGATAGCCATTCAAATATTATGTTTATGAACGAGCCGCAAAACTGGACCCAGTTAAACCACGCGGGTTTTCTTCACTCCATTAAGTTTATATGGAAAATATGGAATTTATTACTACAAGGAAGACTACAGCAAGCATTTGACCAAAACGAATATTCATTTCGAATAAAGAATTATTAATTCATAAAATAATTTTGTTACCCACTTTATCGCTCGTCTGATGTGATAAATAAAAGTTTGTTGAATATTTCATATAACTTACTTACCCATGCGCCAACAACCAAAATTAGTATGTTTAATTATAAAACTTCGTATTTGTTATTGGCAGTAAACGTTTTAGTATTTCTATGGCTCCCTTGGTTGGGCGTTAACATTCTATTGTATTATCAATTACTACCTGAAGGTCCGGCGTTGCCCGGGCATTGCGTAGAGTTTTTCGAAATCAAATGTATACAGTAATTTTCCTCTTATTTTGGATCAAAATTCTGCTTTTAGGGGAGGGAAAAGGGTATGGTGTGGTTTTTCGAAATATCATGCGGACTTTGACGTCCCTCTTATTTTGGAGATCAAGTGTGCAAAATTTCATAAATCTCGCAATAAAACTATGGATTTGTATAAAAAAAACAAAGCCACGCCGCCCGACTCAGACACTTGTTACTAAGGAACGGGAAGGAAGTATTTATATTTTTTCTCCCACTATCCGACCTTCCTCAACAAAGCAACGATCTTGTAACTCCCAATAATATATTTTTATACTTTTTATTCCGTTCTTTTGAGAAGAACTCTTCAAGTGCTATCTATTTTATTTTTATAACGTACGTCACATCGCACAGAGGAGTATTTTAATCTGATAGTTTGCCGACACTATTTTAGAGGCATGATTTTATATTTTTCACTAATCACATAACAATCAATAAGTTTTTATTTTATTTTACGAGTTTGTGAAAAAACTGTAAATGCCCTACTACTAGACATACACTAATTATGTGGAAGTGTTAAGCCATTATTTACTAAAAATAAATTAATCTTAAAAAAATATATATAAATAAAAAAATTTAAATTTTTTTATAAGGTTTTCGATTTTTCCTTTACTAGCGGCCCATTTCTTTTTAAAGTTAAGCATAAATGACTAAGTAATTTTGAAGCAAGTTTTTGATTTGTTGAAGCCTATTTTCCAAAAACGTGCACTTCTCATCAATATTTCCATTTAAACATTGTTTCATAAGCTCGTTAATTGGACTTTCAATAAAACTTAACCATCTCAGCTATTTCTAACAAAAAATAATACGTAAGATTTTTTAAATCTTGTCAGGAATAACCAAATTTTATGGTACCATCAAATTTATAAGTTAACTCGACAAAACCTACATACTTAAATGGATGCTTACGCAGATTTTTTTTCTTTTTTTAACACTTAAATGATTAGAAATGCAACTAATGTAAATGTTTCCGACTTTTGGCCAACTTTCTTCACAGATATGCTCTTCTGTGCATTGGTAGATTCGCCACGAAACTAGTTGGCTTATTTTGCTTACATTCTAATTTTGAAAAACAATTCGAAGTGGGCGGACTCTCGGCGGATAGATAGATACTCACATCGGGTACACCCCTTTCACAACAAGTTATATTTGGCGACGAAGTCCGTACTCTGAATCCTTGGGTTTATAGCTTTTTTATTTTAAAATTAAAATTTAAAAAAAAAATCATTCAAAATATTTCGTTTTTAAGACTTTTCTACGCTTGTATGTAGGTACGGTTATTTTTTTCGATTTTCTCAATATTGGATTTTCCTACTTTACAATACCATTATAATTACTTTTTTGAGTCGTTACAGTGAAAATATGGCATCCCCAATCGGAGAATTACTCAGGCTGGGATGGATGGAGAGTATCGCCCTGGTGAAATGCATTCGAAACATTTCTCAAAATGGAATAATTTGGTGAACAGATCTAAATAGCCAGGTTCTTCCACAACATGTCTCAACCTTCTTCTTTCCTTCCTCCTCTCCCTTCCCAATTCTTTCGACCTCTCAACATACCCTGAATTGGAAATGCCATGGTTCTGCTAGCTTTTGGCAGTCCTACCCATGCCATGGAAGTTTCCATAAATATATATAAGAACCCGATCTAGTTGCAGCCAGAGATTTGAGATACGCCCTTGTACACTTATTATCGACATTTTCGCATGAGAACAGTTCGTTTTTACAACATCTTCAATACATACAATCTCTCGCTTGGCTGTATAATAACTTACAACCTGGTTCTTGAAGAAAACATATACACAGTGTTTACTCCTTCCTCTTGTTAAAAAGCCCCCTCCCTCGGACAACATCCCTTAAAACGATAATAGAGAAACCTCCAAGGGCCTCCTATGTGGAAATATATACACGTAGAAATTATGGCAATGCCTCTCCCCTAGGAAAAAAATTGCTATTGTTGTTTTGACTTGTGTTCAAGCTGCTGAATGGAAATTTAAATAATTTACAGTTTCTTTAAAGAAATATTTTCCGGATCACAAGAGCACGAGGGCGTAAGTAATTCACTCTTCGAAATACGGATTTAACCCTTCATTAATGCCGTCTCTTGGGAAAATGATTACTTTGCTTAACAAATAGCCACCGAAATAGATATTTTTAATTAAGGCTTGTTAAAAGTTGGAATGAAAAAATTAAAATCTAGCCGTTGTTAATTGACACTGACTTCAATCATACTTTTTACTGCTCTTCGGTTCGCTGGAATTCTAGCATTTGGTCTCCTTTCTGCAACATCACTTATTACAAGGAATTGCTTGGATGATGATAAAATAGAATTATGATGACATATAACAAGGAATGACGATCCCTAAGTCCGGAACTAAGGAACTTACTGCTCTGTAACGGAGGTTGTCAAGGTCGTCTGATTGTTTGGTTTAAAACATCTGCATAACTGTTATTATCTTGGCTGTGTTTGTGGACTCTCATATTATATTTGATTCCAACAGTACGAACTTTTTGCCAATATAAATGGTGGGCATTACGCATTGATTTATAGAAAAGAACATTCTCCAATAAATTTATTAAGCTGGGATCACATCTGATGTATTCTATAATCTGTTTTATATAACGAAATGTTTGAAAATGGAAAGAAATAGTCACGTGTTCACGCTTTGCTCTATTTCTACTCTTTTTTTATTTGACATAAACATAGACATTAATATACTGTGCGGCGTTGGTGTAGCAACCTACCGTTCACAAGGTTCTATTATATAATATGGTCAATTATATATAGAATAAAGGCTCCCGGAATGATGCAATCCAAAGTACTCACAAACGGACCAGACCCTAGACGAACCAGGCAACTACTCAATATGGACATAAACTCACCGAGGGAACTGGTAGGACTACTAATGGGACACTGTCATCTCAGGAGACACGTGCAGTTGTCGGGAGTGGAAAACACCAATAGATGCAGAAAATGTGAAGATAATGTAGACTCCAATTCACTTTTGTGTCAATGTCTCGATCTGTTGGGAACAAGGCTCAGATACCTGGGAAGACACATTGTAGAACCAGAAGACATAGCCACATATCAATGACAATCCTGGTGAACTTTAGAATAGGGACCGGGTTACTGTTAAAGGAATGAGGTAAAATTGGAAATATCACAATGGGCCTATGGGCTAAGTGTTCACGGGAAATCTACGTCAACCGTCTCTTCTCTACAAACAAAAAAATAGAATAGAACGAAGGTTGAAGTTGATTCTTTTCTTTATTGGGTTTCTATTTCTGTCGGGCGTTCTATGGCGTAGATAGATTCTTCTCTAAATTCTATGAAACATTTCATACACGGAGAAAAATGATCATGTTAAAAAATAAAATATTAATCTTTCAGAATATATCGAGAACACGTGTTCTTTTCCTAATAAATATGACGGAATGCGACAATATCATTATATCAATATCAATATTTGTATGAACACGTAAAACATTTATCATTCGCTTTTAACTGATACTGTTAGGCACTCTGTCAATCCATTCGTTGCAATGCCTGCAGTCCAGTTTTCAACAGGAGAACGAATAATTTGACCAGAATTTTAATAAATTAACAGTATTTTATATCAGTCAGTTTTCTCCGTGTATAATAAATGGGGTGGGAACGAGCCATTACATATTTGCTTATAGCTAGAACCTTCACATAAGCACTGTATATAAATAATCAATATAGCAACTATCCAAACAATAGCAATAAAATTCCTTGTAATAATTATTTATGGATGGCAGTCGAATTTGAATAGATTTCTGTCGCAGTATTGTTCTGTTGTCACTTTTCGCGTTGACTGGTGTCGGCCAACGGTGTTGCCTGCCGTTGACTGTGGTTGACGGTGACGGAGTGCACCTCCGTGCCTCGGGACCGCTGCTGATCGGGGTCGCGGTTTGAATTTCAAATTAAACTATTTATCATTGCTGCCATAAAACTAACCGAGTGACTTCCGGTGATTTGGCGGATGCAGTGATTGCGGATTGCGGATTGCAGGGAGTTCGGCGGTACGAATTCTCGAGGACAATGCAATACCAAATCTCTAATGTTTATTCTGAGAAACTTTATTTTATTTTATTTATTTGAGTAGGTTATTTTCCTGACCGATATATATAAAAAATCTGTGGGGAACATGGCATCACATCATCTGGACACTGACCATGGTTAAAGCTATTGACGTTGCATTAGTTTTCGATTTTGAATGGAGCTTTTTAATCAGATATTTTGTGAAATATGCATTTTTGGTTTCGAACCCGCGTCCTCTGGATACGTAACCGAGGATCATACATTTTTGTTCGGCCTCGGAGGTCGTCTGAAAAGATGCTTCGTCTATTATTTTAGTTTCAATTCTTTCCGACAGCACAGATAAATATGTGAATCTGTGCAAAGTTTTTCGCGCGAATATTTTTTAATTTTTTTGTTCTTTGAATATTTTTTTTTATTTCAATGTAAGTCATTTTGTCATTCCTTTTTTTGGAAATAAATTAATTATTTTAAGCTTCTGCTTTATTAAATATATGAAAATGTCATTAATTCTATATTGCTGAAATATTATAGGAAACACCAGTCGTAATAAGGATTTATGAAAATGAAGAATTATTCTAGACAACACGATTTCCATGTATTCAAATGATACCTATAATTTTTTTAACACACTATAGGCAATCACCACGCGCGCATTCAGAAACCACAGAATATATTTTCTCCCATGGTATGGGATACCTATATATGGAAGGGATAACAGCGCACTACTTACCTACATACTGAGTGGAGGTTCCTGTGACCGCCTTTCTCTGCTGAGTACTGGTTCGGGCTAGCTGCTCGTGTGCGTAATTCGCCTATGTATCTTCTGATTTAGTGTCGTGTGAATATGTTACGTTAATTCAATAAACATAAATTGCGTGAAATAGAACCATCTTTATTTTATTTAACATGACACCCCAATAGTATGCTTGATCGATAAGGTAAGCGTCTATCCCAGCATACTATAATACATTCCTACAAGAAAAATATTCAACCGCTTGGATAGCCAACAAAGTTGCCGCAATTCCACTAGCTCCAAGCAGTTGGGAACTTTGTGCGGTGTTCACATAAAAAGGCTGTAGGTACTCTCCGTGTAAAAAAAAACCTTTTAAGTGACACGACCCTGTGAAATAAACATATTGATACCACGTCAGTAAACCATAAAATAAAATTTAAACAAATAATAATTGCTTAATTAATATATTTTCGGGAGGATAGGGAAATATGTTGACAATATATTTTATCTGTCGTATGGAAGAACTTTAGGGAAATATGTTGACATTACTTGATAACTTATAGGAGATATCTGTCGTGCGGGAGGAGGTTAGAGAAATATGTTGACAATATATTTTATCTGTCGTGTGGAAGAACTTTAGGGAAATATGTTGACATTACTTGATAACTTATAGGAGATATCTGTCGTGCGGGAGGAGGTTAGAGAAATATGTTGACAATGTATTTTATCTGTCGTGTGGAAGAACTTTAGGGAAATATGTTGACATTACTTGATAACTTATAGGAGATATCTGTCGTGCGGGAGGAGGTTAGAGAAATATGTTGACAACATATTTTATCTGTCGTGCGGGAGGAGGTTAGAGAAATATGTTGACAACAAATAGTAGTTTTCAATATTGTCAAATAGTGTTCAGAACGAATCGAATGTCCTTAAGAGTGAAGCAATTTTATTATGCGATCCGATTTTCAGTACCGAACCAAAAGGAGGTTAGAGAAATATGTTGACAACATATTTTATCTGTCGTGCGGGAGGAGGTTAGAGAAATATGTTGATAACATATTTTATCTGTCGTGCGGGAGGAGGTTAGAGAAATATGTTGACAACATATTTCTCTAACCTCCTTTTGGTTCGGTACTGAAAATCGGATCGCATAATAAAATTGCTTCACTCTTAAGGACATTCGATTCGTTCTGAACACTATTTGACAATATTGAAAACTACTATTTGACAATATTACTGTTTTCTCATATTGAACAATTTGGCTTTGTATATTTTTTAATAGATTTCAATGGATATTTCAATAAATTGCTAATTCTGGAAATGATGCTGCTAAAAGACAGAAGATTCTAGAATGATTACTGACGTACGAACAGGGCCGGCCCTATGCGGGCGCAGTTGCAAAGTCCGCCCGGGCCCCGAATTGTCAAAGCTAATCAATTCTGAACTCTCAAGGTTTTTTTGCTTTCACCTTTTCTTCACTTTTCTTATATGATGGTGCAAATCCAAAATTCCACACAGATAAATCTGTGCAAATTTCACGATGCCGAATTTCACGGCGCCGTCATACCAAGTTGTAAATTTTTTGCCTCATCAAAAATAAAAACTTTAAAAATGTATTTTCTCTTCTATAATAATGATTGAAATACTCATTTCTATGTACCGTAATCGTTTTTTATAAATTATTATTGTGTTTTCACAATAATAATTTGTGAAACACTTTGTGGGTATACATAATTATTATAAAATAACTTTGTTTATAGGTGTATAGTTAAACAATATAGATACTCTGGAAATAAAGAAAATCCCTAAAAAGAAATAAAACCAATTTACTCAATAAACAATTAGACTTGTCAAATATACATTTTAAATATATTCCCCTCCCCTTCACCTACTTCCACCCCTACCTCCCCCTCGCCAGCCCACCAAAGTTGATGTTCTCTCTCCCTCTTCTATGTTCCTATAAATACACCGTAACGCTGTTATTGATTTAATATGTTTTATATAAGCCTGATGAAGGTTCAGGGTGAACCGAAACCGGTTTAGTTTATATATTGACAATATATATACAATAAAGTGGTGTTAAAAACAAAGTTATTTTATTCTAATTATTATTATTAGATACTGTGCATTTTTGTTTTAGTTTTCTTTTGATATTGAATTCCCCTTCAATAATATTGCCAACGCGCAACGTGAACGCGCATGTGACTTTGTTCTTGTGCAATCAACGGGATGACTCATTAATTCATATTGTGCTACATATTATCATTCGCATGTTCTAAGTTATACACGATGTACATCATTGATTTAAAGCAGAAGCAACGAATAACAATATCACAATGTGGATCCAAATTCTTCAAGTCAAAACTTTGTCATAAATTATGTAATATAATATGAAGAAAGTCACTGAAAGAGACAAACCGGTAGAATTATTTTATCGGCGTATCCATTTGGCAATAATAACCTCACTAATTAACTAATAATTCTTCCATGCCACGATCAAGTGAACCATATGTATCAAAAGTCAAATCAAGTGTCGGAATAATAGAAGAGAATGTACGAGACGTATGAATATGTCGGAATAACAGAAGAGTATGAATGTGAATGAGGCAAGGAGTTCAATTATTACAAATTAATTAAATAAAATTTGTTTGCGCTCGCCGGGGTTTGAACCGGCGACCTTCGGATTGCTAGCCGAGATCCTTACCCCTCGACCACCAAGGCCGATAAAATGATGAATCACAGTAATCGGTTAGATTGTCGTGCGATGTGCTTATAGTGATAATAGTAGAAGAATTTCAAATGTTATTAGGTTATTCGTTACCTGGAAATATTCGTCTTTCTTTAAAAAAAGTAAAGTGTTTTTATAACCACGGATTATATTAAACATGGATGGAGTCATAAAACCCACAAAATGAAACCGCAAAATATTCCGTGTGGTTAAAGTTAGCACGTTTTACGTTCTGGTGTTTTTAATAAACATTTTAATAAGGAAAGTATTTCGAGAGCTATTTTAGCTTCTGTACTTTGTACCCACACAGCCAAACAAATATAATATTAAGTGTGTGATATTGTGACGGTAATAAAGGTTATTTTTGTTTAGTTCTTTTATTCCTTCTGTAAATCTGGGTTTGAAGAAATTACCCCCAGGCAATAAGTCCATCTTTATTTGGGGCCACTGGCGGGAGAGTGGTCTATAACCCTCACTTTTTGAGGTATCTATAATCTACAACTGTTTGTGTCATTCTGTTAGAGAACCAATCACCAACCCTAATTTCCACCAGCATAAACATACCGTTCCGTATGAATCAATTCCTTAGAAAGGCGTCTCATCCCTGATCACTGGAGCCAGGATGCGGCTAATGGCCTCCGCCAACACGGTGGTGACCGCAGCCTACCAGCACCAAGTGCCACGCCCTACATAGTTGTTCTGCTTATTTTTTATCTCTTTTTGGATTTTTCTTTTATCTTGTAGTTTCATCGTATTCACGTAATTGTTTTTTATTTTTATTTTTTTATGCCTTGTATGTAAAAATTTCTTTATCCACATAATTACTGTTTATTTTTTATGAATTGCATAAAAATAAACAAATTTTCATTATATTCACATACCTATTATACAATCAATGTATATATCTATGTATTATTATTAATAATTTATTGTTATTTTAATAAATTTCTATTAGTCACTTCATTAAAGAAATCGTAGGCACCTTTTGTGCTGCAGAATTATCATGACGTTCCTTTGCGAAGTAACCATCATATTTCCAAATCTTTCAAAATTCGTATTATTTTGAAAACATTCCGAAAAGAAACAAGGTTGTACTCAAAATTAGACCTAGAACATAAAAAAATAATTATATTTTCATGAAAAAACTTATTTATCTAAAGTGTGTAAAATTGCAGTTTTAATACTTTGTCTTGGTCTCTTATAACTGATTTTCTTAGTGTAGTTTCTAATATTTTCTCATGGTAACATCTCATATCATGTTCCATAGAATCTCTTCGCGTAAATGTAGGCATGATTCACATACCATACAGAAGAGTTTGAAGCAACCCTCAGCACATGGTATGCCCAAATTTTTTTATTTCCCTAGACTACAGAATTAGTTCATACGAAGTGCTCATTACCGAATTCCCCAAAACATATTCCTTATGGAGAGCTTCAGACTATAATTTTCCTAGAATATTTAGAAATTTCCCCAGAATTTTGACCTTATTTAGTCAACATTTCAGAATTTTCCTACATTTTTGTGCTTTTTCCTTTTCCATAAAAAAGTTTATTTCGGCCTTGTTGTGTGTCCAAAGTACGCAATCTGATTGTTATTCTAATCCCTTTAGGTACGAGTTTCGTACGCTTGTTTTTAAGATTTTCTTGATTCTTCCAGTATTTATAACAAAGAAATACTAACATTCCCGGGTTGCGAATAATAACCTGACGGTATGTTATATCCTCCCAGTACCACCATCACAAGCGGAAAATGTTGCTCGCGCAGACTAGTGACGAGCAGAGCACTGAACTCGCGACGTCCGGGTAACCTAACTTAACCTAACCAGTAGGTATTGTATTTGTTCCCATGTTCCTTTCTTAATCTTGACCGTTTGACTCTTGTTAGGGCTGCTGCTTTTGATTCATAATTCATATGTGTTCCAATCTTCGTATTTATAATATATTAACAAGAATGGCACAAGTTTATTAGCGCGTGAACTATTTTTAAGTAGCGTTTCTTGAAGTCGTCTTTACTACTCATTCTATGGGTGCTTATTTTAATCAAGCGTTGGACATTAAATTAATAATAACCACTGTAAACACCGCACCAGCTGTTGGAAACACTGTAATGTTTATGTGTATCATGTGTCGTTTGGTGTGATAACGCGTGTTGCGACGTTTACGATTCTGGTATATATTCTGTCGTTTAATCTGTACATTAACGTTTGACCAGTCTCGTGTCAATGAGCTATGAGTCCATTTGAATAGTGGTGTTGTCATAACTCTAAGCATGTTATAAGGTTTTGTTTAATATACAGTACTTAAACTTTTATTATATTATCTGTCTCATTCGCATTTCTTATAATAATGTAGGTAGGTATATGGTGTACCTACTACAGCCTTTATAATTCAGTGTCTCCTCAAATGGTCATTCATAATGTGTAATCTTCATAACATTATTTATAAACATACTATGAATTGGGATGGCGGAATAATAGTCAATATACATTAATTAACACTATTTAGTATTATATCAAGTAAACTGAATGTAGAAAAGTGATTATTGCTAATTTATTAAGAATCTCTGCAACTTATTGGTACTTCCGGTTAGAAATGGGAACTCAGGCCTTACGAATGAATTAACAGATTTCCTGATAAACTTTTAGAAAATTACGAATGTTTTATCATGATGTCGGAAAACGTGTTCATGAAAACCCGAATATTTTCGCATTTCGTCATGATATATTATCAAGGCAAATGCACGTGCATTTAATAAATTAGCAATACTCATTTTTCTCCGTGAGGTGACGGAGAAAACGCATCGGACAATCGGTTACACTATTTGTAATATGTTCTTAGCGCAGACCCGTTCATAGAAAATACAGTTAAATTAAAATAAAAACTATAGCAGACTTAAGGTCAAGCGATGACCAGTGTTTTTTGATATAGTGTCCTCTGCGTGCAGTTTTATCTTTTATAAGCATAAACTTTTTAATATAAGTGTGTTTGTCGGAAGTGACTTGCCAGGTAAGTATGTTTTGGTATCTTTTCTAAATAACAAATGTAGATCCTAGGAAATAAACTGTACAGCGCCCTTGAGGCGATTTTTCACAAAAACTGCGCTCTACAAATTATCCAATTATTATTATTATTAATTCAGACCCATGAAAATTCACGGATAGTCTGAATTCTCAACAAATCAGTTCCAATTTTGAAATGACGGGTAAAATATTTTTCTGTTAAAAATTTTATATTATAGATAGGAATTTTTTCACTTGTCTCAATTTTGAAAATGACACTTAAATCCAAAGCAAATCCGAGTTCTAGAAGTCATTGAAACGGAGTTACAGACAGACGAAAACACATTCGAAATTAGTATTTATAGTTATTAGATTATTTAGTACACACAGAAAAATGAGTATTAAGAATCTTTTAAAATTATTGGTAATCCGGTTAAAATCGGGATTGCGGGCAGTTTCCTAATATTTTTTTAATAAATTCCTAATATATTGGAACACGTGTTCATGATTGATTGATGATTCATAATATATAATGACGAATTGCGAAAATATTAAGATTTTTATGAACACGTGTTCCGACATCGTCATATAATATATTCGTGATGTACTTAAAGTGTATTAGGAAACCTGTTAATTCATTCCTTAAGGCCTGCAATCCCGTTTTTAAATGGATTACCAAAAAAATTTAGAGGTTCTTATAAATTAGAAATACTTATTTTTCTCCTAGTAGGTAGTTCAATTTAATGTTATTTGTTTTTGGGGTGTTATGCCGTGTTGCGCTAACTCCTTCTTTAGCCAACGTTTCGGACAGCATTGCAGTGTCCATCATCAGGGCAGATGTGTTGGATGATGATGGACACTGCAATGCTGTCCGAAACGTTGGCTAAAGAAGGAGTTAGCGCAACACGGCATAACACCCCAAAAACAAATAACATTAATACTTTTGGCCGTGAAAATCTTAAATCATATTAGTTGTTCAATTTGTACGGTTCAGAAGAGGGAATATCATTTCAATCTTATGACTTCATGTCGATCATCAAAATGAAACTTTGTATTATTTGCATTACAGCATATTTGTTGAACACTTCTTCATCTAGAAACAACAAATAATGGAGTATTTATAATTCATGGCAAGAATCCAAATAATGATTTATGGAATCACGAGATTCACGTTTGGTTATTTAGACTTGAGATAGTGTAGCGGTTTTATTTTTAACACGCACATTATATTTAATTTATCTTAATAGGTTGCCTTTGGCTCTAGCGACAGTTCGGCAATGTACATTTGTTTTACATGGACCAGTCTCCAAGCTTGTCTGGAAAATAATTGTTCTGTTTTCATTGTGACAGTGTAAATATAGCTCTCGTTATTCTTTGAATCTTTATTTATGCAAAATGTTTCTTTTCACCACTAAATAACTAATAGGCGTATTGGGAACGCCTCTGGTACGCCAGAACTAAGGAACAAGGGAGAGACCTACAAGATTCTGTATAAAGAATGGCGGTCCGTCTGATGGACAATCCGTTGTTAACTAACCGATTGCCATATCTAATGCACAGACGCAATGTAGGCATGATGAGTCTGTTTTACAGGTATTTAATGGATGCTGCTCTAATGAGCTATCAGCATTGATCTTCTTCGGTGCACGGGCGCGAAACTCGATGGGCACGAGAGGAACGCCCGTTCACAGTTGATGGTAGCTTCATGAGAACGGAATCGGTTTTTTCTCTGTGTAATCCGGGCCTCTCCAAGACATTAATAAATCCCTCAGTACAGCCCCTACCTTAGCCCGTCTCACAAAGCTCCCCAACCGAGTCCCGACATAGATACCTATCTTTCCACTGTACGGGCCGGGGCGCTCTTGTGAGGAGTAACATAAAAAAGTCTCACTTCTACGGATTCTTTCCTCGCGAATGAGTAGTTTGTTTGGTAGCCATGATAAGCGAACTTTTGAGATCAGATTTTCAACTGATTTCTGTAATAGAGATTTTTTAAGTAAAATCACGAGAAACAAATATAAAATAGATAGGTCATTCGTTCACGTAGAAAATAAAGTTTGCAGTTGGCGAATTACCAAGTCGACTTGCACTAATTCGATGCGTCGTTCGTTTGCATCTCGCATTTCAAATTTTTTCGCTGCATAATTAAAACACCGATTGTTTTTGCTTGTAGGAATTATCCACAGCGACAGTGGCAGACATCGTAAACATGTGACTGCGATGCTCATTTTTTGTACCCGCCGGGAATAGAAGTACTCATGATCAACACCTAAAAATACCGAACACTTTGGAAACTACCAAACCTCGTTCACGCCTAAAATCTTTGCTCAAACTTAAACATTAAAACCAGTGCCCGCATTTTTTGTCAATATTATAAGACAGATTCTACTGCTGAGTATTGTGTAAGCCGTACGTACATAATAATTTTTTTTCGTGGTAATTTATGTCTTTTGAATGTGAAAAGTTTCCACGTAATAATAATTGCTGTAAAAATTTACTAGGTACCTACCTCAACATAAAATGAATTCCTCTTCATATTCATTTCTACCCACATACCGTATACCTAAGTGTTTATACAATGGCTTCAAAGCTAATCCTGGACCATGATAAGAATCTGTAATATTCGAATAACAGACGTCACGTCTTTTTAGTTGGGTGTTGGGTACCGTAATACGGGGCGACTTTTGAATCGGGGGACGTCTTCGATCATCACTTATATCTGCAAAATTCTCGTTACCAATATAAAGACATTATTACTCGGTTTTTAGTGATGTTTTTCGAGGAACGTGGAAACAATGACGCTTCGAAAATAAATTTCAAATTAGTTGGTTTCTAGTTACATTCAAACATATATTGGATTACCCTGATATATTAACTCTTTGTACTCCGTTGTCGCCGCCACGGCGATATAGGAAACATTTTAACAACTCCGATGGCGCCGCAGCGGCGACATAAATAATGGGTATACATTTTATTGTTTAAAAAATAAAAGGGTCCTTTTACAGGTATACACATGGTTTTATTCAATTTTATACAGTACCCACTTACAATTGGCTGTGCTTTTTGCTCTGTTTTTTATACATAACAATAACTACGCATTAATTTTATTTGAATATTTTTTACTGCGCAATAAATATTCTCACTCCATCAGAGACCAGGCGCAATGGAAAACTTCATATTTTAATAATAATAATTTCTTTATTAAAAAATGTGGGGAGGTAAGTGCAATCCCACACATTCCATAGAGAGTATAAGTACATAGTTTTTTAAAATATATTTTACATAGTTTTATTAAGAAAAGGTTCCAAGTGGGACTGTGTGGTCTGCTCAAAAAGGGCAGTAAAGGTTGGGAGACGGGAAACCAGCGAGTACTGTGACACGTGTCCTAACAAGCCACATATGCATTTGGGCGACTGCTTTCTAAAATACCACACGTTAAAAAATTATAAATGTTTCTTTTATTAACAGTCTCATACGATAATAAAAATATATTTCTTAACTAACTATATAATTTTATTTACTGCCTTATCCAAAACATTTTTTTCTAATTTTCTAAAAATATCCTAATTTTTCCTCATATTTTTACATTACACGCTGGTATACCTTATAAAAATAATTTGGAGTACAAAGGGTTAATATTGATTCACTTTCATTTTCCTATCATTAGGTCAATGTACGTATTATTGTAGCAATCATACTACAATTCTGTTATAAATATATTACACACCACTGGTAACTCGTATGCAATGTTAACTGATGTTTTTAATATTCCTCCATCGAAATATGAATCTATACTGATTAAATCTTTTAGCAGTGCATATTTTAATGAGATCACTGCTTAACTTTTTTTTTGTTTTTGTTTCTTTTAATAACTATGTGTATTATTTTTTTTCTCTTTTGCCTTTCTTTCCATATTGTACTAAGACCGTCAATAACTTTCATGTATGTAAATGCACTTGTGCCGTTAATTCTTAATAAATAAATACATATTTTCGGCTGAATTGTGATGCTATTGTTTAGATATTTCAGCCTGAGAAAAACGTTTAATATATTTTATAAATTCCTCATCGATTTTAATAGCTTCGCGTAATTTATGTTGTAAAGTATATACAGTATACATCAGTGTATGTCGATATATTTTATACTTGAATATTGGAAAACTAACTTTTATTTATCATTTTTTGGAGTTGTCTTGTCATTGTAAATAGCTTATAAAAATGTTAAATCACAGTTGCCTCTCTCCGAAATTTTAAAAACCATTATTTTTAATTTGAAACCCCATACACACTTATTTTTTAATTAAATCTATATAAATGTTTGTTTGTTCAAAATCTTAAATCTCAAAAGTTCTTCACCGATTGCTTTGAAAGTTTGACACAACGTTGCATTCGAATACGCGTGTGTTTTAATAACTGTTTTATATATTATACAGATGTCACCTGCAACAGGTAAAAATATGTTTTTTTGAACAACAGCCGTAAAAGCAAAACGCGCTGTTGTCTCTCTATCTGCACGGACAGACTGAACCACAGCAACGTGGCGGGGTACAGATAGTACGACATAACATTTAGCAAATGTTTTTCTAAAAAAAGTTATTCAGTTCCAAATTAACTATAGTATTTTAATGGCTCTAATGCCCCCTAGCGTCCACTCACAACGAAATAAATAAAGAATGAATATTCAGCCCTGGCCCTGAGCCAAATGGTGCAACACCTTGAATTACGGTGCCTTTTACATCTATAAGTAAATGTATTTGTCTTAACTATTCTTCACGTGAACCATGAACCTATAGTTTCTACCGATGACGATTTTTTAAAAAATGTGTGTATCAATTACTGGAAGGAATATTTACTCCAATGTACTCTAGTTACTTACACCTACCTATGCCATTTTTTATTAATGTAAATCAAATTTAATGTTATTATTTAGTTGTTATAATTATTTATGTAAGTTTTATTTTTATTTTTGTGACAGCTGTTTCGGCGTTCAAGACACTTTCAAACCGTGGCTAGGCTTCGTTATAAAATAAAATAATAATTGATAATTTATATAGCGCCGCTTTATGAAAAATCGCCTCGGCGATTAAAAAGGGCACATATGATTCTATTTACCCCGGCCCAATTTCAATTGTTATTAGTTTAATCAAATTATTAGTGCTATTTGGCCGCTGCGTAACAAATAAATGTGGTAAAAAACGTCATAAATCGGATCACATTTTTTACTACTATAGTCAATTGGAATTCACTACACAATCCATGTACTTACCAAAATAAAAAATGCATTTATTGAATCTGCCGTTATTTAGGTACAAAACAAATAAATAAAAACACACAACAACAATAATAATATGTTACAAGACGAACTATATTATTGTCTTATAATTTTGGGATACAATATAAACACATAAATTAAACACTCAAACAGCTGTTCTGCCGCTAGACCCGGCAATCGGCTTATTGTTTGATTTAAAAAATCATCTAAACCAATATGCAACGTATGCAGAGAACTTCTGGTTTTGGTATTAATCGTTATTTTACGTGTTAAACGATCATAATAAAAATATGTTTTTGTTCAATATGATATTCTAAAATATTAACAAAAATACGTTAGCGGGTCTAATTACCACTGCAACGCAAATATTGTAAATCGTATATTTTTCACTTTGATTTGTGGAAACCACGCCTCTTTCATGAGTGCCACATTCTAGATATTGTTGTTTTGTTGATTTTTTATCTGTCGTAAGGAAATTTGATTAATTGATCAAGTTTGGTTTATGTGCTGTTATTCACGAACACCAATTCTATATCTAAATTATTCCTATATTTTATTCCTAGAAGCGATAGTCTGAATGATGCTTACTGTATTATTATAACGTGTCCATTATGATGTTATGTCTGCAACTAGAATTACATCCCACCGCCTTTATTAAATACGTGTTTGTGACGTCTTTATCGTGTCTATTGAGACTTCATACATACTATTATCGTATCAAAATACGATATTAAATTTAATGGACTACAGACGAACTGATCGTAAAACGAGCACATGCAAGAATGACTGTGTTTGTTTTGCCGGCCGTTTTTTTTTGTTGCGCTTAGTTTAATCACGGTTTTACGGTCAGCACCTTTGATAATATTAGGATGAAAGGCGATCGAATCAAACTGGGCCAGCTGACCTAGTCGTAAAAATTGAATGTGTTTATAATTGTATTTTAACTCACCTGTTTGTGAGATATTGAACGAGTCATTATTTTGATGAAAAGAACACAATTCTCAGCAGCATAATATCGCCGTGTTAATGCTGTGGTTATCAGAGTGATATTGACAGTATTATAATGAAAATGTATATTTTATGATTAGTGTGGCATTATAATGAAAATGTATATTTTATGATTAGTGTGGCATTATAATTAGTGTGGTATTACCTATGATTAGTTTCGCCCTGGTAACGATCACCATTCAGAATTGAATCGTTCCTTGAAGTGGTTTATATGTTTTTTTCTGGGGGCCTACTCTGTATCTTTCCGTTTAACAAACCAGTAAGTTCGTGGTTTAACCTTTCCTTGCCGGTGCTTTCAACTGAGTGAACATCGGCTCTAATTAATAAAATATCTCTCTAAATATACTAAGCACATAGTTAAAATTTTAGGTATTCCCCGCAATACATTTAAATATTGCATTAAGTAATTACAATATATGAATATTTACCGATTATATAGTACCGGAGGACGAATAATTTTTGGTACTCCGTAAGGGAAGGGTTAATGCGGGTTTGTGACGTGTTAAACCGGCGGCAAGAAAGTTTCGAAAGATGCAGACGGTATTTCACAATCTTCCTCCTCCCCGTTTTTGTTTCCCTCCCCCACTTCATTACCCTCTTAAATGCTCGCCAGTGAGGAACTTAGTCTCTTTTTTATCAATAATAACCTTCTAACTTAAATACATTTTTTTTACAAATGTCGATTTCATAATTTCCCCGATAACTTATACATGGTGTCCGGAAACTCGTAGTACAAGCGAGAAACTGGTGAATCTACATCACATTTGGAGTCGATTTTGTAGTATAATTTTTTTTGATTTGAGCTTTCGTTTTCGAGTAAATCGAGTCAGAAGTTGATTTTTTTTTGATCAAATTCTTATAAATTATTACTGAAGATCAAAGTACCCAACTATTTAAAAATTCAAAAGTAAAACAAATAATGACGAAAAAATTTGAACCCTGAAATAGCCGAAAAATACATTTTTTTGTTTTTTTTTTTTTTTATAAAAATGCTCAAATCAAAAAAATTTATGTTTATTTGGGTTCCCCGTGTGGTATACATTCTCCAGTTTCCGGCTTGTACTACGAGTTTCCGGACACCATGTATATTCATCATCAGTCTTTATTCATCTATATTTATGGATATATTTTTAAGCCACACTATGTTTCACTGGAGTTCCTTATTGGGGATATCTTAATTCCATTGAGTCCAGACAGTTGTTACTTTAAGGCGTATCGTACAAAAATCACATATGTTTTCCTTCATTTAACATATTATATTGAAATAAATGTATTTAATTGCAATAACAAAATAAGATGTTGAATTGAATTTTTTTATTTTTCTTAATTATATTTTCAATATTGTTTATCTCATTGAATTTTGTTGGTCTGTCATTCACAGAAATCACTCGGAGATACCATTAAGTAGGTACCAACCCAATTTATTTGATTACATAGTCGTTTACAGACATGTTTTTATGTAATATTCAGGTTATACAACAAAAATTCTTCTGTCAACACCCACTAAAAGATTTATCGACACTTTTCGTCAAACCTACGAAAGCCAAGCTTTTAAAATTTTAGTAGTAGAAATGTTTTTATTTTTATATTAAAGTTGTGAATGCAAATTGCAGTTGACAGATTTGTATTGATTATGTATCGCATATCTCGTAATAATGTGGCGTATATTTCACTTATTTTGAGAGTTATAAATTACATTGAAAGAAAAATTATTTATATGATTCTATTTACCCCCGACCAATTTCAATTTTTACGATGTTTAAAAAATAATTGAAATTGGGCGGGGTTAAATGTAATCATATAAATAAGTCGTCTCAAAGTGGCGTAACCACAGTTTTAAAGTTTAATAACAATATTAATTTTGATTTATATGAAATAAAATAAATAGAGTTCTACGAATTAAACACAAAAACAATTGAAAGATCCTCTATTTTGTTTTTGTAATGTAGATATTCGTTTCGTTCAGAGAAATACGTAATTTTATCTAAGGCTTATTCAGGCTTCTACCCTTTCTAGGAGATTTAATATAAAATAAGCACTGTATTTGTATTTTCCTGTGAAGCTTACGTAGGTATTTGATATGTCGTAAATTTGGTGTAAGTACCCACTCTGGCACGGAATCAAATAATATAATATGAATAAAAAAACGAAAGTAATTCTCTCCCAAGGCCTTATCATTTACCAGCTAATAGATTGGTTCATGAACTGTTCTCGATGGCCGTGCGGAGACTCTATGTACCTAGTTATTACAATGCGTTTATTGATTTACATGATTTTATAACAATAAATAATGCACACACCTTTTGTTACTTTTCGGCCCAACCATAAAACGACATTCTATGATATGAATCACGCTTAAAAAACAAATTTCAAATTTGTAATTTTTTTTTTAAATATATATAAATTTTTTTTACGTGTTGGTTTCCTTAGGAAAAGGGAGTGGAATATGAATTTTACATTCAAAAAGACACAGAAAAAGCGCAGCAGCCGAATATTTTTTAGAATGAAATCTTTTAGTATTTTCTGAAATCTTTTATTAATGCTGAAAAGAGAAACCTTTAAAAGATATCAGCTTAACCGGCTAGAATCTAGGTGGTCAAATGATCGGATTCCCGCCCAGGAGTGGCAAGTTCAATATAATGCAGGCTAAGTCCTCCATCATTGCACAAGCAACATTTTCCGCTCAAATAGTATTTTTCTTGGCCAAGTTCTGTGTACTCAATGTGGGTTGTTTTGGCACCCAGCAGGGGCCCCCTCCGTGTTTGGGGCCCTTTGGAAAATTTAATATACATTAATCTCAACGTGTACCATTTTCACAACATCCCCAAAGCTAACATATTATGTCTTCAGGATTTTATTTCCCATCAGGGCCTCCCATAATAGGTCCATGGCCGCCCCCCTGTCTATGGGCACGAGTTCCGGGGGGCCATTTACCCCGTTTACCCTTGTGCCCATTGGGTATAAACAGAACTGCTGGGGACCCAGACCGTTAGATCCGCCCCTAAATCCCTGCCTTTCCAATTCGACCAGCACTTTGTCCAAGAAGCATGAGGTCTTGTACCAGCCTCTGCTGGGCAGACTCGTGCGTTACCAATTCATTGCACAAGACTGACTCATTATTCTTTTGGTTTATATGATAAACCCTCATATCTTGATAGAATTCTTTAACAATAGACATTAAAAGCATGCAATCAATACTTTAATTTTACTTCTGCACTTGTTGTAATGTTGTTGCTGCTATGATTATTTTGATCATAATTAATAATTCACTTTTATTCAGCGCCCAACAACTTGCCAAGCGTCTTCAAAAACTCGATCCTAAATTAATGTGTTTGTTGACATGTTGAAAAGTTCTCAACGATTTTTAATTAACTTATTTCCTCGGTAGGTAGTCCACACGGAAGTCATGACCTTTTTATGTAATCTACAAGGTCGTCCTTATTCTCCACCCATATTTATTTTTTACTTTATTGAGATTATAAACTCTTATATTCAGAAATGAGTGTGTAGAACGGCCTGGGGGCCAACATCCTCTCTGTTATGCTCTCAAAACCTCACGATTCCCTGGACCTTGGTACCTACCATGGAGGAGCCATCCATCTCTTGTAGCTCGAAATATCACACGTTATGTCCTGGCGTCCCTGTCTAGTACTGATTCAGCGGCCACCGTCCATTATGTTTTCCCAACTTTGTCTGGGCGACCAACTGAAAGCTTTCTCGCTGTAAGATGGTCTTCTGGCATTCTGATTGCATGCCCAAGTCGCCTCAGACTTTTCTCTGTGGAGTGGCTAGGGTTTGATGCAAAAAAACAACTGTTCCCTACCGTCAAGGGTAAGCGCGGCGTAACAAGTCATTAACGAACGCTAGCGAACTCACGCCCTTTCTGCGCATAGCATGAGATGAGTCTAGATATAGACGTTATACGGATCGTTTATCTTCCAGTATCTAATGTTTGTAATGTTGTTTGTTTTCAGGAACAATGAGAAGCGCAAGGAGAAGTCGCGCGACGCGGCGCGCTGCCGGCGTAGCAAGGAGACAGAGATCTTTACGGAGCTGGCCAAGGCCCTCCCCCTGCCCGGCGAGGAGGTGGACCAGCTCGACAAGGCCTCCGTTATGCGCCTGACCATTTCGTACCTCAAGGTGCGCAGCGTCATGACCATGTGTAAGTTCCCAGCTTTTATGAATATAATATCTGTATCAAAGCTGAAAAGCTGGAAGTTACATTTTTTGCGTAATTGACTTACGAATGGAGTCCTCCGGTGTACCACTTCTAAAATAGCTTGTTCTATATTTCCGGTAGTACAGTAATACTAAAGATACTGAATATTCGAAGGTCCATTAATTTACATACTTTTAGGCCTTTACCCGAACAAGATTTGAAAATATAAAATGCTTTGAAGTCTAGAAGACATATTTTCAGAGTGTGCTTAACGTCTCTCAGATTGTTTCGGAGCAAACCCGAGAAGATGTACCCAAAAAGTGCCTCTTAAATATGTATATAGAATTTTTAATTTTTTTTATTCAATATTACTTTTAATACTGAAGCATTACAAGGAGAAATTGAATACCAGGTTATAGCAAAAAACACTGAAGTCACTTTACAATTTTTTTTTTATTACCACCCATGTTTTTATTAAATGAAAAATTTTGTGCCATAAATACCCCCATTAAAAGTCTGTAATATACATAGACATATGCATATTCATATGTCTATGGTAATATATGTTATGTACTTAGTACTTATTAATTTCATTAACACATAAATATGCTGTAGAAATGAGATCACTGTACAATAGGGTGTATCGATTTTTAACTTTTTTTTTGTTTTCAAATTCCAAGTTGAAAAAAAGTTGCTACTAGGTACCACAACTTACCACAAAAAATTTTGGATTTTTAAAAAAATGTTTAGGTCTCCCGCACAAGGCCTAAAGTTTTAATTTTTTTTTTAAAATATCAAATTTTTTTTAAATTTTAAAAAATAAAATCGTAACTTTTGTGTTTATTCCAAGTTAAAAAACAGTAATATTAGGGCATAAAAATAAGTAAGAAACGATTTTTTTTTATAAAAAATGGATTTTAGGTCTCCCGCACAAGCCCTAAAGTTTGTTAATTTTGAAGAAATTTTGTAATTTTGTGTACATATATGAACCATGTTTTTTTTAAGTTTAAGCCACCAGATTTAATTGTACTTTTCTAACAGAAGGCATAAAATGAGACAGTATATATATATATATATATATACATAATTCATTTTACATATATTAAAAATATATACCACATATATACTATATATATATAATATGTTTTTTCCCTGAAAAAAGATAGTTGGACGGTGTAAATTGTATGAGAAAGGTGTTGAAAGAAACTAATGTTATTTGCTATTACTGTTGTTTATTACAATAATATAAAAGATTATAACATATCATAAAATGTAGTAGGTATAATAACTAAGTACACAATGTTGCTGATTACTTTCCATACGACATGAGTGGGAGTTTTCTTTTTCTACTGCAAAATTACTTACTTGTTTAAGTATTCGTCCTTTCATCTTGGCTTCAAAACCTTAAATCAAAGTTATGTATAGTATTTACATAGGCCTAGTGAAAATTTTATAAATGTTATTACAGTTCCCAAATGAAATTTCAATTTAATATGTAAGACGTTATTTAGAAACATTATAAATACAAAATAGTCGAAAAAAACTTACTTAAATTCTAATCCTTTGCAGAGGTTTTGTACTGGCTCTTGGTCTCGAACGTATTTAGATCTTTACGGTCTACCAGTCTGGCACGGATAAAACCATCTCTTTCGATCAGCCCACATACTCGCTTCGAAGCTTCTGTGACTTCGTTGACAATTCGTTCCACCGCTTGAGTGTGAGAAGGAATTCTAAATTCAACCCTTCTACTTTTGCCAGTTTCCGCAGTTGACTCCAACTCTTCTAGGCTCATATCAGTAACAAGAGGGGGTCGGTTACTGAAGTGGATTGCCAGTCAATCATATCTATATAGTCTTCGGCATCAAAATTGATCTGAGGGGGTTTAAATACCCTTACCCCTTTCCTTTTGGTTGCGCAAGCTTTCTGGATTCTCTTATAAGCCAAGGCTCTGATATGTTTTCGTTCATCGAACAGCATAGCTATCAAACATGCTCTGGGTGAGCCATGAAAGCATTTCTCTGTAACGTTGCATGGACGACTTTTCGGGATTTGGGGATTGCACTTAATTGAGAACCATGATGGTATGTAGACCTTCATTATGAACTCTGCAAGCTTTCTTAGCTGAGGGGTCGGATCATCGGTGGCAACATACAAACGAAGGACTCGATTTGCCAGAGTAAGCCACCTGGCGTGCGAGATGTTGCTGGGGTTTCGTTTGGCCAACTCCTCTTTATGGAAAGTAATCAGCAACATTTTATACTTAGTTATTATACTACATTTTATGACTTTTTATGACCTTTTATACTTTTGTAATAAACAACAGTAATAGCAAATAACATTAGTTTCTTTCAACACCTTTCTCATACAATTTACACCGTCCAACTATCTTTTTTCAGGTAAAAAACATATTATATATTATATAGTATATATGTAAGGGTGTCCCAGGACATAAGGAAGATTTTTTTTTCATGAATTTAAATATGCATACCCACTTATTTTATTCCATTTGATCCCAATAACTCATATAATAAATATTATTTTGATTAAACACCGGCAACCCGTGCCGACTTGATGCGAAACAAATGGTACAGAGTTAATATGGAAGGATTTTCAACTTTCATTTTTGTCGGATAAATAAAATTTAAAAATGCACAAATGTTCAATTATGTAGTATTTTATATTTAAAAATGGTTTATTGATTAAATTTTTTCTTCATAGTTTGTTTTTTTACAGTCAGGATAAATCTTCCGGTGTTCCTGAACGCATCGTAACAAAAATTATTTTTGTTCCTCTTCGACCGTGAGATTAAGCCATGAAAATCTTGCATTAACTTAACAGTTCTTTCAGCTGTATCATTCACTACCCTCAACGGCGACACCTTCTTTCTGACTTCTTGATACGAAGCATTATTTGACCACATCGTAGGGAATTCGTTAATAAAACTGGCATCTATTTTCAGACGATCCAACAAAATACTTGCTCTTGACTGAAATGAAGTCGTAAATATTTTTCTCTGAAACAAAAGTCACTAAATTATGAAATGCACAAAAACCTAAAAACAAAACATAATCTAAACTACTTAATAAACTTACCATACAATTTACCATCAAGATCTTCCTTCGATGGGATGTAACGTTTGTCATGGGTTGATAAATTATTTTTTTTGATATTTCAAGCATTTTTATTTTAGTTGTTTGATCCACAGCGTCGTCAAACAGCGATAAAATAGATCCTTCATCGATCAAATACCATAACTGCTTACTGAACAGAAATAAAGCTGCCATTGAGATGTTTTCATCAATTTTTTCTAAAACCTTCATCGATTTCAAAAAGCACAAGTCCTGGTAAGGTGCTTTAACTGCTATAATACATTGAAACCATGGCTTGACATAGGATATTACTATGAACAGGCAAACGTCTAAAATTGCCGCCTTATCCTTACCGGTAATTTTAAATTGCGCACAAATTAATGATATATTCAAGGAATAAAGCGCCTTTGCCATCCATCGAGCACCTGGAGGCCGAATCTTAAATTTTCTCGCTGTATCTCCTCCTAAAACTATCACACAGAGCTCTAAAAACTCTCAATAGTCATCTCCAAGTATTTTTGTTGTCAGTGCAGTATGGTAAAAATCAAGAAAATCATCGATTTCGGAAGCGGTTAGGTGCAATGTGAGATTTTCTCTGTAGCACTGAATTTTATCGGGATCAACATTTTTACAGTTATCTCGAAACTTTTTGAAGAGTGGTATGTCAGGGCTTGTAGTCACTTGACTGATTTTTACTTCAAACACAGCTTTTAATACCAACTATGTCTATATTTGGTACATATTGACAGTTAAATTCACTTTCCGGATATTGTAGAACAAAATTTCAAGAAGTTGTCCATTAGATGGGAGTTTGGAACCCGATATTTGGTGTTTTACGACTCCTATTAAAAATATGCTCTTTTTAGAAGTGCGTAAATCTAACAACATCTTGCCTGAACGAGTGATTTTCGTTTACTAACAAAATAGCAAGTTACTACAAGCTCATCAACACGTTTGCTCGCTGGCGTCTTAATGTACAAGTACTGACATCTTTCGATGCAAGTCGGCACGGGTTGCAGTTGTCCAAAGTAAACGAATTTTTTTTTATAAGTGTTTTGTCATTATTAAAACAAAATTAGAGGGTATGCGTTCAAAAATAACAACTTTAATTTTTTTGGGACACCCTAAATGTGGTATATATTTTTAATATATGTATATATGAATTATGTATATACATATTGTCTCATTTTATGCCTTCTATAAGAAAAGTACAATTAATTCCGGTGGCTTAAACTTAAAAAAAACATGGTTCATATATGTACACAAAATTACAAAATTTCATCAAAATTAACAAACTTTACGGCTTGTGCGGGAGACCTAAAATCCATTTTTTATTTAAAAAAATCGTTCCTTACTTATTTTAATGCCCTAATATTACTGTTTTTTAACTTGGAATAAACACAAAAGTTACGATTTTATTTTTTTAAATTTTAAAAAAATTTGATATTTTTTGAAAAAAATTAAAACTTTAGGCCTTGTGCGGGAGACCTAAACATTTTTTAAAAAATCCAAAAATTTTTGTGGTAAGTTGTGGTATCTAGTAGCAACTTTTTTTCAACTTGGAATTTGAAAACAAAAAAAAAGTTAAAAATCGATACACCCTACTGTACAACCATGTATGACCGTGTGAAAAATATGGAGATCCACAAAGAATGCAAGGCTGATGTAAACTTAATGAGTAAGATTAAGAAAGGGACATTTAGATGGTTTGAGCATGTAATGCCAGAAAAGGAAGAAATTGGTATAAGGAGAATATTTGACGCGAATGTGAATGTTAGAAGAAGTCGGGGACCCCTGAGGAAGACATGGCATGATCGAGTCACATCAAAAGTTAGAATATCAGAAAGTTATGTACAAGACAATGTATAAATGTTACTGAAACAAGGATTGTGTGCCAAGACCGAGTTGTTTAGGGGACTGTCCCCTCTACCTACCCCTGCGTAGAAACGGTGATGGTTAATCAGTTAAAGCTTTTCACAACAATTTTACTCATTTTCTTATCTCAAGTATTTAACCTTCATCTTGATTTGTCTCGTATTTGAACTTGTGCATTTCCATTCTAGTCTCCGTCTTCCCTCCGGGGGTGAAGGTACCCCACGACCCTGACGAGCAGCCAATGAACAAGGACCTGTCCTACCTGAAGGCGCTAGACGGCTTCGTGTTGGTCATGTCCCCGGACGGTGATCTCATCTATCTTTCGGAGAACGTCAGCGATTATCTCGGAGTGTCCCAGGTAAGATAATACTAAATACTTCTTACCATGATTATGATCAGGTTCCCCTCCAGCGTGAAGGTGCCCCTTGATTCTGACGATCAGTCGCTGAGCTGGGTTGTCATTGGGTATTCGGCTGTCTCCTGGTTCCACAACAGTATCTGAACCTTTTACATTAAGGATTTATCTTTCCTACCATTTGGTTAAGAATTCGGTTATGAATAGCTCTCTCACAGAGTTTAGGTGCGTATTTTCCTAATATTTTTGGGTTTTGGACTGTTTATGTTATTATTTAGTTTATATTGTCTGTCCAGGTGCCCTCTCCCATTCCTTCCAGAAGACCAGTTATGTTAAACCTGTTTCTAATACGCATTTATTGTTTAATTCCAGATGGATCTGATGGGCCAGAGTGTGTACGAGTTCAGCCACCCGTGTGACCACGATGAGATCCGCGAGGTGCTCTCCACTCGGGGCCAGGACAAGGCTGAAGCCGGCGAGGCACCAAAGTCCTTCTTCATCCGGTTCAAGTGCACCCTCACCAGCAAGGGCAGGAACGTCAACCTTAAGTCTGCTACTTACAAGGTTAGTTGTCACCAATACTCTCTACAACAAAACAACATTATTTAAGATTCACACAGCCTATATATAGCCTTTTTGAGGTTTTGGAGCTACTTTTTACCTGAATTTTCGTGGGGATCGACTTTTAACAATAATTTTTGGTAATGTTTTTAGTTTTGATTTTTCAAAACTTTAACCATACCTCTTCATTAACAAATGAGTGTTAATCTAATAAAATTAATTTGTCTAAAACCAGGATAATTTTTTTTTTCGGTGTTGTGAATTTAAAATATGGAAATAATTATTATTACCAAAATTTACAATCGTAATTATTATTGAAATCAACCAATTCGACCGGTTAGAAACTCTAGGCTATATAGTGTTAAACAGTTAGATATGTTTTTAATTTATTTATTTATTTATTTATTATTTTATTTACGCCCTAATGGGCTTTTACATGAAAATATACATTTACATTGATTACAATAATTGAACATAAGAAGATAAATGGAGTTAATTGTAAGAAAGCAACACATATAATAAAATTTTGTGCAAATTAGCAAAACACTAATAAGATGGATTCAATATAAAATATACCCAAGCATGAAATAGTAAGTAAAAGAAAGTTCAACATAAAAAGTAAGTAAGTGGGTGTGTTTAAACCCAGTATTAATTGTGTGTTTAACAAATCGATAAACCAATATAAATTAGAGTGTAACTTACTCGTGAGGTAAAGAACATTATAACAGAGATTTAAAAAAAAAAATAACAAAATAAGAAAAAATAACAAAATAATGTTGGCGTATTTCAAACCACTTCACATTTGATGACCATCAAGTCATCGATCAAAGACAATTAGAATGTTTGACAATTGAGAGGCCTCATTTAAATGCCGATTCTAGTCTTGTTTTAATTTTTTTCTTCATATTATGATTAGCTGTCTTGTGTAACAACCGTGTTATGCTCATCACTGGTCACAATATGATCCGGTGCTGAAATGGGTCGAGAATCAGCATTGAATGAGAGTCCTCATTAAATGACCAAATAAAAATCGATTGTCCTAAAACAGGTATTCTCCTAGTTGGACAGCCAAAGATCATTGTACTATGTAATATGTCATGTTTTTTAAAAAATAATTAATAAAATAAATAATAAAAAAAATCGATTGTCAATTTGATGGTTTTCAAATGTTTGACACACCCCTAAATAATTAACCCATTCCGTCTGAGCCGCCACAATTTAGGGCGGCTATCTTAGAAGGCCTTCCCTCAAAACAACCATAATTTAAGTCTCTTGACAAAATGTATATTTTTACGTAAATTGTAGTATCCATTGCCATCTTATGTAATTTTTATTTAAGTTTAAAAAATCATTTTAATTCCTATTATATTAATAATTAATTTGTATTAAACAAATACAAAACAAAAGTAATATCATTTTTATTACATTAATTAATTCAGCACAAGATTCCACAACAATTAATTCAGTTGCTATGGTCGATTTCAGTCAAAATTCAAACTTACGATGGGATAGGTTAATAAATAAGATTATAACATAACTGAGTTCACATTAATATAATTTTTGTAAGCATCTGCTGACCTTAAGGGATCATTCGTAAAATTAGGACTTAATAATTAAATACCCTAAGTGGGAACTGTAAAAGTAGGATTGTCTCGTCAAATATTTTCTTCTTCAGGATAATAAAATGCAATCAGAGTTTTAAATTACAGCACCCTCGAAGTGAATTTTCACAAAAACGGCGCTATACTAGTTATCCAATTATGTATTATTATTATTAAATACTAGTATGCGTATTGAATCCCACCTTTCTCTTCAATTGTGTGAGGTAAACTTGTGCGGTTTTCTTATATACTCATCTCCCGGTGGCCAATAGATGACTAGTGACACAAACAATGAGTTTCGCAAGCAAACACCATAATTTCAACAATCAAATCAATTCTCAAACGGTGGCAATTTTGGGATAGGTGAAATTGGACAGTGAACACAAAATCGACATTCATAGACATTCTTATAAGTCTCTCTCTACAGCAAAACAATCTTTTTCAACACTACAATAATTAAATGAAGTCTCTGAAGGCAATTCAACCAATTTATTGCGATAATGTTGTTTTTCAGTAAATTAGTGTAATACATACCAACCGCGTACCAATCTACCAATTTAACATTCCAACAATAGAGAGCAGTAGTTTGGCCACGCTGAGAATACTGTTTTTCTGTTGCGCACATTACAAATTATTTGTGGATAATCACAATGTCATTTTAAGCTATTTAAAGAAAAAAAAAATTCTAGTGCCAAATCAAATTTTGCTTTTAAAATTATCAAAATTGTTCGATTATTAATTATTTTATTTTGTCTTATGCAAAGACTGGAAATGTTGATTTTTTTAAAGTTGTATTTAAATTTATGCCAACTAATGATGATTTTTCTGATGACCAATTCAAGTGACACTGATAAATTTCAAAAAGGCTGTGTTTTAATTTTTTTTTAAAACTGTGATTGTCTGTTTTCGGAAAACAGTGTTAATCCATATATATTATGTAGTAATAATAATTGTGTAGGATTCTAAATGATGATTAAGCCCCCGCATACCCAATTTCTACCGATTTATAACAAGTTTCTCGTTAACTCTTTTTTAAGTTCCAAAAAAAACATATGTTATTTTTTAAGATAATTTCTATACATTTGTTATGCTGAAACGTTAATTATATGAAATTCTCCGAAAATTGTTTAAAACACGTTTTGTTCTGTTATTTAATATGTTATAGGTATTTCACAGTGTATCTTTAAATGCAACTAAAGCATTTGTCGAGGGGTTTTTGCTCTATTTCAAACAATATTGTCTCCATTTTCGCTTAGTTGTTATCTTTTTTTTTTTTTTTTTTTAATATTAGTGCCCTCCCTCTAACATTCGTATTTACATATCTCCCTTTCAAACCATCTTTTAACGCTTACTATGGGGCCTTTATACTAATTACTTGTTTTCTAGTCATAATAAAATTTGTTGTATATTAATCAAGCCTTTGTAGAGACTACTAGCGCCATCTGTGATTTTTTTATTTTAATGAACTTTGTAGATAAAGCAGGATTTTATTATCTAAGTTTTCTACCTTTTTAATCTTAGACTGTTTTTGAAATTTAAAAAAAACCTTTGTATTCCTATTCTCTCCCATATTGTAATAAATATTATCTAACTGATAAGTTTTCTCATAATTATAATTTTTTTCTCAGGTGATCCATTGCACTGGACATCTCCTAACCACGGAGAATGCCGCTCTAGAAGCCAACAACAATTCTCTCGTCAAGTCGGAGTTCAAGAGCCTCATTGCCGAAAGCATCAAGTCCAGGAGTGGAGAAGACTCGGGAGTGGACGACGACTCCTCAACGGAGAAAGTGGAGTGCAAACCGTTCAAGAAGATCGGGTCCTTGGTGGCCATCGGGAGACCTATTCCTCACCCGTCCAATATTGAGGTTCCTCTGGACAGCATGACTTTCCTGTCCAAGCACAGCCTCGATATGAAGTTTACCTATGTGGATGAAACGTAAGTATAAATTTCATTACTTATCTGTGAAATAATTATTTAAAAAATAATATTAATTTATATTGCTCATGTAATGGGAAGTGATGTAAATGTTGTCAAGTCAGATTGTGACACAAATTGTCATTGATTTTCTGATTTTTCCTTTCCCATTACTTAAATTAGAATTTTAACAGCACAGTTCTGTTGCACTGCATGTTTTTGGAATCTTTTGAATTAAATAGTTCGATTGAAGAAAGGTTATCTACTTAATACATGTGTATTGATATTTTGTTTTACCGTGACAAATTTACAAACCATTGTTTATTATCTACTGAAATTTTTGGAGTTGATCTCTTTAAATTAATTGTCTGATAAAATGTTTTATGTTTATTAATGTTTTAAAGTTTTTCACAGTCAAGTTGGGTTGTTGGTTGTTGATCCAGCGTCTGGCCCGTGGAGGAAGTTTTTTCTGTGAACCAACAAAAAACATAAATGATGAACACCAAAGCATTTTTAATCCATCTTTATTATTTATTTTCTGCACTTGTTTCTGTTTAAATATTTGTTTTATTTTGATTTCATGACAAATTTTTAGGGATGTTTCTTCGGACATCCCGGCTGTCAACAAAAGTCGCCAAATTACCCAGATTTTCCGCATTTCCTTTTCCCTTGCAAGATGCTCACCTTCTATCCACTCGATACAAGATGGCCGATTGATTGCAACCCCGAGGCGGCTAAATCTAATCTGGTTACAGAATTTTATTATTTATTCCTCGATTTAAGGACCATCTGTGTACTACCTTCTATCAGCCATATTATTTCATTAACCCCCACCATACTTAATTCTGTAATCTTTTTTTAATTCCAAACTGGACCATGAACATTATATTACAACAAATTGACCTCATCAGTCAATACTTCTATTATTTTGAGAAAGAAACTAATTACAATTTTCATTTCTGATAAATTGAGAACAATTTTCATAGTACTGAATTTATTTTGGAATCTTACATGTGCTATCTGAAATATTTTCATATTTTTGTCAGTTGATTTCCCCTTTGTTCAATAAACAGTGCATTCATTTTATCCAATTAGTTTTAACGTTCAACATAAATACTCATATTATATATGTACATAACTTTCTTCTATTGCATAATATTTTATTCAAAATATTACATTTTTTAATCCCTCAAACACAATAATGCCTTTATTTATCTTTGCAATGTAAAATTCTAATAACTCTAAAGGCCAACGCTTTGTCTTTCAGTTACTTTTGAGATGCATTTATAAAGGTAATACTGTGTTTGAAAGCAAGTCACTTTAAAGTCACCATAACACGCCGTGTTTATTTTAGAATTACATGAAATTGTTTATTTCAGAATGCTGAGTGTTCTGGGATACGGTCCTCAGGACTTGAATGGTAAATCAGTGTATGATTACCACCACTCTATGGACAGCCGTGCGTTGTCACATCATTTTAAGTGCTGTGAGTATTCTTTTCCTTTCAATTCATTTTTATTTTATACATGTGATGTTCCATTTTGTAAGTATAATGCAGGTCCTTTTATAAAGCACCCCCTATACTTAGACGAAAAACATTAGACCGTTCTAGACTAGTGTCTTCCAAAATGAAGTGTGGCTCGGGACGCATGAGCGGCGTGGCAAACCACTTCTAACTCAAACCCTTTATTTGTGATGTACGTCTGCGCGCACCTTTTGCTCTATATACATATCTGCCTAACCTACTTTAGCCACTTAAAGGGTTTTAATTGTTGTGTAATAACAATGGCTACCTTTTTAGTGATTTTGAGATTGATGCTCTCATGCGCCATTAATAATAATAATAATTGGATAATTTGTAGAGCGCCGTTTTTGTGAAAAATCACCTCAAGGGCGCTGTACAAATCCCTGAATGAAAGTTGTCCCAAGATATTTCTGTAAAATTAAGTCTCCTGATTCGCGTCTATATCTGTGTCATGTTCAATGTCTTACAAACAACTACTGCAAATTGGTAAATACACAAACTAAATATAACATCTGTTTACGAGGAAGATGCCTGACAGCGGCAAAATAAACATTGTCACCAAAATATGCAAAAAATTTACTCGTTGAATTATTTATCTTTTAATTTTTCGGGTTTTTATGTTCTGGCATTTGGCACGATTGCAAACTTTTACTTAGTTCTGAATAATTTACCCAAAAAAAGTTTGCTCTGGTAAATTAGCACTTTTTTTATTAACGCAATAAAAAAATAACATGGTTTTGCTGGGGAATGTTTTTTGTTTTGTGTCCGGAAATATTATTGAAGACATCCTGGTTTAATGTTTACACTTATGAGCTGTTTCTCTGAAGGTATCATGTTCAAAGCTAAGAAGAGATCTCATTTGATCTGGAGATTGCTTTGCAATTATTTTCCATTATGTACAACATATCTCTAAAGAAAAATAGGACCATAATCAAACAAAAAAATTTGGTTCAATTTAAATGTTTTATTTGTTAGAAGTACACTTATATTTCTTTCAATAGATGAAAGGAGAATAATAAAGTTTGTAAAAAACTAAATTGCATTTCGAGACCCATATTATTTCTAAACAAATCAGTACTCAATTTGTCAAGTGACACCTCGTATTTACCCAGTGAACTATGTATTTATCTTTTAATAAATCACACCATATCAGTAATTTGTCAAGCGCAAATAAGAAATCCTTAAACATTTTTTGTTTATTAGTACATTTTTTAATTTACTTTTTTTTTTCTCTTGGTCAAGCTGACCTATCGCATACAAGTATTTTTTTTTCTCTTGGTCAAGCAAACCTATTACAGAGTTTACTTACAAGTATTTTTTGCTCACTTAAAAGTTATCCCTTGATGTGTCGATCGCCTTGTCTTTGTAAATGAATTCTAATGGTTGATCCCAATTAACGTATAATAATAACACAGAGTTTAATGGTACAATAACTTTCATGAATAATACGCAGATGTTAATGTCTCTGCAGGGGTACATACTTAGCTGGTCTATATTTATTTAGCATTAAATTGCAGTAGTAATGTTCTTCGCTATAGATTTATGAATCTGGATACTGTCTTTATGACTTTTACAACCTGTATTATAAATACGTTACGCATTAAGTGTGATCATTAAACTCGTGATACTGCACGAATGTGGTCCACTCTTAATTCGTAAATTAACTTTTACTTTCAAATATTACACAATTAAATTTTTAGTTAATCCACAGAATTCTTAAAATGCCTGAAACGAACATTGAAAAGAAATATGAAGAATCCTTTTTACTTTTCTTATGATATTATCGTTCATATCATAATTTCTTAAGCCCTGTTTTTGTTTATTGTTGGTACTTTTGTGCTGGTTTTATTTGTTAAATTAGAGTCACTGTTGTTACGAGAGGACGTACACCGGATTGCCTGTAAAATATTATATCTCTGATATGAATTTATTACCTATTGAAATAAATGAAATATTGTTATTTAAAAACTGTTATAAACTTCTATCCGACAACACAAATTACATTTGTTGCTACACACTGCATTTTTTTATGTATAACATTACAAAAATATATATACATGATGTCTGGTGGCAAGTGCTCTAACTTCGGGAGGTGATTCTACATTATGGTAGAAGTAAAAAAAGATAAATAACTTGATTATAAATTCCAATGTTCATTTTCCCATTCAAAAATATTTTTCCATAGATGAATATTTATTTTCCCATATAAAATTCTACTTTTTTACCTTAAAACTACATATAAAATTAGAATTTCGAAAAAAACTATTTATCATTTTTTACTTGTACTATCATGTAGAATCACCCCCCAAAGTTAGCGCAGTTTACCCCCGGACACCCTGTATATAAGATTTAAAAATAGTAAATTAAACCAATTCAAATATTTTCCACTATAAGATAAATTAAAATTACATCATATGTAGTATATAGGGTGTATCAGCAAGTACCCAAAAGACTTTAACCATCAATTCCTGCGCGTATTTGGAGTTAAAAATTTTAATATCATTTTGGTGTCAGATAATACATTTTTTCCAATTAAAAACAAACAAATATTTTTCTGTTACACTTTTTTTCAATTACACAATTGTTTGCCACACGTTGCAATGGATATTTTGAAAATGACATTTATACTTTTACTCCAAATATGCTCAGGAATTGCTGGTTATAATCTTCCGGGTATATGTTGATACACCCTGTATTAAAAGCAATAAGAAGAGAACAATAACCGTGCTTTTATAGCACAGGACAAAATAAAACATTAAAATATGAGTAGACGTTATATAATATGTAAAAAAATACAAGAAGTAGGAAACCGAAACCAAACATTTACCAGAGGGTTGAGAATATGGCTTATTTAAATTTTTTTAAGTTTTGTTTTAGAAGCCCGTTTAAATTCCGCCAAGTTCTGGATATAAGTAAGAGCTGAGGGAAGTTTATTCTAAATGGACATGATTTCATAAGTCTTCTGGTCTTCAACTTATGAAGAGAAGACGGTAGACCCTTTAGGTCATCAGTTCATTCCATCTGTGAGCGAGCTCTGTTTCTTCTTCTGATGAAATTGATCATACAACGGCCATCTGTCAATGTTACTACCGACCCAACATAGTGCTACATGTGTGGGATTATTAGTTTCAAACGGTAAAACATATTTCACTGTAACTTATTTATTGTTTAATGAGAAGTTTCATGGTCTCTCAGTTTTATAGTTTTACAAGCTTTATTTTGATTTCTCGTTAGACGGCGGCGAACATAAGTCAAGTTGGAGGATATTATTTGTAATACTTCCATTTATTACAAAACAACATTAAATTTATCACCACTTTATCTGGGGCAGGGCCAATCGACATTACTAAAATTCTATTTATTATCTCGGTTATTTGTTTCGTATGAAAATGGATCCTGCATCTGAAAGGTTGCAATTTTTGTCAGGAATTTCTGGGAATGCCTGCACAAGTATTTTTAATGCATCGCGCTATTATATCTTGTGCTGTGGAAATTTAAAATATCCATTTAACAGTTATTCATTCCATATTACGTACCTCTTGCATTCATTTTAATTGAGTTCAATAGTTTTTTTCTAATGAGAATACGGAAATTATGCTAAAATGTTTAAATACTTGCATATTAATTTGACGGCCTCCGTGGTCGAGGGGTAAGGCTCTCGACTAGCAAGCTGGAGGTTGCGGGTTCAAATCCCGGAGTGCGCAAATAAATTTTATTTGATTAATTAAGGTGACCAGATCTGAATAGCCAGGTACTTCCCCACCTTCCTCCTCACCATCTCCTTCCCCACCTTCCTCCTCACCATCTCCTTCCCCCCCGCTACCAGCCTCACAACATACCCCAATTGGGGATGCCATAGTTTCACTGGCTCCAGATGGTTGGGAGCAGTTGGGATTCTTGTGCGGATTGATATAATTTATTTTTTTAAATATTTAATTAAATAAATTCGCGTTTTAAGTTTGTGTCTATAAATTCTTACTATAAATGTGAAAATGATCTGCTTTGTTATTATCGTAATATATAAAAATCCCGTGTCACTGTGTTCGTACACGCTAATCTCCGAAACCGCCCAACCGATTTCATTGAAATTTTTGTGAATGCGTAGTTGGTTCTAGTTTGAAATATAGGATAGTTTTAGACCCGATATGTTAACAAGATTAAAAAAAAAAAATTTCGAAGTAATTTAAAATTTTTTTTTTTCATATCTCTTATCCAAAAACATTACAGCAAATTTTTACAGCAGTCAATAATGGTTCGGCTTTTGATTTAGTGTGTATAACTCTTAAAACTGCCAGTGTAATCAATAATTTCGAAGTTATTTAATCTATTTCTTCGATCATGAACTCCATTATAGTTGATAGTTGGTTAAATCCATATTTTAAAAACTAGGCTCAATTTTCACTTTCAATATTTTAGTTACAAAAAACACAAAGTGAACAATTTTTTTATATTTGCAGTAAAATTTTTAATTTTAACATTTAAAAAAATATATGTTCACTTCTAATAATAAAATATGTGAGAGTATTTTATAACCTTTCTAAAACAGTTTTTAGTTTTCTGATACGTTCAGAAATATTCCATTTATTTGAATATAATTGCAAAGCGGAAATACTCCGACCGTCTGACAGAATATGGCTGAGGCCTGAGGAGTTAACAGTATGTACGAAGTTTGTAGGCTTTCTAATCTCTGTAAAGCAATTTTAACAACATAATTGCATGAACAAATCTTCAGTAAGTCAAGTTTCGGAGAGAATAATATCAAACTTCAAAATTCTGATTATTCTATCATACGTTTAGGGGCTTTTGAATAACTTGGCATCAACACGCGAAACAGAAAATTCGTAAACCCTTGCAAATTTCCCAGTAGCTGAGTTTTCCAATTCGGGCTGTGAAAACGAGAGTGCTGTGGGTACTGGCGTCTGGCGACTAGCAATGCACTTTAGCTAAATATATAATAGCTAAACTATTTCTGATATCGTTAATTTTTCCACCCACGTGGCTGCATTGTTAGCTGTTGGTGATTTTATCACACCTCGCGTCGTGTCGCCCAGTTGCCAAGATTGCGAAAACTGTGATTCGTAACATGTGAGCGATTATTTCGCGACGTTGGTAATCCTGTTTTACCATTGAATATTTCTATTCGTTTTAGCTCTCACTAAATCAAGTTATGATGAAATTCCTAATTTAAAAATTTGACTCTAAAGCACATATAGGATGTTTCAGGTCGTAACCGACATACTATTATTTTAGTTTATTTGGAGTAAAAATTAAGACTATATTTTCCATTCACTTGTCGCCATTATTACACTTGAAACGCTAATGCTCCTGTTAACGCTAACGGTAACGAGGATTGTTCACAATATTGCAATTCATTTTATTACCCTGTATTTTACACCCTGTATATCCAATGTAAAAAGATTTTTAATTGAAAAAAATTACGTAAAAATTGTACCGCCCATTAGCAACCGCTCAAATTATTCCTGACGTAAAATCTGTATTTTTTAAAATCATCAAGGATCGCAAAATGCATAGGTATCGCAAACTAATTTTAGTTCTATGGAATCGACATAAATAATAATGTTTTAGTAGTAAACATATTTGACGTTCCAAAACTACACTAACCAGTTCGTGGCGTTGTCTCCATTTTAAATAAAATCTAATACTTATTATTACGAGGCTTTTTGTGGAGAAATTGAGACGCGAACGCCATGAAAACTACATATGTACACCGTTCTGTAGGTCTTACCAATACTATTATATTAAATTAAATAATAACTGTGTTTTTATCACAAATTGTATTTAGGCTTCGGTTTTGAAAAATCCTTTCTTCGCCAGGATAAAAGTCAACTGACAATAAATAAAATCATTTAAATGTGTTTGAGTAGGATATAACATAAATAGTAAATTATGGTTAAGGCGTGCATAAGGAAACATTGCGGTTAAAAATTAGAAATAATCATGTATAATCGTCCCTCTTGGCTGCTACTACTACTACTAAGAAACCCCGAAATTTTCCATATTCCTTTCCAAATAACCACTTATCCTTCTCCCGACCTCTTGTGCGAATGTGTCCACTATGATAATATAATATAGTCGACACATTATATTATAGTGGCAAGATTCCGGAGATATTAAGCGATAGCCCACAGAACTTTACAAAATTTCTCGAATATCTTGTTTTCACTTGACTTCACTTGACCCAAACTTTATTGTATTTAGTTTTTGTTGTTGTAGTTGTAAATGTACTTATTATCTTATTCTTCCAAGTCGTTGTACACCGTTTGGTAATTTCTGAAGGTTGGTATTTATTCTATTTTTTATATTAATCCTCGTATGCTATGTTTATTGTAAGTAAAATAAAATAAACATACGACTCTCTATACTATTGACCAAATTCTTGCAGTAGTAATTTGAGATCTAAAAGATCCAATTGTATTAAGACGTTCATGACATAGAAATCAAAACATGGAAATCGACAGTGTTTTCGAGCGTCGATCTTGGAATTTATTCGTGATACTTGGAAAGGAATTTGTTCACTAGTGTGGAAAGCAGATTGATTTATAGCTATTCAATATTATATTACAATAATAACGCGCTTAGTAGGTTTTCTTCAGGCATCTCAGAGATTGTGTGCATTGGATGCTTGCCAACCTTTTTGATAGAAGCACCAACAGAATTACTTGAATCCATTGCACATGATGTCCTGTTGCGTAACGATGTAAGATTATCCATTATTATTATTATTTGTTCAGCTTCGCTTTCCGTGTTTACAACTCAAACATGAGTGGGTAGCTAAACGTTTAGTCGCGCGTAATCAAATAATCATGAAGATATGCAATTATCAACTGTTACTAACGATCAAGTGAATCATTAATGTGAATGAAGCGAGGAGTGTTTTCTAAGAGAGAGTTCTATGCCTGTCGATCATGCCTACCCCTGCGAGGAAACGGGCGCCATAGGTAGTCAGTTATACATATATATCAAGGTCTACACGGAAAAATGAGTATTGCTAATTTATTAAAAATCTTTTCAAATTATTGGTAATCTGATTAAAAACGGGATTGCAGGCCGTCTTCTGATGTACTTTTAGTAAATGCCCAACATATCGGAACACGTTTTTATGCACCTGTATTTGCCTAGATAATGTACAATGACGAAATGCGGAAAAATTATGATTTTTTATGAACACGTGTGCCGACATGGTGATAATACGTTCGTATTTTACTTAAAGTCTATTAGGAAACCTATCAATTCATTCGTAAAGGGCCTGCAATCCCGTTTTTGACAGAATTTCTTAAATGGTTATTTGAAGAAATTCTTAATAAATTAGCAGTGCTTATTTTTCTCCAGGTATTTACGGATAAAAATCCTTACAATTTTAAAGGTTTAATTTGCAACATATATTTATGTATGGATTCAAACATATACCTACGTACGTATTATATACGAGTTAGGATTCTATGTGAAACGCTTTCGGGATATTGATATTGTTAAAGTTACTCAATATTTCTTTAAAAATAGTTTTTGTAAGCTTTTTCCTTGGGAAATTTCCAATGTATTCCAAAGTATTCCAAAACTATTTGTTTCGAAAGAGATTGAAATAAATCCGTCATATATCATCGAAATATTCCGATAACTATAAGTTAGTTTAAACCAACCAAAAAAAGTATAATATAATTAGACAAAAACCTTGCATGCTTAAAATGAACTTTTGCACACATATTACAAAGACATAATTAATAGATTGTTGTTCTTTATAATATAAGTATTAAGTTGCTTGTCTTTTTTAGTTTATAAAATTTGGAAGCGTTAAAATTCAGGGTGACTTTCTTTCTTTATTGTTTTTGTGTTTAATTCGAAGAACTCCATTTAATTTTTTTTATAAATTTAATTTAGATTAAATTTGATAATATTATTATTAAGTTCTGCAAGTGTTTTAGACTTTCTTTCTGAAGCAATGAGAACTTGAACGGTGAGCTCTGACTTCATGAAATTTACACACCGTTTACTGACGACTATACATTCTAGTTCAACGCAATTACTTTTAGGTCGCCATGTCAATTCCATCAAGAGCTACGGAGCTTTGAAATATGCACATATATAACTAGTTAGAAAACAAGACAATTTATTTTTTCTGTATGATGAAATCGGGTTGTAAACGCTTGAAGTTTTTTTTTATGCATAAATTCTGGGACTAACTACCACGATATGTACTTCACGTTGCCTAGAATACTAAAATAAAGTGTTGTAATGTTGATTCTTCAGTGAAAATATTCAATTTATCTGATTTATTAAGAATCTCCTAAAATTATCGGTAATCCAGTTAAAAACAGGACTGCTCCCCGTTAAGTAATTTATTAATAGATTTCCTATTAAATTTTTAGAAAAATACAAATATATTATCACGATATCGGAACACATGTTCATAAAAATCCTAACATTTTTGCACATCGTCATTATATATTATTAAGACAAACGCAGGTGCATTAACGATATTACGACGAATTTACTAAAAGTTTATCAGGAAACGGCCTGCATTTCCGTTTTTAACCGGATTTCCAATAATTTTATATAGATTATTAAAAAAAAATTCAATAATCATTTTTCTCCGTCTAAGAAATTAGCTCCTGCTTTTTTGCGCTGAAAATCACGTGTCTCCTCGCAACGGATTTGATTTGAAGATATTCCCGGAATTTTAGCCAATAATAATCGTTACAGGGCGGCATCATGTGATTCGGTTCATCTGGGATAATTCGGGTGTCGCTAGAGCCAACACACAACGTGACGATAATACAGTCATCTGTTAACTAGGCTCCCGAAATTACCGAATCTCATGACTTCAAAGGGGGACACGTCTTCACGTGTTACGCCCCTGAGACATGTTTATTTCTTCTTCATTGGCAATGTATTAGCTACCTACCTACTTTCTTACACCAGCTATTAGTGTGATAGATTTGCATATGTAATAAGGTATAACGTAATTTCCCCGTGTGTACGTGCGCAACAGTTTCAAAATTGGAACCGTTGTGTGTCAGAAATGACTTCAAAAATGTAAAATTAATATTTTCAAATCCAGACAAGTGATAAATTACTTACCAATGATATATTTTACAAGGCGATTGTTTTTATTCTTTATTTGAAATGTGCCTCCATATGGTTTACTATTTTTATTCTTTATTTGAAATGTGCCTCCATATGGTTTTCAATTCCAGACAAGCGATAAATTACCTACCAATGATATATTTTACAAAGCGATTATTTTTATTCTTTCCTTGAAATGTGCCTCCATATGGTTTACTTTTTTTATTCTTTATTTGAAATGTGCCTCCATATGGTTTACTTTTGCATGCAATTATTAAAAGAGAATAATGTTTAAAAATGAATATAATATTTTTCAGTGTTTTTTTTTTTTGCTATCTAGCAAATAAATATCCATGATTTCTTATGGGTTCTAACAAAAAAACGTTGATTTTGATTATAAGCGTTTTTATTTGTTACAGTTAAATTATTGTTTTCAAGTTCAAAATGGTTGCATTGACCTGGAAATCTTGTCCGAAAAAATTGTCCAAATTGACACCAGAATTTTCTGCTTTGTAGTTATGATATAAGTGAGAAAATATAAAATGAAACTCTTTTGTAGAACTTCATCCGAAGACCTAGTCTTTTTTCAAAATTAAAAATGTTTTTAGAGACAGGGGTTGGTTTGTTACTTCTTTGACAAAGTGGACACACACTCCGAGTCACTTTCGTTTACTTTTCCATTTCAATAAAAATAAACTCGTAGCAACTTGACCGTCCTGACCGTCTTCGTGTAATATTTAGTTTCTGATAGTGGTTTGCTTTACTCGGAAGGTTCTTCTCTTAGTTTCCTTTTAAAAGTTTCAACCAAATGATCAGGACTACACGACGAAAAAACTTGCTCCTTTCGTAAGTTTCTTTTCTCTTTAAATATTTGTATGATTCGGTTTTCTTTATTTAATTCCGCCATCTGTGGACCTATATACGACACTGTGGCAATATTCATAAATCTGCCAAGTTACAAATACCTATGTTTAATTATTGGTACCTACTTATTGAGTATTCGTTCTAAGGCTGGCCGCATACATACGTTTTCCGTATTCGATTTCCGAATTCGTTTTCCGTATTCGGAATTCCGTGAGACTAGCGCAAACGTTCGTTTTTCTTCATTCGGAATGTATAAACGTCAGTACCAGTGTTGCCAACAAGGGCGATATATCGCCATTTAGGCTACTCAGAGCGAGAATCGGCGCCGAAAAAATCTAAAAGGCGACTGGTCGCCAATTAAGCTACTTCAAAAACATCAATTTTAAACATGTCCCGAAATTCTCTAGCCACCCCCTCCCCCCATGAAATTTTTATTTTCACGTAAAAACAACAATTTTAAACATGTCCCACCTAACAGCAAATTCGGCTACTTTACGCTACCTTTTGTATGAGAAACGGCGATATTAGGTCAAGATCCGTTGGCTTAATTATCCGCTGAATTACGAACGGAAATTTCCGTACGTTTGCGTCGGCACAAACAAACTGTATGCAATAGCTGCGTTCCACATGACGTCATTAGGTTTTTTCCATTCGGTTTCTCCGAACGCGCCTGCTCGCATTCGGAACGTGCGTAAGGAATTTGTTCCGTTCGGAACTAAAACGAACGTGTGCGGCAGTTAATGTATTTTCTACTGATTCCGTGCATTCGGATGTCCGAATACGGAAAACGAATTCGGAAATCGAATACGAAAAACGTATGTATGCGGCCAGCCTAAAACCTTGCCACTTGCCACCACTATTTTCTTCCTGTAAAGTCTATCAAACTTATGGTTCCATGATCACTCAACACAGTGACAATTCAACACACTTTTAAAAAGTGATATAAAGTCATTAGAATGGATGAAAACAAAAATTTAAACCTAACCTAACCTACTTACCAGTCAATAAAGTTTTTATTTCATCACTTTCCATGACTTTATATAACTTTTTAAAAATGTGATGAATTATCATTTTGATGATTTATCTTTATATTGTCACCCAAACTTATCAACAGAACGGGTCGTTTCTACTTCTCGTCTGTGGAATGATTTGGCGGCTTTCTATGTTTTTGTCCTACAACAATCTTTTCAAAACCCAGGTTCAATCCTTTCTTTTTCAAAAAATCCTCCACTCAGTATCCCCGCGTGCTACTCTTTGCTTAGGCGTTTGCGGCTCTTCAACTACAAACTCAACCAGCCTTATGAGATGGAGTCGCCGAACTAACTTTGACTCGAACAGCATTAGTGTTGCCAAATTTCGAAATCAGAGCTCCAGAAAATGATTTAGCTTTTTTTCCCCTTTTTCAAATATTAAGCTCTTTATTTTGCAAAGGACTCATACCCCCTCCTCCTACGGTCTCCCTTTTCTCAGAAATTCTCTCAAACCACCCCTCCCGTATTATATGGCTCTCTCATTCATTTGTTATCTTGTTTCCTTGACAGCTTGGCTCTTCTCACTCGAGAATCTGCCGACCCCTGCGTTAGGGAAATCATTCTTTTGGCATAGTATCCACGAGTAGGCCGTCATAAGGTTAGGTTATTTTTGTTAGCTGATGGGTCAGATCAGCGAGTTTACATTAGAAATAACAATGTGAGGTTAGGTTATGCTGCTGATCAGATATAAAAAGTAGCTCCCAATAAAACCATTGGATTAGTAATGTAGTTTATATTCCGTTCACCCTCTAGACCAGATCCAATCAGGCTTTAGTCTATATGGCCGGCTTTATTGTACCGTATAATGTCTTCCAATCCCCTGATGAATGAATTCGCACATTCCTCATACAGTTTCTCCGACTGCTCTCTCGTCAGAATCTAATCAGAGATAATGTTAAAAATTTCGGTAAAGCCAGAACGGATTGAATTTATTTTATCTGGTGTATTGCCGGCTTGTTTTAGTGTGATTGTATTTTTGGTAATGCAGTAAAGTTTACACTATTAAAAACAGTGATGCACCAGACATCACAATAATAGGTACTACTTACACCAAAACAGACACTTAACACAAATTAATTACCTATAATGTACGAACGCTTTCAGATAACTATTTTTTTCGGTGTCGTTACTAGAAACCAAAAAGGGTGACACTAAAATGACTTTAAATGTTGAAATAATGTTATTATTAACGTGATCGGAATTTATTTCTACCAATAGCGTATCTACAACATATCTAAATATTTACCATATTTCAAGTTGTGTACGCTAAAGGCCTCGACCTTTATTTTTTGCTTGCAAACATGGTTATTTATTTTTATCGTTTTCTGGAAATGTCTGTCTTGCTGAATTTAAGGGAAAACTAAGTATTTTGTATTAGGAAGACAGCACGAGTTACCGCACAGGGTTGTAATTTTTTAAATTGTTTCCAATTAGAACAAGCTGTCTGTCTACAGTTAAATTTTAATATTCGTCATAGAACTAAAAATAAACTAAATTAAATATGTATGTAAAACACGCACACTGAATACTGTAACAAATAACGGTACTTTTCCTGTAACACACCCTCCATATACACAAGCTCAGCTTAATTAAGGGGTGCATCGTATTTATTATTGTATAAATTCATTATTACACTGTAACAATTTTTATTGTATATGATGTAACAAAAAGATGTTACCACTTACATGGGATTGATTTTTATTTTAATAATAATGGAAATCATATATATATATATATATATATATATTTTTTTTTTTTAATTTCTTCCGATTTTATGTCCGGGTTAAATCTTCCCCATAGGAAAAACTAAACCCTTCCACACACTTTTCCACAAATGATCATCTAGTCAATCAACATTATGCAAGTGCATTATATAAGCAAAATAAATACAAAACAATACAAGAACAACACGTCAACTCACCAGCGATCAAATAGGAAAATAATTCACCGACTCCAGATATTTTCATATCAGAGGGTTCGGCTCGGTAGAACTCCTAACAGGGCCTATGAATCCTACTGATCCCTCAACATAAATATTTAAAAAATCTTTCGTTATCCTACATGTATTTAAAATGACTGATTTTTGCATTTTTATAGTAATATTATTATTGTATTATTTTTTTAAATTATGTAGTTCCACATGAGTTGTAACATCTTTCGGACAATCCTGTATATTCCAATACCGCAATTTCTGTCGTGAATTTTCACCCCAACAGTTCATATTTAGATATTTTGTGCGGGCGTTTTTGTAACTTGAATATTCCTGAAATGTTTACTTTCAGAATATATTATATCTGAACCACCCAAGCTTTAACATTGTTACGATTCATTTCCACAACAGTTTCTTTTAAAATACTGTAATTATCGTTTTGTTGTGTTTCCGCTAAATTAGTAAAAGCTCCTGCGTTTCGTTTCGCCTCGTACCGGCTACAAATCTGTCTCGAAGAAGGTTATGGAATAATTTAATTTATTCAGAGGATGACGGAGAAAGAGACGCCAAATGGAGCGAATACTCCGACCTGCGCGTAATGAGGCGTCCTTTACACGCGGAGGCCATTATAACAAGGAGGTCGCAAGCGCCTACCTGGCTACAAGGAACTTATAATATATTAATATGTACAATCAATTCACATTTATTTTAATCGTTTTTTTGTTTCACATTCCAATTCTTTTTTTTTGTTTTATGATTTTTAAAAGTACGCTTTTATGGTGGAGTTTTTTGTTCGGAAATGTACTATTTATCCAGAAAGTTATTATCTACTTCCTGCGAACGTAGGTGCCTAGGTCTTTTTGCAAGTGCGTCCTGAAATAATCATCTTTCTAAAAGAGTAATTTTTGTCCTGAAATAATCATCTTTCTGAAAGAGTAATCTCCATCCTGACGTAATCATCGTTCTGAAATAGTAATCTCCGTCCTGAAATAATCATCTTTCTGAAAGAGTAATCTCCGTCCTGAAGTAATCATCGTTCTGAAATAGCAATCTTCGTCCTGAAATAATCATCTTTCTGAAAGAGTAATCTCCGTCCTGAAGAAATCATCGTTCTGTAATAGTAATCTCCGTCCTGAAATAATAATTCTGAAAGAGTAATCTCCGTCCTGAAATAATCATTTTTCTGAAAGAGTTTTTTTTTTTATTTTTTTTTTTATAGTGAATACCTCACAAGAGTCCCAACTGCTCCCGTCTGGAGCCAGTGAGACTATGGCATCCCCAATTGGGGGATGTTGTGAGGCTGAAGGTAAGTGGGGAAGGGAAAGAGGAAGGTGGGGAAGTACCTGGCTATTCAGATCTAGTCACTAAACACGGCTAAAGCCATTTGGAGCAACGTTTCAATTCTGAATGGTGGTCTTACACCAGGGCGATACTGGTAGTATCTTCCACTCTGGAGTAATCTCCGTCCTGAAATCATCATCTTTCTGAAAGAGTAATCTCCTCTTAAATACATGTAGGATAAAGAGTAATCTCCGTCCTGAAATAATCATCTTTCTGAAAGAGTTATCTTTTTCCTGAAATGATCCTCTTTTTCAGAAAGAGTTGGGTATTTCCTTCCTGAAATAGTGTGTAATTCTGAAAAGGTGAAAAATCTCCTGAAAAAAGGGCACTCTAAATTTATACACCGAATAAATGTTGATTTTACCCCTCGATAATTATAGCTGCTGTCAACATTTAATTGTTTCCGGGAACCGACATCGTATCGAGTACCATTTTAAACTTTTGTGTATGGCGAAAATGGCACAGTTCGAGAGAAGTAGGTAAATATAATGTATTTATCGAACAGTTTCACATCTCCACGAGACAGTATCAACCCCGTTTAAATATTTTTTCTGAGAATTAGTGAATAGGTTTTGGCACAATACTGCTAGCGCTCGGCGCGCAAAACTTGGAAATGCAAATCACGTAATGTACACGGCTCTATTGTTCGAAAATATGTAATTTACCGATATTATTCCATTATCTCATTTTATTCATTGCTTGCGAGCAAAACAAGTTATTAAACAGTTTGTATTTAGCAAGCGCTGTTTATTATACTCAACTATACCGGTCACACAGTATTATGTAAACATTTTCATTAAAAAATCTTACATATTAGCCGATTATTTCAATAAAATTATCAGTGTATTATAAACAAATAATCTACAGTTTTTTTAGTCCCATCTCGCCGGAGATAGTGGGGCTATTGCACGGCACACGGAGAAAACTTACCGATTGCTAATTTATTAAGAAACGGGATTGCAGGCCTTTAACGAATGAATTGATAGGTTTCCTAATAAGCTTTCAGTAAAAGCGAATGTGTTATCGCGATGTTGATGAAACGATGTTAATAAAAATTTTAATATTTTCCCATTTCGTCATTGTATATTATCAGATCAAATGCAGATGCATGAACAAGCGTTACGATATATTACGACTGTACTAAAAGTTTAACCGGAATCCCTCGTTTAGCCGGATTTTGATTAATCCGCAATACTATTTTTTCTCCGTGCAATTGGGGTATATTGTGAGGCTGAAGAGAGAGGAAGAAGATGTGGGAAGAGCCAGTTTGATAATTGTGTAGCCATTTAGACCTGGTGATCCCACCGTGATGCTGATGACCTAACACTCTGTATTTAAAAAAAAATAGTTATAAAAACCGTCCCGCATAGCTTTAAAATAAAATAACAAGCTTCAGGTGAATCAGATATTTGAGTCGCACCATATCAAGAGTCAGAATAATAGAAGAGTATGTATGAGATGATCTATGAATGTGCATGAGGGAAGGTATGTGTGCCAGGACCGAGTTGTTTGGCGGTCCGTCCTCTTTGACTACCCCTACGGCGAAACCGCGTGATGTTTGGTTAGTTACAGGGAGGGACCCTGACAACAAACATGTTCAATAAAATTAAATGATTCAGAGCTCAGTGATTTTTATGTAAGGATAAATCGAATTCAAGGGATTATTTACTCGATTGGTATTGAAAACATTCCATCCAACTGAAAAGTTGTAACGGTAGATATGTTTATTCGTTGGTTGCCGTTATTCGAATCGTGAAAAATGGAAAAAAAACGTTTTTAGAGTTGATGGCATTACCGATGGTTGGCATTTTATTACGGGAGATAAAACTTAAGTCTGTGGCGTCGAGAAGAATCAAGATTAATTCATTAATAATAAGCAGCTCAACGCTACTTAGGTACGTATTTGCTACTTGCTACTTAGGTACGTTCTCGCAGTCGAAATCAAAACAGATCGACCTACGTACTACAAGCACCTACTTGTCTACCAGGTGACAATACGTCACCGGCCGTCTTTTCACATTACGAGAACTCGCCAGAAGGTTCGAGTCTACCGCCTAGGCATAATTGCCGCGCCGTCGAAACTTCGCGAAGGGGCCAGACCGAGCGAGTGGCTTCGATTTAGTTGCCATTTAACTACCTGCTGTTGCCACCGGCCCAACAGTATAAATAAGCCCGACGCAGCGAGTCATTCAGTCAGTCATCTATCAGCCGTCAGTTAAATCAACGAGTGATCACCCGCGCTCCTCTTACTAGCGCGAAGGACAACGTACCCGGCTTCGCCCGTACCATCGTGGACTCTATCGGGACATCATCTTAGCGCCTTGTCCAGATCGCCGTCCCAGGCAAGCGCTACTCGGATTACAAGCGCCCTGGTTCCAGTGTCTCTGACCAGCGCTTCTTCCACGCCACCATGACCACCACGAGGACACGCAGCATCCTCACTGGTCTTCGCCGCTCCCGTTCAACCGCCTACAAGGTCCGCCGCACCTTCGGCCTTCTCGTCAGCACTCCAGTGCCTGACACTCATCGAGTCCGGTCTCAGCGCGCCGTCGCCAACTACCGCCTGGACCACATCATCGCAGCAACCGGAGTATTCTACATTTGTCCTACGTCATCTCCTCGTCTCGGCAACTGACTCAATAAACACAGTGAACTTCACGACACGCCTTTCATTTCGTGCCTTCACCACTAGATCCCCAAAAGTCTAATATTTTATTAGGGATTCGCAACCAATGTATTATTGATTCTTTTCAAAATAATTAGTTTTCCATCTCGCAAGGATAGTTGCCTTTTTATCACACGGTATTTCTGAAAGCACTTTTCTCCATTTAAAAAAAAAATAAAAAAAAATATATATATATATCTTTTTGATATTTACAATCCGTGGTGGAATTCCATTAAAATGATATATTGAAACAATCAAAAACTTTTCTCCTCTTAATTTATTTTTTGACCGTGACCGGTCCGAAGATGGCTATAATAAGCTGAAACCGGTCTCAGTCAAAATAAAATAGATGGGAAAAAGTTTAAAATTGCTTCAATATTTCATTAAAAAAATTGATTAAGGTGATGCACCACGTCGTGTAACATTCGGAATCGGGCCGCTAACAATAACACACATGGTGTAGATGGCGATTAGGTTTAAATTCCATCTAAACACTTTCATTCCGGTTCTGATTTATGCAAGAAAAAACATCGCCAAAAAGTATGTTTTGTTTTATTTTGCCAATATCAGATACTCAAATGTTTTAATTTAATTTTCCACATTTCAAAATTAAACTAAATCTGAAAAGCATTTCTGAAGTAGGAGATTTTGATCTTTAAAACAGTTTTTATAGGTGTGATACTTTATTATTTTCTTGGATTATAAAAGATTTGATGAAAAAAAATGGTCCATTCTTACAAAGGTACAAAATACGTACTAACAATTTTTAATTAAAGCATCATAAATATTTGTAAGCGATAAAATTTTTAAACTAAAAACACATGATTTTGCATTACTTCGTAGTGCTTCGCCTTAAGCGGTTTTCATATCGTATTTTTATCCCTTCTTTATTTTGGTTAAGTAAGAATTGTTTAGCTAAGATTTATTATCATTATTTGAATATTTGGTTGCGTAACGTTTCTTTATATTTTTGTTCCATTTCAACTCTTTCTGGTGTTTTTATCGAGCTGTTCGGGTATTTTTAGATCGAAAACAAAAGTGACCCAATTGATGTTATTTCGGTACCAAGGATATATTTTGATGACTAAATGAAAACAAAATTGATATTTTTTGTTGTTGCAATAATACTTAGAATATTTTGCTCTCTTGGGACTCTTTTTATCCAAAAATGGTACCAGGTTTACATCAGCTCTATTAGATAAGTACGTAATGAAAAGTTATTCAATTAAAAATTCTGTCCAATTTACTTACATTTTCAATTAATGTAGGAATTCAATATTTTGAAAAAAGGTTTATAAGATTAATAATTCTCATTCTTACCAAACCATCCGATTTTCAAACATATCTGAGAATATATTACGTAAAATTACAATGATTTTCGATTTATTTATTAGCTTTCAAAAATTGTGGTAAACTTATTTTGGCTCTAATTAGTTCTAAGAGTAAGAATTGGTTATAATAATGTTGTATGGTGAGCTCTGGCGTCAAGAATATTGCATAGCGTTTTCTGGGTGGAATTTATCTCGCAACGTCTTTCCAAACGTGAGCTTTGAAATTAATCAATAATTGAACTATTGCACATTTAGAAAAGTCACCTTTAACCTCGATTGTTCCACTTCTTTCGACTGCTGTGTAAAAAAAAAGTGTTGTCATCTCGGGCAAAGACGGTTAATAAGCCTAACGCATTATATGTAAATATAATGCAGAAATTGGTAAAATAACTTATTTATTAATAATTATGGATTCCAATCGATATTTCGCAATGCGATGTTTTATTCAATATTGATGCTTTCATGTTTATTTCAACAGTACGAGAAACAATACAGCAGAAACGTACTATTCTGTCGTTAATTATTCAACCACCGTTAGAGCTCAAATCAAACGGTAGTAATCAAATTAATTATGGATGTAAATAATTCCTTATATATAGTGAAGAAAAATAGCAACGTTTCAATTTATGGCAACATTAAAGTATTACAGATCCATCTCCGTTTTATGTCGCCTTCGGCGTAATGCGACATATTATTTTAATACGGGCAATATAAAAAAGTTTTATTTTACCCTTTGTGTTTATGGGTTATTGGTTTATTAAATAGAACACCATTGTTGTACAAATAAGTATTCCCCAGGGATTTCATTCTTGTAACCCTGGGTACACCAAGGAAAACTTTTCGGAAACAAAAGAAAGGCATTTTAATTGGTCTCTTTTGTTAAAAAAAAAACACCATTCAAACCATTAATATTTATTTAATATCCCACAGCCGCAATATTCAAACAATAAAAATACTTGTTCATAAAGGGCAACTGGTAAAAAAATTTCAATCGTTTGTAGGAAATTTATTTTATTTTCATTTATGACTTGCAGTCACGTAGCAATAAGCCTGAGCTACATACATTAATTAAATTTGGATATCATAACATGTTTTAACTGTTGCATCAACCAGTAGAGTTTCAGCTGTACAATTATTGTCTGTATATGGTTAATTATTTATTATCAGTATTTTACTTAGATTCTCTAATACGCCGCTGCAGCGTTGGTATAGCTATACAAGGAAGAGGGCCGTATTCTGCTCGGGTTCAAATCGTTACTCATAATATTATTCATGCCAGATTTTCTTAGACTGGCACCACTTCGTTCCAAACCTCAAAAACACGGTCATTTTCGCATTTCGCGTTTTGATGCTAACTTTACGTTTCTTCAGATGACATTTGTAATGTCATCTACCCAGTCTGAGTCTACAAAGTTCGCAATCTCTGTCTTAATACAATCGTAATAAGTTTATATACTTATGCGGGTCGGGCGGTTTAAAAATCCGTCAACTTCTGAAGGGGTGACAGATTAAGCTATAAGTTCAAAGAGTTTTACATAACTCTATTTTGCTCGCCATACAATCCCAGACAATCACAGACCTGTCAAACCTAAAGAGTTGATGTGTTGGCGTTGCAACGATATGCGCTGTAATCTGCTAGCCAGGCTATATTTGAAAATTATGCGACCCCCTCTCCTGCCTATGGGGTCAAAACAATTTACGGAGCGCCATAATTACGCGGATGTCATCTGTCAGAGTGACAGATCCCATGCAAAGAAATGATATTCCGCGGCAGTCCCCCAATTTATCTGACCCCTCTGCTGAGGAAAATTATAGCGTAATGTGTCAACCCAACACGCCCAAATTATGCGCGTATAATATAGCGCAATATGTCTAAGGCTTAATACTATCGTATTACGGCCGGTATACGCAGTACGCATGCGCGTGATTATGAGTAACGTTTTCTACTAACCCGTTCTTATCTCCCCGTTTTAACTATTATGAGTAAAACGGCTTGATTATAACGTTTGGTGTTTGGCTTCGATACCGCACTCTACTAGTTCAACACGCCATTTCCAAGAAATCATATTGTCAATTGAAGAGTACTGACAACGATACTACAGTATTACCTGTATTGGATTACTTTTTGTGTTGACTTACAAAATTGAATCCGTCTCTGTGCGTAGGTCTACCCCGAAGTATTTTGCTTCTTAGCTTTTGAAAGTACAATGGATACTATTTACCCCTATCGCCCGATCTTATAAGGTGTGTGGAGTGTTATTCGATTCAAACAGGAAATATATTTTCTATTCGTGTTTCGATGTAAACTGCGCTCGTGTGTATAATCTGTCTTCCGTGCTAGGCCTTCATCAAAATTTATTGGGTTTTCTAATGACCCGTTTGTAACAGGTTTTGGTGTTTTAAAACACACAAAGTTTTGTGTTTGCATTCCATACACGTCGGTTTTAATTAATAACTGAGTAAACATCAGGGAACATATCAACTAAAGGTTGGCTATTTGGGTTCTAATTATTGGTTGTAAGTTCTGATGTAGGTTTATACGAGAGAGCTTTTTTATCATTTAGAACGTTTTTCCTGTCCTTTCTAAAGAATCCAATATTTGTAGGATGCTGTATGGAAGGGTTTTTAAGGAAATCAAGGAGAGGAAATTCTGGGAAGGAAAAATATGAGGGGTGGGAAGGGGTCACTCTGTTCAGGAGTGACGGACGTGTGAATCCAGCAGTCCCGCTGCGGTGCAAGACGATGGGTCGAGAGCGACCAGTTGGAAAGGTCAAAGGGCCTCCCCAAACCGGCCTCTCCCGATCCGGCCCGCCACGCAGCTTGTGGACCGGCACATCCGCCGCCAAGATCTGAACACACCTCACCCGATAAACCCGGCATATAATATGATTAGTTAAAAATTGTAATTTTTTTTAAAACCTCTCATTAGCATTTAAATTTGTCCCCTTTATCGTTTGTAAGGAAATAATGATATTCTCAGTATCCGCCTAGTGAAAATCTACCGCTTAGAAACGAAACATTGCGTGGAATGGCTTTATTCGTGTTTTGTGACCAGATCTGAACACCCAGGTATTCCCAACCTTCTTACGCATCTTCTTCCCCTCACATCCCAATTATGGATGCCACAGTCCCGAAAACTGTTCCTGAAAATTCCACTTTTACGCTTTGACCTTAGGCCCTTATATAATATTTCTAAAAAAAATTCCGTCTGTTGTTTAAATGGTGTTCGTATTTAATGCCGACGCAGTAACACGTAGCCGTAATAGCGTTCAAACAGAAATATATCTACCTTTCCCACGGGAACGTGGAACGGCACATGGAATGGTTATTCACATTTTCTTTTCATTTCTCCCTTTCCGACATATTAAATATTATTTAATTTACTCAATACACTTCGAATACGACCGCCACTGAAGAGATAAACTAATAGAAATTTGCAGTGGGCGTGTCAGTGTGCCGGAAAAAAGCTCAATGTTGTTTTCTTATTTCTGTCAAACTTTTTCAAATATCGAAATAATTTCTTGCACTTAGTCTGATGGTTTTCTAAATTTGCGATATCAATTTTCTTTCAAATCGGTATGGATCACTCTTCACAATTTGTTCTTTCTTGTCTTCTTCACTTCTTATATTTTGAATCTATTAGTTGTTTCGAGATAATAGGATATGGTCCTCCCACAGCCGTTGTACCCACGAGATTCATAGGAGGGTCCATAAAGAGTCGGCGATGTGTGAATGCGGTTATGGTGCAGACCACCAAACATGTGGTCAATGCATGTCATGGCCCGCTGCATTCATTCAGCGGGATTGATGAGGTCCACAGGACGAGGTCCTAGACTGACTCACTGACCTAAATGTTACCCTCTGACCTATCCCCCAACATACGAAAGAAAAAAGTTATTTCGTGGCTACGGTCATTTGGCGACAACAGTTTTATTTCTAATCTACGTAGATCACACTTTATATTATCTGGGACCGCTGATTTAGCGGCTTGAGGCATTCGCCTTGTGCCGTCGTAAACTCGTGATCGTCTCGTCTGAAACACGTAAAATTTGATCGTTTCGCTTCCCGCTAGCCGTCGAGCTCATCTCTTTCCAGACGGTTCCGGCAACCTTGTTTATGGGGAATGCTCGCTGTTAGCTTTCGATTCACTTTTACCCAGCGACAGATAAGAGAAACGACGCGGCGTGCGTTGGTGCTCACGAGCTCACGAGCCCTCGCGTAGCTGTGCCCCTGGCATTAACAGCACGACGCGTCGTGGAGTTACATTTTAGACGTTTACAAATATCGTTGATTTTTGACGAAGAATGCGCAGAGCAAGAATTTGGCTAATTTCTTTATTGATTAGCATTTATATAAACTTTTCATAGACATAAATGGACCAAACCGAACGATTGGTACTGGACGAATGGACTGTAATTTTAACGAGGTAGAAATAATCAAACGATCTTGTTTATTTTTATTAATGAAGGAAACTTAGGAGTGGGAAAGGAGGCCTTTACCTTGTGAATGATGTTTTTTTTCCTTTGGAAATTCTTCTGTTTTCTTGAAGGTTTCGTGGGCAGTGTTATATTTTAAAGATATACATCTATTAGCCCAGTCATTGAAGGGAAAAAAAGACCCAATGTCGGAACTAATTCCCCGGAAGCTAAATTTTTCACAGATGTTAGAAGACCTTTAGACATGTATTTTTACAAAAGTCCCCGACTTTCCCCCTTGTGCTTCCTTCCCCACCCCCTCTTGAATATATTTTTCAAAGCCTTTCGGAATACGCTAATATCTCCTTAATGGTTTTATAAAATCATATTATTTATTTTTTGTTTAGTTTCTGATTAGTTATTCTAAAAAATTGTATTCTATCATTTTTGCGAGAAAAGCTATACAATCTCTACAATTTATTAGTAAAGGAAAAATATCAGTTTTTAAAATAGTATTTCAGAATATATTTGCACATAACTTTTTTCTGAGCCTGTTAACGAAAAAAAAAAATCAACAAAACTTGTAGACAATATTTTTAGCTATAAAATAATGTATATAATGATGGGTTTTAATTTATAATAACGCACGTAGGCTGTTAATAAGGAGCACGGCGCGCGGCGGCTCGAACGCGCAGCGGTTCGCGGCGCAGCGAGAAATTACAAAAACCTAAGGAAAGTAATGATCAATTCATGTGTTTGCTTTATTTTTATAACAAATTCGACTAACGTTGAAGAGTTTTATTGTTATTTACCATTTTTAGTTCGGAGGGGAGGGGGGTAATATAAATATTTTCCCCTGCCCAATGAAGCGCTTTCATTATCCACCAACCGCCGTGCCTCGGTCTGGCTAAACAGTCATATTATGTTGTATGATTGTTTGTAACTTATTATTTAAATAAAGGAATGTGGGAAATTTATGGGAATCAGTTTACGCGTCTTCAACAGTAACCCATATGCTCCATGGACATGAATATTCTCGGGCAAACAGAGCCTACACTTTAACAGCAGCGTCTCTTGTCCACGTAATGAGAGAAGAATACCAAGATATTGATGGGAAATTAAGACAAATAGAAAATATGTATCAAGATTTAGTTACGTGGAAAAAAGATATGGAGGAGGTTAATAATGATGACAATCTAAAAGAGACGATTCCATATACTGAAGCAAGTGAAGACAGGATTAAGGAATCATCGAGTAGGACTGCCAAGTTGTGGCTTTACCTTCTACATTGCATCGACCTCATGCTTAGATTTATATTTGCAGAGAAGTCCGGGAATCGGAAAATGCGCCTAAATACTATTGTTGATATGCTTCCATTTTTCCACCCGACAGGACATTTACCATACGCAAAATCAGCACATATGTACGTTCAAAGTATGTTGCAACTCGAATCAAGAATAACTAAAGAAGAATATAAACTATTAACTGAAAATAGGTACTTTACAATAAAAAGAAGCGACAGATATTGGTCCGGTACGTGGACGGACATGATCATCGAGCAGTGTCTCATGCGACCAATGAAGTCAGTAGGAGGTTTGACACTTGGGCGCGGAATCACTGACATCGCTTTGTCAAAGTGGAAACTTGGAACCACTTACTGCGTGAAAGTGCAAGAGAGCATTGGAGAATTCATCGGTATAGAATTTAATTTTACTGGGCAGCATGTTGAGCTGCGCGAATCACGGAAGAAAAGGGATGAGCTAGATATAGGAAAATATACATCGTGACTAGACAGCACAGCCCGTTCACCAAGCTCTCGGGGGAGCTGGTGTCTTTATCTTCAGGGTTTATTTCAGATAATAGTGTCAATTGTGATAACGCTTTTGAGGTGGGCCTGGCAGCTATGCAAAAAATGAAAGGATGTAATTTTGGAGATATACGATTGAAAAGGAAAGACATGGTGACTACCCAACAAGATTCAAATCCGCAACTGTTTGGACGAGACAAGTTGCAGTAAACCCCCAGCAGCTATTTAACAGAATACTGTGAGTATAGTGATAGTCCTAGCAAGCTTTAGGCCTACTTAGGATATGAATTGGCTTCAAGACCCCTTCTATTTATGATGAAGTCTCCTTTTGTAAAGGAACAAAATCATGCATGGCGAAAGTATTTAGCGAAAGTATTCATGACGAAGTTGATTTGGAAAATGCTGCAATAGTCATCGATGGGGGATACCTCCCACACTCTGTTGTTTGGCAAACTTAAACTACTTACTGAGACATCATTAAATCATACTCACGTTTCGTCCATACTAAATTTGGCAAACATTCTATTGTCGTTTTCGATGGATACCCTGAAGAACCAACTGTAAAATATGAAGAGCAAAAACGAAGGTCGGCTAACAACTCATCGTGCGATATTGAATTAAACTTCAATTCACGTTGTTTGACTAAGAAGGAAGCTTTCTTATCTAATAAGAAAAACAACAAAAATAATGATTGAAGCACTGTGTCATGAATTTAGTGAATCTGGTTTGAAAACAGTCACGGCCGCAGGTGATGTCGATATTGACATTGTACTAACAGGCATCAAACAACTCAACATCTTCTCAAAAGTGATTGTTGTTGACGAAGCAAAACGCGCAGCTGAGGCATTTCTGGAAAAAGATGCAACTGAAGAGAACTTGTTGCAAAATGGAGAAAAATTCGCTCTCGCCATGTATGGTCTTGGTAGCTACTCAAATTAAAACGAAGCTCGATACTATAAGTTTACCAGACTAACGACAAAATCAGCTTTTAAATCTAAATTTCACTTAGCAAAACTACCACCGACTTCAGAATCGTGTCATCAACATTTGTTGAGAGTTTATTTGCAAGTACAGTTTTGGTTAGGAAACAAACTAAACCCTATAGAGGTATGAAAATGGTGGAAAGAAGAAATTTTTGAAACCATTTGCTCCTGATGACCTTACTGTGGCTGCAGAAAATCTGGATTTACCTGCTCTGCCATGTGCTACAACCGTAACGGATTATCATGTCTGAACACACCCCAGTATGACGAATAAATGGAAGACTCTCTTGACTAGAAAATTATTTGAATATTTGCCTAATTTTGTCATAGATAATATTGATAAGTATATAATATAATTTACAAACTGTTTTGTCATTATAATATAACTTTATTTAAATAATAAGTTACAAACAATCATACAACATAATATGACTGTTTAGCCAGACCGCGGCACGGCGGTTGGTGAATAATGAAAGCGCTTCATTGGGCAGGGGAAAATATTTATATTACCCCCTCCCCTCCGAACTAAAAATGGTAAATAACAATAAAACTCTTCAACGTTAGACGAATTTGTTATAAAAATAAAGCAAACACATGAATTGATCATTACTTTCCTTAGGTTTTTGTAATTTCTCGCTGCGCCGCGAATCGCTGCGCGTTCGAGCCGCCGCGCGCCGTGCTCCTTATTAACAGCCTACGTGCCTTATTATAAAATAAAACCCATCATTATATACATTATTTTATAGCTAAAAATATTGTCTACAAGTTTTGTTGATTTATTTTTTTTCGTTGACAGGCTCAGAAAAAAGTTATGTGCAAATATATTCTGAAATACTATTTTAAAAACTGATATTTTTCCTTTACTAATAAATTGTAGAGATTGTATAGCTTTTCTCGCAAAAATGATAGAATACAATTTTTTAGAATAACTAATCAGAAACTAAACAAAAAATAAATAATATGATTTTATAAAACCATTAAGGAGATATTAGCGTATTCCGAAAGGCTTTGAAAAATATATTCAAGAGGGGGTGGGGAAGGAAGCACAAGGGGGAAAGTCGGGGACTTTTGTAAAAATACATGTCTAAAGGTCTTCTAATATCTGTGAAAAATTCAGCTTCCGGGGAATTAGTTCCTACACAAAACCTTCATTGACTGGGCTATATGCACCGTTCCACAGCACGAACTGTTTTGTGATCACAAACGATAATATTTAATGTATATTCACTTAGGGCTAACAATTTGCACTCTTTTACAAAGTTTTTATGATATAAATTATTACGAGGGGCGACAAAATATGCAACTATATGCGACGGCGACCAAATTTGAACATGAATACAAAAGACACTTGCTGTGGGCTTGTTTTTTCAAAAAGTGTTTTTTGCGAAGGTAAGAACACCTTTAGGAAATGGATCAAAACAGGGTAAAAGAGAATTTAGGTAGGAACTGGAATATTGGGATAATCATAAAAGTGTTTCAATATCAAACACCGAATTTAATATATTTAAAAAGTGTATTTTTAGTTTTCTTTTGTGTTATTATTTTCAATTTTGACACCTCTCTCGTCTTCCGGGCGTATTATTTGATGGTAGGTGTTCTCAGTATCAAATATTGCTTGAATTAGCTTTAAACTTATTTGGTGACTAGACCGGAATAGACAGGCACCTCCTTCCCTTCCTCACTCCGTTCATCCTAGGTACCCCAATTAGGGATGAGTTAAAATAAACTAGGCAATATATTGTGATGTTCTTTGTATGTTCATGTTGCCGTTTAATTCCGTTTATGCCAACGGTAATTTCACAAAATTAATACAGGGTTTTCCAATAAGAGGTGTTATTTTGAATAGCCCGCTATTTCGGTAGATGTTACTTTTGAAGCTGTCATTTTTTGACATTTGACAAGTAGAAACTACGCCATTAATAAAAATGGAACCATACACGCTTCAACAACGCATTGAAATTATTAAAATTCACTTGAGTGAATCAAATGCAAATCATCTTGAGTGATGAGGCCCATTTCCACCTCGGTGGCTTCGTCAACAAGCAAAATTGTCGCATCTGGGGCTCGGAAAACCCAAGAGTTATTGTTGAAAAGCCTCTCTATCCTCAACGTGTGACTGTTTGGTGCGGTTTATGGTCCGACGAAGTCATTGGACCTTACTTTTTCGAAAATGAGGCTGGAGCCACAGTTACGGTGAATGGATTGCGCTATCGAGAGATGATTAATGATTTTTTATGACCGGAATTGGATGGTATTGATCTGGACAACGTTTACTTTCAACAAGACGGCGCTACGTGCCACACAAGCAACGAAACCATTAATCTTTTACGATTGAATATCAAAATAAAACCTCTTATTGGAAAATCCTGTAGAATTAAAATCATTATTACCCCAATTACATACGTCAGAAGTCTATTAAGAGTACAAATAGACCATTCAAATTAATTTGGTTTGTTTTGTTCGCCTATAACGAATAAAAAATTTTGCCATTTGTTTTTGTTTATTTAAAAAAAACACGTTGCGTGTGAAGAAGCCAAACTTATCAGAAAATACCTTGTTATTTCTTGAATAATCTTTATTTATCGGAATAATTAGTTTTGTTACATACGCGTCAAAATGTCTACCACTTCGAATGGTAACTATTAATAATCAACACGCCATCCACAAAAATAAAAAGACTAGCGTCGAGTGCAATACAGGACCATGAATTTTTCATTTAATGTAAAGTTGCCGCCGGTAGATACCAACGGTTGATTGAAGTTTGTGGGGACTTACGACAATGGCTTTATAGCTGTCGTAAGGAACATTGAAAAGTAAATTAGCAAAAAACTCTCCCTCCCAGCGCGAAATTCCATAGACAGCTGTCAACGAGTTCAACACCGATTCTGCCGAAAAACCTGAAACATTTTTTTGTGCCATGATTGAATTTTTCAGTAGCGTCACTCGGCGAGTTGTGTATTTTGTTTATGGCTTTACTCCGCTCTAAATTAAAATTTTAATTTTAGGTCTGACAAGAACATAGCTGCTTTATTTATTATTCAGCCCAGGGGCAGGGCCGGCCCTATCCGGGCGCAATTGGAGCAGTCCGCTCCGGGCGCTGAATTGCTAAGGCGCTGATAATACCTATCAGTCCTAATACATCTCCCTTGATAATGTTTTTCATAAAAATGGCGCTGCACAAAAATACGAATCATCCTAATATTATTTTTTTTTGTGTTTACAATTTTAAGTGATTCCAATTTTTCTGTTCCTTGCTACCACCATACTAGGCTCATGTCCGTAATATAGTAGTCATAATGCTATAAATTACAATTTTCAGATTTACATAAATAGCATGTTGTAAAACAAAAAGTAATTAAACATGTACAAAATAAAATATACAAAATTACTTACAATATTAACATGTAGAAAAATAGCATTTTGTAAAACAAAAAATAATAGGTCTAATAAAACATAAGAAATAAGAAAGAGAAAAAAAAGAAAACATATTTAAGGAAAAATAAGTCTAGATACATATTTAGATATATATATATATATATATATATATATATATATATATATATATATATATATATATATATATAATACACAATTGAATATAAACTAAGAGATATAAATATTTTAGAGAAAGATATATTATTATTCACCAATTTTAGTATAAATTCTTGCTTGAATTACGATTTGAAATATTACAGTGATCAATTATTGTCACAATTGATTATTGTCGTATTGATAACAGTGATCACCTAAGCGTATAACGGTTTTGACAAGGGGCGCCAAAATTTGACGCGCGCCAGGCGCAGTTTGTCTGAGAGCCGGCCCTGCTCAGGGGCAGTACACCGAAATTCTATCGTATTGTTTTGTGTTTCGGTGATTATTTTTGCATGACGAATGAAATTTTGAATGATTTAGTAGTGTTGATTTGATATTCTTGTGGCGTGATGTCTTACCCGGCTTTTATTATTTGCGACTGAAATAATTATTATTACGGTACAAAGATTGCAAATTTAAGCGATACAACAGAACTGCCGATTTGGTGCGAACTCCGTGGTCGGGGGGTAAAGCTGTATGACTAACACCTGTGACTAACACCTCGAAGGTCGCGGGTTCTGATCCCGGCGTGCACAAATCAATGTTATTTTATTAATTTGTGTTATTTCACAATGTATTCATTCAAAATAATATATAGTATATTTATGGCACGTTCCAAAGCGGAAAATACTCTCATTATCGCCCTAATGTAAGATCGCTTGAATGAATTTAGCCGTATTTGGTGACTAGATCCGAATAGCCATCTTCTTCCCTAACTTCCTCTTCCCATTGTTCTTCCCCTCCCTACTACCTTCAGCCTCATAACGTACGCCAATTAGGGTTGCCAATGTTGCCATAGTCTCACTGACTCCAGACGGTTGGGAGCAGTTTGAACTCTTGTGCCGTCATCATATTTAGAAATATAAAACTGCGGCAGTTTATAGCTATTTCACAAGTTTAAAAAAAAAAAATTTATTATTATTATAAAGGATTATTATAGATTTTTTTCAAATAAACAAGAAAGGTGGTCCACCAAAGCTTCTATTTGGCTGCTTGTCTTGTAATACTGTGTTTTAATTAATAAGGAACATGGAGCATCCTTGTCTTGTAATACTGTGTCTCAATTAATAAGGAACATGGAGCATCCTTGTCTTGTAATACTGTGTCTCAATTAATAAGGAACATGGAGCATCCTTGTCTTGTAATACTGTGTCTCAATTAATAAGGAACATGGAGCATCATTTTTATACATAATACAGAAAGTGAACTGTCATAAAAAGTGAAAAAGTACAGTTTAGACTGAGCCAGACAGAATAAAATCTATCAATCTGGTGGACTGAACTATTACGAGTATATATGACGCATGACGCATGCAATGTATCTCGTCTAGAACGTGGCGCAGGCAAACCATCAAGTCTCGTGTTGTTTTCGTTTTTCATGTGTTTTTGTTTTGCCTTACTTATAAGATTATAACTTATAATAGGCCTAACATGTGACGAGTGGATGTGAAGGTGTTCACCGCAATCCGTGTAGTTTCGCACGTAATCGCAACGTGGCGCATGCCAAAAAATATCCGATTTAAAGTTGGCATCCAGCGTCAGGAGTATTAATCAGTTTTTACTTAGAATTCCTCACAAATGGAGACAAACCGTCCCCTGTGGCCGGGAAAACTTTTATTTCCCAGCGTTCAATTTTAATAAACGCGCGCTGCACGAAATGCTTAGCAGGCCCAATTGGCAAACTTATATTTATTATTTCTTTAACGCGTATTCAGAGATCTTAAATTTACCGATTTTCGTTGTTCCGTTGTTTCCAACGGTTTAAATTTTCGATAATACTAGAAAGGATTATAACAGAATGTCCGGAGGTAAAGTGCATAAACTTCGAAAGGTGGTTCTACATGATAGTACAAGTAAAAAAGAAGAATAACTTTTTTCGAAATTACAACATTTTAAGGTAGTTTCTAGGTAATAAACGTTGATTTGTTTGAACGGGGAAAATAATATTATTCTATGGAAAAATATTTTTTATGGGAAAAAAACGACGATTTTCTAAAAAAGTTATGTATCTTTTTAATTTTACCATCATGTAGAATCACCTCTTGAAGTTTTTGTCCTTACCCCCTGACACCCTGTACAGTAAAAAACACATAAATCTACTTCACCTTAGATCTTTTGCTGCTGTTCGCCTACTTTGTATAAAACTGAGGTGTTTTTTTTTAACAGCGACAAAATGTATTAAAAGTACTAATTTCTGTTGTGACTCCGTCTATTTATGTGTAACTCAGGTTCAATGAACTCTACTACTTGCATGGAAAATTCCACGGAATAAAGAAGTAAATAGAAGTGCCTTCCATGAAAATTTGAATGGAAACTATTTGAATTTCGTAAACACAGTTGTATTGAAAATTTAAGCCTCGATTGGGCAAATTACGAAGCACGCCCGCAAGGCATTTCTTGTGTTATTCTTTATTCTTTGGGGAATTTAGACAAGCAATTTAGGTAAAGTACCTACCTATAATATAATATTATTAACAGAAATTTATTTTAGTAGCCATTTTCAAACTTTTGGAACTGATTTGTCGAGAGATTAAGACTATCCATGATTTTTCACGGGTCTGCGCTTGTATTAAAATAGTTCTGTACCTACTTGATTTTAAATTCCGTAACTGGTTTTATGTGACTTGATATAAAAATTATCTGTTTCTGCTACTTATTTCGCTTCTGGTAGAATTTTATATGTTTCTAAGGAATGTCTTATAAGAAAATAATATCAACGTAACGATGTATTAATCATTTAAATGTTTCCCAATTCCTAATAGAAATCCATCCTCAGGGAATGGAATTTCAATTAAGGTAATTAATGGAATGAATGATAATTATGGAAAGAAATGTCACATAATAATGCATTTATTTAATCCAGTTTGTACAAAAAAAAATAACATTACAAATTGGGTTCTAGGTCGTTATAATTGAACAGTTTATACAATGTATTTGCAGTGACAAACACTTTGTAAGTGCATTGTAGGACATGAAAAACACATCGATCTTTTGATCAACTACATTTAGGAAGTACGTGGCTCTCCCCACGGGTGAGTTCATTAACAAATTGGTGCGGCTCGCTCTAAAATGATGAGAGGAGGTTGTAGACTCTGGTACACAGAAATTGAATTGTATTACGGTGATGCAAAGTACCTACATTTAATTGTTTATCGATTTACCGGACAGGTGGCGATTGTCCCGTAAAATTACGGTAATATTACCATTTACCGGTAACCGTTATATGAATTCCCACTTACGTTTTGAAACACCTGCCCTGTACATCAAATCCTTAGCTTTGGTGAAATAGAACATAACTCTGGCATTATATGTTAGACGTTTGGGCGCATTTGTTTTCATATGACATATTACGCTTTAAAGTGTTCCGGTCGAATTAAAATGACTCAAAAAGTTTTCTGCTAAGCAATTTCAAGCATTTTTGCAGCTCTACTGTGGTTTTTTTTTAAAAAAAAATTTTTTTTTTTTATTTAAAACAATATGTATAACACTTTTTTTATTTAACAAAATAGGTAGACCAACAAAGCTGTCACATGCCAGCTTGTCTGCAGGATCCACCTAATCAAAATATCTTAAGTCTATGTCTATATTTCTAACGAGTAATTGTAAATACATAATTTATCTAATGCACCTCACTAAAAACAAAGAGTTTGGGAATTTACATTAAGGTGTTCAAAGGTACATGGATTGACCATTTATTAACCACAGCTTTATGGTTTTAGGGCAGGGTCTCTCATTATTCACAATTTGTAAGTTTTTATTTAGTTTGTTGAAGATCACAGGTACCAAGTATTCAAGAGCAATATTTACTATTTACTATAAGTATTTCTTTTACATGTGAATACCGCACAAGAATCGCAACTGCCTAGCGCCAGTGGAACTATGGCATCTCCAATCGGGGCAGACATGTTGTGAGGCTAAACGGAGTTGAAATCGGAAGGAAATGGGATAGAGGTTATCAGTATCGCTCTAGTGAAAGACCGCCATTCAATGGCTTTAGCCGTGTTTGGTGTCTAGGTTAGCCAGGTACTTCCAAACTTTCTATTTTTATCTCATTCCCTTCCCCACTCCCTTTAGCCTCTCGATGTTTAACACGGAAGTATTTAGAATCATTGTCTGCACGTGTAAAAATGAGTATTGCTAATTTATTAAGAATCTCTTCAAATTATTCGTAATCCGGTTCGCATTTCGTCATTATAATATATTATCAAGGCAAATGCAGGTGCATGAACACGTGTTCCGAAGTATTAGAATTTTACTTAAAATTTATCGATAAACGACCTGCAATCCAGTTTTTAACCGGATTACGAATAATAATAATAATAATCGAGAGATTTTTAAAAAATCAGCAATATGAATTTTTCTCCGTGTGGTACTCACAATTTCGAAAATGTGAGCAACATAACATATAAATATAATACTGTATTCATTTAAAAAAAAATGAAAATACGGAAAATAAAAATATATTTTAAGAGATGTTTAGTAAATGTTCGCATTTGTGAAGTGCGCCTGGAGCGAATGCTCGGCGTTGCGCCATAAAATTCATTGTCCTGTGTAAATGAAATAAATTGATTTAATTATGCTGAGATTTATCCGTCACCAAACGTAATGAGCCGACGCACATGTTCTACCACGAGACCCGACAACATCGCCTTAGTTATATGAATATGAAATACATTTTAGCCAGACGTATTCCAAATGATTTATGTTAAATGGTCGTTAAATGTCACTTTTTATTTTATTTTAGGCTGTCCGATTAAAAATATGAATAATATTTTTAGTTTTAGAATTCTATAATTAGGTTTTATCTTCATTGACTCGCACCTTATATCAATTCAAAGATGGGTTCATATATTTAAATTTAACGCAATATAATTATGTAATATATGGATACAAATATATGTAGGCACCTAATTTGTATTGAAAAAAATAATCATAATAATTGGATATGTGTCTTTAAAAACTTTTCAATAAAATGACTTCTTCAAAATGGATGTTACTTACTAACGTAGACAGAGAGGACAGACCGCCAAACATCTCGGTCTTTGCACACATTTCTTGTCTTATTCACATTCTAACATCGACTCATACTTATTCTTCTGTTATTCCGTTTCTTGACATGGCCCGACTCAAGTATCGGGTTCACTGGATCGTGCCATGTCTTCCTTGGGCGACCCCGACGTCTTCTACCAAAATGGATGTGTATTTGGTATAGTTGTACTGCAAGTATTTTAGTTGTTTTTTTTTTTAATTATTGTTGTAGCTGTTTAGGCGATCAAATCCATTATCTATTCGTGTGGCCTAACCGCAGTTTGATATTGGAATTGAAATAATTGAATAAGAATTATATACATTAGTAATAAATTTTTTGATGTTTTTAAACATTATATAGCGCCGTTTAGTATTCAATCACCTCAGTGGCACTCTAGCGAGAACTCAGCGTAACATCCATTTACATTTTCATGTCGCCAGTAAGAGAACAGGACGTTTCTCTGCCTTCAACTACGGTGCAAGGTGATGGGTCGGGAGAACCCGGGCACCCCTGCTAAGTTACCAAACGTAGCGAACCGCTTGGGGTGACCTATGGTAGAATTATCGGATATCCAATAAATGGTTCCCGGGACGGCGGTACCCATACCCACCTCCCAAATTTTCCAAAACTCGTTCTTATGATGAACAGCGCGCATGTGGGACAAGCAATCGGCATTCGTATTTCATTCAATTCATATAATCCTGCCCTTCTTCAAGATCCCTTCCTTAACCCGGTTCACAACGTCGCCAACCGGATTGCCTTATAGCTCACATGGTCAAATAGCTCACAAAAAATGTAGGTATATCATTTTTAGACCGGTCAGTGACCGAGTTGGCATCGCGTCTGAGTCGTGAGTTTAATCCCTCGGCTGGCTAAGTCCTCCATCACGACACAAGCAACATTTTTTTCAAATTTTTTTCAGATTATTCGTAACCCGGGAATGTTTTTTTTTAAATGCTTACTTTGCTCAGTAAATTTATTTAATACAGGTACCCAGTCACTGTAATTTTCTCTTCATATCAGCAGAATAGTGCTTACAAACCCATGTAGTAACAATGATGCCATGCTTGATATTTTCCATTCTAATGAATTTATGAGCTGATTAATCAGTTCTGTTGGATAAATTTCACATTTTCAAAGTAAAAACTTTTATTTTGACGTGAAGCATTTTGCTCTGTAGTTTTTCATGTTTAATTTTCTACTCGTTTTATCAAAATTTTAAATAGATTTTTTGTGTTCTTCTAATGGCGACAGCAGAACTATTGTAGGATTTCTAAGTAGCGACATAATGTGCCAAAATTAATTTCATCTCGAATAGATCAACTCCCAGCGAAAAGAACCACAATTTTTAGACCAAACAAAATAATGTCTACTTGAGGACAAAACGCCGTTGTTTACTCATTGAAAATTTTTCGGGATCATATTTTATTTAAATTAAAATCAGGTGGAGATTATTATTACTCTCTTTCATCCATTTCCTCGTGGCGCCATAGTCCCACTGGCAGCGAATTGCGGAATTCTTGTGTGGTGTAAATAACATTATTTATATGGATTTAAAAATAAACTCAATTGTGTGTCAACACTGAGTACCATTTGACCAATTCGCTTAGAAACCAAATTGAATAATGTGACGTTTCAGAAAATTAAAAAAATAAAACAAAATTGCTATCGCTTGATACGCCATTAACCAGTGCCAAACGATCGCAACGTCCTTGATCATAATAATTGTTTTTATCGGTTGCATTGAAGTAGGAAATACGAAGAGAATATCACAAAAGAAAAGCCGGCAAGAAAATTATTTCCACTGTTTCAGTAAAAAATAAACTTGTGCAGAAAATGTTCAGACTAATGTTTGGGTATTAATTTATTATTATCTTCATCACAGTTCATGAAAACAAAATTGGCGATCATTGCCTTTTTGACGTTTGAACGCCCCCCGTTGAACGCCCATTTCGATCAACTTTTGATCAATTTGTATTCATCTGTCGAGCATAACGGTCGTGTTTTTATGCTTTTCATCTGATTAACGCAATTAATTAATTTTGTACCTTAATTTTCATCATTAATCAATCAGAATAACCCTACATTCAGAACTAGCAGATGTTTTTAATAGCACCTTAAGAACTTACAAAAAAGTATTTCACATTTAAAGAAAAAAATATTGTTTTTCTTTAGCTTTATTGTAAATTTTAGTCAATTTGAATAATAATACTATGTTTACACAGTAGAATAAAATTATTTTTTTAAACAAAATTATTATATTTGGTTTATTTAGAGGTATTTTATATCGTAAATTAATAATAAATAGATTAACAATTTAAAAATTATTTTTTTTTTACCCCCCCCTCCCCCCCCCCTCCTTATAAAAATATTTTATATTTTGACGAATATTAAAAAAAGTCGTAGGTCCGTTACACAATAAATTATGTTGTCTGTTTTGTAGATAGTAGTAGAGCTATTTTCATTTTCACCAAGCACCTTCTTTCAGTGTTACCAGAATAAATTAATTATTCACAATGAAGAATTAGGAAAGGTGTCGTAAATTAGGTCGCTTGCTAGACAGATACATCAAACGAACATGATACGTCTCTATTTATCTTCGTATGATGAATGCGTTTGTTATAATTGAATGTAATAAATTATCTATCTTCTGTCTTGGTATAAGTTGTAGAGATTTTTTGTAAGTTAGTTCTATAACTAACGCCATAATTAAGAGAAACAGGGGAGATGGGCCATGAGCCTTTATTAGTATGAAACTACACGCACAACGCGTGTCGCCAACGTCATTCGCCCAGCGGCCGGCTTTCTACCCCACCCCAAACGCATAACTTTCGCTTCTTTGGTAATCCGAACAGTTTGATCGTAGTAAGCGACATTCTGTACACTTCCATGGTACATCTTCCTCTGTTTCTATTATCTACTAGTTGTACATACGTATTCGTCGTAAATCATTCTTGTAAATAATGACGCATTCTTCACAAGAAAACGCTTTGTCTTTATTTTGACTAAAAACTATTATAATCAGGAACGAGTGTGTAGGACAGCCTGGAGGCTAACATCATATATGCACTCAAAATATCTCTGTTGTTAGAAACTAAAATTCTAACTGCTAGCCCACCACGGCTCTGAAACTGAAGGGTCAAACCTATATACTACCGACATCTGCCGGGTAAGTCTTTGACCTATAAGATCTATCTACACTAGGGCCACCTATATCTTGTAACTCGAACTATCACAGAATTTCTAATTTATTTTTCGGGCGTCTCCGACTTCTTCCACCATTTAAATCACTCTCTAAACACTCCTGACACTAACAAGAACAACCATTGAAATTTTCAGCGATGTAGGTGGACTATTTTACGAGTTTTGCGAGCTGAATTTGTATATATTAAGATTTTCTTGAGGTCGTCATTCTCATCTCACTGTTACTTTAGGTAAAACGCCAAACTTTGAGCCTACTTATAAATGAATACCCCCACTTAACCCCATTATAAAATGAACCCACTGATGATCCTCATAAATAATAATTATTATAATCTCGGGCCATTTAAGCAGGTACAGCAGCGCCTCTATCAGGGCTTTTGCTGAAACTAAAAGTAATATTTTACGATAATAAAGCAACGTAAAAATGTAACTGCCTGTATAAATATAGAAAACAGTTTTTACGATGCCCGGATAACATAACATTATAGGAGACATAAAAGTAGCTTGATCAGCTTTACAACGTAATGCCGCTTCTAAAGCCTACTAAAAACTACCCGACGGATACAACAAAAATTCATTACTCTTCGCAAAACGACCATGAGACTACTTATCTTAATTAATCAGGTTTAAAAAACAACATTTTCCACGAGTTTAAAACCATCTCAACTATTTTAATTTCCTTATAATGTCTTTATAACGTTATGAATCGGGATAGCGGAATAATAGTCAACCAGATAATAAAATTCCTTCTCTTTAGAAACCAATGTCGCCATTGACTTAATAATTTTTGGTTCTAGCCCATTTAGCTCGCGCTGTGTCTCTCTTACACTTGCCTGACATCGTATATCGTTATACCAGTTGACCAAAATGATTATTTAATAATGATGCTAAAACATCATTGTGAAATGATCATTCATTGCTGTGTTTGAAATTTAAGCAAAAAATAGTCTGACTTTTGGATCACGAAACACGCCCACATCACATTTCTTGTATTTCTTGAAGAGACCCTGGACAATCGGTTACACTTTTATACAGTTCTCTCGTTCCCTCTGTTTCATACTACACTATAAAGAAAATAAACTGTGTGTGTGTGTCCCGTTTAAAGCTCGTCAACGGTGAACTCATGTGAAAACTGCCCAGCTTTTTCCGTCAGCAATTTCCAGGCAAACGCAAATATTTCATACTAGAAGTATTTCATTTAACTGTCAAAAAAGAAAAATATTTTTTTATTTCATGTTTTCAAAATTCTCGAGCAAAAGGGTAGTAACACTGAAGCGATAAACCGATAGAAGTGTGTTGTGGGCTTGTTTCTATGCCCAAAGAAAAATTTCTGCCCATATTTTCATTACTGCTGAAGAAATGTATCAAATATTTTAAAATACCGGTATTCTTTCTTGAATAGATGATACATAATTTCTTTAGTGTCCCGGGCCTCGGGGTCGGAAGGTCTAAAATAAATTGACGACATTTGTTTTGTTTAAAATCAGTATGATCGTCTGGGTATTTTCTCTTCAGTGGGTAGTTACAACTAGTATCAGGTAAATAGCACGTATTCATTATACACTTTTCGTATAGGTTCTTAAGTCCTTCTATTAAGTCCTTAGAACTTTAGAGCTGTATACATTATGAATATTTTAAGGGAGTGAAAATTTATTAAACTTCAGTATTATTTAACAGTCTCAAGTTTTGGATCCACAGCATTATTTATGTAACCAAAATCACGCAGCACATTCGTGTTTTCGCAGGCGTATATTGCCCATTACTACCAGCACAATATTTTAGCTAAATCTGGATTACGGAAGGAGCCTAGGTCAATACGTTCCGTCTTGTTTTTCTTCAACCGACCTTAACATGTTTTCCTCGCATTCAAGCGCCAAGGAGAAAAGTATACTGACTATTTTTTCATTCGGCATTCGTAGTTACGTATTATCTTTTTAATTTATAGCTGGCCGAATGTGTAGACTTTATATAAGTGGTCGTCTTTGGTTAATTTATCTTTAAAACTTGCTCTTGTTTTTGAAAACTAAAGCTTTTTAAGCATGCTTGTTATTTTTAAATATTTGTATTTTATCATTATTATTTTTTTTTTCTCTACATACATTACAGTGTCTACCAAATTATTTACATTTGTATATATATATTTAAAACTGTTGTTAATGTGGTGTTTGTTTTATGCTGGGTGTAAGGTAGGTTTGAGTAGGTGACATATAATAAATAATATATATACATATTATAATTCTATAGATGCTTCGCTCCCTGCCTCCTTTTTATTTGAGATCTGATACCAACCCTGGCGTATGACAGTGAGGCATAGAACTGGCAGAGGAAGGATGAAATTAGGCTGATTGCTGTAGAAATGTGATCCCTGAGGCGTATGTGTCGTAAAATAATGTGTGACCGTATTAAATATCGGGAGATTCAGGAAGAAGTAACGAGCGAAGGTAAGTGTAAAGAATAAGGTTTAGCAAGAGACTCTTACGTGGTTTGGACACGAAGACCGACTAAACAAAGAAATGAAAAATGAGAGAATAATTTTTGGTGTTTTTTTTCCTATGAAAGAGTTGATTTATCGTGATCATTTTTTTGCTTAGGCCATGTTGGGCCTCTTTTAGCCAAGGTTTCGATCAGCGTTACAGTGTCCATCATCAGGGCAGATGTGTAGATAGTAGTGATTTGTGTGTTTATGTACATATGTAGAAATGATACCGTGTTGCGCACATTAATCTTTGTCGGGACAGTGTTTCAGTATGATAATTGAAATGAATGTGGTTTTCGGCGTTTAGTTTTGGTGTAGCCGTCAAGCTTCTACCGGATACTAAGAACTATTGGCTAAAATGAGGAATAGCAACACGGCACAATAATTAAAAAAATAATCATGATAATACTGTTGGCCGTGCAAATCTCAAATTATATTGGAAGAGTTTATTGGTTGGCCTTTCCTCTCAGAAATATTTTTTGTTGTAACGTTGTTTAATACGATCAACAATTGTAAATAATAATGTTGACGTATATAGATTGCCGTATATTACTTCTCTAGGTCTCTTACAAAAAGTTGACATGACAGGTAGAATTAATTTTATAGTCAAAGCGTCCAACATTTATTTTTTTAATACAGTTGATAGATGCTGACGAATTCTTGGTTTGTGTTACAATATTGCGTGAATTTGTCTAGATCGTGCTGAACCTCCATGAATTCAGTTCTTAAAAGTTATCCAAGATTAGATTATATGGCTTATATCTCGCCGGTTACGTGTTTTGAGCTAATTATAAAGGAAGTAGAATTTCTAGACTTACTTAGTTTTTTTGCTTAAAGATTACTGGAATTTAGTTATCCTTTGTGTTAAATGGAGTAGATTATTTACGTCCTTTTTACATTGGCCTTTGTTTTCAGCACCTATAAATTTTAACTCTCGAAGCCTTATCTTAATGCTTAGTGATAGCTTTCTGTTATTTTAATGCGTATCATCCAAACATTTCATTTAAATGTGTCTTGCACACTGTTTTAATTTTTTCACTGATTATTTTTCTTTACTCTGCTACGTGCATTTTCCACATCGGCACATTTTAAACGTAAGCATTGATGACTGTCATCTCGGTCAGTAGTAAATAACACTAATTCTATACTAAGGATGGATTGTTAATAACAGAACTTGAATGTGAGTTTAACGGAACTTGAATTTTTTACCTTTTTCAATTTGCAAGTTTACTTTGTGGGGTCATTTTAATTGAAATAAAATAAATAACTTTGTGTACACCACTATTTAATCAAGATGGATGGCCATGTTTCAAAACCAAAGGTTTCTTCATAAGGATAAACGTGTCTATCTTTTTTTATTAAATGGTTGTGTGTACAACGTTTTTTTAATTTTATTTGATCAATAACTATTAATATATTAAAGTGTTTCTTACCCAATTTTGGATGACCTCATAACATCTGTAACTCAATCGTTCGAAAGAAGCTTGACCTAGAATCCAATTATTATTAAGATTTCTTGTTCTTATACTTAAAACCACAAATCCAGATGTTATAATTGGGTATAATATCCTGTATCATGTTGGGTATAAAGAGTTCAGTCAAAATGCGATTCTGTTCATCTACACTTTTACTTCTAATATCAACAAAAAATAATTTGATATCACATTGAGATTTTTTCCTAGTATTAAAACAAAGACGTAAACTGATATTTTGTATTTTTCTTGTAATTCTCTTTTCACTTCTCTTCACATTCATTTGTGATATAGTTAATTATTTCTAGATACTAATATCCTTATTTTAGTTAAATCGAATCGGTATTGCAATAAATTTAAATTTTACTCTTTAGAAATGACGCATTTATGATTATTTTTCTCTGAAGCAGTACATGCGTCAACTTTTTACTGAGCCTTTTTTTTGTTTTTATTTTTAAGAAAGACAAACATTCCCGGGTTACGAATAACCTGACAATATTTGAAAATCTCCTACTACCACCACAGTAAGCGGAAAATATTGCTTTTGTTGTGATGGAGTACTTAGTCAGCCGAGGAATTGAGCGTGCGACGCCTGGGTGGGACCCAAACGCGATGCCAACTCAGCTACTGACCGGTCGTAATTATTTTCCTTTTTTGTAAAAGAAAGACAAAAATTTCCCTTTTACGAATAACCTGACAGTATTTGAAAATTTCCTTACAAATGAGCTTTAAATTGTTTAGAAAAATATTATCAGTGCGTAAAATTAAACGTGTATTTTCTCAAGAATTTAGAGAAGAATATCTAAATTTATCAACTTCATACGTCGAGCAGCTCGATTAATACTATGACTTAAGTTGTTTTCTCTTGGATTTTTAATCGAGAATTTACGATATCCTCGTGATATTCTAAAAATTTTCGCTGAATATATTATCAGCGAGCGCTAAATGCCGTGAAATTGGAATTGTCTTTACTCCATTGTTATTTAAGTATTTCCACTTGTAGTTAATTTGACCTTCCCGATTGATATTTTTAGGGTTAGATCTATGTTCTAAGAGTTGTGATCTGTAAAACAACAAACAACACTCGTGAAATATTTCGTAGGCCTGACTCGGTTTACTTTTCGCCGCAAAGTTGACTTTGATAATGATCTGCTTCAATAAATCTTTCACGCTATGTGATGTTCCTTGAAAAATCTCTTATGTTATTCATATGATATTCATTCGCGATCTACTGATTATATAATAGGATTTTTCTCATACATTTCGCCACACATTTCAAACGTACAGCGCCGGCTGTTGCAAATCAGAAGACCAGCAAGCGCTTGACACGCTGTCATTTGAAATTTATACCATTAATAATATGGATTTTTTTAAATGAAGTGAATGTCTATATCAAGTATAAAACGAACATGAAATATAATGCAAATTTAGTAGGAAAAAATTGCTTATCGAAACCCTTTTGACACTCGCCCTATTTGAACGATTTGTCCTTTAATTGATGGTCCGTGTTTGATTTTATGTTATAGATCCTTTTTTACAGACATGTTTTTGTTTATTACAAGATATTTTTCATCACGTCTTATTACTATGTATATCTTTTTAATGTCTTAAATATTGATCGCAATAGACTGAGTGCCTAAAATCAGTGTGATTTCTTAAAGTTTAATGCCATTCGTCTTTTACGGTTTATGGAAAGAATGAAGAATAACCTTACATAAATTAAATACCTCTGTTTTTTTTTTCTTTACATACATTTGTTAACATGTACTTGTTGGGTTATGTAATATAATGTGTATTTGTTGGATTAGCTGGAAGAAATAGGATTTAACCTATAAGCTATACCCTTTGTACTCTGTATTTTTGTGCAATAAATATGTTTTTGAATTTGAATTTGAAGCAAGACCTGATCGAATTGTCCATTGAATGAACAAAATCATTTCATCTTACATCACGTAATATTATTATATTACAAGTTTACGAGGTCTTTCAAAGGGATTCCGAATTGTATCAATACATCATGCTTTTGTCTATAAATTACAGGCTCTCGTTTCGTTGCTGGAATACAAATAGTCCCTAGAATAAGTATTATCATTTTCCCGGAGCTTTTCTTCTAAAATATCATATCTTAACGTTTTTATTTTTGAATTAACTACAGCCGTAAACATGAATAGTTTTGTATTTGAAGACGAAATGCCTGGACAAAGAAGGTTTATCAATACTACCTACCCACACAAACAGTTTTCAATTAAAATCATCAAAGATGTAACCTTGCAAATAAACTAAAGCTACCCACGGGTATATAAAAATAGGATATTTAAAAAGAAATGTATTGAAATCAAACTTATTAGGCACAAAAATTATCATGTTTAAAAAATACTGAAATCTATCTAAGGTGTTCATTCTTCTTACTCGTATCAGTTTGTCATACCCACATTTGCAGTTATATTTAATTACCATCACGTTCGCATTTGTATTATAATTTGCACACATGTCGTGATGTGATGACTTGGGGCCATTTTAAATATCGCACGAACTCCCTTGACCAAGATCTGTGACTTTCAATAATATTTCTCGCGGATCCATTTGCCCTCGATACCATTACCAACAGATCATATCCAACACCACATCAGTCATCGTCGTCGTAAATCTATTGGCATACATAAAGACCGTCATGGACCTTGACTATTTAATGCGAAATTGTGACAGGTTAACTAATAAATCTTTTTCTACTATTCTGCAAATTTCAATCATAAGTGTATATCCCAAGACAAAACCTTTGCACAGCCCTTGGCTGTTTTAGTATTTGAAAGGTATTCTCAGATTTTTGGCTATTGATGCTATTTTCTGGATATGTAAAGTGCCCTTGATGTAGTAAAACTGAAGCTCTAAAAATTAGCCCCGTATTGTTAGTAATCGGCTGAGTAAATTTTGTTTGCGTAATGCTGTTTCATCGGGTCGTTTAGCGTTCGTAAGAATATCGTCAAATCCACTGAATCCCTTCCTTTAATCTCTAAACATTTTGTGAGATATTTCTCCCACACGTCAAACACTCGTCAGTCTTATGCGATATTTCTCCCAGCCTGACATGGACTCATAAGTCATGCTATCTTGTATTTTAGTGGTGAGATATAAGATTTAAACAGTATTAGAAAGAGAAAACACACCTCGCTTCGTATTTGAATTTAAAAGTTTACCATGGACGCTTCCAAAATATTTAAATAATTCTTTACAACAGTTGAAAAATATTTGTCTAGGTTTGCAAATTTCTTAATACATATATTGATATATTATTTCTCATATAAAACGAAAACAAGTCAACTGAAAGTAATCTAATAATTCTGTCTAATTAAATGTTTTTTAGTTTCGTGTAAAGTGTTAGGTAATTACAGTTTTCACGATAAAAACCATCGATAAGCTTCTTTAAAAACTATGTTTTTACCAATGTATTAGTGGGTAAGTACTTTCATGTAAATTCCTACGTGGTTTTGTGCTTAACTGTATATCCCTGTCTGTTTCCTTTTTTGATTCTTCTTGTTTCTTCTACTTAACTTCCCTTTTTCCTATTTTTGTACTGTTTTGTATGAGAAATTTATAATTTTTATATCAAAATACCAATGTAAAATTGTACCTATTACCTCCCACCTATGTATTGTAAGTTCCTCTCGTCTTACAATAAGTTCATCGGGATTGCTTTAGCAATAAATAAAAATAATAATAAAAAATAAAAATACAATTTTTTTACATATTTCAAAATAACATCATTCAAAATTTTAATAATGTATCGATATGTAATATTAAAATCTGGAAGAGTTTTTAATCTGTTTTCAAAACAGTATGTTATTTTTAAATGTGTAAAAAAATTGCGAATTTATTTGGAAACGAATGTTATTCGAAATTATTTCCCGCGATATACGTTTTCTATTGCAAACATTGCTAAATACAGGTTGTCCGAGGGTAAAGTGCACTAACTTCGAGAGGTGATTCTTCTAGCGGTTCATCATTCCACATTAACATTTATGGATACGAGGAAGGTTGGGAAATACCTGGCTTAACAGATCTGGCCACCAAATCCAGCTACGAATCTGAATGGTGGTCTATTAACTGGGGCGATACTGAGAGTATTTTTAACTCTGGATACGTGCAAAGTAACGTGTGTATCATTTTAAAAAGGGTTTTAAACTCATGTAAGTCAACGAAAGCCCTCTCTAACAATCTATTACATTATCATGATTTATTTTGTATAAAACGAAGCCCCGTTTGGAATTTAAACGTACCTCGCACTTACTACTGAAAACGAAGACATAATTGGAAATGCAAGAAGTCCATTAGCTCGTATTTAGTTCCCAACTAACTCTTTCCCGGTGCATCGAATTCTTTGTAACTTTTTCAATTAGACGGGGGCCAAGTTGGTTTCTTTACTCTGCCCTGTCCTCAATATCGCGAGTGTTCTGTAATCCTATCTTATATACGCCAGTCCTCCGTACTTGCTTGCTTTGTGGGGTGTGACTCCACCGCACTCCACGCAGAAACTTATGTAAATCCCTTATCAGGGGTAGGTATAATTTAATTAGTTCGTATGAAACCACTAATTCATTTAAATATTTCGGTTTTCGGTACATTAATAGCTTCATCAGAAATGTTCAGGCAGTATAATATTATTTTCATTATCAACTAATATGCCTTAAACAGGCAATATATTTACTATCAACTACTTAATAAGATTTTTTACCGTTTTCTTTGTTGTACGAGGTGTCTAGGATAAAGTGCAGTAACTTCAGGAGGTGATTCTACGAATACGAGTAAAAATGTAACTTTTTCGAAATTCTATTTTTTTTTCGTGGTTGAAAATATCTGAGAAAATACTTTGTGAGCTGAAAATAGATTGACCTATAAATTACAAGTTGAAAAAACTGTGCAAGTTTCATCACGCCAGATGATTATGATGCTACTCGTACACCGTATTCTGCTTTGTTTTTACAATTTGCACTTATTTAAAAACAATCCTTCAGGTACACGCTGGAAAGTGCGCCGCAGGCTGATTATTTTTACATTAAATTTGTCAACATCGCTCGCTCTCCTTAGTTTGCCAACCACACCCAACATTAGAGTGTTCCTCCCGGGTTAGTGTGCTTCCAGGACATTCTGAGTTATTATCCAATCCTCGCGATGTCGTGTCCCGTGTATCGTCGGATAGGTACAGGGCGCATCGCTGGAGATAATTACATTCCATTACAAGAAGGCTTTTTCTCGCAATTTTCCCGCTCCAATGAAATTATTTTCTCATTTCCAGGTTTTAATTAGATTTCAAAATGCTTCTCTCGCTTTATAGGTCAAAAATTACAGACACTTTTTCGTGTAAAAATATGTGGTAAAGAAAATACCACCTCATGTCGCTTACTTTTTTAGGTATTTAGAGGTAACAGGACAATTGCCCCTAGTACGACTCCCCGGTGGTTGTGTTGTATTGTTTGTTGTGCCTGGGAAATTATTATTTTAACTTCTTGCGGAGTTTTTAAAGGGGAAAGTATGAATAAATGTGGTTCTGCATTATAGACGTATAAGTACTTCTTAATACATATAAATGTTATGTCTTCAACACCAGTTCAACCTTTAACTTATTTTGCCTACGTAATCTTTAATCAGGTGTCTACAGTTTGTCGCACTTAATTTGCTACTGCAGTTATATGCAGTTCCAAACTGAAAAAAAACCTTTGTCATAATACTCTATCGCAAGCTGGTTGACCATTTCCCCAAAGCAGATAAGGATGTATAGCGGAAGATTCGCTATACATCCTTATCTGCTTCCAACCACGCCGCTGTCTTCTCTTTGTCATAACTTCTTACGACCAAATCTACCTCCCTCTTTGCTACATAGGTGCTATGTTATATAATACTACACATATTATATAATACTTTTTCTACTCGAGCAAGGTGATTCAACTTTATTTTATATCCATGATAGTCCTGGTTCGATCGTGACCTACCAGATCATTGTAACCTGCTCACAAACCATCAATGAGTGTTTACTTTCGATCTTCAGTGTGGCGAGCGATCATTTATGTATAAATTTAGGAGATAGTAGATACTTGACATCTAAAACAGGCTATCATTTACCTTCTACCTACCTACCTACATACTTCAAACGAATTAACGCGATCATAGATGGGTGACGGGTACTCGGTTCTTGGTTACGACGATACTTTCGACTTGAAGAGGCCGGCCGCGGCGGTGGGCAGCGCGCGCATCGATCTCTCTTTTCTTCTATGGCATTTTTTCCAACCCGATCAAAGAGCGGGTATTCTCGACCCTATCACCTCGCCATTGGGTCGTGTATCCTAGACGGTGCAAATACGTAACACTGCCCGCCTTCGCAAGATTTTCTATAAAATGAAATCGGATTTTAAAACGTAGTTTGTTCAGTTACTACTCTACGCTTGGACTTGAAAATAAAAATTAATTCACAAAATTGTATTAATTGCTTCATCGTCATAAAATTTGTACCTCTGAGACCCCTTACAAAATTCAACGCATGCATTCATTTTACTATCTAGCTGTAAACATCTTTTCCTTCATATCAATTTCATTTAAATTCACAAATAAAACACGAGAAAACCCCTCGTATTATGCTTACAGTACAATCTTGGTTCCAGCTGCCTGCTCCGTGTTATCCTGCAATACTCTCTTTCTTCCTGTTTCCTTATTTCCCCCGTCCCCCTTGTCCCCCCTATTTCTTCCTGTATAATCCCATATTGCTGCACATTCCCTTCCCTGTCACTTACATCAAATAGCCATTTGAAGCAGCCACGTCTGGTTGGCTCAAGCGCTGAAGTTAAAGCTCTGCACCAACATTGGAGAAGAAACTCGGATTTCGCACAAACAAAGATTGCTATTTTCTGTATTTTCAAATAAGGATCGCGTGTTCGATTCGCTTGCGGATTATGGCTAAACGTTCCCGAATTATTTCAGTAGCAAAAAATATTCAGAACATTGTTATTATTGTGCTGTACATAATAATTATTTCGTTCTTTTATTTTTTGATACTCTAAAAATATGAGTTCATGTTTGTACATATAAAATCAATACATGCAGTGAAATTAGTCTGGTGTTGCCAGATTTAGTTATTGAAGAATAATGTGTAATATACTAGCGCACACCCGTGAAAAAAACACGAGTAAGTTTGAATTCTTTCAAAATCAGTTACAATTAAAATAATTTTCTCTAAAAAATATTCAATATTAAATAGGTTTTTATAGTTCGTCTGCATTCTACACGCATAGTTCAAATTTTGAAACTGACACTTAAATTCGAAGCAAATTTGAGTACATTGAACCAGAGTTACGCAGGTCGTACAGACAACCGATTTTACTATTTATCCTATTCATACATTTTTTGTTTGTATAGATATATTTAAGTTCTGCCAGACTCAATTTAATTATATTTAGTTAAACTTAAATAAATAAATAAAAATATCAGAGAATAATGTTGTTCAAACGTTCTTTATGATCGTAAATGCGCTTCGCTAATCATAATCACCAACCTAACCTATAAACTTTAAACATATGTTCATTAAAAATAATTCTCTTTTGTAAAATTCAGATAAAATGAACTTTGACATAACACAGCGTATATAAAGCACGAGCTTTAAACTCTCTGAAAGTTTTACAAAAGTGTTTGACGTGTCAGCTCACTGGTACTGCCGCGGTATCTCAGCGCCCAATCTTCCGTGTAGCTTCATAAAACTGAACGAATTTCATAACCGTCATATCCCCCGCTGCATTACCGCTTACAGTAGCACGGAATGCGCTGGAAGTTCACCCGCTGACGTATTACGTCAGGGTGCATAACGTCGAAGAGCTTCGAACCCACGGCTGTTGATCCGCAATAGGTTAACCGCCCTGGCAGTGACGAGGGCGGGGGCGGCGACTGCGCGGACGGGGAACCAACCGCCCTAGCGTTTCTCTACCCCGACTGCTTACCACATATTTTGAAACTGAAATTCCACCGGATGCTTTATGCTTTCGGTGGATTGCGGTCGAGAATGATACGCCGTAATGGTCACGATATAATATCCAAACGTTGTAATGGTCACGAAGTTAATATTGAAACGTTGTAATGACCGCGGTATTGTATGCAAATCTTGCAATAGCCACGAGCTTGTGAGATTCTGAATCGGACTTTATAGGTAACTTAATGGGTCATAATGTATTGCTAAACAAGTTATAAGCTCATATTTTATCACGCGACATTGCTAGAGTAAACGGAGGGCGTAGTGTGAATTTGAGCGGAAATATTCCAAAGGTCTGAAATCAAAGCTCGTTTACTTGAAGATTTTGAGAAGATGATGCATGGAAAGGTGTGTTCAGAAGTTTTTATGTGAATACCGCATATGAGTCTCTACTGCTGCCAACCGTCAGGAGCTAGTGAGACTATTGCATACCCAATTGGGGTATGTTGTGAGGTTGAAGGTAGTAGGGAAGGGAAGGAGATGGGGGAGATGAAGGTAGGAGAAGAACCTGGCTGTTTAAATTTGGTCACCATATCACTCAAGTCATTTGAAACAAGTTTAAACAACGTTTGAAATCTGAACGGTAGTCCTACACCAGGGCGATCCTGAGACTCTGATAGTATCTTCCACTCTGAAAAATATTAATATTAATTTAATAAATATTTAATTAAAATAAAATTATTACATAAACACACCAATTTTTTTTAGCCGCTTATGTATAAGCCACTTTTTAACCACGAACAGTTTGTAATATGGTATCATTTTGGATGGCGTCATGACTGTTTCATTATTTGGAAGAATGTACTAGGTTTTCATTTTTTTTACGTATATTTTTTTAGTTATAAAATTTAACATTTTATATCAAGTTGAACATTTTGAAACCTTTATAATAAATATTGTTTTGTGTTACCGATAAATTTGTCTTAAGGAAGTTTAAAATTGTTGCAGCTTCTCGTAGAATAGCCATGGACTCTACTATTAATACTAACACTTTTTAAAATATAATCTGGTAACATTTTATTTTTGACTTGTATATAAATACTAGGATATTATAGACCCATTGTTGAACACACTTAAAATATTGAGTTACCATTGCATTGTTTTTATCCTAGCATATCTGCTACAGGACAATGTAGACCTCATACCTCTGTTCTGAATTATTTCCATTATTTTAACTTGCGTTTTATTGCTCAAAAAAATGACAGTTGTGCAGTAGTTCAGGTGGGATGCTACAGTGGTGTTGTGGACCAATTTCCTTGTTTTAAGGTCTAATGTTCCCCTATATATATCATTATACTCGCTTATTTTTAATTTTCCAGATGATTATTTAATTCAAGGATTCATTCATCATTCATCGGATCAGAAATCATTCTTATTTATTCCCCTTAGTAAAAAGTGCATTAATTATCCACGTTCCGTCCGCCCTGATTAAATCGATTCAAAATTCGCCTGTCAATGAACTTATTTGATGGTGCACTCATGACATCAACCCCTATTCCGGCTTCCGTAATCTCCAGTCCTCCACTACCCTCCCGCCCTAGCGGCTGCGGGCGGGGGCGATGGTCTCTCTTCCTTTGTCTGCAGCGGCTCCAGGGTCGACAGCCGCCCTCGTGCTCCCGCCCTCAGTCAGACTTGCATAATCCTCGCTACGCGACCGGAGAGTAAGGAACGGTACAGAACTGGATCGGCCAGAGGTACTGGACTTAACTTGGCTTTGTACCACCCTAATTTTCTAGCGCTAGGATTCTATTATTACTTTTAAATCTTTACATCACCCCCATTTGAAACCTTTTTGCAAAATTATTATAACTATAAATTATATATAGGGTAATAGCAAATAGGAGTTAGTATATAAAGAAGGTAATTTTAATACTGTCAAGCTGTTTTTTGCTGCTTCGCTTGTCCTTTTAACGCCGTGCCATTTCTTTACTTTGTTTTTAGCCATTTTATTAGAATGTATACATTACGTCAACTAGTGTTGGTTCTTAACCTTCTTCAGGAAAGTATAAGCAATTCGACAAACGTTATAAAGGTGCTGTCCTAAAGGTTAAGATATAACCGAAACTAGTTGACGTGATATGTAAATTCTAATAAAAACAAACTTTAGTAACTTTTCATTAATGTCACTTATTGATGTTGATTACTTATTCAGTAAATAATTGATGAAACTTATAATGTGTAGGTAGACTACCTCAATTAACAACTTGTATATTGAGTAAAAATCTTGTCATAGAATATTAATATCAAAACTAAACTAAAACTTTTCACTTCAGAATTTAGATCTAAACTATGAAAATGAACAGAGTAATTGAAATTCAATAGAAACCAAATTGATTTCAAGTTTTAAAAAAACCTTTCATCGGGTAGGAGGAAAGGGCGTTGCACTCAAGTGCACCTCAGAACGCGATAGGTTACAAACACTGTTATACGTTTTGAAATACTCTTGTGTGTAGCCTTTTGGTTAGTGGTTATTTGGGACCGACCGAGCTCTTCCGCCTATCCCACATCCCGCCTAACCCCGTGGCGGCGCGTTGCCCCCGCTTTGTCCGCCCCACGACCTGGCCGCGGTCGACGGCCGCCCCCACTTCCTGCAGCCCTGTGCTGCAAGCTGCGATGCTTCTTACTGTAACAGTGAACTATCTGTAGATTCTTCTGAATATAGATTTCATTCTTTTTACATATCATTTCAGTTCTTTACGTTTTTCAGACTTATACTGAATCAAGGGAAATTATACCAGAGCCATTTTCTCGCTAAACCCGGAAAATAACGTACATAATATAAAACTTCCGAGCTTATTCCTTTACTCGGTACCATCTGTTTTAATGGTCGTGATTTGGTTGCATGAATCATTGCTGAATCCAAAATATCTTTAACCGTGCTTTGTGGCATCAGATCCAAATAATATTTTTCAATTAACACAGAATCGTGACAAAGATAAATCGCCTTGTTCAATTGCAGGGCCGGGCAGGGAGGGCGTTAAATCATAAAGAGATAAGCGGTTGGAGGATGTAGTAGGAGGGTAGGGTACGGAAGAAAGGTCGCCGGGGCGGATGGGCGGCTCGGGCGGCTTTGGGCGGCCCGCCCGGGTTGCCGCCCCAAAGCGCCAATGCTGCAAGGCTAAGAACCCGAGATGCTTGGATGATCGACATCTCGGTAACGAGCTTGCGTCAAATTGCTTCGTTTTATTATGCTGCATATTTCAGCCGTCTGCTCTTTCAGGAACCCCGTGCTGCTGCTTGCCGTGTATAATTAATAATAATATGTTTGTCTACATTAGGAAGACATCTACGAACTTTAGATAGATAGGTGGTGTGTCAGTGGTCCCTCTGCAGTTTTCACTGCATTCAGAAAGCGAAAGAGTTGTCACGTATAAAAATTAGTTTACCCAAAATAACAAAAAAAAGTTTATAAAAAAGGTTTTGCTCTCGTGTCTCAAATAAAATTTCAAATCACAATAAAAGAATAAACGTTCGTATTGTGTTTTTTTAACTTTGTTAGTACCTTTGCAAGTTATTATTAAAAAAGGTTTCCTACTAGCTTACACCATGGTTTATACTGTAAAGTTCTGTCACAAAATAAATTAGGGGACTTAGTAGGATGAATTTCAAAGTGACAGGCCTGACAACTGTCGGGTAGAGACTGCAGCGAAATTTGAATAATTCAACAACCATCTCCTATGAACTGTGTTGAACTTAGATTAAATAAATTAAATTTGTTTTTCTTGCAATCTTAAGTCGTAATAATATGTTTTTATTTCCTTACGGTTGAGTTATTGAACTTTTCTCCAACCTTTTTACATTTTACGACTTACAAAACTATTGTGTTCAAAGACAGGGGTACCTGAGAAAAGTTGAGCCTTAACCTCACGTTCTTAATTGGATACCGCGAAAACGTACACCTTGTTTTATGCCACCATTAGCAGACACAGAAATAATAAGGATCTGCGAAAATTCTTAATGTACAAATCTCTCTGACAGATACGTGATACTAAAATAGTGCTTCTCTGTTGCTATATTACTAAATATTATTTTTAATGATAAACTAATTATTATAAGGCAAGGTTTTATATGCAAAGCACAAAGGATAACAAATTATTATAAGCAATAATTAGTCGCCCGAAAAATGATAACGTGAAAAAAATGTAATAAGCAGTAATTGTTGATTGAAGTACTAGTACATATTGAATTATTCGGCGTGTTGGAAATAAGCCGACGTAGCTCAGTGGTCCAGAACACCTGACCGGACATCAGAAGGTGCGGGTTCAATTCCCGTCGGCGGCGTTTATTTTTACTTGGGAGATATTTTCAATTTGTATGGATTTTTCGGGCGACTAATTATTGCTTATAATAATTTGTTACCAACTTATACATAATATAAGTATAAGACGGTTCCGGTTGGCGTGGCTTTGTTTTTTTTTAAATAAAAATCGACAGTTTTATTCCAAAATTGATGAAATTTTGAAAAAGAAAACAAAAGGAACGTCACTGTCTACTCGAGATTTTGGAAAACCACCGCACCCCCCTTTGTACCTCTTAAATCAAAATTGTACACACTTGACGTCCAAAATAACAGGAATATAATAATACTGTCTGCATTTGATTTGCTCTAGTGTGCTTCGGATCATTATTTAATTTTTATAGTTAAAATCTTCAAACAGTATGAGTAAGTTCGATTAATTATTAATCGAACACGTACACTGCACAATGTTCATATAAACTCGCGCGTAACCACAACTATTTTTGGTAATCGCTGTACAAACTTTAGAAAATACCATTTTAGTAATTTAATTGGTGTTAACTGACCCAATTACATTCCTCGTCGACGCCCTATTCAAACGGGGTTACTTATCTCGCTGCCCTATCAATGAAAACTCACAAAGTAGAGGACTACCTAAGACTTTCAGCTGTAGTATGCCTTCACGCTTGAGTTCTATCGCATTCCGTGCCAGTCCGACCACTGCTACTGGTGTAAACCTCCCCTACCTAATAGCGCTTGCATCTGGGGCCATTGGGTCATGAATCATGATTTACGATATCGGTAATCACACGGAAAGATCAAGAAGCTAGGTATAGATATTGCGATCATTATTTTCATGTTCGGTCATTGATACCAAGTATTTTCAAAAGCGTTCGGAAAAATTATAAATTGTTACAAAATTTTATTCATTATAACAGATGGAACAAATACAAAATGTAAGTATTTAGTATTGAATACCTTATAATGTAAGTTGTTATAATCCGGCTTAACACGAGTTGTTGACAAATTTAAAAGTGTCAGTATTTATTTATTACTTAATTTACGCCATTTTTATGGGCTTTTACATAGTAAAAATTATGTATTAATAAGTATATAATTATTATAAAAAACTAAACTGCTTCATTAAAAATCTTTTATACTTGTTAAGTTATAAATTGAAAATGTCCATTGACTCGGTATAATTATTTCCCTCCGTCAGTATTCTGGGCAATGAGGAATACATGTGGTAGTACCAGAATTTCTGCAATGAAATAAATTCCGACTTCGAGTATTACGTAGTGGAATCCGAAAGCTTATCAATCCAAGCAAGTCAGTGAAAATCCTTCTGTCAGATTATTTAAGCATATGAAAAAAATGCAAATACTGCAAAATAAAGCAATGCGAATAATACTTAAGCGCAACATATACACACGGATAAGAGACATGTTAAAGGAGCTGAATATTTTGACGGTGAAGCAAACTGTGTATTTGAATGTACTTATTTTTATACATAAAATTAACTTAGGGATGATGTCTAAGGAACTGAAAAGAAAAATAAATTACAATAACGAGATACACGGACACGGGACGAGAAATTCTAAGCAAATTAGATTGCCAACAAGAAAAAAAACAAGCACCCAAAAATCTCTGATGTACCAGGCCGTTCAACTCTATAACAAAATCCCGAAGGAAATTGCAGTGATAGAAAATATTAATAAGTTCAAAAATGAATTAAGAAAATATGTCTATCTCAATTATTAATGTTTCTTTTTTTGCGACTTTATTGAAATATTTAAAGAAAGATTATGTTTGCCAAACAATGTACATGTTTATATGTTTATAAAACTATTAGCACACACGAAGATGTGAGCTAACTTAAGATTAATAAATAAAATAAGTAAATATTCATTTCATTTAATAGAATGTTCCACAAAATTCCAGGAATACCCATTTTTAAACACAGAAAACGTAAGATTTATTTTTATTCTTTCAATAACCTGAACATGAATATACAGCGTTAACCTATCATTAAATTTGTTTTGTCTATTTGCTGTTAAATAGTAAATGTAGGAACTCCATTGCTAACGATGAAAATTACCTTGTAAAATGGAAATAGTTGCGTTAATCTCGAAATTCCACACTGAAAAATACGTACAAATTTCATGACGCTAGAGCTCATCGTTAGAGATTTTCTGCTTTATAGTTTGAGTCTAATTATGTACATTAAATTTATTCAATACTTTATACCTATTTATGCGTTAATTTCTCACACTTGTAACGATTTGTATTCCGCACTGCGTCACTGAGATTAAATTAATGATGATCTACCTACTGAAATGTAGGTTCGTATCTTGGGGTTGGCGGGGTACGTTACCCCTAATCTCGCGGTCATCCCTTGCCCTCCTCAACTCTGCGCGAGATATCAGCGGGTCATTCACCCCTCCCAGGTGTGGCAGGTAGTGTAGATACGTAGATACCCACCTGTCCTGGCTACCAATTATATAACCACGGGAAAAGTCCCACCAAAGTAGATACCCGCACTGTAATTTTGTTATTCTCCTGACTAGTGTTTCTGCGAGTCCGTAAATTACATTACTATCGTATATCTAGATCCTTGTTCGTCTGCTCTATGAAACTTTTTTCGATAATTATTACTCGTACATCTTGTCTTTGTACTAAACAATAACGAAATCTAAACTACCCAAAGTTTTATTAAGCCTTTTTATTTCTTTTGGACATCCTCAGTAAATTTAACTACAAGTTTATGTAGTTATAAATTAAATTATACATATTACGTATGTCCATAATATGTCTTGTTAATTTCGTTTGGAATGAAAATTCTTCTAATGATGTAGGTGGGAGTATTGATAGCAAAGAATACTAAATAGGAAGATTGACAACAAAGAATACTAAATAGGAAGATTGATAACAAAGAATACTAAATAGGAAGATTGATAACAAAGAATACTAAATAGTTTTTCGATTTCGTTATTCTTATTTTAATTTAAGTAGTTTTATTTCCGTACCGAACTCCCCGACAGGGCGGTAAGTTATTTTTATCTAGACCAAAAGTCTCTGTGTGAAAACTAATATGATGTTTTTAAATTATTAACGTTTTTTTTACATAGTTCAGCATATTTCTACAATTAAAATAATATAAGATACTCTCATTATGGCCCTGGGGAGAGAAAACCATTTAGAATCCAAACGTTGCTTTCAATGGCATTATCTGTTTTATGGCAAATTTAATTTTAAAACCAATAAGAGTCCGATACAATCGTAATTTATTTTCTAAATGTAGAAAAATTTAACAAAATCTTTAATTAAATTCTTGATCATTTCCAAGAATTCGATTCAACAAGTTTTCGACTCATCTTTGCGGAAATTGAGAGATTTTATCATCTCGTCTCTGCCTTATATATGTCAACATTTACACTTTTAACGAATTCGATATTCGTTCGAAATGCGTTTGAACATTATCATTCATTATATATTCTTAAAGAATCATTCAAATGTCGCAACATTTCTACATACTTATTTATATTTGGAAGTCTGTCGTTTTTATCTTCAATCTAAGATTATTATCAGCAAGCTTTTCTCTACTTCCTATAAATATAATATGCACGTATTATAAACCTTCTGGAAGAAATTTTCTAAATGCTAGTGAAAACTTTATCAAAATCCGTTGCGTAGTTTAGAAGAACTATTTGGAGATGCTCAACTCATTTGATTTATATGAGAATTAATTTCAATCTCCTGTTAGCAATTTTCATTATTTTCACGAAAACGTATTATTTTTATATATTTGTAATAAGCATTAACTTTGTGGCTCGCCATAATTGACAATAAAAATATATAAATTTGTTTTAGACCACTTTAATTTTAATTACACTCTACGGGTTTCGGAAGCACCCTTCCTTCGTCAAGAGAATATTAAAACGAGAGTTTTAAAGTGGTCTAAAACGAATTTATATATTTTTATTGTATTATTTTTATCTTGGGTTAGCTGACTTTTTTGCTGAACAAATGTCGTGTTTTAGGACACTAGTGTTAAATGTAATTATTTGTCCATTTATTTCACGTTTCCATTCAAGTTATACTAATCAAACAGAAGATAACACAATGCTAATCGTGTCTTGAATAATACTGTTGAATATCTGTCTCTTCGTGCATCTTTGTGCAAGTATCATAATTAACAATATTTTAATTATATAATACATTGCACTATCACGGCACTTTTACCAACCATTGGTATATTATATTTAGATGAGACATAAAGCGAAAAACTAGGTTCCGCTTTTTTACCTCCAACTCTCAAACCGCAGTGCTCTAACTAAAACTATCGAATCTGGTTTAAGGGCACCGCTTAACGCGTTTTAATAGTGGAAAAGGTTCGACGAGATATTAGTACGCAGTAGCGCTTCTATTGTAGCTCTATGGTACCAACACGTAAAACTAGCAATGTCATACGAAACATTATAAACGAAACTGGAAGCGTTCCGAATGAAAACGCTTTAAAAGTATTAGTATTGCCATGTTTATATTTTATCGTTTTATTCATTACCTTTTGGTAGTTTTCAACGGAATACGCGGAATAAAAATAATTTAGATGTGTCCCGTGATATTGCTTCTATCACGCATTTCCTTGAGTTACTCCTACGAGATTTCTGTTTTTCTGGCCTAGATTTAGAAGTTTCGTGCATACGAACGGTCCTACCTCATTAGTCCTAAACACAATTAAGTTAATGGCACACAACAAGACTTAATTCATTCGTTCAGCCCCCTCTCCTGGTCCCGACAATAGATCGAGCCAGAAAAAATATTTTCTAGAATGTTCCATTCACAACGTAGTCTTATCATTGCCAGACATACCCAGAATACTATCATAATTTTTATACAAGCTAACGCCTGAGTCTCTTCAAAATAAAAACAAACCTTTCACGATTTCCCTGAGCAAACATATGTACACAATTTTGATCAGATCAATCATTTTTTTCGCGAAAAGTATTTTGTTCTTGGAAATTTTTATTTTCATCTTATTCAGGGGATATTCTGTAAAAGAGAGAATGTTTGCCAATTGGAAACGTCACATTGGATTTACGCAGAGAATTTTAGGTAGAAACTACTCAAATCTTATGTGCGCATATTCACATGGAAAAGTATTTGAAATATTCAAGCATTTGAGTAACACGCAGATTCCTCGCTGAGATTTAACATCTGAGAAATTCTTCCGATAGCGAAAAAGTTTTTTTACTTGTAGTATTGCTTGTATACATGTTTATGTTGGTTTAAGTGTGTTATGAGCTATCAGCGTATCTATGAATATTTTGTAAAATAAATATACTAAAATATTAGGATTACCAGATATCTTCCATTATATTGAAGCTTTATTTACGTGAACATATTATTAAACTGCCTAAAAGCATTGTATAACATCAAAATTTCCCCTTACACTATTTGTTTTATTTCAATTTACCGTCGAATTCTTTGGGCTTATTTCGTTACTTTGTTTTTCATATTATTTACGCATTCTTACTAAAACTTTGGAGTAGCATTGTGCAAAATATAATTACAAGAATAAAATAAATAACATTTACAAAGTAGATTTCTTCTATTATTTTACAAGCAATAATTATTCGCCTGAAACACTCATCCACATTGAAAAATCTCCTGATAAAAGATACATGACGCCAACGGGACTCGAACCCGTGTCCCTTCGATTTCCGGTCGACAGCTCTGACCACTGAGCTATGGCGGCTTATCTCTTATCCGCGAAATAATTCAATATATACTAGTGTTTCATTCAACAACACGGGTTCGAGTCCCGTTGGCGTCATGTATCTTTTATCAGGAGATTTTTCAATGTGGATGAGTGTTTCAGGCGAATAATTATTGCTTGTAAAATAATTGTTACCCTTTGTGCTATGCATAAAAAATCTTGTCTTAAACATTAGTTTACCAAAAAATAATAATTAATATTTGACAAGTTCAAGTATTTCACCTAAAAATGTAGACAATTTGTCTCGACTCCATCTAGTGAGAGAGTTAGCACTTACAATGCCTTTCTCATATAAAATAAAGTTGGTTGTTTTCAGGTGAAAAAATGTAACAAGCAGTAATTGTTGAATGAAACACTAGTATATATTGAATTATTTCGCGGATAAGAGATAAGCCGCCATAGCTCAGTGGTCAGAGCTGTCGACCGGAAATCGAAGGGACACGGGTTCGTGTCCCGTTGGCGTCATGTATCTTTTATCAGGAGATTTTTCAATGTGGATGAGTGTTTCAGGCGAATAATTATTGCTTGTAAAATAATTGTTACCCTTTGCGCTATGCATAAAAAATCTTGTCTTAGACATTAGTTTACCAAAAAATAATAATTAGATTTCTTCTCACCACTTTTCCGTTGAAGAATAAATCTCTGAAGGGAATAAAAGAGACTTAAAGGATAACCTCTCCCGCTTCTGAATCAATTCACTGTTATCCCCTTTCAGATTATTTTATTTTATTTGTCAGTCGAGAGCAATAATAAATGTCACAATCTTTGTTTCCATCATTTATTTCTGTGGTTTCATTGTATGTGTGATTTAACCGATTTATGATTTAGAATTTTACGTCAACGATTGAGTTCTATATTCTTGGCAATTTAATTAGCCCTTTTTATTGGAGTAATTATTATTTTAATTTTGTAGTTAATATTTTCAATTAATCATCGTTCAATACACTAAAGGTCTGGAGCCGAAAGCCCTGATTAGTTTCTTTTTCAATGTAAAGTGTAAGACAATACAGTCAGGTGCTTGACTCTGTCAATGGAGAGCGAGGTACATGTATTATAGTTGTATAAAAGCCCATGTTTTAGTTTGATCTCCCTCTCTCATTTTAGCTTGCGACTAGTAACAGCGTATGCGTAATATTTGTACACGGTTAACAATAATCGATATAATCAATCTCGGAGTATCATTATATGAATCTTCCACAAATATTGGTACAGCATTCTGTTTTAACGGCCTTTTGTTTAGTATAACAACAGTCTAACAACTAATCTAAACATGTATTTCGGCCTTTTTTATTTTAACAGAAACCATTCTCGTGTTTATGGTTTTAAGGAGAAGTAAGAAATTTCTCTTGAGGGTTGTTTAGTAATTGGATGATCCAATTAATTATTGTGTGGATTTTGGTTGAGAATTTAATGATCGTATTATTTATGGTTATTAAAAACCTTTTACATACAGTATTATTATATCATAGCACAGGCCTGTGAAAAATCACATTATAATTCTAGGATTTATGAAGATATATAAGTACTTATATAAACATAATTGCCTTTTTAACAAACAAACATTGTCAATTTTAGAGACGATTATAAATTAACCTTTTGAATGAGCACTGTTAGTAAACTTAAAAAATTAAGACACTGGTAAATAAAATTAATTTCAAATATAGAATTATTAATTAAAAATATTTTTTATTACTCTAACCTACTTTAACGCTCGTATGAAAAATTGTTCCTGCGATAAATTTCATTTTCGAATGTCAAAGGAAATCCCAGTTCTAGAGTTCATGAAACCATGATTACAGATAAACACAGAGACACACCACCTAACTTATTTTTGATCAAGTTGTGTTAAATGAAATGCCAATGTAACTGTCTTTATCGGCCACTCTGAAGGCAGTTCTTATATTTTCTCTTTTCACAACGTGGGCAGCACATCATAGTCTACAGCTAGTTTATGAGTATTTTTTTTCTTCGTATAGATGCTGTGCTTTATCTATTCTGCTTGCTATCGCTCTGCACTTAATAAAATATGTCCACGCGAATTTTAATCTCGTGTGGGAGGTATGTTCAACATGCAATTTGAATTGTAGAACGTAATACTCAGATTTGTCTTTCGGAGTTTTGTGTTTCAAATTTATAATTTGATATATTATAATAAAACAAATAAAAAACTTTATTCCACTTAATTTTATTTTGACCGTAACCGGTTTCAGCTCGTCAAAGCCATCTTCAGACTGGTACACAAAATTAAGTCTGAAGTCTGAAGATGGCTTTGACGAGCTGAAACCGGTTACGGTCAAAATAAAATTAAGTGGAATAAAGTTTTTTATTTGTTTTATTATAATATATTATAATGGAATTCCACCACGAATTATCGGTCTCAAAAATAGAAATATTATAATTTGACATTATTCATATTCGAATTAGATTGAATATTATCCTTCAATAGTTTTCCATGCCTTCGAGCTAACGACAAAGTGCATTATTTTGGTAAATATTCTTCCGCGTAAGGAAAAAACTAGGACACGTAAAAGTGACTTGAGTGTGTAGTTAAATCAACTCTAGAACTCGGATTTGCTTTGATTTTTAATTTAAGTGTCATTTTCAAAATTGGAACTGATATATTGTATTTAGTACTTTTTAGTAATCATATCACCATCCTCTTGAGAGCTTATCCATAGGATAGGTAACGTGTATTTTCTATTTACCATTTATTTGTTTACTAGCTATACTCCGCCACGCGTTGCTGTCGATCAGTCTGTCTGTGCACAGAGATTAACAATAGCGCGTGTTGATTTTACGTTCAACAGATGGCACTGTTTTTTCAAAACAGCATGTTTAAACCTGTCACAGGTGACATCTATATAATATAGGTATGTAAAAACACAAGAGTATTCAAATGCAGCATTATGTCAAACCAATCATTGAAGAACTTAAGGAATGAAATTTAAGATTTAAAAAAACGAACATTTTAATATTTGTTTATATAGAAGATATTTTCCATGTGGCTATACATCGAAAACGTTAGCCGAGTTTTCTACCTATTGTGAGTATTTATTTGTTAATTTATTGATATACGTTATCCTATGGACTAGCTATAAAGAGGATGGTGAAACCCTCTTAAAGTGCTAAACTTGTTAAACCTATAATAGTGTTATATTATTTTGTCAGAAAATCACTTTAATACTTAATTCTTTATTTGTAATGTGTATTTCTTTTGTTTATATTTCTCGGGTTAATCTTGACAAGTCGGGTTTCGTGATGTTTCGTGGGTCTGCGTTTTTTGGCTAACATGCAATTATACAATATTATAACACCCCTTTATTTTAAAAGGGTCTGGGCGAGTATGTAATAATATTTTCCTCCCGATTTCACACTGAACTTAACATTGAAAAAAGGTTCCTTCCGGTTGCTGGATAAAGGTTATTATGATTTCTACTAACCAGTGCCGGCTCGTGACTTTTCAGCGTGATAGAGTGCTATGTTTGAAAAATGCGACACTACTTATGTTGTTGTAGCTGAAAATGATTTTTTTTTTCGAAAATTTAATTTTTTGTTGAAGATTTTCAGGTAATTTCAGTTTGTATTTTAGTAATTTATGAAAAAAACAAAAAGACTTTTTCAGCTATAACAACATCAATAATGCCATTTTTAATAACATTAGCACTCTAGTACATCCAAAAGTTACGAGCCGCCACTGCTACTAACTACACACATATTTTTAATATACACGGAGAAAACTTCCTGATAAAAAATATTACTAATTTATTAAGAATCTATTCCTGTTAAAAACGGGATTGTAGGCCATTAACGAATGAATTGATAGCTATCCTTACAAACTATAAGTAAAATTACTATGTTTTGTCACGATGTCCGAACACGTGTTCATAAAAAAATAATATTTTTACATTTCGTCATAATAAATTTTGAAGACAACCGCAGGTGTGTAAACACGTGTTTCGAAATTATTATGAATTTACTCATTTTTCTCCATTTATTTATTACATACACATTCCTTCTGCTAACCTAACCTATCACTTTATCAGAAAGGGTCTCGCAGTCCCGTTTTTAACAGGATTACCAATAATTTGAAGAGATTTTTTAAAACTGCTTTACTGGTTTTACCTTATTTATTACATAGGTACACATTCTTTTTGCTAAAATTCTTTTGCCACCTACTTTACTCGTATAATGTGCAGGGTTTGTACTAATATGGTTAACTGACGGTTTAACATAAGATAACATTTCAAATATTATCCAATCTAATGAAAACGTCGGCTATACTAATTAACGTCAGAATTATTGTCTGAATCTATTTATCATTTTATTATAAACTTTCGGGCTGAAAATGAAAAGCGCATCCTGTAGAATTTTGTGCGACACGAAAATGCCAATAAAACTTAAAGGAAAAACATACCAGACTATTGTTAGACCCGCGATAATGTATGGCTCCGAATGCTGGACTATGTACAACTCCTACTCTAGGCAACTCGAATCAGCAGAAATGCGAATGCTTAGATGGACGGCAGGAGTATCATTAAAAGATAAAATTAAAAGCTCACGCATTCGTGGTAGCCTGGGTGTCACTGACATAAACAGTAAGCTAGAGGAACGACAGTTAAGATGGTATGGGCACATAAGACGGAGACCACCAGACCACACAGTGAAGCAGGCAATGTCTATAGAGCTTCAAAGACAGTCATCCAGAGGTAGACCAAAGAACTCCTGGATGACCCAATGCTCCAAAATCCTACAAAGAAACGGCCTAGATGAAAGCGACACTCAGAACCGAAGAAGCTATAACCTGAGAACGAGAAGAGCCGACCCCAACAGCCCACCTAGGCAATGAGTTGGGATAGTGCTAGGAAGAAGAAGAAGAAGAAGAAGATCATGTGTGCTGTAAACCTACTAACGGTACCTGCCGTTAAAAACAAATAAATAACGTCTACCTACAGTTTGTACTTCTAGCGGAGAACACCCACCGCTGAATCCGGCCGTTCTGATGCATTGCAAGTGTTATTCACGCCAATAACAAATATTATCACACAACTATTGCATGGAAATTTACTTTTTATTAAATGTGAATACCGCACAACATTCCCAACTGCTCCTAACCGCCTCGTGAGTCCGTCCAGGGTAGGGTTGCCATTTGGTAATTTGATAAAGAAGGGCAGATGGGTCTAAAAAGGAGGATTTTCTGTAAAAAAAGGAGGACATTCTGAAATTAAACAATTTTTTAAAAATTATTTTGCTTTATTGTAATCATATTTAGCTGAGCTGCCAATTTTAGAAAGAAATTCTTGGTTTTTTAACAAATAATTATAAAAATCTTCACATGTCATGTTTTTGAAGTTGTATTGAGTAAGAATTAAATATTTAACTGACTGAACACTTAGCCTATTCCTCTCTTTGCTCCACTGAGTATTAATCAGTGAAAAAACTCTTTCCACATTTACCACATTATACAAAAATAAAACTCGCAGATCTTGATCAGTTCTGAGAAACATTCAATGTTTTTAACACTTTTGAAGTAGATTTTCCACAGCTCGTGCAACTTCAAATCATAATATGCTTCATCTTCATCTGATTTTGATTTAAGAAATGAAATCAAGTTACAAAATTGATTGTGGCGTGAGCGGTGACTCATCGATCAGCCGCCCTGCCCCCTTTTTCGCCTCCCGCCAGTCCCGCCCGTTGTTTACCAAAAAGGAGGACTTACAGTAGGTAAGGGAGGACGGGAGGACAAAACATGGAAAAGGAGGACATGTCCTCCTTTTGGATACCATCTGGCAACCCTAGTCCAGGGAGACTATGGCATCCCCTATTGGGGTATGTGGGAAGGGGAGGGCTGATGGTTGGTAAGGGGAGGAGGGGGGGGAGAGGTAGGTGAGGGAGTACCTTCTAAATGATGGTCTTACACCAGGACGATACTGAGAACATCTTCTACTCTGGAACGCGCCACAAGTATACTATATATCATTTTCAATTAATAAATTGTGAAAAAAGCACAAATTCATCACATATTACTTACTTGCGCACGTCGGGATTTGAACCCGCGACCTTCAGCTAGCTAGTCGAGAGCCTTACCCTCGACCACGGAGGCCGTCAACAATTAGTTACTTAACTTTAACTTTGTTCAAAGTCTGCGTATTTGCTAATTGATTTTAAGGTTACTTATTAAAGTAGATTATTCAAATAACATATTCTTAGTTTTTTCTGAATTTATCAATCTAGATTAGGCTGTAAATAGTGGGTAATATTATGGTGATTGAATAGTAAACCTCTCAGTAATATGGTTAAATTTTATCCTTCGCGAAATCGATCCTGGTAAAAATCCAACCTTCCTAACCCTCCCCTCTCCCTTCACCCTCACAACATACCCCGATTGAAGATGCCATCGTTCTATAGACTCCGCGAAATGAGCTGGTCTCCTACAACGAATTATCACGTTGTTTACAAATGTATCATTTTAATTAAAGCGAGGACAAAACTTTATGAAATTTGAAAATATAGAAATTGTACCTACCGAAGATATAAACCGTAAAATGTTAAAATTTGCGGCTGGCATCACGCGACACCAATGCAATGACACAAATGCATGCAATGGCATGCGTTCTACCCAAGTTTCCAAAAACGATCATAATTGTCATTTTCGGAATACTATGTTTATTATAGTTATTAACTTTTTTCCCTAAATTTTCATAAAAATAAATTAGGAGACAACCTCGTTCGTACGTAAAAAAATAATTTAAAAAAATAGTTTTTATTTTATATATCAACCGCGTTGAATGGCACTCCCGAAAAAGCATCTAAATACATATAGCTTGGAAATACCTTGTCTACCCTGCGGAAATTCTGTTTTCCTGTTGCATCAGAGGGTGGGAGGGGTTTAAAAATTTAAGTAGGGGCATCGCCCCGTCCCGCGGAGCTCCGAGGGGTGCATGACCCTCGTGGCCCCCGTGCCAGGGCGTCGCCCCCTCCCCTCTACAGTGGCTGAAAACATCCGGAGAATGAAAGAGTTCGCAGATGTTGCAACTTTTAATTATGTATCTATGCGAGGGCAGTGGAGAATTTTTAGGTATCGTTAAATTTTCATACAAACAACATATTTTAGTTATATGTGTATATTTATATAGCACTATATATAAATATATGTGCACGTACACAAATATGTGTGTGCCAGTATGTATGTGTGCCACACGTGTGTAGATATGTGTGTTCATAAATATATATGTGTGAGTATGTAATCTAATCTTTATTTATTTATTTATTTATTTAAACGCCCATTGGGCTTTTACATACATTGTTATTAGTGTTATTACATTAACTATGTGACATTTAAAAGTTTACGTACATATATAAATAAAATAGTTATTATATCTGTAGTACATAAATGTTTTACAAATAATACAGAATACCATTATGGAGAACAGTTTTTTTTTTTTTTTTTTTACTTAGAAAAATAAATGGATTGAAATTAATCAGCATTTATAGGGACTTAAAGTCATATTCGAATTGTTATTTAAATTACAATATTAATTTGTAAAGTTAAAACATATATATTAAAGTTAAAAAGTCATAAAAGAAAAGAGTGAAAAAACAGAAGCTAAAAAATGGGTTTTTCACTATGGAGTGGAGAAGTCATACATTTCAGCAAAGTGTTTATGTAGGTTTCGTTTAAGCACTGCTACGGAATCTCTAAATATATCAACAACATTACCAAATTTATTACCAAAATTTTGTATTCGATTTAACGATATGTGCGCTTGATAATTAGATTTGAAATTGTCACAGAAAAAGGTGGAATTTTATCTCGTATTTTCGGAAGGTACAAATAATTTTATTGTGGCAAGAATTTCAGGGCTGTCGATTCTATAATTAATAATTTTATTTAGTAGAACAAGGTCGGAGATAATTCGCCTATCTGACAGCGTAATCAAATTTAGTTGATGCATGAGTTGGATATAATTTATATTTTGGATTGGAATATTCAGTTTAAAGTTAATAAATCTTAAAAATTTGTGTTGTACCTTTTCAATATTGTTGGAATGTACTTTATAAAACGGGGACCAAATAGGCGAATTATACTCTACTTGACTTCTTACTAAAGATGTGTACAGTGTGTTCAAACATTCTAGTGACTTGAAGTCACATGCGGTTCTACATATAAAACCAAGCATTTTTAGGGCTTTATTTGTGATTTCATTTATATGCGGATTGAATGTTAACTGTTCATCAAATATAACACCCAAGTCCCTGATTTGAGTGACAGCTGTCAATTTTACATTATTAAGCGAATATTCATAAATTGTATGATTTCGTATTTTACAAAAACGAATGACCTGACATTTTTTAATATTAAGAAACAGAGAGTTGATGATGCACCAACGATATAGTTTATTTAAATGAAGTTGCAAAGTATAACAATCGTCTAAACTGCGTATTGTTTTATATATTTTCAAATCATCTGCGAAAAGAAGAACTTCTACATCTTTATGCATGGCTTGTTCTATTTTCTATATATTTTAATCATGCTTCATACAAAATAACTATCTTTCATTGGTCACCATAAAACAGGCAGCTGATTTAGCAGTGGTGATTTAATATCATGTATTTATAAATAAATTTGCTCTTTTTGTATTTTTGATAAGATGGTTCCAGGAAAAAAGGTACATTGAAGAAAGTTGAAGAAAAATACCAAACGTACAACATAAACATAACCAACCTAAAGTAAACTAACCCAACCAATTATTTGATCATGTTCTGTTTGGTCTGGTTACCCAACAAGTGTAACTTCTGACATTGTGTACATTGTCCTAAATCTGGGAAAAACTTCTAGTTAAATATTTAAATAAATTTATATAAATTTCCTAATAAAAAATCTTTCTTTTGACAAATGTTATGATTTCTGTAATAATAATCTTGTACAGGGTGTCCGGGGATAGAGTGTGCTAACTTCGGGAGGTGATTCTACATGATGGTGGAAGTAAAAAAGAATAATATTTTTTTTCGAAACTCACGTTTATATTTCCATTGAAGAATATATATTTTTTCTTCATATGAAGCGGTTACTTTGTGATGTGACATTATAATTTAAAATTAAACAGTAACTTTGTAAACATCACTTATAGGTAAATACTTAATGCCGACCGGGTTTCGCTACAACCGTAGCCTCATTAGGGCATCATCAGTATTATACTGCCCTGATGAGGCTACGGTTGTAGCGAAACCCGGTCGGCATTAAGTATTTACCTATAAGTGATGTTTACAAAGTTACTGTTTAATTTTAAATTAAAATATATATTTTCCCTAAACTTCTTTGTCTAAAAACTACCTTAGAACAATAGAATTTCGAAATAAGTTACCGATCTTTTTTACTTTTAAAATCATGTAGAATCACCCCCCGAAGTTAGCGCACTTTTCCCTCGACACCCTGTATAAGTATATTTAGTATATAAAGCATTAACGACCACATTAAATGGAGACCCTTCTTCTTCTTCTTCTTTCGTATGATGGGGGGGGGTCAGAGGGGGACATCTAGGTCTGCGAGCTATTCTAGGGCCTCAGGCGTCGCCATGTGTACCTCATCAATCCCGCCGGGGAAAAAATGGAGCGGGCATTCGTTGACCACATGTTAGGTGGTCTGCACCGCACCACATTCACACATCGCCGACTCTTTGAGGCCCCATCTGTGCATCATGTGGGCACAGCGGCTATGGGAGCACCTTAACCTATTGATGGCGGACCAGGTTTTGCGAGGCGATGAGAACCCAGGCTGTCTCTCAATGGGGTCCTGTATGAGATGGGCATTTCCCACGTTGGCTGTTTGCCACTCAAGTTTCCACCTATCTTCTGGGGTGAGAGATGCTTGCATGCTGATGGAGACCCTAAAACAATGCAAAGCCCATCTGAAATGTAAGCGTAGTTATATTATATAGGATTAAAAATTGGACCTATAGAGGGGACGGATGTAGCAAGTATGCCAAGAGAACATTATGATTAAGCGTAGTAATATTATATAGGATTAAAAATTGGACCTATAGAGGGGACGGATGTAGCAAGTATGCCAAGAGAACATTATGATTAAGCGTAGTAATATTATATAGGATTAAAAATTGGACCTATAGAGGGGACGGATGTAGCAAGTATGCCAAGAGAACATTATGATTAAGCGTAGTAATATTATATAGGATTAAAAATTGGACCTATAGAGGGGATGGATGTAGCAAGTATGCCAAGAGAACATTATGATTTAAGACCCCCGAAAATATGGCCCGATCAAGTAAATCAAATTTAGTCTTACATATTAAGTATGTTTGGATGCGAATGAAACGACTATGTGGTGGTCTATCCTATACCTATCCCTGCGAGGAAATAAGATGGTTGTTATTTTAAAGTTTTATTTACTTTTTAGGTAAACGTAGGATAAACCTCACTAGTCCATCTCTAATTATTATCAGCCTCTCTAAAGCAAATCTCATGATATGAAAAATTCTGCCACTTTACATTTTTCACTCCAACGTAAATGTTTTTATTTTACAGTAGATATGTATTACAGGAATTGCTGGAAAGCTTTTATATTGTATAAAATAATTTACGTTCAACTAATATCAGTTTACAAAATTCTGGGAGTCGTTAAAAGGGAAAAATCTTTTGTGTTGCGCGCTGATGACGCTAATAAAGCTAACGCGGGTCAGGCCGCGCTTCTATTTTTGCGCGGAATATCGGGATGATGCCATAAAAATGATGAAGGTCCGAAACCCTCGGAATAACATGACAAACGCCAGAATACACCGACGGAATTTTATATTACTACTTTTTGGCACCACGCAAAAAATCTTCTAATATTTTTTTACGTTAACTGAAACCATATTTTAATTCGCTTTAGAGTTCAGGTACCATTCTCTTTGTCACTTTTTCAGTAAGCACCAGAAGCGTTCTGTATTTTCGTTTTCACGTTTTTTCAAAGCAAAGTACAAATTGTTTCTGCTTCACTTTTGGAAAGACATACAGTTTTCCAAACGGGTTTTTAAGTGATTGTGAAAACAACAAAAATCTGGAGAAAATCGTTTCGCTTCTAATAGGTAATTACAGATTATTTATCCGTTGCTCTCTCCTATAGGAGGTTGACTATCATCAGGGTAATGTTCACTCTTCAATCTGCAGCCCAGAACAACTCTGCGGAACTACACTTGTAACAGTCACGTAGATTTCGAAGCCATGCCTATTTTCTTTGCTAGTTCTTCTACGCCCAACAATTCTCCCCTCCATCATTATTTGGGTAATCTTGTTTGAATAAATGCAAATCTTGACGTGGAAATTAACCCTCTTCCTAAAATCCGATTGCGTTGAAACTCGGCAGTTAGACTCGTTGTCGATGACAATGCATTTTGCTTGCAATCACGCACACACACGCGGTCATTTACCCATTTCTTCTAAATTGGATAACATTACAGCAGTTAATATTCGAAATAAATGTCTTTCCTACCCAATCGCGATTCGGCGCAGTTGTTAGTGCGATTAATTCCAGTCCTTGGGAGTAAAGGTTCGATCCTCAGTCAAATCAATAAAAAATATTTTTTTTATTGGTTGTTTTTTGTCCTTATAATAAAACAAACATTTATTTATTTATTTGTTAAGACATACACAGTACAATAAGATACAGTTAGATATATTTAGTTATTACATAGTTGTAGTACCTATTACGTATGTCCATAAAATATCATTACGTAATTTCTCCTGAGATTGTTATAAAAGGAAGGAAGTGTGTGGATAGATAATAATAAATTAATTGAAAACAAGAATTATAATAAGCTCACGAATTGTAATTGGCTGTTAATTCATAGAAGTTTTGAAAAATGATGTGAAAATATTTTTGATGTCATGCTAAGAAATTTAATAAGTTAGTTTTGTATGTTAGAAAGATGTCTAAATGTAGTAATTTTTCATAATGGGTTATTTACATTTATTTTATTTTATATATTTATTTTACATATTTGAGTCGCCTTTATTTTTATATCCATTTTAAAGTAATTTTAATGAGGTACAATGTAATAGTTGAATTATTCTTTTTTGTTGTTTTAGTTGCGCTTGCTTTATATTTCCTCTCCATTACGTGGGTCTTTGTATATATTATATTGTTCAGTGCCGACCTAAACTGCTACTGCGACAGATTTTGACGTCCACGTCTCTGTAACAGCTTGTCACAAAAATTCCGACCCTGCGCGACTGAAGTGGGTATTTGACCCGTTTCCTATGAATCTGCCAACTTCCCTTAGCTTGTTTCATCGTTTTGAAACAATAAACCATCTTCATATTTACGAAATATAAAACCTTGTCGTATATCTGGCTTCCACAGCTAGCGGAAGTTTCGTTATTATGTTAGAAAAACACTGAACAATTAATCCATAGAAGAAACAGTTGCCGTTAATTCACGTTGGACCTTTCTACTCCTAGGCTTCAGACAAACCAATGAAATTGATTATCTGTTAAAGAAATTATTTCGGTACCTTTTTGAAAATGTTTGACCATTTTCAATAGAAGTAATAAATTGAGGTTACTTGATGACTCGTGATGAGTCGTTCATGAACGAGCCGCACAATTGAGCCGTATTCATACGACTCCCGGTAAACGGTTAATATTTTTATCAGGAGATATTTTAGAAGCATAGCACCATTAAAATTATCCAAGTATTAATTGTTATTACATACTCAGAGACGTGAACGGCGTCTGGCAGTCCGACATCTGGAATTGGACAAATGTACCTACCTACTAACTAACTAGCATCTTATTTGTATCGTGGTACGAGGCGGCTTACCGGTGCCAAGAGTCTTACGATCACTCATACGCTTACGCTGGGAGTCGTATCGGGGAGCCGTAGCGGGGGAGCCGTGACGGGCGAGTCGTATCGGGAGGGCACAGTATTCTCATTGCTCATACGCTCTAAGCTCATTGCTCCCGTTCAAGTGAGCCGTCGTTCAATTGAGTCCACTCTTTGAGCAGTACGAAAGTAATGAACTTGTACCGTGGCTCCCGCTAATAAAATAAGTCATGACAACTCCCAAATCACTTCTAATGGTTTATCTCTTCAGTGAAAGAGACGTCATGCAAAGTAGTTCATCCAAACTAGTTCAAGAATGAATATTTAATAAATCCGGAAAATTTCTTTAGATTTTTGTTTAATGTTTAATAAAGTCCCAAAACTTACGTAGCTTGCTTAATTTCAGAAGCTATAAAATTTTGAAAGCACCTAATCAATTTAATGGGACGACGGGTTTATAAAGTTTATTTATTTAATATAATATAATGTAAGCCAAGATCATTTTTTTAAATTTTCTTATTAGCTTATTACTATGGTAACCCCAGGAGACTAAAAAATACAATTTTATTCAAAATAATATTTTTATGACCAATTTTAATTGAAAAATATACCATCCGTCAGCAAAATGACATTTTTTACTCCAAATATGCTAAGGAATCCCTAAAATTCTTCGGGTACGTACTGTTACACCCCGATTATCTACCCTAACCTACAAATAATTTACTAATTTTATTATTATAAGCATATAGCAGTAGCGCTTAAATCTTCATAATAATTCAAGTTTACATCTTTTTAATGATTTTTCACAGGTTTAAGCATTGTTTTATAGTATCGAAACAACTTTTTTCTTTTAACAACTTTTGAAGATTATACCCATAAATGTAATAAATCATTGAAGAAGAAGATAAAATTAACAAATAGAAACATGAAACAGAACAAGACACAGACATATAAAAAGAAAACGGTCTCAATTGGTACTCGAACCCAGATCCATGTTTTACCGGGACAACTTCTTTGACCACTCGACCATCGGGACCTAATTATATTACGTCATGTTTGTCAATCTCACATTTCAAATTGCAACTAATTTTTCCAATATTTTTATGAGACCCTTATCTTTTTTTTATTTTTCTGGGTCTTGTTCTGTTTCATGTTTCGTTTATATTTATTAGTATTATCTTCTTCTTTAATTTTATATTGTCATTCGAAATTCAGAATTTCCAAGGCCTTTAATTTGTATTAAAACACTCATTACTTTAATACCATTATAGTCTTATAAAATTTAATTACAATCTTACTTCAGCATCGTTATTCCACAGCTCGTATTCACTAACTATTTACTAAATACCCTTCAGGCGAAAATGAACTTTCAAAGCTGTTAGTTACACAACAACTAGCAACGGTTAAATTTACCATTTAATTCAATAACCCCATGAGTGTTTAACCATTTGGGATATTGAAGACTGAAACGCAAACTCTACACATTAATACAAAAACCAACAACACTTAAAATCATTATAACTTCACTAGTTTTACTACCCGGCTTTGCTCTTGATGAATTCTTGTTCGCATTATTTTATATTATTCGATAGTAAATTGGTCAAACACTTCAAGCCACTTCAACGGTTTCATATAGAATAATAGACGTACAAGGTGTTAAAGTAATTTTTCGTGATTAATTAATTAATTGTAACAACAAATTTTATGCGAACATTTTTTTAGGTTATGTCGTGAAAACTGTAGATGAAATCAATCAACCCTCAAATCTCACATGGATTATAAATAGAATTGCAATATTTTTCAATAAAAATATTCAAAAACAAAAAATGATCATCAAATTATAAACTTCAAAAATTGTTATTATTTTTATGAATCAGTAAATTGTCGTTTTTCTCGTCGCCTGTGCAGTATTATATCCACTGAAAAATGAAGTGAAATGGACGTGTTTTGCTTCTAGAACTTAACTAGATAAATGTGGATCAGACGACATGGCGACTTACTTTTGTTTTAATGTTTAATATATCAAAACTCCGTAGCTCATGATGGAAGTAAAGTTTCGTGCTGAAAATTGTCAGGTTCACCTATAAATTGCAGGCAGAAAAGCTGTACAAATATCATGATGCCAGAGCACACCGTTCTAATATTTGTACTGCATCATATTTCGGGCAAACAGATTTTGTTTTTTATAGTTACAACAATCCTTTGCGCTGGATATATTAATTGTAATGTTTATTAATATAGCTTTGTAACATTACCCATTTATATTATTAATATTTAAATATATTTTAACATTTATTGTGTTGTTTGCCATTTATTTTATCTTAACACACTTTCGGCGGGAAGGGTAGTTCTACATTTTACACCGGTCCCACTTGTATGGCCGAAAAGACATTGCTGTCCAATAATTTGTTTAAATATTTTGAATCAATCTCTTTCTAAGGTTCCCAACTACATGTGTATGTAAATATGAAACAAGTCTTCCCCATCTTAAAATTCTTGCCTTTTTTGTTGAAAAATATTTTGGTATTGATCAAGAGGAAACTTTGTTTAAACTCTGAATCTCTGAAGATACGGATTTTTTTTGTGTTACGTCCATTTTGTACATATTAAACATCACTGAATGTCCCAGCATTGCCTTTAACTTCGGTTTATTACAAAAGTAGTTTGTAATTAAAGACAATAATTTTATAGTTGGGGTGTGGTGAGTAGTACTTAAAAATCTCATTAATATGAGATGAATAGCTGTTTAAAACAAAATCCATTTTCCGGAATGGGAGCCTTGTTTTCGCCCGCTTGAAGTGCGTTAACAATGATTTATAAATTCCAAAATGTTCGTGTTTTACAAAAGGTGTTGGTTTTGGTCCTGTCAACATAACAGCAAACATTTTTTATGATACTAAACAGAGATAAAAACATTAAAAATAAATGTCGGGATATCTTTTTAGACTGTTGAATTTGTACCCCACATATATATATATATATATATTGTGTACAGGTTCCTGTAGCTATTTTATTTATGGGCAAATCATCATCATCATCAAACGGATTCTACGACTCGTTCTTCAGTTCGACAGCTCGGCTATGGAACGTTTTGCACGCTTATGTGATTACTCCCTCCTACAGCATGAGTCTCTTCAAGACCCTCGTTCACTCCTTCCTCCCTTCAAAAAGACTCATCTACACAGCATCCCCAAAGATGAAATACGCAAATTATTTACAGGGAAATTATTTTTCTCAGGGCCTCCAGTGTGGAGTTAATTTTAAATAAACTACTTTCGTTGGTGGGTCTGTCTGTAATGTAACTCCGCTTTAATGAACTTTTATTTGTTTTGAATTAAATTTTCACTTACAAAATTTGAACTGATTGTGACAAGAATTCAGCAAGCTGTAAATAACCTAACTATAATATAACATTTCAACAGAAAATTATTTGAATTTATCTTTTTTGAAAATTGGAACTGATTTGTCATGAATTCAGACAAGCGATAAAGTATATACCTAATTTAATATTTTTTACCGAAAAATTATTTCAATTCTATATTCAAAAAGTGGATTTATATTTCTTGGGTTAATAGTGACAAGTAAAGTCAGATTTTGTGATTTTTCTAGAGTCTGCGCTTTTTCCATTTTCTAACATAATATCCCATGATTTTTTCACGGATCAGCGCTATTTAATTGAATAATTATGGGGGAGTAGAATAAATATTTTGCATACTGTTATAATTTGAAATCTTGTATTATTTTGTAATAAATAAATATAAAAATAAATTTCTTATTACCTTTCTCCGGGATCATGTCAGATCCTTATGGCAGGACTTAAATTAAAAGTCAGGGTAAATTGGTTCCTTCCAACTGAACGAATGACTGTCAATGCAATAAAGATCACACCAAAACTTGCTCCCTCGACACCGGCTTGTTTGAGAAGTCGAACCTTTTGGATGTAAATTGATACATTTCATGTAAGTTTTTAGATTCTCACGGCCAAAAGCATTTTTGTTGTTTGTTTTTGGGGTGTTATGCCGTGTTGCGCTAACTCCTTCTTTAGCCGACGTTTCGGACAGCGTTGCAGTGTCCATCATCAGGGCAGATCCGGTAGATCCGAAGATGTGGATTCATCACATCTTCGGATCTACCGGATCTGCCCTGATGATGGACACTGCAACGCTGTCCGAAACGTCGGCTAAAGAAGGAGTTAGCGCAACACGGCATAACACCCCAAAAACAAACAACAAAAATGATACATTTCATGTTGATTAACCCACAATAGTATATTATAATATAGCAGACCCGTGAAAAACAACGGATCTATTAAACGATTGAAACTTGCACGTCAGTTCAAAAGCGCAGACCTTTAAAAAAACCCGAAATCTGACTACTTGTCAAGATTTACCCTAAGAAATTTAAACAATAGAATTACTACAAATTCTTGACACGTCTGTTCTAATTTTGAAAATGACAATTAATTCTATGTTGAAATATTATATTACAGGTAGGTACTGTATCGCTTGTCTGAATTCATCTTACAATCATTTACAATTTTGAAAAGAAAAAGCAAATCTGAGTTACGATCACAATCGAAATTACTATTTTTGATTATAAAGCTTATCAAGTACTAAATTTCAATGTCTTCACCCTTGTGGACACAAATAAACCAGTAGATGAGTACACGAATCCGTATAGACTAGTATCCAGAATATGGTTATTTTATCTTACGGTAAAATTATCAAAAATATCTTTTCACTGCATGGATATGGATCACATTTTTAAGATGTTTATAATTATTTCACTATTTTTCTACATTAACTCACTACGCTATCATCACATATAAATATATAATATGTAACTCGGCCACCCTAAAAACACATTTAATTGAAACCGGTCATTACATTGGATTTGTTAATGAAATCCTAGGAAGACCCAAAACACATAGAGCTCGCCAATTACGCAGGAATTTGAAATTCATAAAAATCCCACTAATATAAAGACAACCGGGCCAAACTCAATAGTCTTGGTATCCGATCATTGACGACTAAGCCAAAACTAAACGCAAAAACCCATTATAAATTATAATGTATTATTAGCTCTTAGAGAATTTGAGTTGGCAACACGGTATCACTTCTACTTACATAAGCACATACTTCACCACAATCTTTATATATCTACCCTGACGATGGACACTCTAATGCTGTCCGAAATGTTGGCTAAAGAAGGAGGTAGCGCAACACGGCATAATACCCTAAAAATAAATCACTAAAATATAATATGTACTTGAAATAGCTAAACGAGAATAAATATGTTGTAATTATAAATTAATTAACCCTTGAACAAAAGCATTTATCGGATAATTATGTTGTGATAATTGATGCCCCGCCTATTTTTATATTCCGTGATAGCGTTAAATCTTCAACATCCACTTTCGCCTCAATTTTGTTTTCATATTTGAAGTTTTACAATATCATCTTAAGTTTCCAATTTAATTTCCAGCAATTTTTCAAATTTCTACCCTAGATTTTTCTCCATTCCTCTAATCCAGATCGATGGTACTTAAACTCTGGGGTTGATTTTGCCAATAGAATTTTCCCGCATACTGTCGTTGATGGGCTGAAAATTATCAATTATAGTCAATCAAGTATTCAGAGCCACAACTAAATTCGAGCGGACGAGGGTTCGCTGAAATTGCTGAAATGGCTGAAATACATTACACAGTCCGCATTTGAGGTCGCCAGGCCATTCGATAACAATTCATTAATCCGACATCGATTTACTTAAACATTGATCAGGCGTGGATAGCCCGTTGGAACGGCACTCGCTGAACTACGGATACACATTTAATTATTTACCGCTTCTGGATGGCGTGCTATCTCATCAAAGTAAGCCAGTTATTTCACTTAACTTGTACATCAATGTTTTTCCACGTTTCCCTTTGAGAAGCGATCGAGCATTAATAATAAGATGTCATTACGAATTCCTACTGAAATCGTAGTATTTTTAATTAAATATCAAAGGTTTTTAGTCAGGCGTTTTTTTTTCACAAATTTGACGACAGTTTCAACCAGTTTCGTGACTTTTGGGTGTGCTAATATTACAAAAATGGCATTATTGATGTTGTAGCTGAAAACAATTTTTAATTTTTTTTTTCGACAATTCGTTTTTTTATGAATGTTTTCAGGAAATTTCCGTTTAGCACGGATTTCCTGAAAAACTTCATACAAGTAATCAAATTTTCGAACAAAAAAAATGCTATTTTTTGTAATCACCCAAAAGTCACGAGCCGCCACTGGTTTCAACACAATACAATAAGGAATTTGCTGAAATGATTGTGTTGTTGGTTGTATCTATAACCCGCATTTACTTGTTCTCCATACGCAAAGATCTGGTACATAATATTACCGTCGCATTCAGTGAAGGCTTGTGACTTTTTACTGTGAAAAAGTGCTAAGTTTGAAAAATACATCATTATAGATGTTGTTTTAGCCCAAAATGATTTTATTTTTTTTGTATAAAGGTTTTCAGGAATTTTCAGTTTGGCGGTGCACCGATTTCCTGAAAATTTATCATACAAATAATGAAATTAAAAAATAACAGGTTTCTTATTACAACATTAATATTGCCGTTTTGAACCAATTAAATTCATACTTGGTATAATACATACATAATTTCGGTCTTTGATATTGTTTGAATTTTAGATAATTTTTGCTTACTTTAGGAACTTTAGGATTTCGTTGGGTTGAATTGGGTTGGGATACAAATTTTGTTTGCATAAAGTTGTGTTTAAAATTTAGGTAAGTATAATAAAGTATACAAAATTAAAGTATCTTATTGTAAGCATGAATATTTGGGAATAATTATAAGATTTAAACATCTCTGTTGGGCACAACGATGAAAGAAGATTTTTTCTTAAGTTGTTTTTATTTATTTCCTACATAGTCTCCTTGTAACTCTATACACTTCTCCCAGCGATGCTCCCATCTCTCTAACCCACCCAAATAGTACTCGGCGTTTTTCTCTGCAAAATAATTGTTCAAAAAGGTGATTGCCTCCTCATTTGACGAAAATCTCTGTCCTCCGAGGGCAGTTTTTAGATTAGGGAACAAAAAGAAAAGAAGAAGTCGCGTGGGGCTAGATCTGGTGGGTAAGGCGGTAAGGTTTTTCCGCAATTTCTGCCTTCAGCTTGTCAAGTAATGATGCGTAATATGCTCCTGTAATAGTTTTTCCTTTTTGAAGATAATCAATTAAGATAACTCCACGACTATCCCAAAAAACAGTCGCCATCACTTTCCCAGCCGAGAAAACAGTTTTTGCTTTTTTTGGAGCCGGTTCCCCCTTTGCAGTCCACTTTTTTGACTGTATTTTTGTTTCGGACGTATAATGGTGTATCCAAGTTTCATCTACAGTAATTAATCGGCGCCAAAAATTGGATTTATTGCGCCTAAACTGCGCCAACAGAGCGCTGGAAATGTTCATTCGAACACGTTTTTGGTCTAACGTGAGCAAACGCGGCACCCAACGCGCGGACAGCTTTCTCATGTCTAAATCTTGATTTAATATGTGACAGAAACATTCTTTGGACATTTTCATAACCTTTGCTATCTCTCTCACTTTAATTCGGCGGCCGTCTAACACTATTTGGTGAAGTTTAGCAATGTTATCGTCAGTAGTTGCAGTTTTTGGACGTCCCGAACGTTCATCGTCTCCCAAGCTCTTACGGCCACGTTTAAATTCAGCTGCCCAAAATTTCATTGTGGTAAATGATGGTACAGAGTCCCCATACTTAGAGTCCAACTCATCTTTGATTTGCGTAGGCGTATTGCCTTTCAAAAACAAAAATTTAATAACAGCTCGATACTCAATTTTTTCCATTTTCGCAAAAACACACACATCGACCCACTCAAACGACTGTCAACTAAAAACTGCGCGTCCAAAATGGCCGAAACTTTGGTGAGTAACTGTCAAAAGATGCACTACATTCTCTAGCTTTTATTGACGAGTACCGCCATCTTTGCGTTGAGGTCGGAAACTTTTTAGACCACCCTCGTATATCGGGTGCAACGCTCAAAATGCTATAAATCTTTATTTATTTATAATTAAATAGTTACACATATTTAAATCGGTTTGATCTACTAGGACAACAGAGACACGGATCTAATGTAGGTATCTATTGTTACTTGTACAACCGCCCTTTCTGCGGTGCGGTTTGAAGGTCCGAACTGCCCAAACTGGCATTAGGGTATTGCTTTGAAGCTGAAGTTATATTAATTGACCTTTGCATACCTAAATCACTTGTTCGATCGCCCAAATCACTGGCGCATTCCGAGGCTGGATTCTTGTGACATTTGGGTTTGTTCGACCCATACTGATGTAGATAGTAATAGCGATAATGGGATCAAAAGGTGGCCGTTAATGTCTACAACTTCTACAATATTCTACATCAGTCAACTGGGTATGAAATTATCGTTATTTTTTTCTCTTTTGATTATGTTACATACTGTTTAATGATTTTCTCACGCATTACAATGCAACATATCAAAACATTCTAAACAGGAGACATTACATCCAGTTTTCATCGCCTCTAGATTAATAATTATAATACTCGGGAAATGTTGCGATAATACAGCTGAAACCTTATGCCTGCTCTACTTATCTATGCATTCTAAACGGGGGGTATTACATCCACCTTTCATCGCCTCTAGATTAATAATTATACTATTAGGGAAATGTTGCGATAATACAGGTGAAACCTTATGCCTGATCTACTTATCTATGACTTTTGACAATGGTCATGATCAATTTCACCCGAAGTAAGATAAAATTAAGCTTATTCCAGGCACACAGACGCGCCCACATCACACTTGAATCTGTTTATCTGGCTCAGACCGCGCCTATAGGTCTGGCGTATCAGCAGAGGACCACTAAAGATATACCTACTCTTTCTAAGATCAAGATGTATCCAAAACGTCGGCATATCGATGGAATTCGTAGACTTGTATTTACTCGGTCATATTGCAAAACCCTCTTAGGCTCTCAGACAAATGGCACTAAATCGTCGTTTCAGCTTCTCTAGGGGTTTCCGATAAGTATGGGCAAATGCGTTTAATATTCGGAGTTTTCGATAACGAACTTATTTCTGTTCTCTATTTCATTATTGAACACAATACACTATTCTTAGACGCCACAGTGGGCCATGGTGAAATAGCTCGAACGCAATTATTATTAATTGAGAAAACGTATTGTAACGGAACCCTTTCGCTACGAAAATAATCGAATGAGAATTGTTTTTTTCATAATTCATAAGGGATTTTCTTTAAATTTATGTCACGTTATTCATGATTTATCTATTAATTAAGCTGCTGCTATCCTAAATTTTGTATATATTTACTTATCTTTAATTTTAATTCATTCCTTTTAATTGTAATTATTAAGGCGAACTGAGTTCTGCATGTTTCTGTAGGCGAATGTGTGGATGCACGGTTAGGTAGAAACTGTGCAGGTGTGTAGGTCGAGCGCGATTCGGTAATCCTCGGCAATGCTCGTGCATTGATGTGAGTCATTCTGGATCGAATCGCGCGCTCGCGAACAGCATTTAATTAAGCTCATGTAAAGACTAAATAAAGTAACACTTTTCATTTAAAATAGATTATTATTTAATTCAATCCATTCTCTTAATCCTGCTCAAACAGGTTATGGGCCCAGTTAACGTATAACTAAAATTAAGAGAACGCGAGTGAAATTATTCGACAAGTCTCACGTGGTGCGGAACGGAAGTCGGCCATTGTTTTAGTGTCAGAGCTAACTGTTTGAAAAACGAGCGTGAAGTGTGAATAAAATTCACGATGTCGGTCGGCATCTCGGTGAAGGGTGTGAAGCCTTTCGATGGAACAAACTTCCAGGGCTGGAAAGCTCAAGTGAGTGCACTATTTGTGATGAACGATGTTCTCGATGTCGTCGATGGCACGAGAGAGAAGCCTGCTGCCGGCGATGGACATGCGGCTGCGCTGAAGAAAAACGTGAAAGATGACGCAACGGCAAAATTCATAATTCTGTCAAATCTTGACGAGGCTCAACAAGTGTGTGTGTTGTCGTGCATCTCTGCGAAAGAGATGTGGGACAAATTGTGTCTAATTCACGAGCAGAAAACCGCGTCAAACAAGCTGGGTCTGCTACAAAGATTTCACGCCTGTCGGATGAGCGAAGCAGACACTGCTGTTCAGCATGTGGCCAGGGTGATGAATATGGCGAGTCAACTGAAGGACGTCGGTGAGAATGTATCAGACGCTACGATAATGGCAAAAATACTCGCGAGTCTCACCACAAAGTTTAGCACGCTGCAGGTGGCGTGGGACAGCGTAGACCCTGCGCGACAAACTCTCGATAATCTCCAGGAACGGCTAATAAGAGAGGACACGAGGCTCAGCGGCGAAGAAGAAGCGTCGGAAGCGCTGGCTGCAATAGCCAAAAATCGTCGTGGGCGAGGAACAAAAAGTGCTGAAAAGGACATGAAGAAAGTGCAGTGTTATAAATGCCAAGGCATGGGACATATTGCGAGTCAGTGTCGGAATAAGCGGAAGCCACGTGACGACGGCGAAACATCAAGTGATTGCGCATTTGTAGGAGAGACAGGCAGCTCGATCGCGTCGGGCTTGAAAAATAGCGCGCTTATACCATGGACGGAGAGTGGCGTAATGGCGATCGATCAAAGCGAGGTCTGGCTGATCGACAGCGGCGCATCGAAACATCTAACCTACCGACGTGACTGGCTGACTGACTACAAGCCGGATAACACGGGCGCTACAGTATCGCTTGGTGACAATCAGATATGCGACGTCGCTGGTGAAGGCACGGTGCGGATTAAAAAAATTAATCGATGGAGTGTGGCAAGATGCGAGAATTGAAAAAGTGCTACACGTTCCGAAATTGAAAAAAAACTTATTCTCCGTCGGAGTATGTACAAAGAAGGGACTCGGAGTGCGTTTCGAAAATAATCGGGTTATTGTTGATCGCAACGGTGAAGTGCTCGGGACGGGAATGAAACAAAACAATGACGTGTATCGCATGTTCTTCAAGGTCACGAAACAAGGAAGCACAGAAGAAGCTAACGTAGCTACGACAAATTTAACTGTGTGGCACGAGCGATTGGGACACGTCGGGAAACGAGCGATCTGTGAACTAGCAGAAAAGGGGCTCGTGAGTGGAGTAACATTTTCAGACAAAAGTGACGTCTTCTGTGAACCGTGCCAATTTGGGAAATCGCACAGGCTGCCCTTCAACAAGAAACTGGAGCGAAATAAGAAAATAAAGCCAGGCGAGAAAATGCATTCAGATGTCTGTGGGCCGATGTCAACGAATTCTGTCGGAGGATCGAGGTATTTTTTGACATTTAAAGATGAAGCTACCGGCTACAGACACGTGTACTTCATGAAAACGAAATCCGAGGTGTACGAAAAATTCAAGATCTTCGAAAAGATGATCGAGAATAAGTTCGGAAGAAAAATGAAAACTCTTCGCTCCGACAATGGCCGAGAATTTTGCAATGACCAGATGGATAAATACCTCGAAGAATGCGGAATAAAGCGAGAGACAACAGCGCCATACAATCCGGAGCAAAATGGCAAAGCTGAACGCGACAATCGGACGATTGTTGAAAGTGCTCGTACAATGATAATCGCGAAGAATCTTCCATTAACCCTTTGGGCGGAAGCAGTGAATTGTGCCGTATACGTTCTCAACCGAACAGTGTGGACAAGTGGTGCAGTAACGCCGTACGAAGCGTGGATTGGAAAAGCTCCAAATCTGAAACATCTTCGAATCTTTGGATCAGATGCGTATGTGCACACTCCAAAACAATTCACACGAAAATTCGATGCACGAGCTAGCAAAAAGATATTCGTCGGATATACGGAAGAATCGACGAATTACCGGGTGTATGATCCTGAAAAGAAAAAGGTCAGTGTGGTTCGAAATGTTGTGTTCAACGAAAAAATCGGGGCGCCAGTGGCGAAAGAAAATGAGAAGGAGGAGGAATAAGAAACAATTCTTTCACGACCCGAGGAACAAGAGAACGAGGCACGAGAGAACGAGAACGTGAACGACAATGTGATCGACAACGAAGAAAACGATCACAACAAACAAGAGGACGATCAAGACTGTGAAGATCGAAGAATCCTGCGAGATCGAGCACTGATTAAAACTCCTAGAAGGTATCAACACAATGCAAATGTGGCGGAGTACATAGTCCCATTAACGTACGAAGAAGCGACGAATAGCACTGAAGCTGCGCAGTGGGCGGGTGCTATTAAAAACGAATTTAAAGCTCATGAAGAAAATCGTACGTGGGAACTCGTGAAGAAAACGCCGGAGATGAGACTAATTGACTCGAAATGGGTGTTTCGGGTAAAGACGGATGTCGACGGGAAGTCACATCGTTTCAAGGCTCGATTGTGCGCAAGGGGCTTCCTGCAAAGAGAGGGGATTGACTTCAAGGAAACGTTTTCCCCAGTGGTGAGATATGACTCGCTGAGAATTTTGCTGGCAACAATAGCCGCGGAAAATCTTGAAGTAATGCAATTTGATGTTCAAACTGCATTCCTATATGGCAAACTAGAAGAAACAATTTTCATGAAAGTTCCGGAAGGACTGAAGCTGAAAGAAGACAAAAGGAACGTCGCATGCAAGCTCGAGAGGGCTCTCTACGGGCTCAAACAAGCTCCAAGATGTTGGAATCAACGATTCAACAAGTTTTTGAATGAATTCAACTTCGTAGAATGCGAAGCAGACAAATGTGTATTTACTGGAAGGATTAAAAACAACAAAGTATATCTGGCGCTATTCGTCGATGATGGGCTAGTAGCCTCGAACAATATAGAGACCCTTAAGGAAATTATTCAACGACTAAGCGAAACATTTAAAATAACAGTCGAGGACTCGAATATTTTTGTCGGCTTACAAATAAAAAGGGATAGAGAGAGAGGTAAACTGATGATTCATCAGAGCGCGTACACGCAGAAAATAATTGAAAAATTCGGAATGGCGGATGCGAAAACAGTGTGCGTGCCAGCGGATCCGCACGCAGCACTAATTCCAGTCGTGGAAAACAATAAAACTAAAAATGTACCGTATCGCGAAGCAGTAGGGTCTCTGGTTTTCCTAGCGGCTGTATCGAGGCCAGACATCGCGTTCGCAGTAAATGCAGTGAGCAAGTATTTGAACGAGCACAATTCATCGCATTGGCAAGCAGTAAAGAGAATATTTGCATATCTAAAAGGCACAACTGATTACGGTATTGAATATCAAAGCGGCGGTAGCGAACCAAAATTGACGTGGTCGTCACAGCGTCAAAGACTGGTGACGCTAAGTACAACGGAAGCCGAGTACGTAGCTGCATCAGCAGCAGCTCGGGAAGTAGTCTGGATCAGAAAGTTGTTATCGGACATCGGATGTCCATGTAATGAAGAAACAACGCTTTACGTTGACAACCAAAGTGCAATTCAATTAGTCAGAAATCCAGTATTTCACAAAAGAACAAAGCATATAGACATACACTTCCATTTTATTCTCTTTTCAATATTCAATGTACCCACAATAGACAATATATATAAAAAATATTCAATTCTACAAATTTATAAAGAAATACAGTTAAATAACTTACAATTCAATTCATCAGCAAGATATCAAAAAACTATCAAAATCCCAAAACTTAATACAAAGCACACACAAAATACCTATCTCTATCTAGGTATAACATATTTTAACATCCTTCCATTATATCTAAAAAATATTGAAGATATTCAGGAATTTAAAATAAAATTAAAAAATTACCTAAAACTACTATAAAAGTCCATATCTTACTCTTATTATTATTTCCTTCAAATCTTGAAACTGTATTATTGATAAATCTTGCCTATTTCTTACTTATCCCATTGGTCTTGCAAATATATTATTTACTTACTTACATGATTCCATATAATTGAGCTAGGATTCACTCACCAAACACAAGAGCCTCGTCTCTTTATGGTGAGGAAAAGCTATTATTATTTATTATTTACCTTGATCTGCAAATCAGAGAGCAGATATATTTACGAAGGCGCTGCCGCGAGACCGTTTCCAGGATCTATGCTATAAGCTAAATATGGTAACGAGAAATGAGAAACACTCGAACGGCGGTAGTATTAAGGCGAACTGAGTTCTGCATGTTTCTGTAGGCGAATGTGTGGATGCACGGTTAGGTAGAAACTGTGCAGGTGTGTAGGTCGAGCGCGATTCGGTAATCCTCGGCAATGCTCGTGCATTGATGTGAGTCATTCTGGATCGAATCGCGCGCTCGCGAACAGCATTTAATTAAGCTCATGTAAAGACTAAATAAAGTAACACTTTTCATTTAAAATAGATTATTATTTAATTCAATCCATTCTCTTAATCCTGCTCAAACAGTAATTAAGACGCCTCGAATTCTCTCGTAGGACTAGTTTCATTTCAATCGAAGTAAGATTTTTACTCTACATTGGTAAAATTAACATGTAATTCAAAAAAATATTTGACTTTGAAATTTCTTTGACATTTATTATCAACTAGCTGACGTATACCCGGCGTTGCTCGGGGTTATGAATGGTTTGGAGTAAAGTTTTGAGGGTGTGAATTCTAGTGTAGCTGAAAATTGGGGGCATTTTTAATGTGGAAATAACATCATTGTATTATAATAATTTATTTATTTATACGCCTAAAACGGCTTTTACAAAAAAGTGATACATGATGCAGTGTACATAAGAGAATATCTGTATTATATAGGAAATACTAACAGTATATAGATGTAATTCATTATAAAGAAGGTACAAAATAGATCGAATAGAATATTGTTTTACTTGAATATGACATGTCTTCCTCGGGCATCCTCAGATTCTTCTGCCGTACACTTCCACGTCATACATTATCCTTACACCCTTTTCTTCTTTCATCACAAACGCCACATTATACCACACATAAGTATTTGATTAATTTGATCTTACCATTTCTTCATTGGGCGTTACTGATTCCTTCAATCATTACTTCCATGTCATATATTCTCCTTATACCTCTTCCTTCGTTCGTTACCTACGTCTCACTTTACCACAAATAATTATTTGATGCATTCTTCTTCGGCCTCCACGACTTTTTCTACCGTTCACTACTGTATACCATATTGTTGCTGTTAAAAAAACTCCATTATATCGACTACGTATCTCATTCCAGTGCAGAGATAATGCGTTAAGTCTTCCACGGGCGTCCACGACTTTTTCTACCATTCGCTACTGTATACCATATTGTTATTGAATTTAATTCGACTCCGTATCTCATTCCATTGCAGAGATAATGTGTAAAGTAAGAAGTCTTCCCCGGTCGTCCCTGACTTCTTCTACCATTTAAACCACTCAATAAACACTCCCGACACTAATAAGAACAAATTTTGAAATATTCAGCAAAATCGGTCCAGTAGTTTTTACGTCTATAGGAGACGAAAAAACAAACAAACATTAATTTTTGTATATTTATAGATTCACGTGATTCTAATTTACAATTTAATTAAACGCTTCAAACGCGCTTTGATTTTCATGTTCACTGGACAACAACCGAAGCCAGTGAAAGACGAAAATACTTCATGACAAATTATATTCTTTTCCTTGATATAATTTTTTTAAAATAAAAATTCCACTCGCTCGTCGAAGGCGCTTTCGGGAATTCACTGAAAGATGCCTTAACCTTTGTGTTGTCGCACACCCTTTTCGAACGGATATCGTCGCTCGTAGTCCTTTCGTTATCGACGTGGAAAAGGTACACTAAATTATAACATCGAAAAATCACATTTATTTTTGTGATAAAATTTTTTCTTTATCATCTTCCATTATATTTATTATTTAAACGCCCAGGGGACCTTTACATACAATTAAAGCAAAGCATGACGAGGGGAGCTAGCGAACTAGCAAAGAATTTGGATGTAAGTGACTATTCTCTAAATGACCTAAAACAATTATTGAAGAGTCACTTAGCTAAATGCTGATATGATGTAAAATTGTACTGTAACTGGAATGAATGTTCTGTTGTTCAATAATAAAATAATAAATTTAAAAAATCTACCATTATATTAATAAAAATGTTTTATAAGCAAGGTAGAAATACTCGTAGTTTGCACATACGGCATTTGAAGTTTGCCAAGTTCATATTGTCAAATACATCCATGTCGTTAAAATATTTGTTACCAAGACCGTTTAAACAATGTATTGGGGAATGCAAACTATAGTTGAAATGATATATACAGAGTAAAATTTTAATGTCTGTCTTATTGTTCGTTTATATACATGTAGATCGGTTAAATGCAGAACTTCACAACAATAGAATTTAGAATTCAACAATTTTAATAAAAATTTAGTTCGTTTATTGTTCGTCTGTTTTCTAAAGTTGGTACATTTAAAATATTCGTTAACGGCAAATAAACTCGTAAGTGCTCGCAAAGTAACTTAAGTTTAAAAATTATGAACCATATGATAAAGGGAGTGGGTGGGAGATTGGGAAGTACCTACCGTTGTGTGTGGGGGACACTCATAAATGTTGTAATGCTTCTCATCTCAAATTGTCCTGATTGCCGGATCAAAATGTTCTAATGCCTACAAGGAGACACGCAAGAAGCAAGCACGCGGTCTTATCGACACCGAAAGTGAGCACTGAAGCACATTGAAGGTTAAGCTGAGGAAAACGCTGAGCTTACTTCGGATCATCATTACAGATTTCCCCGCTTTGACAAGTTCCAGATTATTAAACTCTCAAAGTGTCTATTAAAAGTCGTCGTCGAGGCTGCGTGTGTGTGTATGGGAGATGAGAAATCCTTATTAAGAGAACGGGATGTTTGCATTTGTCAAAAGGACCTAACCACAACACCAATCATCATCCTTTGTACTGTATGTTCAACACACATCTATACAAAGTTCGCTCCTGTGTTGCCTGAGCTTTATTTGGCGAAGTGCGAATCTAATTTAGTCAAACAACTTAGTGCTTATCTCATTTCGCTCGTGTGTTAATCAAATAAACCTTTGAATTCCTCCAGATAATTTTATATTTTGTGTTTAATTTTTACTAGATCGTCGTTTTATTAGACTTGGCTGTACGTTTATTATTATACCTTCCGTGTAGATTTTCCACATCAATTCTCTATTTATTCAGTTGTTGTTTTTTCATTTACTTTTTCAGCCAATCCTCGTAGATTTAAAACGCTTGAAATACGCTTAAATCATACTGAAAAAGGCAAAAATTTGTATGTTTATTTATGATATACAAAATGTAGGTTTGTTTGTGTTTTCAACTATATTTCTATCAATTTTCTATTATTTTTACCAGGATTCTGTTACTGGTAAAATCCATGAATAACTATGACACTAATTTGGTTTTGTGTTTTTTTTTATTTATCTGCTTCTATTGCATATATTATTTTGCTGTATTTCACTGTTCATAATGCTTGTAAAGATAGTTTTCTTTAGTTCTATGGTAGAATTTACATACCGCCCTGTTCAATTTCGCAAAATAAAGTCCTTGGATAAAATTTAATAAAATCCGAAAAGGTTTTCACGAAAATTGAGAACTTCACTCATTTTATTTTTATTTCCTATTAAATTCCTATTTTCGTATTACATTTATTTGTATATTAATTTCTTAAAGGGAATATTATTTCTGTTAGTTATTAGAAAAGCAATTTATATGATTTCTTGAACGAAATATCATTTCAGTTATTTATTGGAATATTGATTTCTTCGACATTGTCGTATTATGTTGCTGTTTATCATTAATTAACATGAATTTAATAACCGAGTTTGTATTTTGATATTCCATTATAATATTTATTACAAATTAACTTCACGGCGGTACAGCTACCACTTTTCTAAAAAGCTTAATTTCACACAATCTTTGATTCAAATATGAATATAATTCGATTAACATTTTCTTTCTACTAAATGAATTTATACTTGTAATTCCGCAAACAATTTCTGCATTTCTATGTACTTTTCCTCAGTAAATAACGTACGTTTTTCTGTTGTTGCAGTGTTTTCCAAGGGGCAGTGTGAGACGGGGCGATACAGGTTCCTCGCCAAGTCCGGGGGTTTCGCCTGGGTACTGACCCAGGCCACCCTGCTGCTGGACAAGCAGCAGAAGCCTCTCAGTGTCGTCTGCGTCAACTACGTCGTAAGGTAGGACACCCAACCATTCTTTCCTACACGCCGGTCGTTCATATTTAACAGTGTATTTATATAATATTTTATTCCAAACAAAAATTCCTGGTTTTACACAAAATTTAAAATTGAACACGAATTTTCAAATCGTATACAAAATTTAAGATTTTACACAAAAAATCTGCTTTTCCAGGTTTTTCCACTACATTTTCAATTAAGACTATCAAAATAGGGTTACCATTTTAATAATATTTTTGAAACAACTCGTCTTTTGGTTATGATTTGAGATTCTCACGGCCAAAAGTGAGAATCTATCGTGTTGCGCTACCTTTTTTCTTTGGCTAACGTTTCGGACAGCATTGCAGTACCCGTAATCAGACATCTGCCCTGATGATGGACACTGTATGCTGTCCGAAACGTTGACTAAATAAGGAGGTAGCGCAAAACGGCATAATACCCCAAAAATAAATCTCTATAACTTTTAGTCAAATATCTAATCTTCACACAATAAGAACCAAACAAATGCACAGTGCATAATATAAAAAAAAATATTTAAAACTTTTATATCACTTTCAACATATTTTCTTTCTTATTTTTTGCATGTTTCACGATACTTAAAAAATTATATTTACAGATAAACCATTTATTTCACAATCTTTTCACATGTTTTTGCTAACATCTACAATCGTTATTCTACAAAACATTTAATCTTCTCATGACGTGTAACAAATCGATTTCCTTTCAGTGTTTTTTCCGCGTTAGCTTTTGTTTTCCTCGAATTGTGTATCATCTTTTCAGAAATAATAAGTGTAGATCGTTCTAAACTAAACGAACAAAAAGGTAAGTGTACGAAACATTTTTCTCATTGTATGACCATGTTTAATAATATTTTTTTACAGCTTAAAGGTAAACCTGACATAAACCGGGTATAGGTTTATTTCTTTAATTTATTTATATTTAACACCATTTTTTTATTGAGCATGTCTTAAAATTATTATAGAAACTGATGCATCTTTAATCGAGTTTTGTCTCGTTAAAACTTTTAATTGGTAGTCATAAAAGTCGAGCTTTCGAATGACTTTTGCATCACTTCTTGACTTTCAATAATTTAATATGAAAGTTCTGAATTCAAGTTTCCCACTTTTTCTACGGTAAGTTTTCATTTATCTCCCTGCTTGTTATTATAATGTATCTCTCGGTTTGTTGTTATAATTTATGTATAAATCTTTTTCTTTTAGGGTCTCATTTTAATAATAATTGCATATAATCATACGTTTTGAATACTCTTATAGAGAAGACACTGAATAAAAAAAATGTCTTGAATTTTTTACATCTGTTTATTTTATTTGGTTTTACTCCCAGCTGTTCTTTTACATTGATTGTAAGATCAGAATATACCTGTGAGTATACTAGTGAGCTATCAAAAATTATACATAAAATAACGTTAAACTAAAAATATATAAAAAAACTACATTACCAACGCTACTCTAATTTGTAGATTTCAACAAAGTACTGTTATACATTACGATATTCTATAAATGGAATCAATATACCAATAGTAACCCCAGATAGTTGCCCAGATCATGCATCCTATGTGTTAGTGAGTGTGTCTGATAGTTGATTGTGTATGTATTGCAGAAGAATGTTACATGTTGTCTTGTAGTGGGCAAATTGAATTTAATAGTGGCGACGGTATTTTAAATATGTATTATTGATTATTAGTGTTTAATTATATTGATTTCTGTAAATTTTATAAAAACAGAAAATGGTGTGCCTTCTCTTTGGAAACATTCGATTTATGATCTTTAGAAAAGTACACAAATGCACCACCGCGACATTTTTCACGTTTTCTATGTTTACTTTTCCAGTTGTTAATCGGATACCATCTGCAAATGACTGCGCGGATAATGTGTTGACAGAGACTAATGGATTAACGTTTAAAATTATTTTATCGTTGAAGATACACTGTCAGCTAATACTAATTTATCTATATAAATAAAAATTTAAATGTTCGTTTGTACAAAATCTCAAATCTCCGAAATTTCTTCACGGATTGCTTGCATTCGAATACGCATGTGTTTTTATGGTGACCGGATAAATCATCAAAATGATAATTCATCACATCTTTAAAAAGTCATGGAAAGTGATAAAACAAAAAAAAAATTAACTGGGTTATGTAGGTTAGGTTTAAATTTTTTTTTTCATCGTTTTTAATGATTTTATATCACTTTTTAAAGGTGTGTTGAATTGTCACTGTGGTGAGTTATCATGGAATCGTTTTTATGTATAGATGTCACCTGTGACACGAAAAATGATATTTTTTTAAAACAGCCCATCTGTTGGACGAAAAAGCAACATGCCTTATTGTTTCTTATCTGCACAAAGATACTGAGCCACAGAAACTCGTGGCGGAGTATAGCTAGTTATTAATGTATAAACTTTCCATAAAAAAATGAGTCGTGCGTACTTCGTTCAAGAAGCTGCAAAACTTCATGGGGTTATTTACATAATTTAAGGAAATAATGTATTTTTTCAAATATTTTTTTTTCCGTTTACCTTAGATTAAAAGTTCAGTTAAATGCATTATCTTACATTTTTCAATGGTGTGAAGTAGGTCTATAAAATAGGTAAATCAACTTATATCAAAATAATTTCATTCTTTCTAAATGAACTCTCAGGCTGGAAACGTACGTCGGTTGTTTGCGGTAATATGTAGGTGCATGAATGAAGGCTACAGTGCCACGCGCTGCGTTACGATTACCTTCGGTCCAGCTCGTCAGCGCTACGTCTTCGTTTGACTGAAGGAACGCAGGAAACCAACCTTACCGTAATTTTTTTTAGACATATCTATAAAATGGGTGGGCGCTATCAAGTTGTACATAATAGCCGATGGTATCCAGGCTTCTCACGCGTCCATCCACGCTTTATTTTATTCCTGGAAGTCAATCTTTAATTTAAAATATAAACATAAATATTAACAGGCTTTTTTCAATCTACACAAAGAGTGACAACAAACCGTCAGGGACAATTTCTTGGTTCCTCGATCCTTTGTACGCAGGAAACTGATTACATTTTTTACCTCGGGCTATTGGACCTTAATGTCACATAGTTCTGCCCCTCTTGGGGTTGTGTCACGTTTGAGGAGTATATTTCAAGATTAGGTCTTGGGATATTTGTCATCGTTCAGGTTCACACGGCCACACCTCTCCCCCATTTCTCACCGCGGTAAAAGGGAAGCTCGCTTCTCTCCGCAGATCATCCTAATAAATCACATTATAAAGGATTTAGCCCATACACACTAACTTCCTTTAATGCGATTTGAAAAAATTGCAAGGAAAAGCCTTCCCCGTTGGCTTAATAATGACATATCGTTTTCAGTCCCAATGGAAAGGTACGGAACATATTTTTTTCGCGAATTCAGAACATTTACCTGCTTATCTAATATTGAAATTTTTCCATTTTCACCAAATTTACTTGTGGCATATTATTTTTTTAAGCAACTTTAAAATTCACGCTTAATAATATAAAAATAATTAAACCGTAAACACCTTTGTAATACAACACTTTATTGAATTTAATATATAGACAAAGGCAGCCGATTGGGTTTCGCTCAGTTCAAGCATCGTCAGGGCCTACATATTAACTAATTATAATTCAATATATAAATGTATAGGATAATAGTGTCTACTATGATAGACACACACCCTATATCATATTCATCTTATTTTACACCTCCAAGTTATCATTTTGTTTTCAAAAGAAATTTATTAACGTACCTTTATATTTAAAAATAATAAATTTATAGGGTTATTGCTGAATAATTATAGCGGATATACCTAATGGTAGCCTTTACAGTCCAATAGTTTTTTCGTCGCCCGGTTAACGAAAGTTAAAAATAGGTGGGGGTAAATAGAATCATATAAATAAGTCGCCTTGACGTGGTCTAATGGCATTGGATGCCGAAATAGCTGTCACAATAATAAAACACTAAAATACTTGCAGAAATTTATTTTAACACTATTAAATTTGATTTAAATGAAATTTTTGAAAAATTAAACAGAGTTCTACGAATTAAATACTAAAATAATTAATAATTAAAAATACTGTCGCTTATATTATTTTAACTAACTTCCAAGGTTTCTTAATTTTGGCAATTTAAAATGCTAAAGAAAGGAACGGACGGTAAAATATATATTATGTTGTACCAAATACTACCACACTTCAAACGAACTCGTGTGCACATTTCGTTTTATGAAATTTATTTGTTTGTTTTGCTACTAATTTCTTCTAATTGAGCACAGGTCTCAGGAACCCCCTCAACGCAACTCTTATTAACTTTTCTATAACTATAAATCTACTACAGTATATTCTATCACCATCAATTGGAATGATATTTTATCTTTAACAGCATTACGTTTCCATGGCAACTCGACAGTCTGTCCGCTACCGTCTCGTACGCAGACTGGGTACAAATTTCCTTTTTCAATTAATTTCGCCCCATTCCGCCGGACGATTGTTCTTCTTGTTTTTGTAGTTGACCGAAATATACAGCTGTACGTTGTCACATCTTATAGCGTGTATTAGAACTGTTATTCTGGGCATCTGGTGCTGTCATGAATCAGATATTACTTTCTGTTTTCGTCGTCATACACTTTTTTCGACCGAGAACTTTTATGACACGGATGCGATAGCAAGCCATATCTTTAAATCTTTCTTCGAATATCTGTTTTTTTTTTAAGTGTTATATTATTTTTATTATTAGGGAATTTCTAATGATTCATGCTTTTCTTGCGTTTGTTTATTTTTCAACGTGATTTCGCACAAGCGTTTCCTCTGCCCGGTGCCTGCAAGTCAATGCTTTCAAAGTAGCAAGCCGAGTAATAGCTTTAAATAATCTTTATTGAACAATGACAATATTATTGAATAATCGGAAAAGATACATACGAGTATAGTCTAACTATGATACAGTTAAATATGACCGAAGGGAAAATGGTTGGATTAGCCCATTGGTAGACAACAGCCTCGGCACGGCTTAGGTCCTGGGTTTAATTCATCTATGCGACCGTATATTTTTCTGATTTTCTGTTTCAAATTTTCGTTTGAGAGTCGTTAAGAGTTAGGCTTCAAAAATTAAATATTACAATTTGAGGTTTTTTGAACAAATAAATTGAAATAATCTCTTTGAAAAGAATCATCTCATCTGATCTTCTTCCTCTTTTCCTACTCGGATCTGGGACCCATTGCTTCGACAAGGCGCTTCCAGTCTTCCGTCCTCCGTCCATTGGAACAGCCTCTGGAATAACTTTCCCTAACTTTTCCCCAACTTATTAATGCCAAAATTTGCATTGAAATTGTACTCGACAAAAGTTGAATGAATCAAATTTAAGATTTAAAAAATCTCCCTTAGAACCCTTAGGGCGATTTTGTCCAAGGCATTCTGAAAATATATTATTTATGGTTTTAATCTAAATTCCATGGTTATTTTTTTTCTTACTTACATCCGAAAGTGTCATCCACTTCCTCTTATTATTTGTTCCTCCCTTTCGTTCGTTTCTTCTACTTCAGTCAGCTCTACCGGGAACCTTAATTCACTCAAATTATCCGCGATAGGGCTCAACTTGAAACTTGACACGGATCTGATATAAAATTTAATAAGGGTTTAGTACTGAATGTTTTTTATCCCATGAGTCCCATTTCGGCTACTTGAGATACGCTGAAATACTTATGACAGTTTTTCATATGTTTTTACGAGAAGCAGATTATTAACCCACATTTTATCTCCTTATAAAATACTTAGGTTGAGGTGTTTCAAAACTGATAAAATTGTGATCAATTGTCAAGCATAACTGTGAAGTTTTTTACTGATCAGCTGATGATTTGAAGCTGAAACTGTTCGAGAGTCGGCATTGTTATAGATATATTTTCCATAAAAAAAGTGTCTATAAATTAGATTTACAATGCTATTAAAACATCTACAAAAGAAAGCTTTTAGGTTGAAAAATCTATCTTCTGTACATAAGAGTTTTCCAGGTATATATTTTTTTCAACACACACGGATAATTTTTGACGAATTGAATTATCTAGATTGGAAATGTTAAGCTTTCTCGATCGTTACGATGTCAATGGAGTATGATTCCATTAAACCTAAAAGCTTTGGTGTCTAAAACAAATATTTTCGGTAGTTTTACATTCCAGCTTGAATTCATTTTAGTCGTCTTGTTTATTTTCTAGTAGATTTTCCAGAATAGAAATTCCAATGCTTGTTTTCTTGGCTGACATACGTTTGTTTCTTTGCATCTATTTATTATTTCTGGTCTGAGCATGTGGTGCACCTCGTAGCATTTTCATTAGAGATGATCTCAATATCTCAAAACTATTCAACGTCGTGTTATAGTAATGCGGGGGTATACTGATTTGCTGGTGCTTCGTGGTAATTTGGAAATTAAACTGGCGAGGGTGCTGTTTCTCTTTTCAAAGAGTCTCCTCATTCATAAATGTAGTTCTTACATTTCATCATCATAATTATTCAAGTAGGTAGTCACTCGCATCATTGTGTTAAGACTCTTAATTAGATCGGTTTTTAGAGTTCGTGGAGGTAGGTACTATATTACCAGTTATGAAGTCTATAAATGTATAATCCTAATTTTCTAACATCCCACGATTCCTACATTCTTTATTTTTGCTTACGATTAAACTTTCTGATTTATTATTTTCCGGAAACAATGGTTAAGTGGGTCTATAAATTATTGTTGGTTCCGAGTTAATCATTGTCAAGTGTCTAACTTGGTCCCAACATTAATTGCCTAATTAATGTTGTCCAATTTCGGAAAAGATGTTGCGCAGTTTTTGTCTTTACTAACTAATTTTGGTTGGTGCCCTAAACTCCTTAAATAAAGCAAGGCTTAAATAAAGCAACACCCCAAAAACAAACAACAAAAAAAAGCAAGGCTTTATTTATTTATCTACTTACCGTAATCGTAATTAGATTCTTACACGCCCGTTCAACGTGGTGTAGTAAAACCGGCCTTGAGCCTTGTTTAAAAGACCGTTTTAACCAAACAAACGCCATGGTAATAAGTCGAGTTTTTCACCGTTCTGACCTTACGCGCCGCGTAATATTTACGCCACGTTTTTTAGTAAAGCTGATCGTTTTTACTAAAATACTTGAACTTTTTCGACAAATAATCTTTTAGCATCGAAAATAATAGCAATTCCGTATTTGGTATCTTTTGTTGCATTGTAAAAATTGCGAAACTTTTTATCTTCAGATGACAATTATCGATCATATTATGACTTTGCAGTGTTTCATTTTTTTTGTTTAACTAGCTGTACCCAGCCAAGTGTTGCCGTGGCTCAGTCTGTCTGTGCATATAGAGAAATAATAGCGCGTTTTGCTTTTACGTCCAACATATGGCTCTGTTTTATAAAAAAAACTTTGGTAAATTGTGCCTGTCGCAGGTCACATCTATATGATATATGTATATAAAACCTCACGCGTATTTGAATGCAACTTTGTGTCAAAATTTCAAAGCAATCTGCAAAGAACTTTCAGAGATTTAAGATTTTGAACAAATGAACATTTAGATTTTTATTTATGTAGATATTCGCTAATATTCCGTGTAATAATCACCCTAAATTCTTTTGCTTCTTTTTTCTTTTTTTTTTAAATATCCCTGGAAATTTATAAGCTCTAAAAGTTTAGTAATATCAAAACAGCTTAGGCTTTTTGTTAGAGAGTAATATAAGCTTTATTGGTTTTAGTTCTTTTTGCGAAATAATAATGGTCATTTGTGCCTTAATATGAATCTGGGATTAATTTATAATATTCTCCCTCCGACCGTAGTTTCTTAGGATAAGGGCAAATGTGAGGGCCGTAAGCCGTTAAGATTTAGGGCCCATATTTTTCACTGCAGTAGTGTTTTTTGGCGATATTTATCGTTCCGTAATTCCTAAGCTAAATTTCGTTGGTTTCATTTTTCTACTGTATCCACTGAAAAGCCCTTTCGACTCCTATTTCCCACACACTTCAATTAAATGGATTATCTGGTTCTAGAAAAAAATCGATATTTGAATTTTGAATGAAAGTTCAAACAATCTCACTTCAGATATGATTTGAGATTTATGCTTAACATAGGTCTGTATACAAACACTGCGACCGTGCTCGGGAAATCGGTATAAAACCATCGGTAGTTACTTCTCATCATCACTTTTGGCTCTATAACCCCTGGTGGGTCTTGGCCTCCTCAAGAGTCTTCCTCCACTCATCTCGGTCCTGCGCCAGCTCTCTCCAGTTTCGAAGATCCAAGGCAGACAAATCTTTGAGGACGTTGTCGCTCCATCCTAACCTTGGCCTTCCCAGGCTCCTTCTCCCTATCGGTCCTGAGCTCAGCAGGGACTTTGGTTCTTGATGCTCGGTCATTCTCTCCACATGACCTAGCCACCGAAGTCTTCCCAGTTTTATGAACTTTGTGACGTTTAGCTCCTTAAACAGAGTATAGAGCTCATTGTTATAACGTCTGCGCCAAATTCCATTTTCTAGAACCGGTCCGAAGATGCGCCTCAAAATTTTCCTTTCAAAAACGTCCAGTGCTCGCTCATTCTTCTTAGTTAGAACCCACGTCTCGGCTGCGTACGTAAGCACTGGTCTAATTAGTGTTTTGTACACTAATACCTTAGTGGTTCTGGAAAGCAGTCTGGATTTTATTTGTTTTTGTAGGCGGAAATAGCAGCGGTTTGCATTCACGATGCGCTTCTGGATCTCCTCTGTAGTGTTGTTATTGTTTGTTATCAGGGGAGCCCAGGTATGTGAATCTTGGTACCGTTTCAAAATTTTGGCTTCCACATACGAGAGATGGGGTTTGTTGGGTACATCCTACGGCCATGTATTTGGTCTTCTGCTGGTTTACTACAAGACCCATATTTTTGGTAGAACTTTCAAGATTTATGAAGGCGTCTTGTCTCAGCACGGGCAAGCCACCCAGTGAGGCCTACATTACTGGAAAACTTGAATTGTAAAAAATATTGTACCTAATAAAAAAAAAAAAATCATCGGGATTTTTCGCAATTATGTCGATATCATCAGCGTAAGCCAATAGTTGCACAGAGTTGTCAAATATCGTTCCTCTTTTCTCAATGCCTGAGTCACCGGTAACTTTTTCTAAGGCTATGTTAAATAAGAGGCAGGCCAATCCATCTCCTTGTCTCACCCCGTAGAGCGCTTCAAATGGTTCGGACAGATCACTGCCAACCCTGACTCTACAAATTACTGGGGACATTGTCAGTTTCACCAGATTGATCAGCTTACGTAGTTACTTCTATCAATCCTATATTGTAAAGGTATCGATTTAACTGTGCTAGACCAACAACACTTCTGTCGGTTTATGTCTTCGGTGGTTGACGCCCTTGTGGTGATTTTGCACAAAAACGTCGCCATACGAGTCATCCAAATATTATTATTATTATTGGCAGTCTACATTTAAAGGGCGTTTTGACAAAGTTGTCATATACAAATTTTAATAATGTAACGTTTAGACTGATTCCCACTTAAACGAAGCCTGTTGGTTGATCCTTGTGGAACTCTAACGCGGGTTTGTTTATTGGATTTTTTTTAATACATTTTCCTCGGCGAAGTTTCCCATTGTTCTTTGTATTTCCATCACGGACTGCAAATAAAACGGGAAATTCTGTCACGCCCTTTGCCGTTTATTCTCACAATTCCGAGTCTTATCGCCCGAATGTTTCATGCCTCGCCCAATACGCTTTTCCTCGCAACGGTCAATCACGTATAGGAGACTGTTTCGCCGTAAAACGGATCAACCATTCGTGTAATGCCCCGGCCCTAGCTGGCTAGGGCTGAACAAACACCGGATCTACGTTCACACCAACGTACACAATTCCAAATACCAGATCCTTCACTTCAGTACATGTGGTTACTGCAGAGATTTTTTTTTAATTTTTTCGATTTTCCGCCATATTGAACAACTTATTGAAAAAATATGTAACAAACAATCAAGTATCTAGTCAGATTTGTAAATAGTCTAATTGAAGTTTTATAGCTCAATACTTATGTTGGACATTACGTTGCGATGACCTAGATAATCCGGAATTTAACATTCGAAAGCTTTTGCTTTGACAATCTAAGAGTTTCGATATATCAACATTCTGCTTATGTAAAGTTTTAGCTGCGATGTAAATTATAAGTTTTTCTAATAAACGTATTTATTAACTTTATACAGCTGATAAACAACCCTGCATGTATTGTAAATGCTTGTAAAATTTTAAAAACTTTATTAATTGGTAAGGGGGTGTACCTATGTTTAGAGATCTTGTAGTGTTTCAACGTGCCTACCAAAATTTGAAGATAATTCCAAGGAATTGTATACATTATCCGATTTAATTTTTTTATATGTTTACCCATTTAGATTGGTTACTAATTACTTCAATCTAAAAATTCAAAAAAAGCTTTTCATCCAAATCATGTTACCAATCAAATAATATTCCATTTTTCGCTAATCGCATAAAATATATTAAAATTATGAGGCCAGTATTTCCTGGCGGAATATTTTGACGATATTATTTTTCCCTTCTCTGGCGACGTTTCACTCGAAGAAATGAACTTTCAATTAAACTTTGGATGCCCTTTGACATGTATAAACCCCCACTTCAGCCAATCGCATCACCTTTCCGAATTCAGCTGTGGAATCCATTACATTCAACTTACTGCTAACTTTATTTTCTTTTCACTCTTACAGTATTCGAAGTCACGTAGCAATTGCACTCACAAACTGGAGTGTTTTAATGAAGCGTCTACTTATAGCGGAAAACTTAAAAGCTCGATTTTTAAAGCTTTCAGGTTTTATTGTTCACACGTCTTGATAAATTATTAAGGTTTTATTGTTCACACGTCTTGATATATTATTAAGGTTTTATTGTTCACACGTCTTGATATATTATTAAGGTTTCATTGTTCACAAGTCTTGATATATTATTAAGGTTTTATTGTTCACACGTCTTGATATATTATTAAGGTTTTATTGTTCACACGTCTTGATATATTATTAAGACATTTTGTTTTCTTCAAATACAAATTGAATTGTGCACGGTACTTGCACACGGAAGGAACGTACTGTTCTTGTATGAATCGAATATTTGTAAGGTACCGTTATATTAGCGTAGCTTAATTTACTATATAGGAAGTTTTGCTGTATAAAAATGTGAATTTAACATTGTGGCAAAGCAGTCGTCGTTCTAGCTGCCAAGGATCCGTGCTGTCTGTTTTATGTTGTATAATGTCTGTAAATCACAATCCAGGAAACATGCCTGCGCTCGAGATTCGGTAAACCCTCCGAGTTCTCTTTCGCTAACAACGGCCATAAAGTCCAGCCTAATGTATTGCCACAGTTGTATTACCGAGCTGTGCTTATAATTCTCCACGCGCCGCTACTGCCAAATGATTCGGCAGTTTCCGCCGCCACACGAAGGAGTTTTCGTCAAAGCTTCCGGCTCTATATCCGGCCCGGAAATGGGCCCGTGTGAGAAAAAATGCCGAGGGATATATTTATTTCTACCAGAAGATAAAGGAAATTTGTTTTTCTCTTATGTACATGCGGTTTTTTGCAAGGCACATCATTTCCCAATGGTTCCCGGAATTAACGGGATTTATATGTTTTTTTGTAATTTGCTTCAATGAATTCGCTCATTTTATCGTTTCCAACGCGATCGAACCTACATATGAATTCCAATCCTCCTCCACAGATTAATTTTCTGTTTCTAATACCATTTTTATATTTCCATTTGTTAATGTTCAGCGAACTGCAGTAAAGTATGGTTTAATATATTAAAAACGAAGGTAAGAACTTGCAATGAATAAAACACACTTTTCAGAGAAAATTGTAATAATGATATGTGAATTTCAATGATGCCGTTTTGTGATACATATATATATATATATACTCATACTATACTCTATATACTTAAATTTAAATCATCACTAAAAACATTTCTTTTAAACAAATGTCACTACACCTTAAATGAATACCTTACATAAATTAAATACTTCAGTTTTTATTTTTTTATTTACATACATTTGTTAACATGCAATTGTTGGGTTATGTAATATAATGTGTATTTGTTGGGTTAGCTGGAAGAAATAGGATATATATACTCATTTTCATTAGTCGAATGAGAAAGAAACTACAACATTGAAAACGTAACTAATCTATCTTTTAACCCTAGGTATAATAGCTTGAAACTTACTATTGACTTCTTATAGAATTATTTTCGATCTTAATGTTAAAAAAAAACTAATATTTAATCACCTTCAGTTAGGAAAGCACATCGAAAGTCCGAAGCGCTAACCACTAGGCTGAACAGGATGATTCTGTTAGGGGGAGACTTTAAATTATTCATAAACTGGTCATTCACAGATGGCGCTAATTTATTTTTTTATAAGAAAAAACCACTTTTGCAAGTTATACTTTAAATTATTAAGATGAATTATATGTTTGTGCTCGTACATACGCAATATAAATATGAATAAATAGTTATGTTCATAAAAAAATCAGTTCTTTTAAGAAAAGCATACAAATACAATATTGTATCGGTATTTCAATCCAGATAAAAACAAATAATTTGGATTAATATCGTGAAGCATTACTCGCGTAATTGCTTAGGTATTATAATAAAATATTTAAAATAACGCCATCTATTGAAATCTTTATTATAACGTACGTTTCGTTTATCCTTAATGTTAATAGAACACCAAAGTCCTACCCTTTTCTGTGTGTGAGACCCACTTCCACAAATAATAATATATATGTATGGCCATCGCGAGTGTGAAAGCATTACAGCTGACAAAGCGTTTCGTTCAATCAATTTATATATCGTATATTTAATTGAATGCCGCTCCGATTTGTTCTAATAATGTCGCCTGGAACACTGTAAACATATCGTGGATCATCGACCTCCGTAAATCAAACCAATGTTACAGATCTGTTGTCCATGGAACGTTTGAAATCATGTCTTGTTTTTGAATATGTTTTTAAAAAATAGCTCTCATTATGTATTAGCAATATCAACTGGGCGATGGGTGTTCGGTTTTCGATTTGGCCATGCTATTTAATTTATGTCATTCCTCAAAATATTAATATGGAAACATATTCGACGGCCGGCATAGTCCAGTGGTAACGCATTGGACTACCATTCCGAAGGTCGCGGGTTCGAACCCGGCGTGCGCAAATAAATTTTATTTGTTTAATTTGTGTTATTTCACAATTAATTAATTAAAATAATATATAGTATATTTGCGGCACGTTCCAGAGTGGAAGATACTACCAGTATCGCCCTGGTGTAAGACCACCATTCAGAATTGAAACGTTGCTCCAAATGGCTTTAGCCGTGTTTAGTGACTAGATCTGAATAGCCAGGTACTTCCCCACCTTCCTCTTTCCCTTCCCCACTTACCTTCAGCCTCACAACATCCCCCAATTGGGGATGCCATAGTCTCACTGGCTCCAGACGGGAGCAGTTGGGACTCTTGTGAGGTATTCACTATAAAAAAAAAAAAAAAAAAAATATAAACTGGTCACTGCGATTTGAAGCCAATGATTCCACTTAGATTTCACTGTTTATCCTACATTTTTATAAATTTGCACAGTATGGCTCAAGACGTTTTGCAAACTTGCCATAATATGCCAAAATCATTTGTTCCTTTCACAAATTTAAATAACTGCTCGTTATCTACATGATAGTTATTTTTATATCGCGTTTTCAGGTATTTAGCAAACCGTATTTATTAGTAGACACAAATTCGCAGTGTTCATAAATTTTCCTCCGGTGTAAACCAAGATAGAGATATTTCTCCTACACCTGATTCCTTATTCAAACCGTTCCATTCCACCGAATATTTTTACAATATTCCATTTCTGGAAAATGTCTCAATATTTTGCGTACGCACCCTTTGCTTCCTTTTCCACTTTGAATTATTCAACGTTTTTCTAGGGAAATGTGATCAGATGAATCGTTTTTCGAACAGAAAACCAAGATTCCTTACTTTTTTGTTGTTAAATTTGGGTCCACATCTTTGATATCTGGAATTTGAGCCTTTCTCAAAAAACCTCAGTTACTCTTATTTTAAATTATTATTTGTGGTGATCTTGACTGCACCAATTTATGGTGGACTGCTTCCAGTTTTAATATATTTATGTGGTACTTCTGGTAAAGATTATTGAAGTTATCTTAGAGTGATTGGTTCTTAATAATAACGGAGTGTGGGTACACCTTTTACACGGTTTATTGCCACACTAATTGTGCAAGTTACTTGAAGTAAGCTTACTGGTAAAAAGACACAATACGAAAGCAGATATACCCATTTATACTTTGGTATAATCTTGCTATGTCTTTCATACACGAATATCAAACACATAATCAAATTCCACAAATATGACATAATCCTATGATATCCAGGTACAACCAAACTCCCTTAGGTAAATTTATTAATTTCATTATAAACACTGTTCTCAAACCATGATCAAAACCATGATCTTTGTTAAATTATTGATCTTATCGTGCTCGCGTTTCATATTTTTCAGTGATGATAAAACTTAATAAATTTTATTTCACACGCTAACGTTGTACTACTTTATAAATTTACCCGAACATAACTAACTTCACCCAACGTTATCTTTTTATCGTTGTCCGCAGGTTCGTGAAAATATTAAACACTTACCTAGAAAACTTGATAAAACATTTAATGGTCTGGTAATGAAATTTTTTATCCTTAAATATTTTCTGGTGTATCTGGTGTAACTTTTTTATCATTTTAAGAATGGTAAAACCAGGTGAAGGTATTTTTAAATTGTGAAGAACCAAAACACTTATTTGAAAATGTGTGTTCATTTCAAGAAATCCCCGGGCTGGCTTCGCAGTAGATGCTGCCTGTACAACATGTGTCCTTTATTGTTATATTTTTTCTTCTGAAAACTGGCAAGCATTTGCCGCTGGAGAAACATTTGCAAGGGTCATCCTCACTTTCTTGAGTCGGGTGATTGAGATTTATTCCCTGAGAAAATTGGAAAAGGGACGTCTGTGAATTCAAAAGGCCGGAAATCGAGTTCTTTTGATCCTTGTCTTTGGTTGTACGCTGTTCGTATACCCAACTCGATGCATATAATTCTTACTTTAATTTCAAATCGTGACAACGCTCAATATTTTTTATATTTTACTATCTTAGACCCGCGAAAAACCACGGGATATTATAATTTTTGGTTTTGTGAATCTTGTAATTTGTAATTATATTTTTGTTTACAAATTACATACATGAAATAATATCAATAGTAATGGAAGCTATAGTAGCAACCGTAAATCATTCAATATGTAGTGTATTTAAAAAGGTGTCCTCTGCGTGCAAAATCGAATCTTCTCAAAATTTTCTAACAAAAATGCGTTTACCTAAGATTATCTGAATTGACCTGCTAGGTAAACTTGTCAATAATTTAAACAAAACAAATGCATATTTCAAATTAAAAATCAATAATACATAAAATCATTTAGTTACCTACTTTATCGCTTGTCTGATAAGGATTCATTGTTATCAGTTTTAATTTTTAAAAATAACAGTTCATTGATCTTGAAAATTATATGCAGTACAAATGAATACAATTTTGCAATCACGTAAGCATCGACAACCGAAATTAGTATGTTTAACAATAATTTTACTATCCTGCCTTGCCTGAGGTTCAACACTACTTTTTTCTTTGTGAACAATCGATAAATACGGAGGAAATAATGTGGTGTTTTTCGTAGATGGTGAACGATGGTTTACTTGTTTTGGGATTTTAATAGAAAACAAAGGGCTCGAATCTGTGTATTGGTGCTCATTTTAAATGTTTATAATTTATGGATGTTCTGCAAATAATCATACTATCGTGAGTTACGCAGAAAATATATGATTGTACTTAATGTGATCGCGTAGACGTAAGTTTTAATAAAAACCTCGCCCTTTTATATTATTTTAACCGTCCATCCAAGTGCCGTCGTGATTAAAGCGAAAAATCCCTTGTAAAGAACCATTGGTATTAGGACTCGAAATAAATTAGTACCACGCTTCTAGCCCCTTAAGTCTTATCTTTGGTTTTATCGCCCACTTCGGGTCTAAGGGTAAGCCAGTTTATTGTTATTAATGTAACAAAGTTGTTTGTTAAGCGTTCGTAACCTGCTGGTTGAACCTCGATTATATCTGAAATCAGTACTGTTATTACAAAAACTACAGTTTATGATTTTATTGTGCTAATTCATTATATGGGTTGCTTTACTCAGAACCAGTACTGTCTTGGCGAGAAAAAAAAACTACTTTAATATTCAACCGATTTATCGTATTTCTTCTTGACCAGGTTAATCAATCACACGGAGAAAACTTACTGACATAAAACATTCATAATTTATTAAAAATCTCTTTTCGTATTCCTGTTTAAAACGGGACTGCAGGCCTTTAAAGAACGCATTGACAGATTTCCTAGTGAAATGTCAGTAAAACACAATTGTGTTCATAAAAATTCTAATATTTTCGCATTTCTTCATTATATAATAACAAGATAGACGCAGCTGAAAGCACTAATAGTTTTCAGGAAATGGCATGCTGTCATGTTTCTAACAGGATTTTAATAAATCATCAATTTTTCATTTTTCAACGTTCCCTGTCCTAGAAGTCGAAAGTTCTTATTCAAATTGGCGAGAACAGTTTTTCTTTCAAATCAGTATAGCTCACACTGTTAGTGGTTTTTTGTTCGCTGTTGGTACGTTTTCATTCGAACATCATTACGTACTAAATAGATCAAGTACTAATAAGAAATAAATGTAAACAAATACTAAGAAATGTCGTTAAACGATGTTTGTCATCAAATACGACAGAAAATGTACATCATTATGTGCTGATGAATTTGTAAATACATAGGTTTTTTAACCATTCTTTTTTGACATATAGATATAATAATATTCTAATGTTGCTTTTTGTTTGTGCTTAGATCATCCATCGAAAGATGTTGCTGCGAATATTTTTTAAATAAAATATGTACCTATAATCAAAATCTACCACCAAAAAAATCTCACGGCCTTCTAGTCTAGCCTATCCAATTACGCTTTAAATATTTTCCTTTGTGATTCAATACGGGCTATCTTCCCGAAAGTCACAAATCTTGGCAATACCCGTCAAACTTCGTTGATTGAAGACCATTGTGATTTGATTTTTGCCTTCCCTACTTCGTAATCTGACGTTCTTGAATATGTTTTCTGATTCGATTACTGATTTTCACATCTAAATTTGCGAGTCTAGTTTCCAAAGTCGCCTTTAAAAATATTATTTTAAACTTAAAAATAAGTAGAAAAATATATTATTTTTCGATCTGCATAAATCGTGAGATTTTTTACGGTCAAACTTTTTGTTTTTGTTGAAAATGTTTTCAGCAAAATAATGCTTTTAAAAATATTTATTAACTAGTAAATAAGGCGAAAAAATGTTTTAAATTTCCATCTATGTAAATCAGGAGATGGTTTAACGACTTACGACTGTCAAACTTTTTGTTTTCGTCGATAATTTTTACAGTAGGTATTTAAGTGTTAAATTGACTTGTTTTGCGCTTTGCCTTTGACCGGTATTTATCGAACAAAGACTTCTATTTTTCTTACTACATTATACGCCATTATTAACTAACTGTATTCTCTCAGAATTTATATGGGTTATTCCACCCTTTTATCGTGCTTTTTTTCCTTAATGTCTTCAAAAAAATATTTACGATGGTACGCAATTTCATATATTACCACGATGTTAATTATATTTTTTTCTTTATACTATCCATATTAAAACTACATCTTAAAGTCTTAAATGCTTCTGGAATATTCACAAATTTCCGCAAGCCCTACATACATTTTGAAAATTATTATTATTATTTTGCCATTTTTGCGAGATATCGGGGCGCTGTACAAAGGTAAAAATACTTATTACTATTCACATATGTATAGCGATAATGGACAAGGTTCAGGTTTGTGGAATAAATTGATAGAAATGAAGTGAAATGAAAAACACAGAAGATTCAAATTTGCAACAATGCCCGGTAGAAGAAACAATTTTTATTTTTGCTTATTATTATTTAGAAAGTAATATAGTTGCGATCTTAAGTAGGTTTCACGTTTAAGATGTTAAAATTGACGTAAGCTTCCTTAGTATTGTATTTGTAAACAATATCGGGGTATTTCTTCATTATATCAGAGAAGAAAGGCGATTATTTGCTCCCATTCTTGCGAGCACAAAAGATCAGCAGTATGAAGTAGGAATTCAATGAAGAATGTCAATCTCCCTCTACAAGAGGAAGGCTGTAGGCTGTAGGCTGTAGGCTTGTGGGCTTGTGGGCTTGCGTGTGACGCGGGCTTGTTATCCATTGTCGGCTTAGCTGAAACAAAACAATCGGTAAATTCATTTTCAGTAATTGTAACCTAGTTTTATCGTTGGTAATTTGTAGCCACCCTACGCTCTAAATTACTTGATTTTAGTTGAGCCATTCGTTTACTTTAAATTATTTTTTCTTACATAAAAGTCATGATCTTTTAAGACATGTTGTGGACTAAAACATGAAAATCGTCAGATACACAAGTAGTCTTAAAGATTATTCGAGCTCCCTTAAAATAGTCCACATGTAAGCTCTTCTCATTTCCACCGATTTCCATTCTCCCCGCCATCTAATTGTGGTATCCAAACTCCACCATAATAATATTTTCATTTCGATAAATTTTTATCTCCCTTATAAATATGTACGAAAATATAAAAACATCGCTATGTGATTGAGCCTTTTTATTTAGCCAACATATTTTCCTTCGCACCTTTGATGAATTTTTTGGACGTCTTTCTACCAAAATTAGACGGTTTAATTAACTGGTGGAAAACCAATTAGTCTCATCGATGTTTACTTTATTATTAGGTAATAACTCTTATAACATCCCCTAAATTTCCCTAGAATTATATACAATTAATTAAAATAATTTTAATATAATTAACATAATTTTTTATCATTTATACAACTTGGAAATTTGGTTTTTGTTTTATATAGTATTCAATATTATTAGTATTTAATTTATGCTTTAATAAAATATGTTTGCTGTGTAATTCCTTCAAATTGTATTTGCATTTCCGTAAACCTTCAAATTGTCACAATTTTTCCAATATTTTATTTATTGGTGACCGGATAAATCATCTAAATGATAATTCTTCACATCTTTAAAAAGTTATATAAAGTCATGGAAAGTGATGAAACAGAAACTTTATTAACTGGGTTAAGTAGATTAGGTTAGGTTTAATTTTTTTTTTAAGTTTCTAATGATTTATATCACTTTTTAAAGGTGTGTTGAATTGTCGATGTGTTGATTTATCATGGAACCTTATTAATTCTTTCAAACTGTTAAGAACCTAATAATGAATAATCATTACGAAGATCGATACAATTTATTATTTAACCTCATTGATCCAACCGGTTGTCACGAAATAATATAATAAATAATCAAAGAATTAAAGTGTGTACCACGAAATATTTTTGTTTAATTATTTTTTCATAATAGAAACAATAGAATCTTGGCATACCTACATTAAACAGTAAAGCATTTGGATTAAATCAATAAATATTTTTCACCCTCTGCCCTACCCTATAATTTGAGCTTTCCCAAGTTTAACAAATTATTTCCTTATATCCCAGTTTTCAACGAACCGTGGAGGTAGGTACCATTTGAAAATATATCATGCTTTCGGTTTCCCGCCTTTCCATGGCGGAAACAAAACAAAAGCCGCGCGCGCATTTCAGCTTCACTTTCACCCGCGGCTGGACGGTGGGGGGTGGGCGCCATGGGAGGGTTGTTTGACTCTATCTGGGGGGTAATTGGGGTGGTTGACCTTGGCCTTTGGAGCGCTCTAGGCCTGAATTGCGTGAAAGTTGGAGCCCACCCCCGGAACACAGTTTCGTGGTGAAGGGTTGTAAATACCAGATGTTGGCAACACGCGGACCACAATAAAAGCCTTCGAATAAAAGTTGTATTACTCTCTTTGTTTCGCAAAATAAACTACTTAATTACTCGCGTGCGAAGGAAGATTTTTTTACAAATCCTCTATTTGATTAAATGCTATTTTTCATATCTGTATTCATTATACACTTTTCATGATTTTATCTCAAACCCTATTTGAACATTATTTATTCGTCTCTTATTATTTCCATTTGTCCGTAATAATTCTTCCTTCAAAACCCAGACTATGTAGAAGAGTCCATCGTTACATTATTAGACTGTGTAGTGTATTATTATATTGCCTATGATAAATGAGAAACAGCTAAACTGTTCATTACTGTCGTTACTTATTAATTTACCATGGAACAACATTTATAATCATCTTTTTAATGTGTAAAGAATTTCTTCCCTAGACGATAGGCGTGAAAAGCGACGCAAAATCATTTTCTTTCCCTTTACATTATGGAGTAAGTCCTTAACTTCTGATTTCCTGATAAAGGTGTTACGTAGAACTTATGGTAGACATACTCTTATGCGAATGGTACCATGTTCAAAAGGGTAGATAAGTGTTGAGTTTTGTATGGACGAGCTTTCACAGTTTAGCTTTTCACGGGTGGTGAACTCTATAGGTGCGTTTTATATGCCTAACCCATATCGAGTTCAATTACTTCTTTTCCGCTTTTATTATCATACGGCTTTTGATAAATGGCTAATAAAAGTATTAATTGCCGATCTTAAAACGTGTATGTTTTTTTTCTTAAGTTTAAACGTTAATTTTAGATCGAACAATCTAATGTGTTATATAAATAGTGTATGCGCTTTTTGTAAATGTTTTATAAATAGAGTATGCGCTGTGAGTTGTTAGTTTCCAAATAGCTCAGTTTTCAACATTGTTGGTAAATGGGGAATCTGTGCTTTTCTAAGCTTCAATCAACAGTCATAAACTGTGTAATGTAATCAGAAGTCTTACTTTCATTATTTTATCCCTTGCCATCGTAAAACTATCTCCCTTTGATCGTACCTTCCTGAAACGTATACGCTTCATGACATCATTAATTTCCAAACTTACACACACCTTTCCCGGAAATCTAATCACGAAACCTTGCTCTCATATGTTCACATTTTGACTATCCTATTTTTTCGGCCTATTTTAGCGTATGTTTCCATTACATTTTATCAGTGAAATTAATATAATTTTGACTTGGAGATTCGCAGCTTTGATGTAGGTACTGTACGTTTTCTTCTATATTAGATCTCAAGTTTTGTCTATCCTTGAAATTGGACATATTATCTAATATATGTTGGTTCCAGGAGGCGTGGGATCGCAGTCCCGGACTAATTTATAGGTCCCCTTATAATTATTCCAGCACCCTGGGATCTCCCCGAAGGATGTTGCGTGTTATAATGTAATAATAAACGCAGGTATTTGCGTGAGCTTTAAACTTATCATTAAATATGATATTATGTAACCCGCTTAACTACACAGTTACGATTTACTATGAGAACTAAGTGTACGTTCAGTAATATGGATTCATAACACCCTTAAAACCTGAGGCTTCGTTGAATATTTCTGTACTAATAACAATTTAAAATCATTATTTTTAATCAAGGTTATCGTCTGATAAACTAGGTTAACATTTACTATTTTCGTAGATTAATTGATAATGTTAATCTTATCATTTGATTATGTTTTGAAATGGCACTTTTGAAAGTAGTTATTTTTCGTATTCAGGTTGGCAGCAATCAGAGCGATATTACCTTAAAGCATTCCTTGTTTGTGTGAGAAAGGTATAAAGCATTTTATATCACAATTAATTTGAAGTGTTTTAGTATCTCAAATTACGAAGGAATTCATTCGCTAAATTTTAAACTGAGAGCTTTAAAAAAATCGTTGGATTGTTATTACTTTAAGCCGTCACCACTTCTCGACAAAAATCTATTGAGTGAAGATGAAGGCAGATTAATCCCTCTCCAGTTTAATAAAGGATTATAATATGTTTTAATTAAAATTTTCCCCTTCGCTGGAAGGCACTGCGCGGGAGGATCTGTGTTAATTAATTTCGTAAACTTGCCCTGTTCCTGACGATTTTAATTAAAGATTTGTTGACTGGTATTTTGTTCGGTTAAGACTGTCAACTGCCTCCGCATTAACGCACAAAGTTGTGAAGCATCGCCCGACCCTCTATTGAGAAATCGACTGTCATTATTTTGATAAAAGCTTCTTTGTCCCGATTTTTATCTCTTTATTTAATTATGATCGTTTCGTATGCTTACTATAGGGTTGTAGTTTCAATATCGCTCAAGAGATGGGAGTGTGTGTCTAGATTTAAGTTATTGAAATTTAGTTTATGTAATTTTGATTGCAGTGGTAACGCCTCATGACAGAGACAACATGTCGGCCATGCCCGAATGGTTACGAGTACAGCCGATGCTGGTCTCCCGATCGTCAAGTGTATACCCAATTAAAAAGAGAATTAACAGCACACTACACTTAGGATATTATATTCTGTATTTCGTTAATCAAGTTTTGGTTTTTTATCTATCGGTCCATCGACCTGTCCCCAATCGAGAAAGTTGTCCAGTATTATTGTTATAATATTCTTTGGTTTCAAACTCATTTTGATATTTCTAAATAATGAGCCAACCAAATTCACCAAAACGTCGCCGTTAAACCCCTGACTTAATTTTGGACAGGGAGGCGTTACGTGTATTTAATTAGACCAATAAAATTTCTGGTACTACGTCCCCGCTTCATCGCGTTAATCGCAGAAGATAAGGGGTAAATTTAACCTAAACGTGGAGAATTATCTTCAAAGCTCGTGATTTCCATACTGTCTAAGTGATATTATTCGTATGACTTCTGGACACATAATTGTTGACCTTTTACATAAACTGCAAAGGAGGAATTTTCAGATTTTTGAGATTCGTTAAAACATTGCGGATGTAATAAATAATGAATGTCTTGCTTTAAGATGATATGGCCATATCAATTAGAATATTATCCACAAATACGCCTTCATGCTTCATACAGCTAATTATGCTAATTAAAGAGTTTAAATCAAACAACTTTTTACCATTTGATGTCATTCTTAGAATATTACAAATCAAATATTAAATCTTTATTTACGTCAAGTATTTCCCTTCTACTGCTTTTTAAAAGTTTTTTTATTTCAAGCGTCCAAAGCAAATCACTAGGAAAAAGTATTCTGGATTATCCATACAGCTTCGAGAAAATCTTTTGTTCCCCGGTCAATTCTGGTTTAGTATGCGGGTATCCTCTCACAGGGGTTTAAGTATAGATGGGATGTCTCAAAATTTGAGGCAACCGCTCTTCTAAATTATTTGCGAAATCTCTTTGATCGTCGTTTTATACCATTATACCTATATATATTATACCATTATACCATTATAGCCTGCAGTCTTTCGTTTTTAAAATTTGATTGCTAATTAAGGTCACATTCTAGTTTATGCAAATTTGTTTGAATTCTGCATGGGGAAACCTCACATTATGTGCCCGTTTTACCCATTAGTAAGCTTTTTGATTTTTAAACTAATATTAACATTTTAATATTCTCCTGATGAAGAATGGGCATATCTGGTATCGGAATCAATATTAAAATTTCGCCCACGGGTACATTAAGACCGACGAAGATCGAAGATTCAATCCAATTGATCAATTTTTACTAACGCTACAGAATCCCTAACGAACCTCTTTTGAGTAATACCGTTTCATTATCGACTAATTTGTCTTCTTAATATAGACTTAGTTTAGTTTGATTCCTCTATTTCTAAATTATTTATTTTGCTGTTCACGCACGTATCACAAGAGACAAAGTCGGAGGGTATTTTGTTTGCCTTTAATATTGGACTAAATTTATTACTTAAGGGAATTACGCAAACAGCTTTTATTTACGCTCAGAGAAGTCTAGTAATTTGTAAATATTGTGACTATATTCTATAAGCTTATATCAGTCATAAGTAGGAGTTAGCGAATTATGACCCCTTAGTTTTTTTATTTGTTTTATTTAATCTTATTATGCAGACGAGGTTGATAAAAAACACAGTGAGTGTGTTTAAATTAGCATAAAGGCTATCTGAAATCATTATTTCTTCTTGCGTATATGGACATCCGAAATTTAAATTCTAAGATCCTTTGAATCTAGCTAATCCCGCTTTTTTATTGTTATGGCTTTTATTCAGTAAAGGCTTTTCGCTTGATTTTGGAATTGATTGATGAATTTCTCTCATCCAAAAACATCGTCTCTCCATAAATGCCATAATTTATGACAAACGAGATTAAATTCACTGCTGATCTATTAATCTTGAAGCTTGAACTTAAACGACAACTTTTCTGTTCTTGTCACTGCCTTTTTCGTAAATCATATTTCCATTTTGCAATCTATACATTATTTATTAACTTATGACCTTGTTGTAAGAGTTTTAGTGTTCTTGTTAATGTCGCCTCATTTCCGATTTATATCCAGTTCTGGATAGAACTGGATACACGGACTAATTTCATAATAGTAATACGTATTATAATGATGCACTGATCATTAAATCGGTAGTATTTAGCATACCTACCCACCACAAATATTAAGCATATAAGTACTTTTAAACATCATCCAAAACGTTCTAATAACCAATACGCACAAATACTTCTTTCACAAACAGCACTGAGAAACAATTTATTATATCTTGTCTTATTTTTAACATTTCTTATTTGTAGTTTTATGTGTTCTATTTACTTTTGGTTGTTATGTGTTTTATTTTCTTCTTCTTTGTGTTTGTGCTTTGTGCAAAAATTTGTAACTACTACGAAAAATACTAATAATTTCAATTCGTGTTGATGCGTTTGTGACTCCTTCAAGAAAGATAGAATTTTAAATCAATCATAAATATCAAAAAGCGTCTATTTTTGATACTGACAATTCGTAGTGGTATTCCTTCGTAATGTATATATATAAATATATATTTTTTATTCCATTAATTTACGCCCGTAGGGCTTTTACATATGTATATGTGGTATAATTTTGAAATGATGTATAATTTAGAACACAAGAAAGAAATAATGAAAATAAAATTATAATAAACGAAAAATACATTCATGCATGAGTTAAAAATAAGAGATATAATATATTGAAAAAAAGGGTTTCTTCTTGGTCTTTTTAATCTTGAAAAAAAATTATGATAATGACGGTATTTTAATTTTTTTTTTGGTTGTCGAATAAATTAAAATTGTGCCATTTTCTTTTTGCCGTTAAAACGACACATTCGTGAATTCGGCGGTGTTGACGCCCCATCGAGCAACGTTGGTGATAACCGTCTTACGAGATATCGGCGGTTTCTATGTCGTAATGACATTGTAGCCAGTTGGAACCGTTTCAGAATGTACGGTTTTTAAAATCAACATTTTTAGTACAATGATGGAAATCAGAAAAATAAACTTTAATCTTTCACATATTTTTAACGGTCATAGTTTGTGAAAATATCCCAAATGTACAATTATTCCTCTAACTGTATTATATAAACAAAATTGGGGGTGGGATGGGTTAAGAGGGTGGTATATAATGATTTTATTATAATTATATGGATTGATATACAATGATATTGTAATAAAATCACCCCATAACCCCCCCCCCCCCCCCTTCCCCAAATGTTGTACATATAAATTGTAGATAGTTTAAGGTATAATTGTACTAGTCTGAAGATGGCTGCTGAATTCTATTCTAGTACTATTTATTATTCAAACACACATTAACTCACAAACACTTCAAATCCAGAAACTAATAGAAAGTGTAAACGTTTTTCCATTTTCTTTACCGTTACCGTTATAATAATTGTATATAATAATTATACGAATAAGCTGAAAACAGTAACGGTAAAAAAAGTGGAATAAGTTTTTAAAAATTTCAACGTATTTTTAAAAACGTTGTTTTTTCGGTAAACAATTTCGTCAAGTTTCTGGATTTGAAGTGTTTGTGAGGTAATGTGTGTTCGAGTGTATTAAATGTACACAGTAAGTTCTGTATATGCAGAACGTTCAACATTCAACACCTTTGCCCTGAGCGTGTGGTATCCAATTGCATTTTACTTCGGGTTAACCGTCCATTGTTAGAGGCTTAAATTACATACTGCGTTTCCTGCGTACGTCGTTCCTACACTCCATTGCCGTATTTTTATTTTCTTTTCATCCTTTCTCTCTTTATTTTATAGTATTCGACCTGTAGAATCCCACCTTTGGTTTAAAATGGCTGGGAACCCACGGTAACTAATGAATCCTGAGAATAGACTTTCGTTGTTTTTAGTTTTAGTACTTTCTTCCCTTTTCGTGGTAAAGTGTAAACTTCCAAAACCGCTGCCATAACTATAAAACTATGTGGTTTTATCCATATAATATAAATTGATAAACTTTTCCAAATCTCAGACCGTTAAAAATTTACGATTAAAGTGTAATTCGTATGATATTTCGGTTGCTTAAAACGAGATTTTATTATTGTTTATTTTGTGTCCATTATTCATTAGTAAGTTTTGGGTTTTACAAATATTGTTTATTTCATTAATACATACATTGAAAATTATTTTCATGCTAACGTTTTTTCTTCATTTTAACATTTTTGTTTGTGTGAAATTTTAGATGTATACACATTCTTAAATTATTCTGTATCATTCGTGGTCTGAGGACGTTCAGATATTATTTTTAGATTTTAGTACCTACTACACTTTTACATCGGCGTGGGCGTCCTAGCGCAAGCTGCAAGCTGCAACGTCATTATCTTCGAGATTCCCCCAAAATTAGTTCGGAACTTATAAAGGACTTCATGTACCCTATGCAATCAATAAATTATGTTGTACTTGTGAAATATAGTTATAATGTGTGTATTGAAATAGGTTGATGATATAATTAAATTAATGTATGATAAGAGAGGCTTATTGCATATCAGATGCCGCTAGTTTTATTTCGGGATAATCGTCTTCGTGGAATGATATTTGCAATTATGTGAATCCGTGTTTCGGAGTCATTCATTTTAGTTTCGCTGGATACCGCCAGAGTTCAAATTATTGATCTATCGATGCTTTTCTGTGGTTACTGTGGGCGATTTGCTTTTTAATCCAACTATCAAATGCCGGCTTTGAAACCATCGTGGTGAGTGAGGTCCATCAAACTACATCGACCTGTCTTTTCGTATAGGTATTGTTTAATCTCTCAATAGTAAAAGATACCAATTTAATACTTGATTCTACTTGTTTCATTATCAGATCGGACCGGTTTTAAACAATTACGTTCATTTTTATACTGGTAATTGTTTTGCTTAAAGTGATTGCATGTTATCTCTTTGACTTAATTCGAACATGTAACCTCGTTGCGCTAACATAACACCAAAGGAGATACTCGATGGTTGTAATAATTCAATTAGCATCTTAACCACCTTAATTAGACTGCGGGTCTCACACGTCCCCGACAGGCAGTCAGCGTTGATTTTGCTTTACTTTTTATAAGCATAAACAGACTCGTGCATTATTTGCTTCCGGTGCGTTTGGCAAGCCGCTTACGTGCGCAAGTCGCGGTCGATGAACCGTCTCGATGGTACCACTTACCATTGCTGCATGCTGCGGTCTGGAGTCTATAGTCTGCTCATTCCTCACTTCGCATTCCTCATTCCTATCTGCTACCTTCCACTATAGCAGATAGGAATGAGGAATGCGAAGTTATAATACTATAACAAATTTTAACCAACAATATCCCTTTTCAGCTCTACCCAACAAATACGATGTTTTTTTTGGTTAAACAAAACATTTTGTCAAACATTTATTTGGTCCAAAATGATGATGTATTCAGATATTACACGAGTTTCCATAATTACAGCCTTCAATCTTTTAATTAAATCATTATTTCATTCCTCGTTCGCTCATCAACTCTCGTGTTCCTTGCTTCTCGTTCGCTTTTCATGCCGCGTTTAAAAAACTCTCGGTTTGGTGTAATCTGTCAGTCATTACTCACAAACCTGTTTGCGAAATAATCATACTCGTACATGGAGTCCGCCGCGCATGTTTTTATTCCTTCCAAGAATTTCATTCATTGGGCTATTATGCTACAGTCTTTTCGCTGCACTAAAATATCCCCACGAAACTCCACAAACTCCTGCACTCCTAGTATTTCACATTCAGGCAAGTAAAACAACCCCACTTGTAGAGAATGTTCCCCGATTTACTGGATGCATTTAAACATGGTTTCTTTCGTAAATGTGCCGTTTGTGCATTGGGTGGCTTACTGGTTTGTTCGGTGGTCTAGTTTTAGCCTGGTGCTTTCTCTCATTTGCACATTCATGCAACTGGCTATCTCCGAGGAGAGCCGACAACCTTCGTGTTCCGTCGGATGCTGGTATCCAAGTCTATACGACTCGTACGTCGCGTCACCATTTGCAAAACACGTGGTGGCTTGAGCAACCGGTATATTACTTGTGCAATTGTTGGCAGAATACAGGTAAACTATTCGATTACATTGCTCTTGAATTTAAATTCGTCGGTTTAGATAATGTTTGTTTCACAATTTGAAATTTAATTACGTTGGATGCTTTCGCTTCTGTTGGTAGAACCGGCTTTATTATATTGTATTTTTCTTTCTCATTTTTTTATTGCTTATGTCTGCGGTTGTTATTCTCTAATAACAAAATAAAGTGTTCAGACGTAGAAGCAATTTTCAGCGTTATAAAACTATTTTCTATGTCTTTTTATGACCATTTTAGTTGGCTTCTTATACCATTGCTACATTATTTCAACTTCATGTACGGGTAATGTATTTTCTTGTCTCCAAAGAAACTAGTTAAACGTGTTGGGTGGGTTTGTATATAGGCCAGCAATACATCGTAATATTTATTTATTGCCTCTTCGTAAAATGTTTATCTCAAATAAACCTTGTTCAATTTTAGGGTTGTTAGGAAAACAAGAAGGCTGTATGATTTAATTTGATCCCACGAGATCTGTTGCTAACCGACTGATAAATAAGTGATTTTTCTCAAACAAATGCATAGTATATAGTATAAGCGCTTATTCTAATACCTAAATATCATATACTTTCGTTTAACTGCTTTGGATGCAATTTATTACGCCAGTTTATGTGAACCTGGGTAATTATAATTAGTTATTGCTTTGATCGTGTCGTACAATTAATCAATCAAGTGTGAATAATATTAATGTCTACTATTAGATGCGGGTTGAGAAAATTACCTGATGCGGGAGACAAATAATTTCAGCAGTACGAACACATACTTATATGGTTTATGCACAAATAATCGTAATTCCGTTTTATTTTTTTAATTTTTGCTCAATACTCCGAAATCTATTAGATTTCCCTGTCAGATTTTTAGGAAAATTCATTTTAATATTATTAAATTTCCTAATAATTTTATTCATATCTTCCATAACTACATTCTCCATTGATGTGTTTAACTCGAAGGCTAAGTCCGTGCAATAAGTCATGTCCCCATGAATGATGAATAATTTTATCAAGGCGCAATATAGATCACGATCTTAACTAAGACCGGCAAGTACACATGGGTTTTACTAAAATATCGTGAAAGAAAACTTATAACTATATCTCTGAGTTTTAGATCGAGTTAACTATGTCTTAAAATATATCCGCTTGTATTTCCAAATGATTTTCTTATATAAATTCCAATAAACTGGCACACCTACTTACTACAACTAAATATCTAAATTCTCCCTCTAATAATAACGTGTAACCAATCAACAATGATCGCTGATTGCTTTGCTCCTTTTTATATCAATAATATACTACTATAATCTACTAATCTCCGTACAACATCTCATCTCTTCTAAGTTCTACTTTTTCGCTGTTTGCTTTGCTCCTTTATTATATCAATAATAACACCATTGAAGGTTTTAACTTACATATTACGTATATCTCTTCACAATCGGGGTTTCTACAATTTCCTAATTTAAAAATAAATAAATTTCCTCACTTATTCGAATGATAATAATTGGATTTGGTCCGTTCCATCTCACCTTTTTAAAATTCACGTGCTTGACTCCCCAGATTGTACTTTCTGTGGTCTAAAATATCAACTTTACATGTTTTTTGGCCGTCTCTAATAATAATAATAATATTTGGATCATTTTTATAACGCCGTTTTTGTGCAAAATCACCTAAAAGGCGATATAATACATTTCTACATCGGTCTATGTTATTTCTAACTATAGACTAGTCAAACTATTATCACTTTATGTCTAAACAAATATTCTCTCTTCTACTCATCTCCGTACAACATCGCTTCTCTTCAAAGTCTGATCTCAGCCCCAATCTTCCATAGTATAATTATGATATTTACCGTTTTAAATTAAATGAATGTATAAATTCGCTTTGCTCTCTCCATAAACCCTTCAAGGGTGTTTAAGGCCAGATAAAACTTTATAAATAAAAATCGTACGAGGCCCACATATTTTTCGTTAAATATTATCAAAAACCAAACAAAATAATCCCGAAACCGTCTAGTTGTTCCTACCGAAGAATACAGTTTCCTTACGATGCGTAACAACGCCCCCTTAAATATGTTCATATGAACGTAAAAATGTGTTTGCACTGCCGTATTACCGGGAAAGTTCGTGGCTAAACCCAATTTACAAAAAAATCATTGCCTCCATTTCGCACGTGGTACCTCACACGTTCGCCTTTCTTACCGCGAAAGATAATCTATAGGTTCCTGTAGTTTGGTGACGTGAGGCGAATGACTAAGCCGCGACCGACTGATGCAATCCGATGCAAACCGTATTACAACGTATTAGCTGAAGATAATTTGTTTTGCCACTTGACTGTCTGTCTGTATCTGGAGCTCACTGCTTCTTCCGAAACGAATGAACCAAATATGAAAAATATTTATTTATGATCTATCGCGGTTGTATTTTTTTTTTACAAAAATTCGTTTTTTATAAAACGTTAATTGCACAAAGATTAATTTTTTAAATCAGTTCGGCGATGCATATTTGAAATGTGATTGAATCATCAAATAACATCGTTAAAATGGCATTCGCAATAAATATTCTTCTTGCAAAAATGCCAGAAATGGTCTATTTCTTCGTTAAAAATGTTCAAAATATTGGTCGCTGATTATTAATAAATCGATAAATTTCGTAATTAATTTTAGCTTAAAAGCGATGAATTTCGTTTTTATCTCGATTGCCAAAAAGTCGGCTCTCTTTTTACCAAGTATTAATAATTTATTTTTGAGACAATTCTCCGAAATTGATTCACTAAAAGACCTTATCATTACCTACCTTTCTCAGTACAGTAAAAATACAATCACAATTACCTGTTAGCGGCTGAGAGATGTAAACGCAAATTTTTAAGAATATTATGCATCTATGAACCTAGTACCTACGTACTGTGTGCGACTCCATGTGGAAGTTTGAGGCTAAAAAGTTTGCCAATACGACGTAGTAATATCGATTCAATAATTGTCTTGGTTTGAAGCGTTCAGTGTGTGTTTCTGTTTGTTCCACAAATTGCTTGGAATCCGTGAGAATTCGTCGATAACGCTATAAAAACGTATTAACTAGTTCTTTGGTTGTGTCAATGACCTTTCTCTATATAATATCTATAGTTAGGTTTTGCAGTATATAGTATCTATGCAATTTACAAATAAGTACGTCCCATTATTTTAAAAGTTCATAAACTATGTATTTTTAAACAAATTCTTTTTGACCAGGAAAAACCCTTACTTCAGGGCCCTGGCATATTGGGTGTACTAGTATGTTGATATTACAAAAAATGCTATTATTGATGTTGTTGTCCCTGAAAACGATTTATTGTTTTTTTTTTCGACAATTTGATTTATTGTATGAAGATTTTCAAACTGAAATTTCCTGAACATCTTCATACAAAATCTCGAATTTTCGAAAAAATAAATCGTTTTCAGCTACAACAACATCAATAAAAGCATTTTTTGTAATATTAACATACTAGTACACCCAAAAGCCACGAGCCGCCACTGCCTGGAACATATTATCAGATTGAAAATTTAGACTAAATTAAATTGGTAATTTATTGATGATGCTGTAATTATTTTTTATGGATTTCCTGATTTCCAATGCCTCTAGGATTAATATGCGTTTAATTTACAGATATCAATATACTATCTCATATTTCTAAACATGTTTCATTAAAACATTATCAAAACAGATTTTTATTTTCGGTTTCAAATAAGGGTTTCCTCGTTAATCAAATTAAATTGATGTACCAGCTCTGAATGCCTTCCGGTAAACCACCCAAGTCTTGAATCTATTTTAATTCAGTTTAATAATACGCAATTTTGCCCAAATTCGGAGAACTGGTTGGGGTTGGTTGTAGCGTTTAATTGTATTACCCGTTCTGATTTCATCATTCTACAGAATCCACCGTTGCATAATGGTTTGGGAGAAATTATTAGATTTACAGAAAATAAGAATTTAGAAGAAATTTTCGAATAAATATGCTTACTTTTTATTCGATTTATTCTGCTGTTCTTTTTCGTGGACATCATATTTTTATTTGATCAAACACCGAAAACGCATATTATTTTGTATGATGAATTTGTATAGCCCAAATGTTCCGCTTTCCTTTAGAACTAGAATCCGTCTAATGGAGTATGCTATATGCTCCCTGTTTCTGGATTTATTTGCTATTGCGTTTTCGGCCCATAAGTATATTTATGTTTCATAATTGAAATACGCATATACTTCAATTGAATTCAATTACGAAAATGTTGCTTTATAATTTATTACGTAGCCCACAAACTGTGTTGTATTAGTTCCCTGGAAACTTGTGTAAATTATCCCGCGATGGTGAAATATGACGTGAACATCGGTTATATTTGCTGACAGCTTATGAGGATCTCATAAACGGGGATAAGTTCCTAAGCTTTAAGTATTATGTCTTACAATATGTTCTTCCCATTGATACAGATCAACCTATATGAATATGACCAAAGTCCAATATTTCCTACTGTGATTTTAATATTAAAACGTCTTGTGTCGATGTCGTCGTTCGTATTCTTTTTAGCTCGTTAATTGTACGTCATATCTTATATCCATAATAAGTTCCACGTTATATGTATATTGGTTTCCCAATGTAGAATAAAATTTGCATGCAACCATTATTGTATTGGTAATCTTGTGAACAATATACCACTGTTTATAATAGTTTACATCGTGACACAATTTTGTAAAGTTTGTAACTAGTTCCGCATTACTGTCAGTTCGGAATTATTATAGTTAAATATGTCAACATGACGACAATTGAATAGATATCTCGAAACTTAAATACAAATCCCCACACAATGTATTATTACTATTATGAACGACAGATTCGGCAACAATGTAAAGCAAACTTATTGAAGTATTTCAATTAAATTCTTGACATTCAATTTTAAATTTGTTTGTTTTAGGGTGAATATTTAATGTTATTGCAATGGTGATGCAATTTCTCCCTTCAATATTATAGGGGTAGCTTCCCATCCAACCGCCCCTATCGCTGTGGTGTTGCGCCATCATTTCTCCAGTTACAGTTACAAACGAAACTTGTGGATATTTGACTAACTTGTTAATTAGGAATTCTCGTGTTTATCACAACAATGATCACGAATGAATTATGTCGTCCAAAAAATTTTTAAATAATAACTATAGTTATTCTGAAGAATTGTGAACTTTTTGATGTCAATCATTTCTACTATCAGTTGTTAAGTTAGATACACGCCTGTCTGTATTGACAGCCTCTGAGATCGAGAGGTAAGGCTCTCGACTAGCAATTCGAAGGTGGCGGGTTCAAATCCCGGCTTGCCCAAGTAATTATTTTTGTGATAAATTTCTGTTATTACCCAACGAATTAATTTAAAATATTAATAGTATACTTGCGACACATTCAAGAGTGAAAGATACTCTCAGTATCGCCCTGGTGTAAGAACACTATTCAGAATTGAAACGTTGCTTGAAATGGCTTGAGCCGTGTTTGGTGACCAGATCTGAATAGCCACGAACTCCCCCACCTTCCTCTTCCCCGATCTCATTCCAATCTCCACTACCTTCAGCCTCACGGCATACCTCTATTGAGGATGCCATAGTCTCACTCTCTCCAGACCGGTGGGAGAAGTTGGGACTCTTGTGCGGTATTGACAAAATATTTTTTTTTCTGTAATCACTTTGTTTTCTCGTCCTTTGCATTACTTTTAATTATTTATTTATTTATAAATATATACGCCTAAAAAGGCTTTTACATAGAAGTTATACATAATGCAGTGTACATAGAAGAATATGTATTATACAGGAGATATTGACAGTAAATAGATATAATCCATTTTAAAGAAGGTACAAAATACACACTTGTAAAATTGTGATTACAAGTATAATGAGAAAATATGAAGCAATATTAGTAAAACGTAAGAGTAACATAAAGTAAATAAGAAATTATCTACCCATATCTGTAATCTGATGCAATCTTCACCTTCTGTGTTACGATACGTTTTATTCTTTACGCACATTTAACAATCCGACTCCTTTGAATTTATTTGCTTCCACACTTAAACTGCTAAAGTCCTCGGAGTTTTGGGCGTAGGTACCTGGGCAAAATTAGTATTCCCTACAAGAGGTTCGGGACGTAATGCTCGACAGCTGGCTATAAAGTATATAACCCTGTAATGTGTTAAGATTCACACGGAGTTTATCGTTAAATAAATAAGAATCTAACGAACTATCAAATACTCAAAAGATGCCTTCGTTAAATCTTTAAGAACCCGCTCCCTAACTGATCATTAACTAATCAAGTATCTCTGTTAAGCGTTGATCTTAAATTAACCCAGTCACCTCACAATACTTTCAGTAATACGAGCTTTCAGCCCGCCCGATAGGGTTTTGAAAAACATGATAGTTCCTACTTGATTATTTTTGTCAAATGTAATCATAATTCAAAATGACGTATTTTTTTTGGAACTGCCTAAATTCACAGGTCTCATTTTCAAAATTCCAAATTCCAAAATTTTCACGTAATATTTATTAAAAAATAATTTTATGGTGGTACCTTATAGTCTGATTGTAGGTCATTATGAATTGTTCAATTTTGATGCCGCAAGTTTTTTACTGGTAAAAAATAAATTTAACAACAGTTTTTTGCTAATAATGTTTAAAATTGTTATCACGACTCATTTCCACGCTCTCGTTATACAGACAATTAGAATTTTCATTTTCCGTCCATTCGCTTTTTTCTGAAACTGAGCGTAATTTTTCGTCGGAATTAGGTTTAGTTGTGAAGGCTCTCTGAATTGTTTCCACTCTACTTTTCTTCAGAGCAAAATTCCAATAGCGTGTAGAATTATATTTGAAAAGAAATAATGTACATACCTATCTTACGAATTCTTATATTGAGAACACATTTCTTTTTGCATTTATTGTTCCATTTTACGGTGTCGTAAATCTGCACTCCCATTCGCAAATCCTCTGGTGGAGAATCGGTCCCTGTTGTATAATTTTCTTTGAAGTTTGATGTCCAGAGTCGTTCTGTTCTGAATGAAAATGTCATTTTCTTTTGTATCGCCATTCGCATTTGATAACAATATAAATAAAAACAGCTGAATCCAAGATCGCATTTCGTTCTGTAATATTTTTTTTATCGAGTAACTGAAAATAAATATGTTTCGTAGTGATAATCTTTAAAGAACGTCTGACGTCTGCCCGCAGCTCGACGGGCGTATTATCACATCTCATCAGAGATCTGCTAGCTCTCCTCCACAACTTCCCTTATCTCGAGCCGGGGAGCGCCGATAGCCTGTACCCTCTACTGCCTGTAGTAAGCTCTAGTGGTTTAGGCTTCCCTGCCCCCTTACCCCTCCTCGCTCTCACTCTTACTTTATTTTCATCCAGGACCTTTATTTACTACTACGACGGCTCCGAGTAGCGCTCGCTCGCTCACTTTCCACCTTCTCCCTCCCCTCTCCCCCCCCCGCTTCCGGCGCTTTCCCACTCGGTAATCTCGCTATCCGTTGGCATTCGCTCTCGGAGCGTAGTCGCGTTTACACCGTTTATACTACCGACGCCGGTTGTCCAAAGAAAACTCGCTAAGTACCAGCTGCGTAGTATTGCGTAACAAATATTATCGAAGCGATCAGCTGTTCGCAAATATAGTACTACTATTTTCAGCGTTTTCCACGGAATCACACGATTTCAATAGTGTGATTCCATAACTGGCTTAGAGATAGTTTCTCCAGTAGTAGCCAGCGTCCTGATTCGAAGTATCGCAGGAAGTCCCAGTAACCAGCCACAGCTACTGTAAGCACCGGGCGCTGATATTGTCAGTCGCAGCCGCAGCCGCCTGGATCCCAGGATTATCTTCGCACCTCCACCGATTCTCGTGCTTCCCAGAGTTTTATAGTGAATATTGTTTATCATTGTGCCATTATGGTAAGAAAGTGTCAATTATTCCAGCAGTAGCCGCATCTCGGCGATTGTTATGATTTTCTGTTGCTTGTCATGTGTACCTATTTTCAGAGCTAATTTATTTAATGCGCAAGTGACGTGAGCTCAAGTGCATCGTCTAATCGTTTTGGCGTTTTTAGTTATGTGAGTATCTTGAGACAGAAATTACCTTTTTATTTTTTTTTTCTAATTTTCTTTCAGACCCTTATTTTTCTATTTATCTTTCTGATCATTGTATAATGAATAAGCTCGTACTATGAAATATCACTGTATATGAATACATTAGCTCTCAAAATATTATATCGAATATTTAAAAAAATATTTCGCTGTTTTAAAACCTTGTCCCAGACGTTACACTAAATGTTTCTTTTTGCTAAATTTATGGACGGCCACTAAAAGGGCCGTAATTCTTAAAGAAAAAATTCTAAAGATTTAAAGTCTTACTTAATGTTTCAACTTTTACTCGTTTTTAATCGTGTTCCCTGAAGCCGGGCTGTTACCCCTGCTTACGTTTAAAACAACTGCGAACCTTTTTTCTGGTCATTTGAAAATCGATCTTTTGTAATGTTAAATTTGTTGCCAGTACAACGTAACGATAAATTACCACTGTCTATCATCGTAGATCACTCGACGTGCCAATGATTTAGCAGTTGATGCGATTGAAATAAATCAACTCGGCGACGCAATCGGAAAATATTCCAATTTCAACATAAAATGATTACGCTGCAACAACCGATACATTATATTATCATACAAAAAAAATGTTCGTAAGCTACTTATCAAAATTTAAAGCATAAAAATAACGAGATATTAGTTGAGGTAGTCCCACCCTATCGACCACTTTACTGTAAGTAGGTTGGTACTTTAATGTTATATTCATCAATTGGTTTTCTTTATATAATTTAAAAATAAAATCATTTTGTTGCATAATACCTATTATTTCAATTTGGATATTCAACATTCACTTGCTGACATTTTCTGTAAATGGTTACTAGTGACTAGCGCCTGGAGTAGAATGAGAAATAGAAAAGTTGTTTAACTAAATCGCGACTTAAATCAATTCCACGCCTTTAAGATTTTTTAACCGATCGCTATCGTTAACCTTTCCTACGTTAAAGATGACATATTCAACGTCAATATCTATGAAACCATTGTGTCCATTATATTCGCGGAACGCTGTTGGGCTGTCTTTTATGCAATTCAATTATTTTCAATGCAAGTTCATTCCTTTGGTTCGGCTCGACTCTCCATTTCGGCTCGTCCACAACAGCAGAGGCGACTTAAGTGGGATCTGCTCCTCTGTCTCACAATACATTATTCAAGTTCAAGGCTATGTCACCACGGAATAAACATCCGTATACTGAATAATGTCTTAGGTAATCAGCTTTGTTGATAGAGCTCGCATTTTTTGCCAAGCATCAGCAATCACCATTGTGTGTGGGACCAATTAAAATAATTTGGCATATTCGTTTATCTATTGTCTTGTAATTACGTTTAAAAACAGCAAAAACGTTACTTTATAAACACATCATTTTATTAGATTTCATAATTTTTGCGGGTTTCGTTATTTTTTTCTTGGCAAGCTTTTATATTTTTTCTCTATATTTTATCAGTTCATAGTGTGGGCAATTCACCAGTTGATCTGTCAGCGGATGTTTCTTCTGTTGTTTATAAAACAGAGTTCGCATAGCGACAAATATATTCCAATAATTTTTATAATAAAAAAAAACTGACTCACAATTTAATGCACGTTCCCGCCACCGTTTTGCATTATTTTTTTTATTATTATTCTTGGCGCGTATTTCGGTTTTTGTAACGTTGGCAGGTTGATCGTAAAGAACTTAAGTTACCCGTGAAAATGTTACTTTCCCCTCACGGACCACCGTTACTGTTAATCTACGAATTTTTTTTACATGTTAAGGGCTTATACTTGGGTTTTTTTAAACGAATAAAAATATCTTTTGTTATTGTTATGATTCATTATTAGTTAAAAGTAGTCTATTTTGGAGTTAAAAGAAATGTTTATCTTTATCAGTGTAAGATTTATTTTATCTTATCAGGTTGGCGCTTATATTCTTTGTGAATCACGTGAAATACTTAGCACGACCGGTCCCAGTGCAATTTTTTCTCGCGCTTTATAATATCATTTTAGTTTTATGAGAGTTCATTGCTTTTTGGTACTTTTGGCGTGTGCCGCTATTTTTGTATACACTTACATAATATTTACCATACGCCCAGTAATTTTAGCAACTAATATGTTAATATTTGCAAAACTCTTTTCTTGTGTTAATCTCTAACCTTGAAAGATTCATTGGAGCTTTGTGTATTTTTCTTTTGCCTCTGTGTGATGTAGCTTGAGAAAACGTTTTATTTATATTTATTATTCGTGAAAATTCACACCATATTCCCAAATCTCTTTATTTAAATTTTTTTGGTTAGGCAATTTACCTATATAAGGGATATATATTTTATTATGGTTTTAAAATCTAAGCCTTTCTAAAAGCCACTACATTGCCAATAATATTTATCATAAATAATTGTCAACTCGTATTTACGCGCTTGGTGATTTTTTTTTAAATTAATAATCATTTTGAATTGAAAAAATGTCATTACTTTTTTAATATCCTGAAGGAGTAAAAATTTCTTCACGTTGTTTTACAACTTTTAAATATATTTACCTCGTGCTTTATATTTCAATCATTTTGTTTTCCTGGTTTTCCCTTTAAAACCATAACGTCTGTTTGTACTATAAATATTGAAGCCAAGTCGTTGTGTCTGATTGTGGGACTCTGCACGGAGAAAAATTAGTAGTGCTAATTTATTAAGAATCTCTTCAAATTATTGGTAATCCGGTTAAAAACGAGATTGCAGGCCTTTTCCTGATAAACTTATAGTAAATTCCTAATATATCGGAGCACGTGTTCATGCACCTGCATTTGCCTTAATAATATATAATGAAGAAATGCGAAAATATCAGGATTTTTATGAACATATCAAGTTATGGGCCTGCAATCCCGTTTTTAACCGGATTACGAATAATTATAAGAGATTCTTAATTAATTAGCGATACATATATTTTTCGCGTGTAGCTCAATGTTCGGAATAAAATCATACAAGTCTAGCGTTACAAGAGGCCATCTTTTCCAATGATGACTTCGTGTTTTTCCGCAGTATAAGTTACGAAATGCCTGGATTTTGATTAGTTCTAATATTGTAATAATGACGGTTATCGGTATCGGATAATGCGCGAATCTGGCGATAATAAAATAACAGCGAACTCGGCACGCACTCGATATCTTCAATCGGCAGTTTCGAATTTCGTAATGCGGATTTATAGATTTGACTAAACGTAAATCCCTATCTGATTTGTATCTCTGACGTAAACATAATATCTCACATTTAAATGTATCGCAATAGGGTATTTAAATTGTTTTTTTTTTTATTCTCGAAAAAATTAGAAGAAAATTACGATAGTGAATGTATTTATCCGGCCCGCCACGCAGTAGGTGGACAGACACATCCGCCGGCAAGACCTAGACGATCCTCACCCCATGAACCCTAGTCACCAAACGTAGCGTTCTACTTGGGGACAGAGGTGTTAATAATCCAATGAATGGTACTTGGGGCGGCGATACCCATACCCCCCTCCCAAATTGATTATGAAAAACTTATAAATTCATCATTTATCAGTTACGTGGACAATCTATTATTATTCTTACCGGACTGGGAAGTGCTGATAAAAATATTTCTCCCTTGTTATTCCTTTGTTTTCCTCTCTCGTTTTATTTCGGATATTTTATCCTGCCCCGGCATCATTATAAAGCGAACCGTCTCTGTGTCCTCGAAGGGTGTGTCGGAGATGATTATTTCCAATTATTCTCCATTTATCATCGTTGGTTTGAGAGTAGATACATAAAGCGACTCTAAAATTCAATTCGTCTTTGAATTATTCATCTGCTGAATGGTACTGAAAAATTTTAATGATCTTGTATTTTTAGAGATACATTTAAAAAATAAATCTAATGAAATTTCTCACTGTGTATTTAAATTTTTTTTAATGAACACCTTGTCAAACTTAAGTTGATATGTATTTCTAAATAATATAAAACAAAGTCGCTATCCGCGTCTGTCTGTTTGTGCGCTTAGTTCTTCTAAACTACGCAACGGATTTTGGTACGGTTTTCACTATCATTTAGAGAATTTTTCCCGGAATATATATATTATACATGCATATTATATTTATAGAAAGTCGAGCAACGCCGGCTACACGTCAGCTAGTTCTAGAAATTAAAATCTAAGTACCTGTTTCAATGACTGTTTTGATGACGCACTTCTTTCATTGTTTGCTCAGACAGGTTACTGGTATTCAAACTGGGCCGCCCTCAAACATATGAGTAGAGTGATGAAACTAACTTACATCTTAAGCGGTCTAAGACATATTATCCTGAATAAGGATTTACTCGGAATTACGTACTCGGCACTCTGCTATCAATAATACAATATGTCATTACAGGATGGGATGGAACTTATTAACATTAAAAACAATCCTAATTACACCATATACATATTCATTAGAACTTCTGTTTACAGAATTTAATGTCAGAAAACTAAGTGCTTTATACTTCTACCACGCAACATTACAATTTTACAAAAATAATATTCTAAATAAAACTGCATCTTTTAAAAATCATACAAAACTCTGACAAACATCAATTCTCCCAACTCCAAAATGTAAAAAAAACAATGGGGCAGTTAATCTATAAATTTCTTCTAATTTTTTTAATACTTTACCAGAAAGTATTTAAAACATAAATAAATAAATAACACACATCCCCTATTCACACAAGCTTAACTTAATTATGATGTTTCATCTTATATATAACATTGTACGAAATTATTACTATGTACATTGGTAACATATGTTCTGTAAATGACGTAACCGTTTTTTTATAAAGATCCTTAAAAAATAATAATGATTTATTTTTTAAATCGAATTTCATATCACCATACAACCTGTAATGAATGAATCATAATTGTCATTAATTTGCAAAACTTCATTTAAAATGATGCTTAGTTTGACTATTGATCATTTTATTATAATCTTGTTTTCCAAAAAGAGTTTAATTCTCTGCAAATGCATTAAAACCTGATTACAAATCAGTTTAATCTTTAATTCTGCCAATTATAATCACATGGTGGGAAGGTCTTAATTATTGCTTAGCATTTGATAGCATAAATTCTCTTTTTATTGATGCAGCCGTATAGCCGTAGTCTGCTGCTCGATTTATTTTTGTAACTCGTCGGAATATTTATAAACTGCTTCGTTGTCTCTGTAATAAAGCGGTAGCGAAGACTCCGCTTGGGCCGCTCCGCTCTATCGGGAGGGACTCATTCAAAAATGTGTGGGGTGTCTGTAAGGTGACCAGATTGTTTGGACTCAGAACGGGACATTGTTTTAAATGGAGGAGGGGGGTTTCGAACTCTTAATTTGGTTTTAAACCTCCCCAAAGTCATCCACGATGTCCGCTGAGTTTATTTAATTCCGAGTGTAATTAATCTAACAGTTACAAATATCTGTCTTTCTTGAACTGATATGCAAATTTCTTTGTCTGCCTGGTGCCTGGGAATCGAAAGGTATTATGGCTTATCTAATTGGCGACATCAGTTCTTTTTCCAAATCAGTATGGATCATATTTCCAACACTATTTTATTTTGTATGACTAATAATAATCTAATTTAACAAAAAAATCTTTTGCTCTCAATTTTATGTCGTAAGTATTGGACCGCTTTTGGAAAACGTCATATTTCCTCGGCCTGGCGCTTTAGTTCGGGACAACGGAACTGAGTCCCGAAAACGGGCCGTTCCCGCTCAAAACAAGACGTGTGGTCGGTGAAGTTAGCCGCATCTACTTACCTACTTGACATTCCGTCTGGCCACCGCCATCTCAACGCACCTCAAATAGTTGGGAGTCCCACCTTTCTTTTTCTTTCCCTTCATAAACAAATACAAAATATGATCCGGCTTCCCATTTTTCGTGGGATCGATAACCCATTTGCACGAACAGACCAGTCTTTGAATTATTGTGCTTTATTGTTTTTCATCTTTTTAGCGTTACACCACTGCGATGTTTTTTTATGTTTCATGTTTTGTATTGCAAGTCTTGAAGACTAGCATGACTAAATTTGGATGTTCGAAATCAGCTCATTAGTATGAAAAAAGTTGTTATTATCTATTTGCAGCTTAATTATAGTCAGCCAATCTGCTTTTATTTGTTGAGCCACAAAGTCCATAAGTCTTCATGTTTCTTATACTAAAACTGCTGTTTTCTCAAGCAGTCAGAGTAATAACATCTTATGTTATCTAGCGGCGCACATACAAGTTGAACATTTGGACCGTAAAAAAAAATTATTAAATGAAAAAACATACACTTAGTAAGACACCACTTTATTTTTGAATCAATAACGATAGCCATCCGGGTTTCGCTTGTCCCAAGCTTCATCAGGGCTAAATATCAACTAAAGCTAATTAGATACAGGCACATATAAATATAGGTAAATGAAAACAATGAGTGAACGAGATACAAAACAGATAGAAAGAGATGCAAATAGAAAAGGTGGAGACAAATTATTAAGGATGATGAGGAGGGAGAATAATTTGTCTCCACCTTTTCTATTTGCATCTCTTTCTATCTGTTTTGTATCTCTTTCACTCATTGTTTTCATTTACCTATATTTATATGTGCCTGTATCTAATTAACTTTAGTTGATATTTAGCCCTGATGAAGCTTGGGACAAGCGAAACTCGGTTGGCTATCGTTATTGATTCAAAAATAAAGTGGTGTCTTACTAAGTGTATGTTTTTTCATTCAATATGTCACACCCCAAAGTATTTGCTTCCTTCGAAAAAAAGTTATTAGTTTCGTATATTATTATAGATATCAAGGCCCCTCGATCATTCATCCATTCGACGGACTAGTTCTTATTCCGACGAAGCGATTGTTTACTTTATATGTTTCTCTATGTGTACATATATCTCGGTTGTCACCAGAGAGACTGAGCGCAGTAATTATCTCTTTGGGGAAATTTCAGTCAAATTTGTGAACCCGAAATTTTTTGTTCGTTTTTTTTACTCAGTGTGATTGTCTAGAAAAAGATGGTCAAATAAATCCTTTAAAGAACAAAGAAAAAATAACCCTTTAAATGCAAAAGCCCAATTCCGTAAAAAAATAAACAAGAACACGCCTGCCAATTTCAATAAACATTTCTGTCTAGAACTTGCGCATAGCTAATCAATATCTAATCCCATTTCACCCCCAAACATTTATCGCCTACCTGGAAACAAAATGTTTTCTAACACAAATTCTTTTCTCTTTTCTCCCTCGCTTACCCTTTAATGACTTTTCCTGTGCCATTATCGACCTCATTATTATTATCGATAAACATTGTGATTTCATTTCCATTTTCGACATCACTTTCGCTGTCCTATTATTTTTGAAACAGTCTCATCTTCTATCACATTTCTTAAGAAATGTGTAAGTATCGTACCGTTTTAACTGTTATTTCTTATTATTACAATTCGACCTTTTTCCATCGGCCAGGGAAATGTACTAGTTTTTCTGACCTTGACATTCGCTCTCGCCTTTACTTCGCCTATTAATAATTAAAATTAGAATCGGTTTATTTATTTATTCTATTTATTGCGGCGCGGCGGGGTTTTGCACCGTTCGTAAATATTTATGGTAAGCGATACGTTACACCTTTTTATTAACACTTTTATTTTTATTGCAAACTTTTTTTTATTCCATTGAATAAAATATAAGTCGTTACTGTTGTGGAAGCTACATACGAGTATTTATAATTGCAACGCACATGTTTTTTGTTTGTTTTTAAATAAATAAATGCTCTTGAATGGTGAAGTTAAATACTTATTGGAATAGCAGATTCTTCAATAGTGACCAGCTGCTAAGTCTATACAAATGTCAATTACGCCAACAATTGAATTTAGAAGCCACCTCTGGGCTGTAGTCCCAAAATACTTGATAAACCTACTTGATTCTGTGCAAAGGAGGGCGTTTCGTCTAATTGACAATCCATTGCGATTGCCGTCTCTAATGCACAGACGCAATCTGGGCATGCTGAGTTTGGTCTACATGTATTTTTATGTAGCCTGCTCTAATTTATGCGTTTGATTTATAAGCATTATACACGGAGAAAACTTTCTGATATGAACTACTGTTAATTTATTAAAAATCTGGTCAAATTATTCGTTTTCCTGTTAAAAACGGGACTGTGGGCCTTTAAAGAATGAACTGACAGAGTTCCCAACAAAGTATCAGTTAAAAGCTAATGTTTTGTGAGGACGGCGGAACACATGTTCATACAAATATTGTTTTGACATACGGATATTGCCCCTCATGATATTTATTAGAAAAGAACACGTGTTCTCGATATATTCTGAAATACTAATATTTTGTTAGGAAATTGACATGCTATCACTTATTTATCAGGATCATTTTTCTCCTTGCAGTTAAGTAACTCAAATAACATAATGAGCTTATTTGTTATTGAAAAAACCTCGTAACAACTGAAGAAATGGTAGCATTGATTTTTGTTTAATTTTAGCATGGCGCCTAGCTTATTCAGGAAAGCCATAAACCAAAATCGCGATTCGTCTCATAACATGAACGTTCCCCATTTTTTCTCGCAGGTCCATGATTTTATTTAATTTTCTTTTGTAGACCTCTCATTTTTGATGCTATTACGAAAATAATTAAGTTTTCTAGTGATCCTTCGGGTCGGGAAAATTTGGACTTTAGTTTCACGTAAAATGTAATTTTAAATTTTAGCAGTTGATTAACTCTCACTTATTGAATATATTTTTCATTTACTTCACCTTCAATCTTATAGGCCTCAGACGCCTTACCATGCATTTCATTATGATCACATTATAATATTCAGGAAGAAACGTAGTTTTACGCTGAAGATTATCCACAGTCTAAATGAGTATTGTTCCTTCTGGATGGGACGCTCTCAATGAGATTTTGGATTCTCTTTGAAGAAAGTAATGTAGGTTTAGGATCACTCATTAGTGGAGAAACCAGAGTTTTACATTTCAATCAGTCCTAAGTCCAAACTAGTGTCATCTATAGACCCTATCGTACCATATACATAAACGGTGTTTTAATGTTGTGTACGTCAATGCTTGTGTCCATGAGTATATAAGTATCCAGTGTATTGGATGGTGGCGATGTTTTATTAGTTAATAGGCAGAACGGGCGCCAAATAGGTATATCTTCTGTGTCGCCATTCTAATTCTCGCCAGTATCTTCATAACAGTATAGTCCAGTTTAGGGTAGCGTCAGTCAATCGAAATGCGACCGCCCAAATCGTCCGACATGGTCAGCTTTTTTGTCTCACTCGTCCGTGCTAAAAGCGCGAGTTGTCTGGTCACTAAATTGGATGAGTTGAACAGAAGTCATACTTATGTACATTTAACAGTTGAATCTTATCGATTTCAATTTTCTTTGTGTCGATGCTTTCTGCGTAGTCACGCAAAATTGATATTTTTATTTTGTCTACTTCAATGAGTGAGCATTATTAGTCTACCCGTTTTTTTTCCGACTGGCGGAAAGCAGTCAGTTGTAAGTGTGATTTATTTTCCAATTACATTTGAAGTTTGTTTTGTCAGAAACTTCGCTGCGCCTCCGAAAAACAGGGATCAGTGTTCGGTGTGAAGAAAATCACTCCGGTACACGCGAAGTAATGTTACTCAAGTTAATTATCTAAATACTTAAACATCTCATTCTTATAGAAAATGTTTCAAAATAACAAACCTCCAGACCGCATGGTATTGATCTTTCAAAATGTTGTGAATCGGGAACTTTATTTATAACCATCTATTTCTAGAGGGATCTTTTGGCACTGGCAAAATTCTTCTAATGTGATGACAGCAACAGCAATAGTGATAGTCAAAGCCAATCTTTATATAGCTTCCTATTTAATTTCTTCCCCGCTTAAAAATTTTGTTAGTCTCCGATAATGTATCAATAATAATTGTTATTATATTGACAGCTAATCTCTATAATACTGACAATAAACGAATTAGGCAACGTAGATAGTTTTTCTCATGAAAGAAATATGGAATACATAAACTTTCTGAATAACAGATTAAATAAAAAAATAATCTTGCATTTAGCGTAAACTTCCTTAATTAATGTGAACCTCATGCCGGATTAAATTTCTGTATATAATATTTCATATTATTTAAAACTGCGTTGTTATTAGATAAATCTTAAGTAGGTACATTTTATATTGTTTTAAAATAACAAATGTCTGTAGAGGGTTTTTAATCCTATCCGAAGGACCAAAATTACGAATCAGTCGCCCACTTTGTAATTTCTTTACCACGAATTTGTAACTTCCTGTTGGTAATTTCTGAACTCATTGATTTGTTGTGTGAAAATTTCCCATTGGAAAGATTTTCTAAAATCACTCGCCATTTATGGTGAAACAAACATCAATGTTTCTCTAACCACCCACACAGGTATCTAAAACTCGTATAAGCTTGAGGCTGAAGTAACATTTAGACTCAACCCTCTGTCCTACTCCCAATTTACTGCCTAAAAGGTGGGTGGATAATAGTAACTTAAAACAGAATATTTAATGTCGTCAAGCCGTGTAAATATTTAAAACAGTATCACAGTTTCTATTTCCTTGTATTTCTTTATGCTCCGCTACATTATTTTATGAAAATTTAGTTTCTTGTTTAAGTATTAATTTCCTATTGTTAACGCACTCAAACTTTTACAAATTTTATTTTTCGTTTAATAAATTCGTCGACACTATAAAAACTAAAATTCTTTTATGTCGCAATATGCCTCGAACTTTTTTCCTTTGTTGGCAAAAGTTTCAAAATAAAACTTTATATTCCGCTATATCCTTTACTTGTGATGAATTTTTTCGTCCATTTCCCAGAAATGTGTTTAGTTACACACAGTTTTTGAAAGTTTATTCAGAAGTTTGCCCCTCCCAACATTTGATACAAGGATATCCGATTGCCCTTTATTTTGGGTAGTCTTCATCCGAGCCTATTTTTTTACAAAATACCCAGATCGCCTTTGATTCCACCTTTCTTCTATCATACACAACCGTTCTCCGGGTAACTTCCGTATTTGGAGAGGAAACATATTGATTTCCTCTTCTCGCGTATCAATTATCGGCGGCTAACGATATTTTGTTTTCGTTGGAGTTATTACGCCAAAGTGGTTTTGATTTTATCGGTTCCCCGAATATCCCGAGTGCTCCAAAAGCTTTCAATCGCAAGGGGATAAAAGATTTTCGCTGTCAAAAGTTTTGTCATTTCTCACAATTAACTCTGAGATGGACATACGATTGATTGTCAAATAGATGAATGGTTTCATTATCTTTCATTGCTCTTTGATTCCTTACTTTTGTATTCTTATAACACTTTTTGGCCCACTTTGAAAATAGTTTTGATACATTTCTATGAAAGCAAGATACTCCAAAATTACAAATCTTATAAGCACTCATAGTGTTTTGGCATGTTTTCCCTGAAATTCAATATTTACTTGATTCAATAATCATAAAAATAGGCTTTGAAGAACATCTTTGAAAAGTAACTTTTAAAATGAGTACTTTATCTTCTCCTTTAACAACTTTTATACCATCATCATTTTTAATCGCAGTTCTATGTCTCCATTTTACATTTCATTCCGTCCAAATCCTTCCCTTGGAATAACCATCTCGCAAGAAGTGATTTCATTTACACAAAAAGATCCCTAACCTAATCCACATCGGATACAATGAGTGGGAATGTCGTGAAAGTCTTTTCCATTCAAATTACTCAGGAGAGTTTCAGGAAAGAAATAATATCGCTTAGCTGAGGAATAAATATTTCCAAGTCATTCTCCTTCGCACGATTTCTCTGAGGAACACTTAGAAACTATTTAGAATACAATTTTTATAATCTGGATCTTCTAAACAACCGTGCTTTCAAAAAATCATTGTTAATGGGAAAAGAAATACACAAGACATTGTGTGCCGTTGTCCTTGAAGTACGCTCAATTTTTACTTCTAGAACAGATATTACATTTCATTGGCCTGTTCGAGATCTAGGTGCCGAAGGAGCCGTTTTATTTCAAATAGCCATAGATTACACTTCTTAGGATTATCTGTTCAGCGACACAAGTTCTTATAAAACGTAAGACGTAAATGTAATACCTTTTTAGATACACAAGTTTACAACAATCACTGACTTTTGGTTAAAGATTTTTACAAAAAGTGTTCTTTAGGATATGTAAAATGTTCAGGTGAAACACCGCGTTTCCTCAAAATCTACGCTTTTACTTTTTTGTTGCTACAATAATACGAATAATGAATTACTTGTGTTTTTCCTTCAATCTCCGTTGACGACTATCAATTTATTATTAATTATAATCTTCATCTCTGCCGGTTCTGAGTCTAGTCTGTTGTTGGTGTGGTTCTCCTGTTCCTGTAAGTGTGTGAGTATGTGAGTGGTGGTGTTGGTTTGTACTCGCTCGGACCACGATTGTCTAATTTAAGCTGATCAACCCGCCGACACGTGATCGGGAACATTTTGTGTACGGGAGTAGTTTTTCTACGGCTTCTGAAGGCCACGCATGATTCTCCGCTCCTGATGCCCTCAACTCGTAGGTAGAATAGATACCACACGTACGTCATGCGTTACATCGTTACATGTTGTTATTGTAAACGTTCTAGAAGACGTTCAATTTTTCACCAACTTACGCCCCCAAGTAACTAACCTAACCCAACGTTGAGGTTGCTTGTGGTTATAGTTACTGGGTTTCAAGAGTTTTTTTTGTTTTTCTTAATTCTCATTTAAGATACTTAAATTCCGTACAAAATATGTGTATCATTTGTAGAAATCACTTGTGATAGAGGTCACAGTTCGATATTTTTGTATCTTTTCCGCTTTATAGTTTTTTTTTTCTTTTTGCAGGTCGTTCACGTTACCATAAAAAATTGTAGGATTACAAAAATACATCTTGGAACGCTAGTGTTAATTGGTACGCGATCAATATTTTCACATAAACATTTCATGTACTTTGAAATTCCATTTTAATTTTTTGTATCATTTTTGGAATTGTACGAACTTCACGGTAGTAATTTGAATTAATTTGTTATTGAAACGTAATCACGTTAGAGAAATATTACATTCCCCAGGCAATTTGTGTGAATAGAAAATAAGCCAAACGAGAGCATTTGTTCATACGTGAAGTTTGTTATTACAGTTTGCGTTATGGGCAATTAGTTTGTTGCTTAATAATAGTCGGACCCGAATTATGGAAATTCTGTTATTCTGTCTGACATTGTACACAAACAATACATAGTAGACAGTATATCATACTTTATTTCGCGGGATGGTGGAAGGGGAGTGCCATAAAGTAACCCTTTACGCGGCCGGAATATTTTTAAAGATTTGTTGCCTAATTGAGATTATTTAAGCTTTCTGAGAGAAACTTTCTTGTTTCTTTTTTATGTGAATACCGCACTAGTCCCAACTTCCAACTGCCCCGAGTTAGTGGGGCAAGATCTGTTGCATCCTCATTTGAGATATTTTGTGATCTAGGAGGGGAAGGAGATGTGAAAAAGAATATTTGGGAAGTTGACTGATAGATTTGGTCTACAAACTCATCAAAAGCGGTTTCAATCAACATATCGTTTCTCAATGTTGGTCTTTCGCCAGGGCGATTCGATGAGAGTATCTACAACTCTGATTCGATGAAAGTATCTACAACTCTGATTCGATTAGAGTATCTACAACTCTGATACAACAACAACAAATGACCACTCTTGTTGGCTGATGGCATTTAATATCACACTAATATCACGCAGTTGGTAACAAATATGCTTCACACTGACACGCGACTCATTATTTGTATTATGTTTTTATCGCAAGCCCGGTACATATCTTAAGTGTATCTATTATCTACTTTTTACATTATGTCATACAGCATGATTTATTTTTACAACGTCTTGTGTACAATGTACACATTATAAAACTGTTGGCGTGAATCAATATCGACGTTCTGTTATTCATGTATTGTTATCTCAAAAATTTTATGGCATTCTTGTCCATAGTTTTAAAATATTTTCCGATTAATTTAATTTATTCAAATATACCAAAATTGTAATTCGTTTATTTGTATGTCCATAATCGAGCTATCATTTTGAGACGATGAGAACACGAATAAGAATTTTATTAATTAATGTAGTTACGATTTACTATGACCCTCAAAAGAGTTCATCAGTGTGATTGTTGCTTTGCTCCCGAAATTAATTGAATATTGGCCGGAATTCTGAACACTGAATAGGTATGATATTATCGTCTCATTCGACATTAATTGAACCCTATTTATTATATGAACAGTATATCGTAATAGGTTATGCCGTTCGGATTAATTATACTTTGCGAATACTGTGTTGCTCTTGGTTATAATTAATAATTGAAACACAAAAGAAAAATGGCAATTGAATTCTGTGAACTTTTCGTTTGCTCTGCGTCATTTAAATCATCCTTTTGGTGGTGGTGACTTTCATCATATTAATTTATTGTCTAGGAAACATTAATTCCTTCATTTTTCATACAGGTTTTTGTGTATTGTACACAAACACGTGAAAGTTTCAGGTCTCTAGTCTTGGGTCATAATACTTACTATACAATAATTGCAATACCAAACATTCGACATTAGTATTTAGCCTGTTCAATGGGTTTGCGAGATCATTTAATGATTTATGATTATTCATCTTTGTTTTAGTTATGTTCTGGCTACTAAATTGATTGCGTTCTTAAACCCACTTCTCATCTGATACCCCACCGTTGAGCTATCTTAACAGATATCTCTGAATCTGAGTAGTTCCTATATTTAGCATGATGCTCCCTCAATTTCGTAATCGAGTTGCTCCCTTTGGTAAATTGGTTTATGCGTTCTCCCCCATAAATCCTCGTGCGGTGATTCTTGGTTAATTATTCAGTAGGATCTTGAAAATACGGAAACACTAAGCTCTTTGCACACTGCGAAAATGGGTCAATTTGATAAACTCCAACTGAGGTACGCAAATTACTAGACAACATCCAGATATTTTAATGAGAGTTTTTCTTTCCATCTTTGTGGATCGTTTTTTTGTTGATTAAAATTTTCCTTTTTTTTTTTTCTACGTTTACGTTTGTCCCTAAAGAGTTTTGCCTGATATCTATGACAATTTTCGATAATTTTTTCGTCCGATGCCGTCAACGAAGAATACAACCTCAGTAATCTTGACATTTTCCTTTCTCCCGGGCCGACTTTCATAATAAACCTATTCAATTTTCCCGCAACGATAAACCTTCCACCCCTTCTATGTTCCCCTGAACATAGGCGGTGGCCCTGTACTGTACCCCTGTACCAGGGAGAGTCCCATGAAGAATGGCTACTCGTGTTCTGTGTCTAAAGGGAAGCCTTCTTGCCTTTTCATCCCCGCTTTGGTCCGGCCATTTCGTTCGCTCTGTTGGCGACTATATTAGGTAAACTCCTCCTCAACCTTCGCCGACAATTTTCACGTTCAAAGATACGAACTTCGCAGCGTGTCGACTGACGATTCTCGTGGGCTCAAGTCTTTAAGCGCCTATAAATGTTCATACCACCAAGTATATGCCATGTTTATAGTCATTCTGTGACCTACGTTGTTTCGTTTCATTATTGACGTATAATGTCGTTCATGGCGATAACAAACGCGAATTTTATTTAATTGTGTGTGTTTTTTGTGCTCAGTATTTTAAATGAATTTTTGTGGTGTTTTTTTCGTAATCGGTCAAACGAACCATTAGCTTCTGAAAGCTGCAATTAATTTCGGACTTTCTAGACCACGTTGAGCCATCTCGCTATTTTAATTTCACACCACTAATCCCTGCTCGACGCTAGTTGGATTATAACGCAACTCCCTGTTGGGAATGTTGCGACGTGGATTTGAATAAAATTAGTTTTTTATTAATATTTTGAATAACTGGGGATAACAACAAAGGACATGTTTATAGCTTGAGCCCAAGAGCCTACAGCCATGGCGGTACCGCAATGTTCTCGGCGTTTTCAATAACTCCGTGTTATTGAGCTTTTACGTAAGTTTCAGTTGTTGTGAACGAGTCGCCTGCTCACTGCTCGGTGCTCACGTAGGCAATATTCTCGCCCGACGAGAAATACCTTAAAAGCTGTAGTGGAAAGCGATCAATTCTCCCGGAAAATAGGATTATACTGTAAATACCTGTCCTAGGCGTACCGTATTAATATATTTCAAGTTGTCAACATAACTTAGCCACTTGTATTTTGTAATGGTACGTATACATTTACGAACCGAAACACGAACCGAGCCACGAATTACTAGAAATTAACAAAGCAACCGCTTGCGGCGGCGTTTCGCGCCATTTGCGGTTGCTTCGTTCTTTTTTCCGTAAGTTGAGGTTCAGCTCGACAGTTCAGCTGGCATACCTATGTATACGTAGCATAAGATATCATTCTTGCCTTTAGATATTATTTATGTCGACTGGCAAAAAATAAAACATTTAAAGATGGAATGTATTTTTTTATTCAATAATAATTAACATTTCTGGATCTTGGAGTTTCTCTGAAATTAATTTGGTTCGATTAGTATTTCATTTGAATCCGCTCCAATTCATATTCTTGCTTGATTAACGAAAGCCTTTCTTTTTAGCGTATCTCTATTATATTGTCTTGAAAATTTGCTGGATCTTTAATTATTTTATCGCCTTTGGGCTAGCGATAAAATCTTATAACAAAGGAACCAAGAATTGTGGAATTATTTAACAGTTTGTTATTTTGACTGGCCATTGGGAAAGGTTATTTTCTTTTTGGGTTGTTTATCTTTACTACCTTGAATTATTACCTTGACCACACGCAACTCATTTTAAAATTGTACACAATAGAATATTTTAACTTTTAAAGTTCTTACAATGCTTTAAATTATTTAAAAAACAATTTTTAAGACAGTTTTATTTTTGATATCCAAGTGACCAAAACCAGCGAATCCCACCAAATGCACGAATATGCACATTTGTTTAATTAAACTTTCTAAATTAGTTTTTTTTTAATAACTTTATTGAGTAAAACTTCAAATTGTTATATTTATTTATTGAAGACAATATTAGCGATTTCTAAACGAAAATCTGAAACAAAAGGAACAAGAAAAAACTGAAAGAAATCGCTAATATTGTCTTCAATAATTAAATACTAAATTCGGTTGTCTATGCTGTGCATTAGTTCTGCGTGACATCTGGTTCAATTAACGCAAATATGCTTTGAATTTAATTCTCATTTTCAAAATTAGAAATTAGATTATCACCTACCTACCTACCTACCTATAATATTTAGAAATAATTATAAATAAATAGAAAATTACTTTAATTGGAGTTTTAAAATTATAAACTGATTAAGCATTAGGACTATCCCGTGTTTTTTCACTGGTCTGCGTTAAAATATAGTAACCATTTTTCACATTTCTTGTCCTCAGACTGCCAATTTTGGAGCTACCAATATTTGCATTAGCTAAGCTTATATAATTTATAATTATTTTTGTTATTAATTTAATTATACTGTGCGTACAATGTGCTTATCATTATATAGTCCCAATATTAGAATCAACTGACAAGTTTTGAGCTACCAGTATTTGTATTAGCTAAGCTTATATCATTTATAATAATGTTTGTTATTAATTTAATTATATTGTACAATGTGCTTATCATTATATAGTCTCAAATGTCGTCTCCCTATTCTTTGCAATCTTCTTTTTGCTGCTGGTTTAACTTATAACACAAGCGTTCATTCTTATGGCGTGAAACGAATTTTCGCTAACGGATAAGGAAATATCAAGACCCTCGTTTGAATTTCCCGGCACTCTGTATATAAATTTCCATCAAACAAAAGTAAAAGTTCCCTTGAATTTTTCCTCCCTTATTCACGGGGCACCATCTCGCATCCAAAAAATAAGCAAACGTACGCGAAGAGAGCAGAAAATAGATGAGCTAAATTTGCATGATGATGGAATAGAGCGAAGCAAAACCGTATCTCTCATCGTTCTATCTAGAATTCTATGGAAAATTTCCCTATACGTTTTCACCAGCCCTCTGTATGACTTCTCACCTCCAGGGAAAGTTTGACACAAGTGCAAAGCGAGGTTTACTTTATGCGTGGTGTTAACGGATTTTGAAAATAATAAATAAAGCGAGATATTATCGTACTTGTAACATGTTCATCAAATATGTTTTTATATAATCGTGGTTTACTTGTTTTTATAGACGTCTAAAAGGGATCCAAATGATAATCTAGTCTCCTTCAACGGAAGCAATCTTCCGAACAGGCCTTCCATTGATATGCTTGGTGTAACTATAAGTGACCAGCTCAGGTACGGGGGCTCCATCGAAGCCAGAGTAAAGTTGGCCTCTCAGAAGCTGGGCGTACTGTACAGGGCCCGCAGATACTTTAATAGTACACAACTGCTCACCCTGTACAAATCGCAAGTGCGCCCTACTGTCGAATTTGGCAGCCATCTCTGGTCTGGAGCCCCAAAATACCTGAAAAAAACCCTTGACTCTGTGCAGAAACGGGCGGTCCGTTTGATAGATTCCCCAATCTTAACAAACGGACTGCAATCTTTAGAGCACAGACGTCGGGTAGGTATGCTGTCCTTGTTCTATCGGTATTACAATGGAAGATGCTCTGAGGAACTAGCGTCATTGATCCCTTCGGCGCCGGTGCGTAGTCGGGATACACGCCAAACGCGCGCCCAACATTTGTACACAGTTGACACTTGTCACATGAGAACGGGTCGCTTCTACGATTCGTTCTTAAGTTCAACAGCTCGGCTGTGGAACGAACTGCCGGCCTCTGTGTTTCCTCCCTCCTACAACATGGGACTCTTCAAGACCCATGTTCACTCCTTCCTCTCCACAAAAAGACCCTCCACACAGCATCCCCAAAGATGACATAGGCCCTGAGGGAAATTATTTTCTTCAGGGCCTCCTGTGTGGAGTAAATATAAAAAAAAAAAAATAAAAAAAAAAAAAATAGACGTTTTTTCTAAACCTTAGAATTCTTGCGCCCCTCGCCTTAAAATATAACTCCTTCCATATAACCTTTAAAAAAGCCCTAAAAGATTTCTTTCCGTTGGATTTTAATGGGTACCTTGCCGCCCTAAACCCTTGTAATTTCCTTCGAGGAAAACCTAACCGAGTGTAGCGAGAGTAACTCATTCGTTTCCCTTTGATCTATAAAGGGAATGACGATCTTCCGTTGCCTCTTAATTGAAAATCTCCTTTTTAATATTGAAATATCAATTTGTACACCATTTCAGTGACTACAAGAAAACAATTTTAAAAATTATTATCGCCAATTCTGGAATTTTGTGATTCAATGTTGAAGTGCCTAGTTGTTAATTTGTATTGTATTAATGAATTTAAAATATTATTGTGATGAAAATTTGTACGTTTTATTTACTTATAAAATGTACAAATGCAAAAATTTTCTAGTACGTTTTCAAAACACCGCGTTTATCTCGTTTACTCACGGTTTCAGTGCCAACTTTCCCTTTCTTTCTGCTCACTCCCTCCATTCAAATCGGTCTCTCGTGTTGTCTCGCTCCCTCCCGCTTCCGCCCTCTGCGCGCGTTATGCAAGCCCCTATTAACAGCTGATTCCGAAAGGTTCTAGACTTTTGGGCGACCGCAGGTTGCGCGTGTGTTTGTGATTCGTAGCAAATCTGGGCACCGTAGCGCTCACCCCATACCGTCTTCTTGCGCTACCTCTCTAGCTCTTGCTACGGCGCGGTGGCGTAGAACTGCGTGACTGCCCTACCTCAAGCTACATACACGCAAGTGCGCAGATCTGGAAACCCGCATTTCGCCCCGTCCCTCAAACCTTTTCATCGTATTAATCTTGCCAAAAATTTCCTATAATTGCCCCTAAAACATCGTTGTACTACAATCATATAATAATAGAATCCGTCGAAAGAATGTTCGATGCGCGAAAACCGGGCCGTTTTTACTTTGGAAATTGGTAAACAGAGATGGACCTGCCTCAATAAAATAATTATTGATCCTTCTGTTCGCACGGTTCGCTTTGCTCAAACCGTGCGAAATAGTGTTTGCCAACATAATTTGCCCAATTTGTCCATTTTTTACTTCTAAAATTTACACAAGCAAGTCACGCCACAGTTAAGTACCCTATTTTTCACAATTTCTCGTGCACATCCGGGTTCCACCCCTAAAGCCTTTCCTACAGGTAATATTTCTCCTGCCTAATTGCCGTTATGTGCCGTCAGCCAGTCTGACCACCTGAAATGGCTCTCTGCTTTCAGGTCCGGTTCGGGATATTCCCTTTTTGTTTCTCTGCGAAACATGCATTACGAAGTCTTACTTTCGCCATGAAACTGATGACCCCGAATAACCTTTACCCCTTGCGCATGTATACTGTGTGTATACATACATTATAGGTTTCAATACACCAATCTAAATTCAATGACTGATATAATAGTACGTACAGGTCTCTTTTTAGGATCTCTTTGTGTTGTGTTTTCTTTTCTATTTCATATCTGTTATGTGTTAAATATTTTTCTGCTCTCGTTCTCTTTCTGAAAACTTTTTATCAAAGCGTTAATGGCCTACGTTTCTCCGCCTCTTCAAAAATGGTTTAATATGATTATTACTACGTAAAACAAACAAAAAATATGTTGTATTTCTTGTTCGTATCATTAAGATTAATAAAGAAATTAAAATTGCTTTGATTCGATAATATGTTTTGAATGCTTGGATAAATATGAAATGTTTTAGGTAAACACTCTACGAATTTAACATGATGTTATTTCAATCCTACAGATGTGCGGGTTATTTTCATTTCATATACATAATATAAGATTTTTGTACGATAACTTATACAAATGAATAACAGTTTTTATTACTTTGTTTCGGTGAAAGATTGTTTTTAAACTTTATACAGGTATAGTTTATTCATAACGAATTGTTGCTTTTGAGAATTGAATCACTTAACAAAAATTACTTTTGTTAAATGTTTTTTCGAGAAATTTATACGTAGATTTCTAAGCATACGATTATTGAATACACAAAAGAGGTTTTAATTACAATATACATGACTCCATTGAGGCCTTGTTAAGCAGTGAAAATTTTAACCCTTAAACTTAATAATATTTAATTTTGAAAATCATGAGCTAAATGTGTCAGTTTAAATTTGTTTTCTCAAATTAAATTGTTCATTAAATAATCTTCAGAGCTTCGAGAACACGATTGTTTCTCACAATATGTTTCTTTATTAGGATCGTAATCCTGAAATATTCTTCGTAACATATATTTGTATGTCATTGAACTCCCACCTTTTACGTTATTTTAATACATATATTTACAAATAAACTAAAATAGCTCCTCGCCCACCCTCACCGCCCTCCGCCCAACCCCCGCGCCCACTAAAGCCGATCGACTTTCGCTTTCCCCGAAGTGAATGGCCGACGGGGATAGCCTCCCGCCACCCGTTCCCTCAGGCTTCCCCCGCTCTCATATCAAGTTGTGAAGTAGGGAAAGGGAGGAAGGGGGCAAGGCCGTTCGAGGCCATTTCCCCCTCTCTGTATTTTACATCCCAACTTCCCTTCCTCGGAGGCGAGCCGAATCGATTTTCCTTTCCCCGCTCCTCCTCTTCTAGTCCCCTCTCCGCTCGCGTGCACGGCGGCGGTGTTTTTGGATTACTGCGACGCCACTGGGTTTGTAGCGCGGCGGTTGGGGGCGATAAATCTTATCGTCTTTTTGTTTTTTTGACCTCATATTTTTTTTACCTAAACGCAATTCTTTCTAACATGCTTTTCTGCTCACAAACTAGGAAAAGATTAAAATCTTACAACAGAACATTAAAAAACATATCTTACATAAATACACACCATTTGATTGAAAATCTTACTTCACTCATATTTTATTAACCTGCTAATTATTATCTACTGCTTCGAATCATCATTCCTTTATTTAATTTATCGTTATAAACAAATGCTTCATATTTTCTCACAACAAATACGACTATTGACCAAGGTCGGGGCAGCCATTTTCCATTAATTTGGGCGAACGACTCCCCACGCCTCTGCACTGGCGATGGTGTACGTGCGAAATTCCTACCCCGCTTCGTGGGTTTCCGCGGAGTAGCGCAACGCACCCGAAGCCGCCCGCGCCTGCGCACCGCATTCACAACATAACATCTGACATTTCAAGTCCGCTGAAGACTTACGCCGGTATATAAACAAGCGTACAGACAGATAGACGGTTCAAGTTGCCTTAATCTTTATCGTCATTCCTCCAATAGACGGACGAGAGAAAGCATTGTTTTCAAAGAGTCTAGATTCTATTATATACTATTTTCACTTCAAACTAGATTTGGTTCTGTCGTAACTTACTCACACCACATATGAGCGTCACTGGGTTCTGGTATGTAACGCAGGTTTTATTTATATTTATTTCAACGAGACGATATTTTATAACTTTTTTTTTCCCTATAAATAATCATAGTAGACGGAATTAAAAAGTTGTTAAAAGGCTGTTCAGACTTAGTATAGTTCAATCGATGTTTATCGCGACGGAATTGTCCAAACTAAAATTCGGTTTATTTGAATGTTCAACAAATTTGAACAGAGCTGTAAATTTTTATCACGTACACCTTTTATCGTTATATTAATTTAGCTATGTTCTGTAAAACGTCCAATCGGGCGTAATAAAGATTTGCTCGTCACACACACGCTTAACAACAATCGTTTCATATTTATTTGCATAATAATAACTACTAATTCACTACGCATTGCTCTGCAACTACTTTCGTAGTACCGAATTACTTAATTTGTACTATTGTTGTTATACTTGCACTTATTGAACTCCTTTGTACAACTTTCTATGATAATAAAACTACATTCTTGTATTATACACCTATTTATACACATAATAAGTTAATTATGTTATGTGCTATACACTTATTACGTTGTGCATTTTGTTGTATACATTCGTTAACTTCAACGTTACTTGTTTTATATGGAATTATTTTATTCATTAATCCATAGATTAACATTGTTTTCGGTTAAACCGATTATGGCGTTCTTTATCTTTAATTTTCGATTATGTCATCGATTATTCGATGGCTTATTCGAATGTTATAATAATTATTATCAGTAACACAACAATAATGCTGATGTTATGTAAATTATTATCAATTTCGTTATTATTATTGAAGCCTTGAACTCGGAACTCTTCGCTTTAATCAGTGTAGAACATTTTAGTTCGTGTTCTAATCGCGTTTTTACCTACTTATTTGCTGTTGAGCCTGTTAACAGTTCATCGAAAAATATTTTTGTACTGACAGTTGAAGCCTCCTCAATAATGTGATGCCTGTTTTGACAGTTGGCGGCAATTAACCGATAATTCAGTATTCAATTGTAATGTAAGCATTAAAAATTATTTTGATTAGTTTGAATATATTTTTTTTAATTTCCTTTCTGTACAAACATTGCAAAATAATCGCATTGACTACAAAACCGAATTACTGTCGTCCTTGTAAAATCGTCTGCTTCCATTTCGTTCTTCATTGTCACTTTTGATTTCAAAGCCCAAATTACCTTTCATTAGGTTCTGACGAATGGTGATTTCCGCTGTTTCGCCATTAGTGTGTCATCCTAACCGAAGTAACTGGGGTAATTTGGTATTTTTTCGGTTCAATTACCCATGTTTTCTCAATGGAATGCCACACGTTTTGTCAAAATGTTACAGAATTTTAAATGAAATGTACCTACGTGACTGGTTATCGCTCCGTTTTATCATTTTAATTTTCAACATTAAATTTTTTAGCTGAAAGCCGTAAATTAATATTGAATTACACTATGAATTTCTTAATTATAGGGTTCAAGTTCGTCGCTCGTCAAATTGCGTCGAATATCGCTGTTAATTATTAATCCGAAGTCTCGTGGGTGTATCAACCAGTTATCTGGCAATTTCTCCTCGAAAGGTTTCCCATTTCTCATTCCTAACTAATTATTATGATTTCCCAAGTAAAACTTAATATACGATTTTATCCGACCGTGTAAAATATGTTTGGCTGTCTTGTTAAGTTACCTGGCCGATTCTATCTCGCTAGTTGTATGTTCAGTTGACTTTGGCTTCTTTAAATTTGAGGGATTTTCCCCTTTATTGTGGGCACGTATCCCACCATTCTACCTGACTCGTTTGTTTACGTTAAGAATTATATTTGCCTGGAGCAAAAAGCAAACCAAGCGCGGAATTGGTTAATACGCACGCTCCATAAAACCAACTATTTGATGCGGCCATGATTTTGAAAACTTTTGAAAAGGCCGTTACGGGAAATTACTTTGGGAATACACACATACGAGTAGATAGTCCCAATGTCTTACTTTTGGGTATTACGTGCAAACAAACCGTGAAAGCTCCGTTTAAAATGAAATTCGTTCACTCATTTGTCTTTTCTAGGCATCCATTTAATTTGTTTAGTTTTCTGGTGAATAAGATTGCAAAGTTTTGTTAATTTTGTTTGTTCCGCCTACAAAATATTGCATATCTGAGAACGGAGAACGTTTACTGAACTTTCGTCGTTTTTTCCTTTTTACCTGTGGCTTTCATATCATCTTTGATAAAGCTCCCGCTCTTCTCAGACTTCGCTATCGTCCATGTGCCATGTCCCTACTCTGCTCAACCCATTACATGAATTCGTGATTCTTGTGAGCCGTACATAAATTCTGTAAAATTCGAATCGTGGTTGACATCTTTACGAGTCTATGTGATCTGGAATAACCACATCATCTACCCACTTATATTCAAAATATATTTACACATCTCCCGAAGACCATAATTGGCGTTCAAGTTTGATTACATATTTATTATTATAATAATTGCAAATTCTTCCAAACAAATAAATCTATGTTGGAATTCGTAGTGTATCTTTTTAATTTAAAATTGGGAAAATTAAGCATTTTTCTAGTACGTAGTTACTAATATTATTTAATTACTGTCGTAAAATCAGTAATCTTCGTCAAATTACTATCAGAAGTAAGTACATTAACAAATTGTATGCAGTTTTGTACAATAATAAAGTAATTTATGTCCTAATATGGCCGACAGCTTCATGTGTCAGCTGGCTAGATGAAATCCGAGAATGCTGTCATTAGCAGGTCTATCTCGGGAATTTCGTCTCGGTTTGCAGAGCGAAGTAGTCAAACTTTATTAGTATGTGCCTTATCCCGGAGGAATATCAAATTGGACTTTCTCTGTTTCAATTTGGACTCTAACAAAAAATATAGGGTTTTTTATTGCTAAGAAGCCTCGCGCAAAGCGCCTTTGACGCTTTAAAATAATATATAAGTATTATAGGTGCTTATTATTTTTTTTAATGCGGACTAAATTTTCTTTTTCATTTTTATGTGATGTTTTTAAGTACATATTTTATGTCGAAAAACATTACATATTTTGCAACGTTTTTTTTATTAAGTACCTACCCTCTCCCGTATTTTATATTTCTTTATTTATAGTAATAATCGACGATTCGGCTTGGTTTCATTAGAAGTCATCATGTCACAGGATCTTTTCCCCTGCTCACCTAAAACTCTATTTATATTCTGATTCACGTCGCGTCATTTCATGTGGAATCAGGATCAGGAATGATGTAATAAAATTTTGACTTTGAGCGGCTCACAAAGTCCCTCGTCAGGCTTTGGATATTTTGGTGATCCGCCTGCCCCTATCGCCTGTCGGTGGTGTCACCTCCAGGCTGCCATCGAATCCACCCCTATCGCTCGCAGTGTTCATTATTCTAGCAACCCTTTCGTTCATAGCTTCAAATGTTTTGTCAACTTTAGCCACTATTCACTATTTTATCCGTAAGCCTTCTGTAATTTTAATGAGGTATTTTTCGAGGCAGCTTTGGTTCGCTTCGTGGATTTTTGTTCTTCCTACTGATTATTTGTTTAACTTATGTTCGGTATTAGAACAAAGAACAATAAAAACCTTTTCACATCAGGTTTCATTCACCTTTGTGTCCTTTTATTTTAATCAGTTGAATATAATCCGTTTAAATATTTCGACTTTTTGGAATTCTTATTTTTCTTTGGAATTCATAATTTTTTCATCGCAGTCTTCTGATACTTAAATGAGATATTTTTTGATTTCTCTTATTTTTCGTAACATTCGTCAGAAATGTTACTGACTAAAATCGCGAAAAAAATACTTTTGTTTTTTTTTTAACTGTGCTTAAATATTAAAGCGTTGGTTTTTAATATCTCTGTTTTAATAAATATATCTCTTCAAAATACATATAAAATATCATTTTAATTCCCCTCTTTTTAAAAATGCTATAATATAGTAATATAACTAAATAACCACCACTTGTCCCAGCACATATTCCTTGCTTCATCCACATTTATGTGCGCCTCATACATAGGTACATAATATAATAATTACAAACACTGATTAATATTCACTATCACTATGTATAATGATATTTGTGCTGATAGTAACTAGATCACTGCTATTATCTGCAATAGATGTTTACAGTAAGAAAATGATTACATAACTTAATGTTAACATATATGTTGACATATTTTCTCCGACATTAAAATGGTCGGCATAACTCGCGCCGAGATTATTTTATAGAAACAGAAGAATTCGTATCACTCAACGTATTCACCTTTATTCCGATTGACATATTCAATCGCACACTATTGAATCAATTTGTTTACTTTGCAAAGGCAAACCGTTTTACGTCTTTCATGCAAACCCGTTTTAATGAATATTAATTTCAGTTCCAAGTGTTATTTAACATAACATTTGAAATAGGTTTTCATAAAATTGTATTGATTCGCTATTTACTGAATAATACAATTTTCTTGCAAATTATCATGAATGTGTATCGTACCTACAGTGTATTTTTTATTTTATATTTAAAATATATATTATGATTCATCGTTGCTGGAATCCATTTATTATGCTTTTTCTGTTGTTTATTTTATATTTTTCTATTCCTTGCATAATGTTAACCCGGCGGTGTCCCTTCCCGCTGTTTGGTCTTCTGAATAATAATACTATTTGCTCTGGGCTAACTTTTCCATTTGTGGTTCTGTCAACTTTCAGAAGGACTCGCCCGTAGCTTATTTCAACTTATTTCCAACATCCCCTCATAAATAAGCAAGTTTATTACTCCTCACTTGAACTTTTATAACTTATGTGTTTTTAAATCACTGACATAATATCTTTTCTACTAATTTAGTATCCAATCTGTTGTCAGGTTGTTTGTTGTGAGTTTTAATTTGCGTGTGGTCGTGACGTATTTAGCTTGAAACTCGTGACCGTATTATGTGCATATCGTGATATTTCACTTAGCCTACATATTATCAAGGTAGTTGCATTTTTACTGCGCTTTATGATTACCTTGCAGTAGAGACATATAATATTTCTTTTACCCTAAACTAATACGAGTATATCGAGATTTTTACTTTAATTTTTATTTTTTCCCCATGTTACGTCCAAACCGTTAGACGAAAACTTCGTGTTATATTGATTTATTGATCCAAAATTGTGAATCCGTATTCTCAATTTTGACATGATATTAAAATAAAATTTCTTATTCGATAGGCCGTAGGACAAACCTTCTAAGTTTCGGTCATTGGAATTTCAAATCATTTTATTTTTGCTGGGAATGTTTACTTACCGCCGTTTGAATCAATATTATTTTTGTATTATATGTAAACGTATTCGGTTTCAACTGTTCATAAGTGGGTGGTAAATTAGCATTTTCAAATCACTAAAAGTTCATATTTGTTAGCTCACGGTTAAAATTTAAGTTTTCATGTGAGAAAATGACATACGTACATCCTATTAAAATCTGATGTTGACAAATGTTTAAAATGTTGTAATAAGTTTAAAAACGTCCATCACGTTTGATTTATTTCTTTGCCTTAATTAATATTTTCTGTCAGTTGAAAAGCTTTCACTCGCCAAGCGAAATGAATATTAACCCCCTGATAGTTGTACTCGTATATACTCTTCGCTGATTTTGATCTGAGTTTTCTTTTAAATGTCAAAGACACCTTATTCCGCTGGTTTCGCGGAATACTTCACAAAGGATTACTAAAGGCTTAAAACTTTCGGAGTGACGTGACAGCGTTGTTGTGTAATTTAAAAGCTTTGTCCCAATTCGCTCCATTGAGACGAAACATCTGGACATGAGTAGCCCAGATGCTAAAAGACGAATTGGGAAGCTTAATTAATTCAATCGAAATAATTATTCCATAACGGCAACATTTTTTTTCTAGATAAACATTAAGGGCTAGTTTTAGCGACTGTCACATTTAATTGAAGAAACGACGACCTGCGCCATTTTTTTTCACGTTTAATCGGCCCCTGTCAACCGTCTATCTCGACCCGACAGCGATTTGTCAAATTTTGTGTTGGATTATTATTAGCCGTTAATTTAGCCGTCAAGTATAACAGTCAAAAATTTACCAAACAGGCAAAATCGACAGTTAACGGGCGCCCTTCGAATGTAGAGAAAATCAATAAAATGGTGATCGTCGTTTTGTGACGATGTTAAATGTGACGGTCGATCAAACAACTGGCTCTTAATTTATAAATTAAGATGTTTAAAGCAGCTTTTTGTATCATATTTATGTGAGAAAAAGTTCGCTTTTTCAAACCGAAAAAAATGCTCGTCAAATTCAAGTTCCCACTTTTAAGTCTGAACCTGGTTGCCTAGTAATGGTGTCAATGACGCTTGCTGCTTAGCGATTTGTTTGTGAAAATTTCTTGGCATTAAGTCATAGCACAGTAACACCCTAACACACTATTGCATAATGGAACACACAACACAGAACTAACAGGATGGCTGTCATACAACTAATGCGTTTGTACATCTGCTAATCAGTAATCGGTTGCTCCTGTGCAATATACAAGCAGCGTATTAATTTGCCGTCTTTCATATTAATATCTAATAGTCCTTCTTTTATGTTGTTTCAAACTAATTCGATGAATCAAATTTTGACATTAGCACAACGGTAATCTTGTTACGCTTATTGACTGATCACAATTTGAACTAAAAGCTGAAATGGACCGAATGGAGTGGGCGTTTAGCGGAAACCTTTCAAATGTCATCATTAGAATTTGTGACGAGTGTTTGGAACAACCCTTACTTAATATTTTTTATAAAATAAGGCGCTTAAAACAAGAATTTGAAACTGTAGTTTAATTTCTTTCAAAATTCTTAGCATGAGTATACAAACCCGCTTATGTAGAATTGTTTACAAAAACCAACGGAACATTTTTTGGCACCCATTGTGCTTCGGTCGTTTTTCAAGTGTTTTGACTATGGAGGAAGATGTTTTATTACTTTGCATTCTTCTGTATATTTCACCCTTTAGTCTTCCCTCCAGTCTTCTGTTCGTTTTACAGCTTCAGAGAGTCGCTGGAGACTCTTTTCTCAATATTCGTCGCTCTGTATTTCATAAAATAAACTTGCTCTTTTCTCAAAATCCTTCGCTCTGTATTTCACAAAATAAACTTGAACATTTTTTTCTTTGTACTACTTAATTAGTAGACCGGACCAGTTTCAACATGTTATGGTCCTGGTAGGCACTGTTTTCTGGATATTTAGGTACTATTATAAAATGTGCATTTGATTGTTTGAAGATATAAATCTTCCGTTGTCTCTTTGATATTACAACATTAACTAGTAATTGTGTCGTAGTTTTTACAATAATTATTGTAATTGGTAACTTCCGTCAGTATTTCTACTTCTGTCCTTTATTCATCATGGGGCTCAGGTGCAGGTGCAGAATCGTAGTTGTGTTATTATCCAATTACCTCACCTCATTTGGGGTAGAGAGCGCTGTCCAACGTACACACATTTCAAAGTGATGCGACATTTTCGGCAAACAATGGCCAGCGGTTGCAATAAATCATCGCGTTTGTTAATTAGAATTCGTGGCACGGTACGTGTAAATTGCTTCGCAGAATTGATACAGATTATAGTTTTTTGTGATGTGATGCAGGTCCTCAGTTGGAAGTACCTAAATAAGTATTCGTAATACCGTTTTGCAATATACGTTTTTGAGGTAATAATAAGCCGCGTTGTGCCATGCTTCCTCCTCGTTTAGCTAACTATTCAGAAAAAAAGTAAATGCCTTAGAGTGTCCATCGTCAATTGTCTTAAAACTCATATTAAAAACGGGATAGCATGCCGTTTCCTAATAAACTTTTAGTATATTCATAATATCATCACGTGTTCATTTTCACAATGACGAGATGCGAAAATATTAGAATTTTTAATAAGGCATGTTCCGACATCGCCATAACATATTTCTGTTTTACTGATAGAAAACCTGTGCATTCGTTAAAGGCCTGCAGTCCCATTTTTAACCGGAATACGTAGAATTTGAACAGATTTTTAATAAATTAACCGTATTTTATGTCAGTAAATTTTTTCGATTTACTTAACTCGCTTTGGCCATCAGAATCTGAATAACCGTACTGTGTGTTAATGCGAACACGACATAATAAAATAGGTTCCACGATAACTCAACACAATGACAATTCAACACACCTATAAAAAGTGATATCAAATCATTAAAAGCGATGAAAAACCTACACATAACCCAACCTAACCTAAACGTAACCTATTTAGTCTAGTATTGGTTTCATCACTTTTAATGGCTTTTTATCACTTTTTAAAGGTGTGCTGAATTATTATTTTTATGAGTTATCCGGTCATCAATAAAATATTACTTGGTACTGTTCATTTGTACACAAAATCTTTTTTTTTTAATATGCCTCTGGTATTTATAGCATGCCCCCGCAAGATTGTAAGTCCATTAACCCCATCCAAAATTAGAGTGCCTACTTTGATGTGTTTTTTCTATTTCCATATGTTATTGTGTACCGCTGCCCGGCCGTTTCTCCACTCTTTAAGCCCTATCCATATTGAAAGAAAACTGTCATTTGCAAAGAACTCCGGCGTCTAAATATAACAAACGCCCACGGTGCGAATGCGGCCTCATGAACAAGATAACATACATAATTTAGGTTTATCAATCATCTCTGGTTAGATCTACCGATTTATTAAAACTATAACAATGTTATACCAAATATTTACTGCACCTTTTTATGTGAATACCGCAACTGCTCCGAACCATCTGGAGCCAGTGAGACTATAACATCCCCAATTGGGGTATGTTGTGAGGCTGAAGGTAGTGAGGATGGGGAGAAGCATGGCGGGGGAGTACTTGCCTATTCAGATTTTGTCACCAAACACGGCTAAAGCCATTTCAACCAACGTTTTAACTCTGAATAATGGTCTTACACCAGGACGATACTGAGAGTATCTTCCACTCTGGAACGTGACGTAAGTATACTATATGAATAAATTGTGACAACACATATTCATCAAATAAAATTTTCTTGCGCACGCCGGGATTTGAACCCGCGTCCATCAGATTGCTAGTCGAGAACCTTACCCCTCGACCACGGAGACCGTCGAAACCTAACTTATTTGAATGGACAATGTAATTTTTCCTTTAATCTACGACGTTTTCTAACATGTGTACGTATTATATCGTTTAAATATACAAACATATACACAGCGATATTTAATCCATGTAAAGTTTTCGTGAGAATCATAAGATTTGTTTAAAGCGATGCGCTACGTCGTGTAATATTTTAAATTGAGCCGCTATCAATAACAACCCTTACGTAGATGGCGATAAGGTTTAAATTCCCGCTTAACACCATCCGCCCGTTTTGATTTATGCAAGAAAAAAACATGGCCAAAAAGTGCCTTTTATTTTATTTTGTGGATGTTCAGGCATAAATATTTAATTTTTTTTCGATCATTTTATAAATAACTTAATTTGCCGCATTATACAATAAAATCATAACCGAAAATAGGTTCGTAAGTAGGAGATATTGAACTTTAAAGCAGTTTTCATAGGCCTTTACATTATTTTTTTCTGGGCTCATAAAAAGAATTATCTAAAAAATACTCGATTATTTCAAAGGCCAAGATGTAATCTACTTGCAGTATTTAATTAAAGCATCTGAAAAATTTCTAGGCGACGAAATTTTCAAACCAAAAACACATGATTTTGCATTACTACGTATGGCATCACCTTAAAATGTATGTTTTTGATGATGATTTAATAATAATAATAATATTTGGCTAATTTATATAGCGCCGTTTTCGTGAGAAATCACCTCAAGGGCGCTGTACAAATATATTTCTTAAATAGTTAATACTAGAACTACTGACTTATCTCTAAGACTTATATCTAGTGACTTACGACTAAGGCCTATAACTACTATCTTAACGTCATATATACGAGTATTTACATATTTAGCAACTTACAACTAAAATTAATATTAACAATCTAATCTTACTAACGCCAGAAGAAGAAGGAAGTTCTATTATATTAGGGTGTTTTTATTGTTAGCTGAATATATATGTTAAATGAATTAAATTAATGAATAAAATCAATCGTCAATCTTAAACGCATCTAGATGATTCATATGCCAACAATTAAACCGATTGACTTGTTGTGTTCCCGCTGATATTGTCCATTGTCCATTGGTAGGCAAGTCAATAGCAAAATTGGATGAACGGAATCGCTAGATAATGTAACAGTTACGGTATAAAAAAAAAATAAAAAAAAATGAAAAAAAATAAATATTTGGATAGAATGACGGATTTATGGAAATGAGTGTCTGAAAAAGTGAGTTTTTAGTTTGGATCTAAATTCTGTTGGGCTGGTTATACATCTCAATTTCATAGGAAGTTTATTCCAAGGCTTAGGGCCTAAATTAGAGTATATCGTGTATTTGTTTAATGTTACGTGGAAGGTGTTTATATACTTCAATAGGTGTATTGGTATATTTATGTTTAATTCTTTTATGTACGTCGTTTTCTTACATCTTTTTTTTATCTCATCATCGATGTAAAAAAGTATTTTATTTCTAATAGCTACACATTCATATCTTTTGTTGGCATGGCGTTCTCGGATATCCGACATAAGTCGAACCGAAATACCGCATACGGCCTCGCCGCTTACCGACGTATCAGCCCGTCGGATATTTTTATTACATTTTTGGCCCAAAGCGGTCTGTTTCATGCTTTATTGCGGCTTCGATTATAGCACTAGCATGCTGGCCTGATTTATGTGATAACGTAGAGGGGTGAGGCATACATTCACATAGATACTTTCAATGGTTCCATGGTAACTCAACACACTTTTAAAAAGTGATATAAAGTCATTATAAACGATGAAAAAATATTTTTTTTAACCTAACCTAACCTACTTAACCTAGTTAATAAAGTTTTTGTTTCATCACTTTCCATGACTTTATATAACTTTTTAAAGATGTGATGAATTATCATCGTGATGATTTATCCGGTCACCACTTTCAATATTCCATAATTTTCTGAACTGCATTAACTATATATTTATGATAACTTTTCTTCGTGGTGGATAGAAGGAGTGGCGAATTTATGTAGTTAATCAGTTATTGTGTCAGACAATCATCTTATTTTTTTTCATTTTCATGTCCTTAATGCTTATGTAGCAGCAGTTTTCTTACGCAGATTGCGTGTAAATATTTCATACACTACAAATATCAAACTATAAATAATATATCGCTGCTAAGATATTATGTCCCTGTAATCCAAACTGTTATAATATTCCCCAGGTTTGAGAATTTTGATGAGAAAGAGTTTTTTCTAAGAAGTTTGAATCCATGTTGTTTTACAAGTTGGGGTTGGTTGAATTTCGGGGTTTTTGGTCAAATATTAAAGTATTTTAGGGAGCTTGCGGTTTAGAAATGAGTTTTATTAACGTTTAATTTTGAATTCCAGGCTTCGAGGTTAGAATGCATTGTCAAATCGTTTCATTATAGGTTCAATAAGTTCTACATTTAGCTCCAGTATTGTTCCATATTAGAAATATTTTTTTTCGAAAAGTTAGTTTTCAACGGAGAAAACTTACTCATATAAAATATTGCTAATATACTTAAAATCTCTTCAAATTATTCGTAATCCGGTTAAAAACGTGATTGCAGATCTTTAACGAATGAATTGATAGGTTTCCTAATAAATTTTCGTTAAAACACGAATGTGTTGTCGCAATATCGGAACACGTGTTGATAATAATTCCAATATTTTCGCATTTCGTCATTGTATATTATCAGGACAAATGCAGGTGCATGAACACGTGTTCCGATTTATTAGGAATGTACTAAACATTTTAATAGGAAACGGCCTGCAATTCCGTTTTTAACAACATTTCTTAATAAATCAGCAATACTCATTTTTCTACCAGTAAGTGGATGCTTGGTATTATTTGAACAATTAACGAAGACATGTTGTCAACAATAAAGCATGACACAAAGCTTCAGCCTGAAGCAGAATCTGAAGCAACCGTTAGGACGGGTTGTTTCGGAGAACTTGAACAATTCTTCAAATTTCAAAGTTAATTTTCAAGTTCTGTGAAAGATATTTTTAAGTTCTGTTTTTATTTCAGTTCTATCAAGCAACTAGCCTATCATGATATAATAACAGAATTTGAATAGGACTTTCACAGAACCCGTAAATGAACGTTGAAATTTGATGAATTGTTCAAATTCTCCGAAACAACCCTCCTTAATCTGTCCTGAATGTTCGTGAAACTTAATTTAATTTCATCCCTTGATAAATGTAACCTGTTGTCGGCCCTCACTTGTTACGTTTACTTTGTAACTAAAGCTGATCCAACAATTGGCGCCAAAACAAATCGCCCACACGCATCACGTGGTCTTCCGACGTAAATCTGCCAGGAAACCCCCCTTCATATTTAACCAATTCTCATACCTCCGCTACCAGTACACTGAGCCTAAAATCACTTGCTGTTCACATTTCTGCTTTTCCACCCTAACGCCACGCAAGATTGATACATTCGGTTAGGGGGAATAAGCGTCAGAATCGCTTGGTTAAATAATATTACCAGTGTGAGTGATGGAAACCAGACGGTTGGGGTAGGTTAACATCATTAATCATCGTGTCTTTAGACTTCCTTGCGCTAGACGGTGATTGTGTCTGAAAAATGGCCGTGAATAGTCATGGTCGGGATTTCGGAGTTTATCAACCTTGAATTAGTTCTGCCTCGTCATTATGGATGATATTGTTTATAACAGAGTCTGACGACCCCTTTGTGTCCATTATAAAGAATACGCTGTTTTCATTAAGCAGGTCATGATTGGATCCAAGACAGTTAGATTACAGAGGTGTCTGTTTTGATGTATTTGCTTTTAGCTTTCAAAAGACCCGTATTTTCTCTTTAATCAGGAATATTAAAATATTTTTTGACTTTTCATTTTGTTGTTTTGCCAGAGCTAAGGAAGCATCTCACGCTGAATTAAATATAATATTTTTTCTTGGCTCGGAATACATTTTCATTTGTTTTTTTTTGTACCAACAACAGATTGTGAAATGTTTCTGCGAAATATTTTAGTGGTAGATTCTCTCTGATACGCCCCGGTGAAAGACCCCCATTCAGAACCTAAAAGTTACTTTAAATGGCTTTAGACATGTTTCGTAAGTAGATCTAAGTAGCAAGAACTTCAAAAAATCCCTCCACCACATATCCTTACTCTCACTCGCTTTATGGTGGAGGATCATAGTTCCACTGACTCGCAGTGCAGTTAGGACTTTTGTGCAGTATTTATATGAATTAACATTATGTGCCTAATTTACCCGGTTTGAATGTGACTATCCGCGAATAAGAAATACATTATTCAGATGTAATTATTATATTTACTCGCTTAATTACGAGATTCCGCCTTGAATCCTGAAGCGTCTTACTTTCATTGATGATGTCATATCACTTAGAATTTTCCGTTGACTTTTGCTCCTTGCCTCTCCAGAACGTTATCCACGAAGCGTTGTTTTTAGTTTATCTAAATTAATACCATGTTCCTTGGAACGTCTTTTCGTCTTTACAAGGTTCACAAACATTATGTTTATATTAAGTATTAATATTTAATGCAAATCAGTGTGAATCTCGATGAGGAATTCTATTCAATTTTCATTTCTACTTTTGTTTAGCCGAATGACGTCACAACAGTTGTCAATATATCCACAATATTCGCGATTGCGCTGCGATCGGGTCCGAATGACGTCAGGGGAGTTTTGATTTGATCGATTTATTAATAAAATAAATCAAATAACCTTAAGCAAAAAATTACTCATTCAAGTAATATAATTCTTTATTTGTATTTATATCATTCTGGTGCATTTAACTGGAGGTCTTTATTATTGAATCTTTATTTGGTATACCTAAAATCTGGTTAGTTTGTTTTGTCTTTCCGTGGTTCACAAATATATTATAAATATGTTAAAGTATCTTTATCCGAATCAACCTTTATAAATCTCCCATGTTAAATAACGCAAGACATAATTTATGAAGTAACAAAGTGCGTGGCCAAAATGTCAAGCTCTCAAATGTTCCTAAGGAGCTGGCATTCCGAAAATACAGTCGAGATTAATAAGTTGGTTTGTTGGTTGGATAGCTTCTTCGCTCAGGATTCGTTATTTGGAAAGCGAGAGTTCACAATACCGAAATAGCGCCCGCATAACGAATCGTGCTGTCCAATTCAGAATGCACGAGAGAGTGAATCGTTTAATTGAAGTATTTCATTCTTGTCAGTATTATTATTTCGATTCATCTCATGCCGATTGATTAGATACAAACTACTCGTTGATCTTAATCTCAGTTATCACATTAACAAAGAAAGGGCTAGTGCAATGCAATATTCAATGAGGACAACAAAGCATAACAATAATAAAATAATAACGCGCAAGGATGTGTACTAAATATTATACCTAAATAATTAATGAATACAATCATTATGGTTGATATATGACTGTCTCCAGAGGTTCATCAAGGGGGACTCAGTTCGGAATGTATTATTCCTACTTCTAATGAATAATACAGGTACAGTTTCCGAAATCAAAATTTTTACATATTTTAAAAGCACATGTTAATCGACCATCGTTAGTAAAGTTATTTTTCCAGTCTCGTCGTTATTGTTAGGTTACACTTTAAAAAATGAGTATCGCTAATTTATTAAGAATCTCTTCAAATTATTGGTAGTCCTGTTAAACACGGGATTTACGAACGAATTAACAGGTTTCCTGATAAAGTTTTGTTGAATTGCGAATAGATGCCGGAACACGTGTTCATGAAAATCCGAATATTTTTTGCATTTCGTCATAATATATTATTATGGCAAATGCGCGCGCATTTGCTTGAAAGGGAACCTGTTAATTCATTTGTAATTCCTGCAATACCGTTTTAACCGGATTACCAATAATTTCAGGAGATTCGTAATACATTAGAAATACTTATTTTTCTTCATATGTATCTGTAGTATAAAGGTTATTAAATTAAGATGCAAAAAAAGAACCCATTATTTTGAGGTTTCTTTATATTGTGTCTTATGTATTCGTGCTATAAAAACTTACAAATCGTAGCATCATTTTAAAAGTTATTTATTTCGAAGAAACTCTCAGGGAACTACCCCAGTCGAGTTTCTTTCCTGTTAGATTTCTCCAGTATTTCCGCTTCCGGCTTGCATAATGTTCCCTTGCAAGTCGAGCGCGGAGTGGAAGTTAGTTCCCCAGGAATCAGGCCACGCACGAGACCTAAATACAGCCCCTAGCCCCTAGCCCCTAGCCCCGACCCTATACTGGGGTAGTACTCTATCTGCGCTGTGCCGTGCCAGTGGCACAACCCTCCGGCCCGCAGATCGATAGTCCCGAAAGACTGAATGGTTTTCACTTCGCGGGAGGAACGACCCGCTTTATATTAAAGATTCTCGCGACAATAGGTTCAGCCTACTGTACCCTTTAAAACTCCACTAAAAGCGGGAACGCCATAAAAGATCTCATACCATTATATGCGAAAATTTCTCCAGTTTTATTCGGAAAGTTTTGCTTTAATGGGGCACTAAAATGAAAACGATTTTAAATGACGCTATATTTTAACTTATTTTTTACCTATTTGCATCGATTGAATATTATATATTACTTTCAGGAATCCAATAATATATATTCTATTCCTTCTTCCACAAAATAGTATTCATTCTCGAATAAAACCGAATTATTGTCTCCTGAATGTCGTGACCCCCTTACAACTCGTCGGAACAGATTTTGATGACGGAGTAAAAGGGTCTGACAATTGCTAGGGGCCTCTCTTCCCGTGGGAATTTTATTTATTTTCTCTTCCGGGAAATGTATTTTTCTTCGAAGAAATAACTCTAGGTCTGATAAAGCTTGCTGTTTGGTCGCAGATAAAAGTTGACCCACTCGCCGAGCTGAAGATGCCCTCCTTTGGTTTACACCAAATTATCAATATACTAGCTGAGGTATACCCGGCGTTGCTGAAGGTTATCCTTAGGAGATAGACATATACCATCGCGGACTTTTCTGTAGGCCTTTTTAAGATATACAATTCCGTAGAACATTATTTGGTTTTACGACTTGATCACAAAACATCGACTTTTAATAAGTATAATATGCATGTATTATGTATGCAAACCTTCCGAAAGAAATTCTCCAAATAATAGTGAAAATTCTATATTTACACCAAATTATCAATATACTAGCTGACGTATACCCGGCGTTGCTGAAGGTTATCCTTAGGAGATAGACATATACCATCGCGGACTTTTCTGTAGGCCTTTTTAAGATATACAATTCCGTAGAACATTATTTGGTTTTACGACTTGATCACAAAACATCCACTTTTAATAAGTATAATATGCATGTATTATGTATGCAAACCTTCCGAAAGAAATTCTCCAAATAATAGTGAAAATTCTATCGAAATCCGTTGCGTAGTTCAGAAGAAGTGTACGTAGTGCACAAGCAGACAGACGCGGATAGCGAATTTTTACAATTTAGAGAAGTATTGCACCTTTTTTGAGAACTTGGAAAAATTAATATGGTAATCTTCTCATAGTTAACATGATAATGTTTTCTAAATATTTTCCTGTACCTGCAAATAAAAGCGTCTCGGAAATATTGAATTTCTTTGATCACTGCCTAATAAGCTTACGAATATAATAAATCACTGCTAAAAATACACACCAGTGTAGCTGTGTTAATTAATTAAAACCAGAGAACTAAAATCACTCTCCTGTGAAGTTTGTCATTTGTGGAAATTCTTCTTTTAATGTAAATGTGATGTGTATATTTGTGAAAAATAGAATTTCGTGTCTAAATAATATATTGCCGCCGATGAAAAATAAATTGGCCTCGCACTGCCTGTATCCAAATTCAATAATAATTCAATATATCAATAAGCCTCATTGGAGAGATATTTATTAAATGTGTCGTAATGTACTCTCGGAATTGGCTGAATTATAGCGTCGTCCGTTTGAACTGCCACATAATAATAATATCTCGGACACGCAATGATGGCCAATTGAGAAATTCGTTAATATTATGTTCGTGGGCAGTTGTTATTTATGTCTTGATTATTAGACCTACGTGCTTTTGTTTCACATTTTTTATACGGCCCATGATTTCGTTTAGTTTATTTTTACTAAAAAGTGTTACGTGTTTTTTTGCATTCTTTTTTCTTTACGACGACAGGTGTGTCTGTCTGTACGTCTTTGGGGCTCGTTTCACCTTGAGGCATCTCCGTATATATTCCCCAAGCCTCGTTCTATTGATCCAGTCATATACCCAGTTACCCACCTAATCAAGGCATTTCGATTGAAGGTTTAATTATGTACTTATTGCTGCCATTAAGGTTTATCACCTTTGTTTCAACTGCCTTCCATAACGCGCCAAAGAGGATTTTTTTTCTTTATAATGAGAAGCTTGATAATAACTTGGCCTTAGCGCCCTTTCTTTTGTCCGGTAAAAAACGTGCTTATATAAAAGATTATCTTTATATCTAATAACACTTCAGAATCGTATCGTTATTTCTTATAACACCAATTGGGTTTTTTCTTTCGGTCTTCGTGTTATGTATTTGAGAATTACCTTGCGGTGTAGATTTTTTTCTTCTTTTTCTTGTCACTTTTTCCTATTCAAGGTATGTTGTTGAAGATCGCTTCACAAGCTTCAAGTTAATGTAATACCTCACGTAAGCACATTTGTACCTGTTTGATGTTGATGTAAATCTCGAAAGCTTCTTCTGCGGTATTTTCAGGTCTACAGATACTCCCTGTTTCATTGCGTACTTTCTGGTTTGATTTGCCTTTCCATTCTGGACACGTTTGCTAACCACCCATACCACAACTCTGCAGAGCTATTTTTATAAGTGATGTAGTTTTCCTCATAAAATACTTGATTTAATTATTATTATTGTCTCCCCCGTGCATTCTTTCGAACAAATCATGTGCATAATTTACAGACATCGTATTGAACGATTTATATGTGTTTATTTGTCTGTGTAAAGTGGTTTTTACTTATTTTTGAAGCAATGTGAAATAATCTGGCTCGTTTTCAACACTTTCCTAGCATACATTGGCATTTACATCTTTTTCGCAATTTGATAGTTTCAGCATACCTTTCTAGACAAATACACGAATCTCTTTTTATTTTGTCTCACAATACCTAGTTGAACTGCCAGAATCTAACAGGGCTACCGTAATCACGATATTGAGGAATAAAATGAAAGTTGTGGGAATGGGAGAAAGCTTCCTTAATATTATAGGTAGTTAGGAGACCCTGATCATTCCGATCTGGGGAAACACCGACACCTTAAAATTTGCCAACTTTGACACGATAAAGGTTATTCGTCTCTATCCACAGACATAGGAATTAATAGACGAGAAGATATGGGCGAGGGGTAAAATCAACTGTTGAAGAACGAGGGAACGAGGGAACGAGTGAAGCTGACTGTGATTCGTCAATAAATCAATCTGACAGTAAATAGGCATCTCGCATTATAATATCACCATTTACTTCTTAAAAGTAAAATCTGCTTTGAATGAATAGACATTTTTACATGGGAGCGCAAATTATTCGCCACGTTATGAACAAATTTGCGAAGTCCAAATTCGGCAAAGTAAGGCAGCTTTTATTTTCAGAGTCGTAGTTAGTTTCAGAGTATTTAGTTAAGACACTTTTATAAATGTTCATAATTTACTTCCCAGCAACCAACCAGCTTTGTGTTTCGCGTCCAGACGTTTCTCTATGTGATAGTAACAACTGATTCATATTATACGATGTGAATATGCTTAAAATAAAGTAAAATAATGCTTATATATGGAATGTAATACGACAATTGGGTTTATTCTCTTTTTTCACATCTATTTTTACCAGTTTTCATAGTACAAGTCAAAATTTTGCCGTGTTATTTAGTAAAATGAACCGATGATGCCTCGACCATAGTTCGCACAAGAATGATGACGTCACGTTTTCAAATTTCATTTGAGGCCGAACGCGAGCCCAGCCGGCTCAATGGAACCGGTATGGGGAGTGGGGATAATACGCTTTTAATCACTTAGGGCAGGTCTACTAATATTCATATGTCTATGGTCTCTATCGGTGATTAGTCGACTTTTGCTGACGCGCGTAACCGGTTAGTAATGTTAGGAATTGTGACTACATGGAGAAAAATGAATATTGCTTATTTATAAAATCCGTTCAAAACGGGATTGCAGGCCGTTTATTGTAAATTTTTTAGTAAATTCCTAATATATCGTAACACGTGTTCATGCAAATGCATTTCCCCTTATGATATATTATGACGAAATTAAAAAAAATATAATGATTTTTATGAACACGTGTTCTGACGTCGCGAAAATAAATTATTTTGTTTACAAAAAAGTTTAACGGGAATTTATTTATTTATTTATTAACGCCCTTTTCTCGGGGCTTTTACATGAGAATATTAAGAAATATACATTATTTATTGTACATAAGTGAATTGTTCAATAACAATATTTTATGTTTTTTTAAAGATGAATTGAAGATGTCCACTGACTTTGTATAATTGTTTCCCTCCATTAGTATTCTGGGCAAAGATGAATACATATGGTAGTCCCAGAATTTCTGCACTGAAATAAATCCTGACTTCTAGTATTACGTTTTGGAATCCGAAAGCTTATCAATTCTAGCAATACCGGACTATCAACTAAATCCCATCAATTCATTCGTTAAGGGCCTGCAGTCCCGTTTTTATAGGTATATCGGTCTTAAGCAGTATCGTGCGTGCTTTATCTCCATTGATAAACTAACGTGGACAGCTTAGTTTATCGTATCAATTATGCTTAGTTGTCGATATTTATTATAATATGAATCCATTTCCAGTGTTTCCACCAAGGACAACGTGTAAGCTGCAATCATTAAATGCACTTTATGATATTCATAGAAGCACACTACGTTATCACTGTTATCAGTTACCGACCGAAGGTTCGACTTCTACGAATGTGTTAGATTTGCTCTTTTTGCACCGTCAAATTAATAGTTGTACGATCGTCGTATATCTGATAACCTACTATTTCAAGTGATAAAAATATTTATCTACTTACAGTTCCTGTTTCATGTCATGATATATTTTTACACGGTGAAAATTTTATATCGCCTTGTTTGTCTTACTATATATTTAAGACAAACTGGGCTGATATTGATTTATATTTATCATTAAGCATACTTTCTATGTCTGATATATTACTTTTAAACTATGTAAGCAAAATGAAACAATGTTAGTAATAGTTTTTTTATATACGCCCACCGGTTTTGGAACAACCGTTGTTCCTCAGGGGCAAATATACTAACTTAACGTTACAAAACAATGGGTGAACATCATATATTACTAAATGTGTAAGTGGGAGGGGGGTGAAGGCGTGACTGAGGATTAGTGAAAAGAGTGGGGGGAGGAGATGAGAGGGACAGCGACAGGGAACATTTCTTAGATGGGACTGCAAGATTATATTTTATTTTTTTTAGCGAAATCCGAAAAATTATTATTATCACACCTCAAATGTTCTTTGATTCTAATGTTATTTCTAAATAAAATAGAAATAATTAAATCTGTTAGAATCGAACTCGATAGGTAGACTTGGATACCTTCTCACGTTATTCTTGTCCAAATAGAAGATTCTAAATACACTATTTAAATATTTGGTTGGAAATTCGTATTATTGATTATTTTTCCATTTGTTTTTTTCTGCTCACGATTTATTTAATCTTGTGTAAGTTATCGTGTCGGGAAATAACATAAGTAGCTATACACCTTAACCTCTACTCATTAGTTGATAAGAATATCATAATATTTATCATAAATGTCGATGGAAACTATTGAATACACTTGTATACTATTTGTAAGATGTTTGGTGCAAAGATATCCTCCACGCAGTATCCCCAAGGATTCATCTTATGTCACATAGACCGCACAAAATAGACATTGTTGACATTGAGATGGTTGACAAAATTCGGCTCTTCATATTTGTCCACTAAATATATTAACAGGTGGGGATGCCTCTTTCAAATAAAAATTAAATTTCGGTTTGAGGGCAAATATTTGACCTAAAAGAACAATTATGTTTTTCAATTAAAATGTACGGCAAATATCTATTACGGATATGTGCTGCTTTATTTATTATTTTTAAATTATAAAACGTAGGCCATTAAATAATTCATTTTTTGAAGATTTTAGATACAACAAAATGTGTAAATGTAAAATTAACATATGAAAACACGGTAAGAACGTTTGTTGGGTCGAAATTATAAATTCATACACGAAAAATTTAGTAATTTTAATTTATGTCCATGCAAATGCAATTTTAATAATTCGCACTTTATATTTAAATAGTGGAAGGCCAAAATTATTTTTTTTAAATAATAATTGCCAAAGTTGCCTCTAAAATTAATGGTAAAATCGATTCTTTAATAGCCTGTATTTTATAATTTGAAACACAAATAAATAAATTAGCACAAATCCGCACTAGATTTGCTACACCAAAAAATATTATTTAGTTTTGCACATTCCAAATTAAATTGTTTTATGAAAAGGGAAATTTGTATAATTATGTAGATATGGTGTTCGATATTTGTATGCGTCTTAAACGTAAATTCTTGCTAGAAAGTTACGTTCAACTTCAGCCACTTAAACGGGCAGAAGTTTCAAATTGAAATATGTAAACTGTTCTCGAACCCCTTGGATTCAATTATTTCCCTAATACCCTTCTCTTCCGCCGGCTTAGCCGTGCCAAGTTGGTATCACATAGCTCCTTCGGGCGCCTTATTAAGGAGTTGTTGGTCTATTAGTTCCAGCCTTAGTTGGTACCGTCAGGAATTCAAATAGGATCTGACAGCCTTTAGCCTTTCCGTGCTGGTCAACCTTTATCACGGCAGTCAATTTGACCAGAAAATTCAACAAAAATCTCTGTTCCTTCAATAATACATTTTCGTTTCGCTTTACACTTTGTTTATTTTTAGTGTTCGTTATTCGGTTTCGACATATATTATATAGGTTCTAACTAATCATCACGACGTTTCCGTAGGGTTAGGCAGAGAGGTCGGACCGCCAAACAACTCGGTCTGGCACACACTCCTTGCTCCATACATCAGCTCATAGATACTCTTTCTCTCTATTATTCTGACTACATGGCCCGACTCAAGAATCTGATTCACTTGATCCTGCCATGTCTTCCTCAGGCGTCTCCGACTTCTTCTACCATTCACATTTGCGTAATACATTCTCTTTACACTCCTTTTTTCGTTCATTCGCTCTACATGCCCAAACTATCTTAGCGTCCATTTCTTAATCTTACTTATTACGCTTATCAGCCTTGCATTCTTTGCGGATCTCCACTTTTCTCACACGATCATACATGGTTTTTATCACACATTTGCCTCAGGGATCTCATTTCTACAGAATTCGATCTTTAGTACTTAAATCATATAAATACACTATCAATACCGTAAATAGTATGTACTTGCAACATAAAATTAACAACACCATCTAATCCTAATTCCTGGTGGTTTTTGAAAATTATGTGATAAAAAGGGGTGACTTATGACCATTATTTCAAACCTCAATTGTTGATGACCACATTTTGGAAAAGATTGATAATTTGTCTAATGACTTCAAATACTTCTGTGTGTTTTTTTATTCATTTGTATTATAAATTGAGTAAATCAGCATAATGTAATATATTTCTCTTTTCACTGATTTTATTAAATGTTATTACAACAAAAGAATAGTTTTGATAACATTCTCTGTAAATTTCATTTGTTTACACATTCCACCAACAATATTTAAATAATACAACAATCGTTTCTAGAAAGAATGTTTCTAGACTGCAAGCGATAAATAAAATCTTTTAATACGCACTGCAGTCGTTACGCTTTTTTATTATCACTCTGACTGGTAACTAATGTGGTGTGGATAAACTGATAACTAATGCATCTTTAAGGTGAAATAAATGTTATTTTTTTTATAATTTTCAAAATATCGTCACCATTGACTTGAATCCTATCTCATTTATTGCATATTATTTTTGTTGAGCTAAAAAACTTTCCTAACTAAACGGTAAAAATAAAATAAAAGATACATTATTTTCATACTAATTGAACAAAAAAATAGCACCATTTATGAAAAGGACTGTTTGATTGTTATATAAACGGGCCGCTAAAGTAAATCCACTGCAGGGCGACTGGACTTAGTTCAGCGTTGTTTCAGTAATGTATCTTCACTCTATTAACTCATCTATGTGACTGAAGGTATTTATTTGTGATGCGATAATGTCAGTGAATGATGTATTCTCTTTGAGTGAATATTTCAACTCGCCTCTCTCTTATCACCCCGTGGAAAATTCTTATCTATTTAGTTTTGAATTAACTTTGCCATCTCTTCGTTGACTGTTTATTATTCAATGTAGGAGCAAGAGTCCCCGAGACGATCAATGTCAATTTTCGATGTATTTACATCACGCGTATCGAGGCGCGATAGACGGAACTCAATCGTCGCGTCATTATTTTCGTCCCAGTAGCTTTGTGGACATCCGCAGAAACAGTACCTAAAGTGTGCGAATACAGAAATAATCTTTTGATTTTACTTTCCGTATCCAAATTGCGATATAGTACAATTTAAAAGTAAAACAAAATTCCATTCCGCGATGAAACTCAGTTCCGGAGGTCTCTTGATCTGAACGATTGTCAATCACACAGCGTTAATGGTGCTTGTCAATGCGCTTATTTAAAATACTTATCATTACAGCTTTCAATGGGAAATTTCATATGTCAATCGCATCAATTGCCTCTGTAAACCACCAATTAGCAATTGTCAATCACACTAATGACGTAAATTGACGTAACAATTGGTATTTATTGTTTCGGGAGTGGTTTACTCTTTCTGCAAAATATGACAGTACTAGAAGTGCAAATAAAAACACGGCATAAACCTTCTCGACTATCTATTCCAAAATACATTTAATTTGGAAGGAATTATGTGTTTTTTTCATAATAATTTCTGTAGGCGAAACTTGAGAACAAACAGTGCTTCATTAAAAGAACTTCTCTTATTTCGCATTATTTTAGGCTCAGAAATTATAACGTCAAGCTTCCGGAATTTACAACGAAACACTATGGAACAAATCATTTTCCCTCCGGCAAACCATTCCTGCAAAACAATCACCTTTGATTACATTATTACCATGATAAAGCCTATGTTTTCACCTTCACCACCTTTTTATCGCGTAAAAATGTATTATTATTATTATTATTATTATTATTATTAACTGTTGCCTCCCATTCTTGTAATAAAATATTCACGATGTCTGCTTTACAGGTGACTCTCTTCCAAAAAGATTTCGGGTGTAAAAATTTATTCATAATTTCTACCGCTATCGTATTTTCAGCGTAAAGTGCGTTTTTTTCTTATAAGTGAACATAAATCTAGTATTGTGTGCGCTGCTTCCGTATTAAACTGGAAATTAAAATTTTCAGCCCACCTGGGAAAAGTGGGTACGATTAAACTTAAAGTTACGTGAGCACGATGATGTCATTCGCTAACATATCGATACCCCGATTAAATCGATGCGAACTTTAGAGCTATTCTTCTGATACGTTCCACGACGTCCGATACGTCACTGAGAATACGGAAAACCTTGCATTACTTTTAAACAAATGTAAATACTTGCAAAACAAGCCTAGCGTTAAGTATCACCAAGTAGATACTAACCTACGCATGTACATGTCGCAATAATTAATTATATGTTATTATGAACATGGCGTGATCTTTATGTTATCCATAGCGATTTATACATTTTGTTATTGATCTTGCACATTGCGTTTTTCGTAATTCTAATGTATTGCGTCAATGGGGTGCTAACTAATCAGAAGTTATTCATCCATCCGACTTAACCGGTGGTTATCTAATAGACACAGTTTACCATTTTCTTATCGAATTCTTACTGTGTATGTTATAAGTTGGCATTTGAACCGTGTCGGTGATTATTGCTTACGGTGTGAAAACCTCGGTCTTCTACGTCAGATAATTCAAGGGAGGTTATCATTGTGGAATTGCCCCACGTTGCCAAGTGCAGAACAGCTTACTGTAAAAGGCTCTGCTACAAAACGTATAATTCATACTTTCTTTCAACTGCTTGGGAAATATTAACTGTCGTGTTCCTTTTTCATGAGGTTCGCACTCTTCGAGCTATTTATGTTTCAAGGTCGATTAATCAACTTCGTCTTAGGTAAATATTCAGTGCGATTATTAATTCATTAGTCTCAGTCATTAACTGTATATTTTAGGCGTATTAAATATAATGTGTTTTATACTAAAAGCTATAATTCTTTCCCTTCCGTGTCCAGCAAGCCAATGCAATATGCTTGCAAATTGTAATGAAGTTATCAAGATAGGAATTAACTAATATATACCAAATTAGCTACTCATTAATAATATTTATTATAATTTTAACTTAGTTGTTAAAAGAAACGTTTTTATAATTAGTAATTACTCCCAGACTTTCCTTATTAAATACAAGGTGAAAACAGTTCCACAAAATAAAAACCAACATTTTAATTATCCTTATTTTCTATGTTTATTTAATGTAATTATTATTTACTTACTTAATGTACATCGTGTCACATTTCAATACATTATTTGTACGTCGTTACTTGCGATAAAAACCATTACACTGTGAATTGTAATTGTAATTCTAATTACTTGTTCTCGCAGGTACCACTAGTTTTGCATAGGAATGTTTTGGAACAGAATCAACTTGTCTGAAGGTTCAATATTTATTTTTCGTACCGCGTTGTTATTATTTATCTAACTGTCACTAACCTTACCCAATATTCAAAACTTGAAAGTCAAAATAAATACTTCAACTTCTGTATTATTTTCTTAGAAATACCTCTTGTTTACATTTGTAATAGTTGAATTTCGTATCGAGAACTAATTTATTTTTTATCGAGGTTCATTGACATCGTTTCATCGTGTTTTATTTTATTTTTTTTATTAAATCGTTATCAGCACGGAACATAAACGGGTGTGTAACAAGATAATTATCTCATAAACCCTATCGATAGTGTGAATTCTGGGAAAAAATTCTCTCTTCATTATTTGGTTGGTATTATGCCTGGAAGTACGCATTTGGTACGCATTCATTTGTTTTAAGACCGAAACAGTCACAGTAAGGTTTCAATTAGTTCCAATTACATTATAATTGAAGTGTTTTATTTATAGCGTAATTATACAGTCATTTCTGAAGATTGATGTCATAAAAAGTCGTTCGAATGTATAATATTCAACATGATACAAGTCAGAAGGGTCGATTAGTTTTCAATTAACTTTATTGATAACTGGCAATTATAGGCTTATACTCACAAAATGTTATGTGGTGGGTGATCATTTATATTTTAGTCCCTAGCATTGCGTTCCCATTTTTTTTACTTCATGTTTGGTTTTTAAACAAGTCCGTTTTATTGTATTATGCATTTATTTTAAAAACGGTCCCATAACTCTTAATTTTTTACTCGTTAAAGTAACGTTAAATTGTTATTTACAGTCATTTTTTGTCTCAGCGGGGGTGATGGGTACATTTCCCCCCTGTTTTTAAAGTTCAACTTACCAAAATTAAGAAAGGATGTTATTATATAATAACATCCTATATAATAGGTCTAACAACTTTTTTCTTCGTGGTGGTGTGCCATTGTAAAGAGAATAGACACGGAGGATTTTAATTATTAAATGTACTTTGTTTGTAATTAGTCAGTAAAACCTTTTTTTCCCGTCAAGTTTTAAAGATATTTAAAAATAGATATATTATCGTAAACAAAAATTATATTGATTTTTGTGTTATTAAATTATTAGTATAAATTAATGTAATATTTTATACAAGCAGTAAATCAAATTATTTAATCATTATGTTTACTTTTCAATTATTTATTAATTTAATTATGAACGACTTGTTACCGTTGCATAATCATTATGTTAATCTCTCGATGACAGGCTAATGACAAAGTGTATACATTATGAAAATATATCACATCCTTGACATGTAACTGATAATAGTGTGATGCAGATCGTAAATGAGACTCTTCATACAACAATTCTAATTAAATTATTAGGTTCATAATTCTTGCACTTACTTGTGACCTTATTTTACGGTAGTTTTCCTTTAATAATATAGTGGAAAAAGCCTACTGTAGCCGGGTTTTAAATGATTTTCTTTTAGTTAAATTCATCCCTCTGAAACATACATTTTCCAAAATATTCTTACTTCTTACCTATCGATTTAACGTTATATCTAGTCTCAACATTAAGTTAGTAATGGCTGTTTTGTATTCGGAAGCCATCCCTATACAGAGATCGTTTCTATGCGGGGTGCGTATCGGTGCCAGGGGGTGGAGGTGGAAACAGTACAACATCAGTCGGTGTTGTTGACCCCAGTGATGCCCTATTGCTTCCCTTATGAAGGGCCAATTGATGACCTTTCCCTCCGATTTGATTTGTCCAAGAATGCTTTACTTGTGTACTTTAAATGATTTATATCTTTGATGGTCAGAGTTTTCTTCGCAATCTTCCGTTTAAACTTATTTACGTTGAACACCTTTTAAGACGACCTCCGTGGTCGAGGGGTATGGCTCTCGACTAGTAAGCTCGCGGTCTCGGGTTCGCATTCCGGCGTGCGCACTTCAATTTTCTTTGATTACTTTTTGTTATTTCAGATATTACTCACTTAAAATAATATATAATATATTTGCGGCACGTTACGGAGTGGAAGATGCTTTTAATATCGCCCCATGTAAAACCACCATTCAGAATTGAAACGTTGCTTGAAATAGCTTTGGCCGTGTTTGGTGACCAGATCTGAATAGCAATTGGGGATGCCATAGTCTCACTGGCTCCACACGGTTGGGAGCAGTTGGTACTTCTGTGAAACTTCATTTCGATAGATGAACATTATACAATTTGTATGCGTCAAATTTGTTATTTTTTTATTTTTTTTTATTATTTTTTATTATTTATACCCGCTAAACTGCCAAAGCAGTTTGTCAGCAGGTCAGTTTAACAATATTTATATATTACTAAAGCATACAAACAACGAGAAATCACAATATTTAAAACAGATACAGAAGAATTTAAATAAGAACTTAAATAACTACAAAACAGAGCCGTATAGAAAAAAGAAACAATAGAACAACTTTCAACTTACTACAATACAAAATAATAAAATACAAAGACAGTCAGTTGTAACATCAGTTGGCAAATTACTCATATTCATATATATACATATGCATAAGATTATAAACAATATCAGTATAAAAAAGCTTGATCTATTAACCATTTTTTATTATTTTTTTTATTTGATTGAATTTTTATGTCCATTGGAATCTTATTAAATATGGTAGGAAACGCTTTATGATTCATCAACGAACGGCGTTTTTTATTCTTAAATTAACAGCTTTTAAACAGCTACACAAATTGTAAGACTCAAATGGTATAATAATAGAATTATAATAACTTTGTAGGTACAATACATAAAATGAGATAGTTTCATATTTATTATGGTAGAAGAACAATAGAGGAAGTAGGTGTTAGGATACATGTAATTACATAGGTTCTGAAGTATAATTAGAGAACGAGTATAAGTTATTTTTATAATTTTGAGGCCAACGTTCACAATCCTATTAAACTCCAGAAGCGGTGACATCGACCGACCGTAAACATCTCCAAATTTAACCGCCCCACACAGTTTTGTCGAATTATCTTTAAATAACATATTTATGCCAAGCAGACGGCATTGATGGCGTTGATGACGTTGACGGCGTTGATGGCGTTGATGCTATAACTTAAGACCAATATTCTATCTGGCAGCACTGTTCTCCAGACATCAAGAGCAGGAGAGACGTTGGCACCATAACAAAAAATAGTTTATTTGATACTACCGCAAAAAAATTTTCTTATCAAGATATTGTTAAAAATTTGACTACATGACCATTTCCTAATAAAATATTATAACACGTTTTTCACACAGGTACCCTTGTCCGAATAAATATAATGGACGAGATTCTAAACTATTATTATTTTGAATAACATGTGTTCCGACTTCCTCATAACATATTCGTGCTTCACTGATAGTTCGTTATGAAATTTGTCAAATCATTCGTTATAGTTTTTCAGTCCCACTTTTAACAGGAAAACAAATAATTTGACCCGATTTTTAATAAATTAACAATATTTCATATCACTAAGTATTCTCCGTGTGAAACTAATACAATTAACCGGCGAGCACTATGAGAAATGCTCTACTATGTCTCTCACGTAATTAGGTGGTATAAATTATATTTACAAATTGATTTAAGTTTTAAATTAACCTTTAATTGAATTATTTGGCCGATTCATTCCGATTTGCCATTAGAAATTACAAAATCCTCAATTATTTTTAATTTGTTTTGCTTTAATTTCGTGTGATAGATCACCAATGTTAATTTGTTTGCTCATTGCACATAAACTAATTTATAAAATGAACTAGTAGTTTTGTGGTAGGTACCATAATTTAAAAAAAAATGTGAATAAGAAATTCAAAATAAACAAAATAAATAAATTTCACATATGTACAAAAAAACAGCTACCATCTTGAAATGGAAACGGAACGTCCTCCATAATAAGTTCATAAATCATAACTGAGACAACTGTTTCGGAAATTTTGGCATTTACATGGTGGCATCTAGCAGTTGTTCTTATTTTCTCATATTCTGCCACGGGATAGTTCCACAGCGTGCAGGACTATCTGCTTCAGTTTTAAATTGAATATATATCGTGCCCTCACGGTTGCATAGTTGATGCGGGTATTCGGGAGAGATTTCTAGGAAGCCATTAATCTTCCGGACTTGAGTCGCTATTTAAATTCTTCAGCAGGTTCCCCTCACTTTCTACTCTGCAGCGTGTTGATTCAGTGTTAAATTGTTTGTTGGGGCCTTGTCCACCCCTTTTTTAAGGAGGGTAATAACACCTCCTTATTTGGTAACATTTTAGATTAACTACCCCGACCTAAACCAACTGAACCCGAACTTGCTCAACCTAAACAAATTGACCTTGATTGAATAACGTTTTTTTATATACAAGAGCGTAATGCATGATGATCATCAGACATTATTTGAATGGTTTCATCGTTGGTATATTATTAACGATAATCGGCATCGGAAATCGAATAATATTTCACCAGCCGGGTAGTAAAATTCTATTGTCTCATTGATATTTACCGCATTACACCTAATGTGCTTGCAATAAATCGCACGTAAAGAAATGATATTAAAAAAACTTAGTATTCTTAAAACGATTGACGATGGTGACATAAAACTCCTTTATGTTTAATAACTGGTTATTTTAAATTCAAGGTCGTGTTGATTACATTTTGATTCAAAGCTTTGAAAATCATATTAACTCAAATTTTTCGACGAATCGACGAATTTGAATCTTCTCTGTGTATAAGTAAATCACGAATAGTTTGATGAACCGGAAAAAACGAAGAACTTTTTGATCGGGAAATTCGCTCCCTTCAAAATGAAAATTGTATTTTGGGAGGTAAGATGGGATACTGTATTATATTTCCGGTTCCCCGCAGGCAGCAACGTGATGGGTTGTTTGAATTCGGGTTTTGAAACCCGGGTTTGGGAAACCTTAAATGGGGTAGCAGGGTTAATAATAAACGATTGACGATAGTCCATTCTTACATCGCTCATTACAAGTTGATTTGGTTAAAACGAGACTGTTCTCTTTTCCTCCTTTTTTATTGAGTTTTTGTTTTGCTAAAAAAATGATGAAATTGAATCGTCTTATTTTGTTTAAATATTTTTCTTGTGACATGCCGAACTTGCTCAAGGCACTTTATCTGATATTTTTTTTGCTGTCGTAAAATACGTTTTATTTTATTTTAATAATAAAATACATTTTATTTTAATGCATCATCGCCATATTTCTATTCCTTTTAACCCCTTCAGCGTTATAAGGTCAAGTATGTAGTAGTATGTATATATTTTACCGTTATAGTCTTCTTATTCATTTCCCAAACAAAACGAATGTGTTCACGAAATATCGAGTTCTCTCAATTTTTCTACGTTTGGAGTAAAACATGTGGTAAGCGTTTTTGACAACATTTTTCATCTTTGATATTAAAATTTTAGAATCATTTAGAAAAGTAGTGTTTATTTTAAATACTTACACCGGAAATATAATTTTATCTAGTTTCTAAAATAGTAATTTTTTTTACGGAAAATTGAAAAAAAAAAGGTTTTGTACAGCACATTTGAAATATATAGAAAGCATTGTAAACTGTACAAAATTTTGAAAGATCTGAAGGGTTTTAATTATATTATCCTGACCATTACCCACATTCCTTTACTTTGTTAATAAAATTGAAATTTTTAGAGTGCATTATTAATTTTGTTCCTATGATAATAATACATAATATTGGATTTGTTAGCTGTGAAATTATCGTGCCGCCAGCCAGATACGATATTCGAAGTCATTGCTCTGAAAAATCCGCGATATAATAAGACAACCTTAAACTTGACCGCTCGCGGGTTTCCACGGTATTTTTAGCCGAGAAAAAGTCAGCTCCTCCGCAAATAATGTCGTACGATTGTCCATTAAGCGGGTTTATGAATTCCTCGTAACTCGTAATGCCCCGCTCTCCCGCTCTATTGACCTTCACTGCGCTCGCCTGCCAAACGGAATAATTATTATCACCGCTTATTCCATTTTATACGATGTTTTTGCGCACAACTTTTCCGCTCGTTTTATTGCAAGTTATCTGATTTTCTCACACTATTTTTTAAGCTTATTTTGTTTTTCTTTACCACATTTTATTAATATTAAATATAAATATCCTAATTATGAATGCGTCTTCAAAACACTATTACGATAATTTAATCAGATCTGAAACTACAATAGATTGTTTTGGAACCTTTCATTGGTATATTATTGTATAAGATTACCGTAAGAAAAAGAGAGTACGAAAACAGTGTGCAGTATAGTTGTGAATGATGAATACTTGGAGCAAGTGGATGAGTCTATGTATTTAGGAAGTATGTTAACGAGAGATGGAAAAACTTATATACAAGTAGGTGTTGAATGAAGGGTAAATGCAGGAAATTTTATTAATGGAGGGCTGAACGCGGCTTGCTCTATCAAAAATTGTCCCAAGAAGCGAAGCTAGCTGTCCACAATGGATTGCTGGTATCAACCCTAAATGACAGCGAGGCATGAAACTGACAGAGGAAGGTCGAAAGCAGAATGATCGGTGTAAAAATGAGAACCCTGATGCGTATGTATGGTAAAACCATGTATGATCGATGCGAAGATTCGCAAAGAATGCAATTTTGATGTAAGCCTAATGACTACGATTATGAAAAGGACGCTTAGATGGTTTGAGCACGTTAAGCGAATGAACCAAGAAAGGAGTTAGAGGATAATATATTACGCGAATTTGAATGGTAGACGAAGTCATGATCAAGTGATCCAGATACTTGAGTTGGACCATGTCAGAAGTTGGAATAATAGACGAGCTTGCATGAGACGATGTATGAATATGAATGGGGCAAGAAGTGTGTGCCAAGACCGAGTTGTTTGGCAGTCCGTCCTCTCTGCCTGCCCCTGCGGGGAAACGGCGTGTTAGGTAGTTAGATCACGGTAACTCGTCAAGAAGATATATAAAAACTACAAACACATCACACTTCCTTCCTAAGTTTCCACATAACTCGCTCAGATTCTAATTATTAATATACTACTTAATTCTGTTTTGAATATTATTTGCTTTAAACTCGTCAACATGTTGTGAAGCATTTCCCGGGTATGTACTTTAAACAAAGCGAATACATTTATTACTGTCAACTCATTTATCCGCCTTGTGGTGACACCTTTTTACCTATTGCCTACATTTTACTTACCACGTGTTTCAATGCATCTGCTCACGTGGTTTTCCGCGTCAGATTCACGTGAAGGCAACACAGCACTTGTCGTTTATAATATGACTATTATAATGTGGATGTGGTGAGTGTTGTGTGTGGGTTATGTCAGCGTGCGTTCTATTTTTATTTGAAACCGCTTTGGCAAGGGGCCGATGAAATAGGTGAGAATATTGTGACGATTTGCATTCGCCAAATCATTGGACCGTTACGTGTTTGCAAAACTGACTGACTAGGTACTAACGACATAATACATCGATTGTTCTGCGTAAACCCTAATGCACGGTTTACTTAGGTTATCAATTCAGAAATACTGATTGCTTTTTCAAATGCTGTTGCAACCTTTAGCGACACTTTTTTTATATTTCTGCATAGATAATATACACAAGAAATGCCGTCCATATATTATTGAAATGGAAACCAATGTCCTCGCTGACTTAATGCCTTTTGGTTCTAGCCCATTTAGCACGCTCTCTGTCTCTATTACACTTGCCTGATAAGGTATATCGCCATCCATAATGATGATGATGAAACACAATTTCGTGTTGGAAAGGCCCCATTGGCCAGATTTTTTAATCACGAAACATACCCACATCGCATTTCTTTTCTTCTTATTTTGAAAAAAAAGCCTTGATATCTTTTGACTCCAAATATCAATAGGACAAAAGGTTTCACAAAATGACTCGATACATATTCGTGAGGGTCTTTGTCAGGTTGAGGAATTTTTTTACATACAATTTTTAAGGATTAAAATGTTAATAATTGAATACAATATTTTATTTACTAATTAAAATATAATAATTTCGGTCACATTTTATTTGTATTGCGGTTTAGCAGCACTTTCAATTTCGCCCCCAATCAATTTATTTAATCGAATTCTTGTTCTCTGCCAAAATGAATTTATCATTTTGTTCATTGCACACTGGGGATTAAGTAACTCCCCGATTAAGTGCTGTCATTTGTCCACAGGTGGCATTATTAGATTCTCACCGAAATAATTATAAACATCTTGACATCGCGGCGCCACATCGCCGGGTGGAGTTTTACCGCCCCCACAAATCTTATCCAATCTTCCTCTCATCTGTCAGTAATCTTGCACACAGTGAGCCCTTGGGTTGCTTCCACCGTTTCACTGGATAAATAATCTGTCATTATCACTGTCGTGCAGTCCACAAAGTCTGGAAAACTGTGTCTACCGCACGAGAAACAACAAACCATAAAGAGAAATGGAAATATTTTTTTTAAATACGATAAAATGGGTAACTCTTTCATTTAGTTGAAATAATCAACGGAAATGATCAAAACAATTCAAATATTCATTGTACAATATCATTCATACCTGTACTCTAATTTAATTTTTAATTTATTTATTTAGTACGGGATATACATTTGTAAAATGTTTTGACTCTCCAACTAGGAGGAATTCCCGTTTTCTTGAAACATTACATTCAGCCACTGGCGGCTCGTATCTTTTAAGCGTGATAGAGTGTTTGGTTTGAAAAATTATTCTTAAACATTTTTTTCTAAACTTCGTTTTTTAGTATGAAAATTTTCAGGAAATTTCTTCACACCAAAAACCGAATATTCGAAATAAAAACCATTTTCGGCTACAACATCAATAATAGCGTTTTTAAATATTAGCACTCAATACACACGAAAGTCACGAGCCTTTGGTCACCATTCACCAATTGATGGTGTAGGTACGCACCTTTTTCTGTAACTGTCACTACTCGGCTTCATTAGGGTTTTAATGTTGTTTTTTTTTTGGAATATTTTCCATTGGACAATCGAAAAAGTGGTGCAGACAATATGACATCAGTATTACTATTGTATGAGTTGGAATGTGGCTGTTAAAAAGATCTACTGTTGTGGTTTTTTTAGCCTGAAAATTCTCACTGGTATTTATGGAGTAGGTTTTTTACCTATATTATATCTTAACCTCTTCAAAAGACTTTTTTGTATTGCTGTTCGCGAATTCATTTATATCATTATTTATTTGTATCTTCGTTATGACAAGATGACATTTGGGAACACATAATAAGAAGTGCTGTCAGCTACACCCGCCTCCCCGCTGTCTCAAAAATATATACTCAGTTAAATAATAGAAGAGATTTTTTTCCTTTCATTTGAGTTTTTCCTTTGCGCTTTATGAAACCGGTAAACAGTGTTCTTATCTTTCCTTGGGGGAAATGTGTAAATATTTAGGTTCATAGTATTCTTGGTATAAATGTATCGTTGAAGAAATACTTTAAATATTACGACTAGCGAAAAGTGCTGATTGGTGAGATATGTGTCGCAATTTCTTTAATGTATGGGTTGAAAAAAGATACATTCTATTATTATCGAATAATATTTCATGCTAGGTATAAAGAGTATAAGTAAAAATAATTTTTTTTAACGTTTTCAATTTCTGGGATTTTCTTCACATGGTATTAAATAAAAAATTTCAAAAATATATTTCAATTAAAAATAGGCATTTGTTATTTAAACACCGAATAAAATTAATCACATTTTATAAATTTGGACACGTCAAAGATCTCAAAAACGTAGCGTATTCAAATACTGATAAAAATACGTAAAAAATATTGGAAAAAATTAACAACAACTTTTCCTCCTCTACCAGACGGAAAAATTTAAAATCAATACATTTTAGTGTGTTCAATAAATAATTACCCAAAGCACATTTATTTCATATTCAACAAAATGTTTTACAGTAATTTGTCTTTGTGATTAGGCACCGAACGCATTTTTTTAAGTTTCACCGTCATAAATGATCTCTCGTTGATAGATTTATAAATTCTAGGTAATTCTTTCGTAGTACGTGGATGGGATTATCAGATAGTTTTAAACTAGCTGACCTGTATCCGGCGTTGCTCGACTTTTATTTAGTTTCTATAAATATAATATGCATGTATTACATAAATATGAACATTCCGGAGGAAATTCTCTAACTGATAGTGAAAACCCTATCAAAATCCGTTGCGTAGTTCAGAAGAACTAAGCGCACAAACAGACAGACGCGGATAGCGACTTGATTTATACTATTTAGAGATGTGACACCAATAGAATATGACTGTTTATCGGATAAATGGGTTTAGGGTTAAATACAATTTAATGGCTCACCGTTCGAGAGCTTTTGGTTCTTCAGATTTTTTGCTTTAATTACATACGTTCTATTTATGTGCGTGATATTATTATGCGCTTTGAAGTTGAATGAATGTATATGCCAACATAATGCGGCGTACTTCCGATGAAGCGAATTCTATTTGTTATTCATCCATTATAAGTCTTTAGGCCAACAACAAACAATAACTATTTAAATAGAAACTGCATCTTCAAGGTGTTTAGGTAATTAACCTTGAATTTATGATCAAACACGTGATGCGAAAATTTATAACATAGTGATTTGTACACTGACACGCTCTACAGTAGGGTGGACTGTCAATTTATGTGCATATTTTTTGAGGTATCGTTCTCTCAGATGTTTTAATTTTCACTTACAATAGTTCCTGTCAAAGGACCCCATACCAAGGCTTGATTATGGATCAATTTCAACTTTTTTTATATAATTTTCACGTTTTAGCAGTTAGATGGTTGGAGTGTTACAAACAATAAGTTTTCTGCTAAATGAAAAAACACTTTGTAATTCACCAACTGACAGCCAACCTAATTTTTATATTGACTGTTAATATAAGCCCTGACGCTTGAGGTAAGCGAAACCTGATTGGCTGTCATTTTTTAATTCAATAAAAGTGGTTTATTACAAAGTGTATTTTTTTTCATTTAATATATCTAACACCCCTATTTGCTTCCTCCGAAAAGATAAGTTGTCTATGGACTACTTGACGGTGAAACTTAAAAAATGCGTTCGTTGCCTAATCACAAAGACAAATTACTGTAAAACATTTTGTTAAATATGAAATAAATGTGCTTTGGGTAATTATTTATTGAACATACTAAAATGTATTGATTTTAAACTTTTCCGTCTGGTAGAGGAGATAAAGTTGTTGTTAAATTTTTCCAATACTTTTTACGTATATCAGTATTTGAATACGCTACGTTTTTGAGAGCTTTGACGTGTCCAAATTTGAAACGGTACTTTGACGGCCCACCCTAGTTAACAGTGTCTATATAAATCGGGTATTTAATGTACCCAATAGGTATGCACTTATGCGCTATGATGCACCGTCGCGTCGGATGCATAAATAAATTCCATGTTCACGGCGTTTTGTTTTGTTCGTCGGCCACTGCACAGGCACAGTGCAGCACTACATGTGCAGTGTGCACTGTGCATGCGGTGGCTGGTTATAGTGAATATATTATGAGTATTACGAAGTGCGGCGTTGCACCGATGCGACGGCCACGACTTGGCGGGAGTGCATTGCATTGCATCGCTTGCCAGTCTATAATAGTTATCATCTCCGCGGCAGGAACTTACATAATTCTGTTTATCTTGGATACTTGATCAGAGGGTTTGTGTTGAGATGAGCAATGAGACTTCAAATTAAAAATCTTTTTTTATACTAATATAAATACATGCTGTGCTTGTGGGATTATCATATTCATAATTGTTTTAATTTCGAAACGGTTAATTCGCGCTTGAATTTCATTTTAGGTGATTTTTTTAAATTAAAAACAAGTAAAACTTTTAAAAACTTGTTTCCACACTAAACAAGCGGAAAAAAGTTTAGAACGTTTTAATCAAAGAAGTAATATTTCTAACCTAAAAACATATATATCTTGGCGCCTCAATGAGCTTTATCACAGGAATCTATTCTTATAAAAATAAACCAAAAATTTCGTTTTTAATTTCAAATATAATTTTATGAACTCTATATTGCATAAACATTTAATATACTGTGCCACGGGTTTCTTGTGTCTTCTTCCGCTTGGTGCAATATGCTCGTGTCGGAGGTTGGCTATCATCATGGCGATTTTCACCCTGCAGGCCTGGTTTCACTCGTTTGTCGTGCCAGTGTGAAGAAATATAGGATAAATGAAAAAGTATGTGTGTTTTTTTTAATAACTTAATGAATAAAACCTCAAATTGTAATATTTAAATATTGAAGACAATATTAGCAATTTCTAAGTGCCCCGGCAAGGCACGAGTCCCAGATGTAACGATATCTTTTTCTGATTTTCTGTTTCAAATATTCCTTTAAGAATTGCTAATATTGTCTTCAATAATTATGTATGTATATGTGTTACCATTCGTATTAAGTTTCTGATAAAATTCGAGGTGCGACGAACGTCTACAATTGAATTGGTTTACATAAAGTATTTTGTTTTACATAAATTAGTTGTGATAAAGAGAATTCTGACATCCTGGATACAACAATAAATTGGGTGTACACATTGATAGCGGTGTTAATGGTTGTTAACCCAAATCCTTGTTTGCGCTCCGTGGTACTTGTGCTACAGCAAACACCCGCAGGTAACGCATTTTACCGCTGTTTTTTCCTCGCACGATAATGTTATTATGCTTGACACAGTTTCTTAAAAGTCGATCGATGTTCAGGATTTATATCCTCTGGAATGCTTGTAAATTTATATATTTCGTTTCGTTATTCGTAAAAACGCCCCTACCGTGTTTGCATCTGTAATAAGCAGTCGTTCATATGCGTAATACGCAAGTCAAATATAATGTTTGGAAGGGTACTTTTTTTTCTGAGATTCCTTATAGAATCTAAACTGTTCGGAGCCAGTGGGATTTGGCATTCCCGATTCGGAGAAGGTTGTATGGCTGAAGTAAGTGGGGAGGGGAGGGAACCCATCCAAGGGATTTTTCAAGAAAGTCTCTCTCACCAGACCTATATAATGTAATTTCAATTTAAAATTCTACATGTGAGTATTAACTGCTTTTTAAACAATGTTACCTATCCACTTGTTAAATTTTTACATCAAATTTTCGTCTAACGAAAATTTTCAAAGGTCTGTTTTTTGTGTAAAGCGTTTATTTAAATAACTTTTTTTTGCAAATTAATCAATTTAAAAAAAACTAAACTCCCCAACCAGCCCTTTATCGCAAAACTACCAACACCTTATTTTTATCCTTCAATAAATTCGCTCAGTTAAAAATCTCTTCCGACCAATTGACTTGATTCATTTACCTATTCTCCATAAATTTATTCAGATTGTTATCTGGCCGCCATTTCCACGCGAGAATTTGTGCGGCTGGATTCTCGAGGGGGTCGAATGACGTCACCGCAATGCCCAATTTGATCCAATTTAGGAGTTTTACCCCCGTTGGCTCCTCTCATCCCAAATACAAAGTGCCCTTTCCGCGTTTTGTCGTCGTTTCAGTTGAGCAACAGTGGTCGTGTATGGCTGCACGTAGCTTCGAATGAATAATTATTTCACATGCGAAGCACATTTAAACCTGTATTTATTTTATCGAGTGTATGTATACAATAAAAGTACGCGCATACCAAACACAATAAATGCCACATTTTCATTCAGATATTTTTATTTTATTATTATTTATAATAAACGTTCTTGTGTGCACGTATTTATGTTCTCTATGAAATGTGCGGGATTACACTAACTTCCCTACATTCAAATGACATGACTTGTGGGATACACATTGTAGTCACATATGTAATTTTTTGTGTAAATACTGCGCTAGAATCCTAATTGCCTGAAATAATTGGGACTATGGCGTTGCCTATCGGGCCTGCCATGTTGTGAGGCTGGAGGGAGTGGGAAGGAGATAGGGATGAGGCGAGTGGTATAAATTCATAAAGAGTTCTTAATTTAAATACTCTGACAAATTCAGGATCATCCACAGTCTAGATAAGATACTACGGTTTTGTAATAATAATAATAATAATAACATGGCATTTATATAGCGAAGTTTAGTGTTATTTGTGAGCTTAACTATAACAAACTAAAAAACGATAATTTAGTATACTAATATACTTCACCACTAGGTCATGTTCTTAAAATTATTCTTACGGCACAAATGCAAGACTTTGGTTCGAACTTTGAAAGAAGTTTTCTCAGGCTTAGTACTTAGTACTTCCAAGTAGTTCGTAGGTATTTCCAAGCTAATGCTAAAACTGATAATATTATTATTATGTATCTCATACTTACTGCATTTTTTAATTCATGGTCCACGGCAATCTTTAAAAAAAAACATTTTTTTAATGAGAAAACCGTATTTACTTGTTGTTTAAGTTTCTCAGATTTCAGTTGAGTGCCGACAAATCGGCGTTTATTAAAATATTATTTTTACATTTTCAAAAAAGAAAACAACAATAATAGTAGTTACCGTAATTAATTTTCTATGTAATTTAATTATATGCTTTGCATTATCTACCTCACTAGGTGTGACCTGTTCTGAGGTGACAGTACAGTAATAATATCTGATTGCATTGATATTGACAGATTTAGGAAATGTTTAATTTAGATAAATATTTAATGAGTACAATTAATATAGTATGTAGTGCGTAAAAGAAGTAGAAAAATGGTCAAAAAGACGTTTATGAAAAAATATAAAGTAATGAAAGTGAAAATGCAATACATTAATTATCTTAGAATATCTATAATCTCAGAAGTCATTAATCTCAGCAGTCATTAATATTGGAAGTCATAAATGTAAATAAGTAGATGTAGACTTTTACTCATATTTTCAATTGAATTTAAAAATCAGAAATTAATTCCAAGTTTTCCTCGATTGCCGGAAAAAAACATAAAATAAACCGTGATTCACTAATTATGGTTGAAGTACACACTTCCTGGGTATTTTCCGTGTTGCGGCTATAAATATAAATGTAAATATAATAAAGTCACCTAATTTGTTGAATGTTACCGCAGACATCGTGTAGGTAGTCGTGTATTTATATTGAAAATCGTACACATGCTCGCCGATGTTATTTGCTGGTTTTGTTATCGCTAAAATGTATGTTCTCCCGATAAGATTAGCTGATGGCAAGATAATCGTATGGCTTTAGATGCACGTTATTATGGCTTATTAATTATTATTACTGTATGCTTACTTTAATGGCTATATCATGAATTTTGTCGAAGGTGATTATTTCTATCATTCTTTTCCATATTTATTTATTTATTTTTAACCCCTATTCAGGGGCTTTTCACGTATGAATACAATCGTTTGTATTTGTTAAGTGATAAATTGAACATGCCTAATATAATTATTATTTAATTATTCTGAGCAATAAAGAATGCATATGGTCGTTAGTCCCAGAATTTTTGCACTGAGATAAATCCCGACTTCTAGTATCATTACTTATTAGTATGGTGAAATCCGAAAGCTTATCAATGCGAACAATTCTGAACTATCAAATGCATAATTTAGATTTTTATACAGAAATAATACCAAGTCAGTGAAAATCCTTCTGTCCGACAATTTAAGCATATTATTTATTTCATTTGAAAGAGAGGTATTGTTCAACAAAATAGCATTGGATAACCTTTTTACTGTTCAAAGATTGTATATTTAGCATACCCGTACATTGCAGTAATGATTATTTAGTGGGGAATGCGTTAAGCGTTGAAATCTTGCCAAAAACATCGAAGTTGTGGTAGTTCATTTTTTATAAATTTTTGCTGGTTGACAGTTAAAATCATCATCCCTTTGTGATTGTGGACCTTTTTTAAATAAATCTATTTTAATGCAAATCTTGGATGAAGAAATTAACCCACTTCCCTACATCCGATCGATCTGAAACTCTGCACATAGACTCGTTGTATGACAATGCATTCTACCAACTGTGGCACTTTTTGGTGGCAATCACGCGTACACGCGCGGACATATATATATACTGTACTCATTTGTCTGAAATTGGATGCGATTGATTTCTTGATAGACATCTAATAATTGTATTATAGTAAAAAAGCTTTACTGGTTGATTTTTTAAACGATGCAAACACAGATTTTAAATGTTTCCTCCCTACTTGAAAAGTAAGCACAATGAAAACTAAAGAATTATTTTCGGCAGTATTATAAATCACTCCATCTTGTTTATTATTTGATAATATTACGTGATTATTGTGCAGTTAGCTGTTTATTTGACAACATTTGTAATTCGATACGTTAATACCTATATTTTTAATTAGTGTTGAATTGACGTTTTTCCTGATGAGTTTATGTAATTTATTGTCAATTTATTAATTAATGTTTTTTATTTATTATTCCCCGCATTTGTCACAAACTTTCTCCAACTCGTATAATCGTCAATAAAATACATCATTATCTCCCGTTATTGTTTTCTTGGGAATTGTGCTGTAAGTCAATAAAGTTTTCGGCTGTTTTATCGGGATGTTTACCCCCCATTTGGCAAATTGATTATCCCTTCTCAGCGACGTGAGCGGCAAAGTTATGTAAACTTTACTGAGATCAATGTACTCGGTAAATTCTATGTATGTACGAAACTTTCTTAATTTTCTGAAATTCACTTGGGTTTTGAAGATAGTATTAAATTTCTTAATAAATCATACTTGAAAACGCCGGTGGATTTTGGGATCATGTTGATTGATTCCTTAAAATCACCTTTCGTGACAGACGGATATCCGGTTTTCCTGAAAGTCTTGCACTTTCTGATTTGTATTTAAATATTAATTTTTCTCATAAATATCTTCATACCCCTTCTACTTCTCTACCACCTTTCCTTCCACTATCTCTGGGTCTTTCATTTCTATGTGACACCGCACAAAGGTTCCAACCGGCCGAGTCAGTGGGGCATACGGCATTCTCATTAGGGGAGTATTAAGAGGCTGATATGTTGTTGAGTAATGACGTTGAAGGCCTCCGCGGTTGAGGGGTATGGCTCTCGACTACGATTCCGGAGGTCGCGGGTTCAAAGGTTCGGCGTGCGCAAGTTAATTTTATTTTATTTGTGTCGTTACCTAATTACATAATTCACATATATCACAATAAGCGGAAAATGTTGCTTGTGTTGTGATGGAGGACTTTGCCAGCCGAGGAATTAACACAATACGTCTGGGTGGAACCCAAACGATATGTCAACTCAGCCACCGACCGGACTCGTGTGCTATATTCACAATTAAAAGGAGAACGGAAGAGGTCCGGAAGTATCCGACTATTAATTTTTGGTCACTTAACATAGCTAAAGCAATTTTAAAGATGTTTAGGTTCTGAATAAAAATTCATATTTTTATGGCTTGGTGTTTGTTTTTGTTTAACAACCTAGTTCGGCGTGATAATAGCAAACTAATCATAACATGACATTTTGTGTTTTCCCAAATTGAAACAGAATACATTACATGGTTGTCCTAAATCGAGCCTTTGAATTTGCGCTTTAACCGGAAACTCCTTCTCGTATATTATTATGACAGGTCCGCCTCCTATTTCAAAATGTCCTCGTTTCCGATTTGATTACCATAAAACTTTAACACATTGGTCGTATTTTATCGTAATCTTTGGTAACAATATTTTACGATGTAATAATCGTATATTATAACGCATTCCACCTTTGAGTTATTTGTTTTTATTACACGACAATAATTCCATACATTTAAATCGATTCACCGTTCTAATTGCATATTATAATTGACTTTCTTTTTTATTGTTACTGTGGGACAAGGTTTAAAACATGCTATAGCAGACACGAATGAGCGTTTTCATAGTGTTATCCGCAAATTTATGCTAATCAGTAATAACAATTGAAAAAAATGTAGTGAAAATATGGATGGCTTAGCGCGCACATGTGTTAAGTACAGTTTTAAGTAAAAACAATTACTCACTTTGTAAGTAGATGTTTCGTGGGAAATTTACTTTACTTATTTAATTCAGAATAGATAAAAAAAGGATATCACATTATTTTTTTTGCTTTACATCTTATAAAAGTAACCTGGAGTATTCTTATAAATTATGTTTTCAATTGAACTTAACACGTGTGTGCGCTAGGCCATCGATATTATGATATGTGTATAATAATGTAATAATAATTATTACTTGAATTACATTAATAATTAAATGAGGCAAGTCGACTAGTCTGCAAAAGCGGGAACAAATTCCCCGATGCCAACCAGCGGGGATATAGTCAATTCACTTTAATTAAATTAATAAAAGTCGCTCATGTATCAAAGTTGAAACAGTATTAATAATTTTTTAAAGCATGCGAGTTTTATATATATTTTATTTGCCAGCAACCCGCGCGTTTATTATTTAATATTTTAACGTTATTTACTTTACTAGCTTCACCGGACTATGTTTTTCGGATTTGGGTAACTTACGATATTGCCAAAATCGACGTAGTTCAATGAATAGAGCGGGAAACCCAGTTCAAATCACATTTCAAATCCCGGTCGCACCACTCACCCATTTTTCTCGTGTGCTTTCTGATCCGTTTGATTTGATGATTTTTCATATTGTTTCAATGGTGATTGATGCATTAGTTCGTACGCCTCCTGTGTCGGGAGTAGTATCGGCAGTTAGACGGATTGTATAGGTTCGCACATGTCCGTTTTGTCCACAGCGGCGTCGAGTGCAGAGATGAGATCCTGTCGTGCAGCCAGGCGCGGTGGTCCGCCCTCGCCCCGCCCGTGTCGGCGGCGCCGCGCCCCGCCCCCACCCCCGCCCTCGCTCTGCTGAAGCCGTCGGCCGCTGCCCCGCAGCCGCCCCGCCCGCAGCCCGCCACCGCCAAGATCTTCGCGCCGAGGACCAAAGATATGAACAAGGGATTCTTGATGTTCTCCGAAGAGGAACCAGGCCTCACAAGTAAGTTCAACAACCATCTATAATACCGGACATGAACAAGAAACAGACTCTGGACGGAACTAGACTTGTTTTTTAGTATTTCAAATTCCATTACGATTCATGGTGATTTATGTTTATCAGCTGATCACATTTTGATTTAAAGCTGAAACGTGCAGAATATTGGCGTTTAACGGGGACCATTCAAATCTAAAAAAGAAAAAAAAGTGCTGATGGTCAAATTTATAGTCATCAATGTAATGAAGTTTAAAACACCCCAAGCTTAGTATAAATATAGTTTAATACCCATCCCTACGGAGATCTCTGATTTACTTGCATGAAAAGATGCAGATACCCTGTCATCCTTGTGTATTTCCTACCACCTGAAAGTCTTCTTCATTGCCCACTTCAGTTGTTCTCCTGAACTATTCTTGATATTTCAAACTTTCTTCTCATGGGTGTTCTGCGTTCATAAATCTTTAAAGATACTTTCTATAAAATCTTTAAATTATATTTCGTTTTGAGCTCTTTATGCTTCCTTTAACTTCTCAAATCAATTAGTTTCTTCAATGTATGCGGTCTTCCACAACGCATTGTCGAGTTTGTATCTAAATGACCATGCCCAATCCCACTCCCATCTATCTGGCTTACCGTGTCTAAATATCTAATTTCACAATCAACAACAGTTTAATGATTGCTCTAACACACCTTAATACAGCCACGGCTATAAGTTACCTATAAAAGCGAGATATCCTATCCCTAGTACTGGATGATGATGTATGATGTACAACGCTTCACTAAACACCACGTGTTCATTATGTATGTATATTGTTCCAAGAGATATGATCAAGCATCTGATTTGCCATCACCGGTGCATCGCTCCCAATATAAACTGTGTGCAAAGTGGATCAATGCGTTGTTACATGCCGTCCTTTAGTGGACCCCGTTTTCTTCCCCCCTCTTATCTAAGCGCTAATATTTATCTCAATTGCTCACAAACTATGACATCAAAATGGTGTTGTATGAACGATTGTGTAGCGAATTTCATTTAGATGTTTGTACAATCCAATTCATTTTCCAATAAAACTAATTCATTGTAGAAAGCAATCACTTTGTGGTTTGACATATTTAATAAAATAAAATACTTTTTTGTTTTAAAACCACGAGTTTTTAATAATTTTTAGGACCGACCGGTTTCACTTTACTCAAGCATCTTCAGGGCACAATCTATTACAGTAATAACTTGAGTAAAGCGAAACCGGTCGGTTCTAAAAAATATTGAAAACTCGTGGTTTTAAAACAAAAAGTATTTTATTTTATTAAAACTAATTCATTTTCAGGACCATTGATTACCCATATCACAATAAACTTTCCCTTTAGAGCAGTGGTTCGTAACCTTGTTGGAGGTACTGACCCCCACCAGTTTCATATACGCATTCAGCGAACCCTTTTTAATTGGAAAAAATAATATACATAGGTATGAAATTCAATACTTAGATATATATTTATACATAGATGCACAAAATTAACAAAACCATTAAAGAACAAAAACATTAAGAACAAAGAACAAAACAATTATAACATGATTTTCACACAAAAAGATAATAATGAATATTTACTGCAAATCAGTGTGACTTCTGCTGTTGCCTTTCAGAGACTAGTTGGGAAATGCGCGACTTTACCTTGGCAAGCTGGTTATGACTCTCTTGTAGGGAAGTATCCGTCGAGAGTCTTTGAAAGCTCATCTAAGTGCTTGAAAATTGCTTGCTTCAGTAACGCGGGTACCGAAACGTCTCAGATTCCAGATACATCTTCGATCTTACTTACACAGTCGTCCAGCAGGGGAAAGTTTGCAAAGTTATCGTTCTCTGTTCGTCGTTTCCATAGCGGTAGCTTTTTGAAAAGCCTTAAGGTATTCTTCAGCTTCGATGATGTTGACTCCACCGCCCTGCATCTATTTATTGAGATGATTGAGACCTGCGAATATATCATATGAGTCAGGTGTGTGTCTTGACTTCCGCCGAACCCGCGAAACTGACTCGCCGAACCCCTGGGGTTCGATCGAACCCAGGTTAAGAACCACTGCTTTAGAGTGATTTTATTTTACGATTTGCTAAAACGATAATCTGTTATAAATTTGTCGTTCTTCCAACTTACTTAATATCGTTTGTCAGTACAGACGAATTCCTAGATTATTGTATTAATTAAAATACACAATTATATATTCGCTTTCTGCTGATTGGATGAAAATATGATTTGAAATGAAATTTAAGAGGAAAGTGAAAATCCACACTCAAACAATTTGAACCTTTAAAAAGTATGTCAGTTAAGAAATCCCGAGAACCTTTCTTAATATTTCGGTACTTTCAAAGTAATTTGTTTTATCAGGACCAACTCAACAGGAAAAGTCCTTAAAAAGTTTTTAGATTGTACAACGATTCGTTTCTCAAAAGATTTGTAGTCATTGATTATTAATTATGATTTTAAAAATATTCAAAAGTTTTTTGTATTATTTAACTTAAGGAATTAAATTAGTCTAATTGTGAATTCCTAAAGTGTATTTATAAGAAGCAAATTGATATTATAGATTTATTTGAAAATGTAGGTATGTTTAATTGTTTATTTGTTTTTCAGTGCTTAAAGAAGAGCCCGAGGACCTGACCCATCTGGCGCCCACCGCGGGAGACGTGTGCATCCCGCTCGAGGATAACCCGTTCGATATGTTCGATGAGTTCATCCTGGGGGACAACTACTGCAGCCTGCTGCCCGAGGAGTTCGGGGAGCTGGATCCGCCGGGCGGGCCGCAGCACCAACCCCGCCACATGGCAGACCCCTTCATCTCCTACAGGGACGGGATTGACTCATCCCCGCTCAGTGACATGAGCCAGTCTCCCTTGATGTTGTCGCCGTCAATATCAAAGGTACGTCTTACCCTTTCTACTTGTGAACCTCTTTCTCCGCAATTGTGCTGCGATCGTGCTGTTAACGATATTCCCCTACGCCTGCAACTGTAGTGGGCAATAGCCATATCAAGAATCCTCATTTCGATTACAGTTGGATCTACATTTTTTTAGACATTTGTGCGTTTACATAAATTTGAAGATATTGCGTGGAATTCGTTTTGGCAAATATTAATATAATTTGTTTTTTTTTAGAGTCCAGATATAGGCAGCCTCCCCTCGCTGTGCAGCCCGGGGGGCTCCCTCTGCGACGACGATCTAGTGCCGGCTCCGTACGGACCCGGCGCCGAGCAGCTGTTGCTGGGCGGGCCGCAGGACGCGCGTCTCATGTGGGGCGCGCTGCCTGACCATCTCACGCTGCACCAGCCCGCTCCCGCCCCCGTCCCGCTGCCCGCGCCCCCCGCCTCCAGTCTCGCCCGGCTTCTCGCCACGGCGCAGGCTGGAGACGATCATCTTAAAGACAGACGATCGGACGATTCACTCAGCTGTCTGAGTGACGTTGACAAAAGTAAGTATTATTCAAACATGATCAAAAAGAAAATAATTAACATTTTATTTATTTTTATTAGAATGAGAGTCTTATCACCTTTTTTTGTTTTAGATTCTCTCGGTTGTTGGAGATCGGAAACGATGGAATCCGCTGTGAAACGACTGCCGGACTCGGGTGGTGGAGAAAGAGGCAGTGAAAAATACCGAGACAAAAGCGGAGAACGAAGATCTGTCGTCGAGAAGGGCGGCACGAAGCGAGGGCCCGCCAGCCCCGCGGGGGGCGGCTGTCCCAAGCGCGCGCGGGGCTCCCGGCGAGGAGCTCCGGCCGCCGCGCCGCCCCCCGCCCCGACACCGCCCGCCAGCAGCGTGCTCATGAACTTGCTCGTCAGCGGATGCGACGTGAGTGCGGGATATATTTGCCTGGTCCAGAGTCGCCCCAAGGCGCGCCCATGAACGGCCGCCCCCGCGCCCACCCTCCGCCGCCGCTGTCCATCGCTCGTCCGCACGCGCACGGTGCACGCAGTCGCAGCCGAATACGCTCGCGCACCCTCCATTTATGTTCACTAGCTGAATGCGGATTCACGCCGAAATATTCAAAGCCAACTTCAACAGAACTGTCCTTCAGATGCAGAGTTCCTAGAGCCTTGATCGCGTTGTTTATGAGCGTGTTCATATTTATTTATGGACTTTTTGGCAATTGATTCTTATTGCGTTCAACTCATTTCCGTAATTCTCAATAGATGCTTGATTTATTTGCCAATCTTTTAATTTCTCTTTATTTTCTGTTACCATCTTCTTCAACATATTGGCAAAAATACCTCACATATAATGTCCAGGACTGCATCAACGGCGGCGAGTTTCATTTCAAATCCCCCTGCGATTCGTGATGTATCGAGTGATGGAGCGGCGGACTAGAATACAATATTTTTACCTTCCGTTTTCTGAAAACGGAGAGTAGCTCTCTGAACGTGTTCCAAACACGTTGTTAATGATAAGATAAAGTTGACTGTGTGAACTTGCAAAAGAGCGTCTGAAAAGTGCTAGACACTAATTAGTTGGTTGGTTGGTTGAAGAGGGAACAGTGCAGTGGACTGAAGATAGAAATGCAGCATTCCATGTTATCATTACAATAATACCCGCCTGTTTGTCTACTGAGCTACCGGACTGGATGGTAGTATTATTGACAGTAGATAGTCTTCCTCCCTGATGAATGTGCACCCTATTGGGTCGACAACAAACTGATGAAATCAATTCTAGCCACTGTTTTCTTGGTTATTGCTAATCAGTCCCGTCGACCCAATATAAAGCAATAATACATTTTCACCTTGTGCAAGAGGGTTTAATTATTCCTCAAGGTGTCGTGTATAAATATATTATTATTTATTGTTAATAAGTTGTCCTGCAAGTGTCTCATTGTGTGGACGACTGCTGTGGAAATGATCAATGTAGAATATTTTGAAGTTTTGCTCTTTGCCGGATTGAAGAGTCGGGACATCTTAATTTTATCTAGTTCTTAGGGTTCATGACGCTTTGTTTCGCCATGATGTTGTTTTTTTACGAATTGTTTTATTATAAACGAACATGTTACATAAATTATTGTAAAAAGTTGTTATTTTGTTCAATAAATGTTTATGCATCTCTAATGTCGAATTAATAAAGATATTATCTACACTTATTTCGATGTACAAAATTGTATAATAGTTTGACTAACTATGTCTAGTCAAATTTGAATGTGTTTTAGTGGCATTGTTGGAAACCACGTGTGCTTAGTCAGCTGTAATAAGAATCAGTAATCAATAAATCATCATCTTATTAAGAATCCAGTCAATCATGCTGAATTTCATATTTACCTATAAAACTTTTCTATATATCTTTCAATAGTACCGACAGTGTGTTCCGAAACAATCACCCCATTACCGAAACAAAATAGGTAACTACAAAATAATACACGATTGTGTTCATTTTTTTTATATTTAAATTTTATCTCCTCATATAGTATTGTACCAACTACAATAATAATAAATTAAAAATAGTAAATATACCTCAAAAAAATTCTTACGCGTTCTGGATAAAGTCATTCACTTTTAAAATAGGTATTTTAAAGTAAATAATAAGCCAATCTAGATTTTTTACAATATATAATCGATGCATAATACACACCGTCCTGGGCGTTTAAAACATTTACGGTTAATCTCATCAAATAATATTATCCTATGTAAAACTATGCAAACTCAATTCGCTGGTACTTCGACGTCGAAACATCCATATAAACTAATAATGTTTAATGTAATATTTAAGACATTATATGATTAAACTCTCGTGGGTTACCTTTTCAAACATTTAACGTTTCAATTAGGAGTATTCATTACCCTTTATTGTTTTATTTTATTTGTCTACTGGCATGGTTGTTTCTGTTTTTCCGATCTTTTTTATCATTAGAACCACATCAATTAATTTGCCACAGTCGTTCTAAATATCTTACAAACACTACAAGCGCCTGTACTTTGATATCTGCTTGGAATTGTGCAAATGAATATGGCCGCGGGTTAAAAGTGGTGTTTTGTCTCGACTAATTCACATTCGCCATTTGCTACATGTCGTCAACTTGACAAATACTGGGTCATTGACAACCAGATACATGAATAATTTGTTATACCAACTCCCAATAATCGAACATGATTGGTATCTCCGCGTGGTTTGTTTGGTTCGATCGATTAATATTTTTTAATAACTGTTACATAATTTTAATGTAAGCATTTAGAATTGAAACGAACGTTGCTTAGTGTAATAGTATTTATGATGAAGCGTTCGCCCGAATTTCTCGATTATTCGACATACATAGATCACATTACGACAGAGATTATAACATTATGGGTACACTTATTAATGTATATCATATTAAATACTATTCAATTCTTTCACTTGTTATGGCGTGTGAAATATTGGGATCTTGATTATGATCGGAATTATCAAAATCATTCATTCAAATAATAAACGTTAAGAATGCATACAGGGTGTTAAGGGACGTTCTGGACTTACTTTTACCAGTGATTCCTAACATTATTTGGTGTAAAAAATCCAAATGAAGTTTTGAAATCCGGTGACTTTTGTTAACGTTTTTTTTCAAAACCAAGCCAAAAAATTTCTTAAAAAAATCATCTGTTTTATGGGCCCTCATTTGAGACTTGGGTTCGAACTTTAAAAGCCATTTTTTCAGGCTGTATCGTACCAAACGGGCAGAAATTTTGGAATCGGGATAAGAATCATGGTCATTACCAAAATCTGCATAAAGTTGCATTTCTTGAAAAACCATCTGTTTTTTGGGACTAATTTGAGACTTGGGTTCAAACTTTAAAAGCCATTTTTTCAGGCTGTATGGTAACAAACGGGATGAAATTTTGGAATCGTGATGAGAATCATGGTCCAAACCGAAATCAGTCCCAAAATCTGCATAAAGTTATATTTCTTAAAAAAATCATCTGTTTTATGGGTCCTTACATTTTTTCAGGCTGTATGCTACCAAATCTCTTTTACTTATCGTCACACCCCGATTATAACTGTCCAATACCTACTGTTTTTTTTCATGTTCAAATCATCTAAATGTCACCGGATTCCAAAATTTCATTTACATTTTTACTCCAAATAATGTCCGGAATCACTGGTTAAAATAAGTCAAGTACGTCCCTTAATATCCTGTACACTAGTACTATACTAGTATTATATATCCGACCAACGAATTTCACCCTAGTTGCTAATTCTAATAATCACAAATTATAAAAGATAGTCTGGTTACCTCTTACAAAATTTCACAAATGAAGACTTTTTCATATTATATAATTATAAACATTGGAGAATTATTATTTGTTAGTGCGTTACGAGATCCCAAATATTGCACGTTTAATGTAATTTTACAAATTAAAAACTATTGGTGTTTCTAGGTAATTATTTTATCTTTCAATTGGAATATTGGATAAATAATCGGATCTTAGTGCATTTCAATGAACCCCGTTTGTAGTATGCAAACAAATATATCACTAGGCAATTAAACAAGTAATAAAAAGATGTCTAAAATATTAACTATTTAGTGTTTCAAGTTTAGTTAGATAAATCCCATTTCCATCCTAAATGAATTATATTGTTGTATTTAGATTAAGGTTAAACTTAACGTAAGTTATAATCTACGCGTTCATAGATGGCGTTAATTTAATTATTAATAATTAATTTTATTATTTTATTAAAGGACACCTTTTTCAAGTTATACTTTATATATTAAAACAACAGCATGCAAATACAATATTGTATTTGTAGTATGCCTCTCTTGAAAGAATTGAGTTTTTATTCGAATAAAACTATTTATTAATATTCATATTGCGTATGTATGGGCGCAAACAAATAATTCGTGTTAATATTGTAAAGTGTAACTTGCAAAAAGCTTATTTTGATAAAATAATTCAATTAACGCCATCTATGAACACGTAGTTTATAACGAACGTCGAGTTTAACCTTAATAGTAAAATCTATTAGAATCACTCATTTGGCACACAAATAGCGATTATTATTGTACAATTGAAGGTTTAATTAGATTTGAAGATATTTATTAGTACTTTACGTATTATATTTAGTAAAACAAAGTTGCTATTTGGATTTTAGTACGTTTTTGGAATCTTTAAAATAATTATTGTGATAGATATATTGCTATGGACTGATCGTGTATTTTTGAGATTGGCATTTTATGACATTGTCTCGTATTGTTGAAGCCTTGGGAATATTTACAGATTTTACTGAAGAGTTTTATATCTTTTTTTCACAACCACCCTGTATCTTCCGGCCTCTGTAGGCTTTCGAACAGTAGAAGTATTAATATGTACAAATTGTGTGCGTATCGGTGAATAAACCGCGACAGAGTGGCCTTCCAAGCTATCATACATACCTACCCTGAGAAACTCTTAACTGTCTTACTATGATCGTAATATGGCTGACAGATGACGCTATACGCATCACGAGAATATAGCGCGGTCCTAGTACTAATATTGCCGTATTACGCCAGGTAAAGATGCAAGTGCAAGTGCACACCGCACCGGCAAGTCTGTCGTGGCTGGTCACCGGACGCACTGCCAGTTTTCAAACAGTTGTACAAACCAGAGTTATTTTAATGATAAACCCGTAGATTTTATACATGCCAGCGAAAATACACTGGTGCATACATATTATTTGTCTGTCCGCGAGTGGTAGGCAGGCAGGTGTAAGTCGTAAGGTAAGACAAGTGGTTTGAATTTACCTAATTAGGAGGATGCACGTTTCAGCGCATTCACCGTTAGCTTCAACTCAAGAGCATCCCGAAAATTAGACTGAATTTACCTTGTATGCGTTAGGAAGAAAGTAAACCGGATTAGTAAAGTGGATTGAAAGATTTGTACATACAAGTGCTTTGTTTAGTCGTTGCGGGACAGATTAGATGCATTAGATCTACGTAGATTGCAATATCGGTCAAGCCTTGAGATTGTTAGTTACGGAACGTACGCGAGGGTTGGCGTATAGCGCAATAGAGAGTCTGGTCTACCAAATATAGTCAGTATGGATGAGAAAAGTTTTTTAGTATCTAACGGGTGCAGAGAGAATGTAAGCAACCATACGTGCGAGGAGTGTATACTAGCAATAGGGTGTCAACTGTTAATTATACAGAGTAAAGTAAAGTAATGTGCATCTAGTCTGTTAGTTGCTTTGTCTGTGTCAGTCTTTCCCTCAACAATTGTGGCTTTAATCCAATCCCATTATATCTCCTGGTATGTTGTATCACCTAGATACAGGAAGGCGGTTACTGTACTGCTAAATACGAAATTATTATGTAATATAGAGTATCATCTTTATTCGATGTTGTTGTTTCGATATTACTGTATATTATGTATGAAAATAATTATATATCACGATTATAAATTTATGACTATTATTATTATTGTGAATTCTTCGATTTTGGAAATTGAAACAATAATAAAATTGAATAAATTTGCCAAATACGTGCATCCGAAACTGTCTCGTGTTAATTTATTAACCCAAACTATCCCTCCTCACATTCCTACTATCCCGAAAGATTATCGAAAGTATTTAAATAATATGTCATATACACTACACACTACACTTATCTAAATCTTACTCACATAACATGTTATACACGGTGTCCAGATACTAGTCTTATAAGTGGTCTTTGTAAGAACATTAAGTCTCAGAGGGCGTATTATGTTGTTACATTGGGTATATAAATAATATGTCATATACACTACACACTACACTTATCTAAATCTTACTCACATAACATGTTATACTCGGTGTCCAGATACTAGTCTTATACGTGGTCTTTGTAAGAACATTAAGTCTCAGAGGGCGTATTATGTTGTTACATTGGGTATATAAAACTGGTCGAGGTTGAACACAAAAATCACATTTCAAAATATAAAAATTACTACCGCCCAAACTAGTTGCTAAATCCTAATACAAAATAGCGCCTAAATTCAGTTATAACAGCAATTGAAAAACGAAAACCGATAATTTTTATTCGTTCTAGGACAGGGAGGAAAAGTTCTTAAATCTATGTATTTTCAAATACGCACACTGTCCGAAAGGGGAAAAAAAAATTTCTAACCGTGTCTACGCTTCGATGCATTTCAAAAGACGATAAAGGGATAACTGATAGCGTAACGACCGAATATTTTTTTCAAATTTGACAAAAAAATTCCAACTTTAAACTCGATTAGCTCGAAAACGAAAACTCAAATCAAAAATTTTAAATCTCGAAACCGACTCCAAAAATATAGATTTACCAGTTTCCCGCTTGTGCCACTAGTTTTCGGATACCATGTAGGTATAATTCAAATGTTTGTTTTGTTATTTTATGTAACGCCATATTAAGCGGACTTCAGCCCGACCAGGGAACTACGTTCATAGCTTTAAAACAGAGAAATCACAAATTTCTAGTTTTAAGTAATACTAAAAAACCCATTTTAATATTGTGTGGATAAAAAAAAATTCAACGTATAGCTGTAATATTTAACATCAACCAAAATCAAAAGAAAGAACCTGGCAGATTTTTTGGAAAAATTCCTCGCCAGGGCACTGAGAGTTTTCGTGAAAGCTTTTGAAGCACCCACTCCAAATAACAATGCACCCAGAGAAACCTTCGCCCGTTTCCTATTTCACGAAGATGACAAAATTTAACGAGGGTCACAAAAATACTTCCCTTCGTAGTCACAAATAATTCTAAAACGCGGAACATTCAATGTTTCTTGGTTCGATTCCAAATTTCTCTAGAAATTTAATGAACACACGATACCTTCTAGATTAGTTCAACAGAAGTAATAAGCTAGTTTTCACAGTAAATATTCAAGTTCTGTGAATGTCCCATTCAGGTTCTATTATTTTCCAAGTACTGTGAAACAACTGGCCCATGATGAACTAGTAACAACTTGAATAAAACTTTCACAGAACTTGAATTTATACTTTGAAATTTGATGAATCGTTCAAATTCTCTGAAATAACCCTTTGTTGTTGTTTTTTTTTTGTTTTAATTTGTTTGATACTGAGTGGGGTGTTTGTTATATAACTTTGCAGCTAAAATTTCAGAGCTTCTTCTCCAAAGGAAGTAGTATTGCACTTGGGTATATTTAGCTTGTATATTTACTTCGCTCTGATTTTATGATTATGTGAGGTGTTTGCCTCCTTGTCTTTTGAAGCAGAATATTTTTGTCATAGATTTATTGTTAGTTTTGTAACTGAATTAGAATAAAATCGCAGCATTGTGGCGTAGAAATCACAAGCCTATGAATGTACTTTCAGATTACCCGCGGGTTATCGCATCGTTGTAACTACTAGTATTAGTTATTTCGTTATTAGATACTTCGTGAGTAGTATTAGTATCTCACCTTGTAAATCACTATTATTTTATGAAGCTGTGAATTATTCCTAATATCATTAACTCTCACAGCGCTTCTGTTGGATAATCGGATTATTTTGACTGGTTTCATGGAGAGTAGGTACTTTGTTTTTAAGAGCTCTATTAAGAATAATGAACTTACTTTGACTTTGTGAAGGCCCCCAAATTCTGTTTGATCTTAAAATCTTTAGCTCCATAACTTAAATTTAAAACCTTTCTCTGGGACTCTTTAATTTGCATACACAGGCGTATCTCCTCTCTCGTAAGTCGTCCTGGGGGGAGTGCAAAGCCTATGTCTAAAATATCTTCGTGCTTACACTGTTTCCCCTGACTTTGCCTTGGACCATATTTTTATAGCTATGCAATCCTATTTACTTAAAACTCTCGTTTTCAGGCGCTTCTCAACTTATCTAGAAACATATGTTGGAACTTTTTCCAGATAATTCTGGTCCCCTGAGATAGCTGTTAGTACACATTGTACACAATCACCCTACTTTATCAATACAAACTAATCTCTGGATTTAAGAGGAGTTATCCTGGGGGTTTTCGGTTCCATTTAAATACACAGTACATAAAGCGTAATGTCTTGTCGTATCTATACATATAGTTACGATTAGACATTCATAGATAGGTTCTATTTGGATGGACGCGAAGTGTACGATTGTCTGACAAATGTTGACCAATCCAAAAACGTGTAATTAGAAGCAATAATGTAGTTCGGTATAATATCCGAGTATATCCAAGATCTACTGAAACAAAAAATAACACTAATTTACAAACTAACAGGCACCTTCTGTGGCTTACCAAAATGTTAAATTATCACAAATGTTATCAAGTTCATAGTTAACTCTTGACAGTCCAAGATGCCAAACAAAACGTCTGTAACGAAGTGGGTCTTCCGACGACCCCATGGATATCTCTGTCTTATGGGCTTTTAAACTATAGAAATCCCAATGATCAATGGAAACGTATTTGCGCAGAAATACGTAAAATGATATGTCAAGTATTGCTAATATAAGGAGGATGGTAATTTTGGGTACTACCTACTCCCCCACTTGGCTGCGGGATAGTTAAATTGACAGGAAATATTTCATTATAGATATTAGATACCAAACAAGGAACTTTCATAGAAAAGCTCAAACTCGAGCACACGTTGCCTCTGTGAACTTTGACAATTCTCTTGATTTTCTTATTTTCAATGTGCAATTCTGAAAAATTACAGTTTTGAGCTCCGTTCAACTTTCCAGTTTTGAGTTGAAATAATATAGCCCATGGGTTGTGACGGCTTATTGGAAATAAAGAGAGAAGAGATCCCGCCGTTTTGTTTTCAACACGTAATGGCGTTGTTTTCTTCGAGAAACTGGTAAAGTTTTTGGCGCTCCGGAAGTCGGCAATTCTCTTTCCTCAAATATTAATCCCGCCGAGGTATAATCTGGAACAATAAATTATGAAAAGATACAAAGTGTCGTAGCATTTTTTTGTTTTTCTGTTACAGTCAAATCTGATTCTGTAGGTTGAAAACTTTCTGTGGACTAAAAAAAAATCTGTGACAACTACTGTAATCAACCGAACTTTTTTTAACCCTTAAACTGCAAAGCATGATTTGGATACGGCGCTTTCAGACTTTTGACAGTTATGCGTATCTTCTGTTTTATAATTATTATACTTAATGAGCAAGGCAGATCACATAATATATAATAATAATAATAAAAAATATATATAAATGTTGATATATCATATTAATTCCTTTCTTCAGCTCAATAGCCAATTTTCCTTCTGTAAACAAATCACAAGTTAACAATTTAAAAGTCAAAACGTACTTATTTAGGACAACGGGACACATTTTATACGTTCCGAGGAGCAATCAATTAAAATTGTATAAGTCGGTGGTAATCGTGATAATTGGTAAACACGTTTTACATTAATTCCTAGTATCGGTAGATTCTTATATATTTTTAGGAAACCAGCGATTAAATTTATCTAATGGTTAGCGAATATTAAACGGACTGGCAATGGTCACTTGATACAAATACCAGAGGTATTTTAAAACGCACTGCACAATCTATCCAATGTTCTAACGGCCTATTCGCCACATCTGAACACGAATTAATTCAGATAAATACAAGAGGTCAATTTGAAAACGCACTGCACAATCTATCCAATGTGCTAACGGCCTATTCGCCATATCTGACCACGAATTAATTCACCACAAATACAAGAGTTCAATTTGAAAAAGCACCGCACAATCTATCTAATGTTATTTATTTATTTATTTATTTATTTATTTATTTATTTATTTATTTACGGACAAATAGTCCATTAACAACATATTAATTACACGAATAAGTTTTATAAACAGAGATGACAGTGAAAGGAGAGCATATATAAATGAGGAGCGAAGACAATAATAATGACAATAATAATATAAAAGTAAGAATGGGATATAATAATAAGTCAAAGCATGAAGATGGTTCAAAGGGCATTAGAAATTAGACATTGCGTATTGACTGTCGAAAGTCATTTAGGCATATACCACAAAATTCAATGCTTTGACTTGACAGTGAGTTGACAAGTCTCGACATTCTGGACAAAGGAGAATGGTATCCATAATTGGTAGAATGTTGATTGACGAACAGCAATTCATTATTTCGGAGTCTACGGGAAGGGATGTTGAATTGGATAAGTTGCAACAAAGCAGGTGAGTCTGTAATACCATTGATAATCTTAAATATGCAAATCAGATCAGTGTCCCTTCTACGTTTCTCCAAAGAAGAAATGTTTAAAGTTTGTTCAACTTCATCATATGAGTACTCTCCTCTTTCAAGACCCAACCTCCAAGCGATTCCTCGTAGGAAGCGATGTTGTACGGATTCTATGTGACAAATGTGGACAGCATAGAAAGGAGACCAAATAACACTAGCGTATTCAAGGTGAGGGCGAACTAACGAGCAGTAAAGAGTTTTAAGGGTACTTATATGTTTAAAGTCAGAGGTTATTCTATGAACGAAGCCGAGTAGTTTAAGTGATTTGTTAACAATGTTGTTAATGTGCTCACGGAAAGAAAGTTTGCAGTCTAGAGTGACCCCAAGATCCTTGATAGATGTTACAGTAGATAAACAAACATTGTTTAATTTATAATCAAACTGAATAGGTTTTTTGGTTCTATAAAAGGACAAAATTTTACATTTATCAACATTAAGTTCCATGCAGTTTATTTTGCACCAATTATTAAACGAGTCAATATCACGTTGAAAATGTAAGCAGTCAAGGTAGGATTTAATTATCTGAAGAATCTTATTATCATCCGCAAAAAGCCAGAAGCGTGTATGAGAAAAAACTTTGGTGATATCGTTAATAAAAATGTTATAACGGCCTATTCGCCATATCTAACCAGGAATTAATTCACCACAAATACAAGAGGTCAATTTTAAAAAGCACCGCACAATCTATCCAATGTTATAACGGCATATTCGCCATATCTGACAACGAATTAATTCACGACAAATACAGGAGGTCAATTTGAAAACGCACTGCACGATGTATCCAATGTTCTAACTGCCTATTCGCCATATCTGACCACGAATAAAAAATTAACAAAAAATTTAATGATGCACAAAAAAAGGGCCCCGAGTTATATTTTTTTAATCATCGCCGCGCTTTGAAGTTTTATCCGGCAGAGGTACATTTTAAAACTCTGGGCGACTTAGAGAAGGTGTGCCTGGAGTTCCAATCTGAGAGATAACACTTGCGACGTGTTTTTCACTCTCGATATATGGAAGTAGTAGATAAGTAGGGTAGATTATAGTAATTACATTTGTGGTATGATATTTACCTACCTAAATTAAATAATTTTAGATATTATAACTTTCATTAAACAAAAATGATTCATAGAATCCCTCTGCAACCTTTACGGAGCAAAATTACTAGTATTGAATATTGATAATTTATTAAGAATCTCTTCAAATTATTCTTAATTCGGTTCAAACATTAGGGATTGCAGGCCCTTCACGAATCAATGGATGGGTTTTCTAATAAACTTTTAGTAACATACGAACGAATTATCATGATGTCAGGAAACGTTTTCAGAAAAAAGGCAAATAACAGGTGCATGAACACATGTTCCAATATTTTGGGAATTTACAGGACGCTTCCTGCAATCCCGATTTTAACCGGATTACCAATAATTTGTATAGATTTTTTCCATGTATCAAATAAGAATAATATGTTTTTTCCCTTCTGTAAAATATCAATATTGCATAAAATTTGCTTATCAAAGTACAGTTTTCAATTATTCGTCCCTACGGATAAAACATAGCTACCATTTATTTAAAAGTGGTCTATTTTTGTGGTCCATTTTTGTATTCGTATTTAAACACAGTATCCGAAATCCAAACATACCACATTCACATTACTCAATGAAATTGGTAATAAAAGAAAGGCCCTTTGCAAAATTACAAAGAATAAAAATCATGCTCTAGAAAAGTTTTCTTTACAGCTTTACAAAAAAACAAACGTAATTCAAAGTTTCTCATTATAACAAGTGTTCTTGCAAAATTTAAAAAAATTATTTTTCAAAGTACCAATTTAAACTTGAAATTAGTCCAACGCTTTTGTTTATTACTCCCCTTCCCAATTAGTGCCTAAATTGTGAAATATAATTTTAACGCGTTTTTCTCTAATGAAGGATTACAGGATTTCAGCCATTCTCAAATAAAGAATAATGTTGTCCCAAAACTTTCACTGGTTTCGAACAATAATAAAAAACCTTATTTTTAATTAGTTTTAATCTGCAAACCAAATAAAAATCTTTTTTAATTTTCGATATCGGTTGAAAATCTCACGGTGTTCAAACTGGTGGGCGAACTACATTAATTTAAATTTCGATATCGGTTGAAAATCTCACGGTGTTCAAACTAGTGGGCCAACTACATCAATTTAAATTTCGATATCGGTTGAAAATCTCACGGTGTTCAAACTAGTGGGCCAACAAGTCGGATCGTGTATTATTATTGGGAATGTTTGGTGTATAGGTAGAAACAAAGACGAGGAGCCTTATTTCTATTATTGTCTATCGAAGCGCCTAAATGCCTGGCCACACGTTTCCGCCCCCCACCCCGGGCACGAATGGACACCCAATGCTTCGAGCGGAAGCCCGTCGATGTTATTAATTTATCGACCGGCCCTAAGTGACCCTAAGTGTACGAACACAAAGAACGCGTGTTTCGGCTTTCAGATTAGCCAGCGAGTGAGCGGCAGACTGGCGCAGGCGCGCCGACAAGAATGTTTGTATCTAAACGTGTGAGAACGCACATAGTGAAGGCAGGTTCAGATTTGTGTCCGCGCGCTGGCGCGCCGAGAAGCTTTACCGGAATGATTTCTTAATTCCTACTCGCTGGTGCGGCCGGTTAGTGAAGCTTGTTTTGGAAGCTAGTGTCAAAACATAAATAAACAATCCTGTCAAAATGAGCGACTTACTAATTGCTGCTGTTTTTAACAAATCGCCGATCTGGGATAAAAGAAGTTTACATAGCGACAGAAATGTTGTCGACAAGTGCTGGAAAGAAATTCGGCTGGAGAGAAATTCGACCGGTCGGTGGCCGAGTTGACATCGCGCTTGGGTCCCACTCAGGCGTAGTGTGTTCAATTCCTCGGCTGGCTAAGTCCTCCATCACAACACAAGCAACATTTTCAGCTTACTGTGGTGATAGTAGGAGAATTTCAAATATTGTAAGGTTATTCGTAACCCGGGAATATTTGTCTTTCTTTAAAAATTAAAAAAAAAAAAAAAATCAGTAAGGATATGAATAAAAACGGTACGAACAAAAGTACGAACTAAGAAAATTTTATAATAACCTGTCATGAGTGAAATAAGGTATATTTAAAAAATCTTTCATTAATAAATAAAATTCATAAATTCACCATGACTTTTTCTACTACTATTAATTGGATGAATACCAATTGTTTTATTTCTTAATTTCAAGAAAGAATTCTACAAAAGTAAAAAATCTTCTTCCGACGAGCTTGACATTTTGTTAAAACTGACAGCTGCTATCAGGCTACCGCGCAAATGGCGCGGATTTAACCGGCGTTCTATGTGTCCACAACTCGGCGCCTATTTTCTCCGGCGGACTCAGGCACTGAGTGCTGGTAATCTGAAAGCCGAAACACGCGTTCTTTGTGTTCGTACACTAACCCACGATATCAGATCTATACCACAGCTTTAAGCTCCTAGCACACGTAGGGCCAACGTTGGCGCCAACCCGCTATGAATGGTACTTATCCTAAAAATGGTATTCGTCTTTTTTTTGACATTGTTTATTGTGATTTTTATTTCGATAATCTTACATTTTCCTTCATGTTCCTTATTTCCTTGAATCCCAAGACAGTTTCGACATTTTTATTATTGTGATTATAACTATTTTTATTTGTTTATTTTTATTTAGGTTATAGTATTATTTATGTTGTACTTTGTGTAACATGTTCATTTAATTTAACAAAAAACTTTTCGTTTTACAACTTTGTCATTGAACGTTTTTTGCAACATTATTGCAATCAGTGAGCACAGGTAGCATAATTATTTATATCCACTTCTTTTTCAGGTGTTAAAATTATGATAATATGGAATTTTGCATTTCTAATAATCCGCTGTTTTTTTTTATTTAGTGTCAAAATCTGTTAATTTTTACATTTTATTTCCCATTCACTTTTTCAAATAAATAATTTAGTTACAGTTATTTCTATGAATACTCGTACATTCTTAACGCTAATTTTTGGTAAATGTATTTTTAAATAGCACATTTGCTATTGAATCTTTGCACAAAAATGTTCCATTATTAATATTGTCTTTATAAATGTTTTCAGGAAAAAGCCCACGTGGTGCCCTTTTTGAGCAAACAGTTTGAAATGATGGACACTCAGTTTGGGAACCGCAGTGCAGGAATGCAGGAATCCAAGCTGAATGCAGCTCAGATAAGCAGTCTTCTGCCCAAGGTATCCAGCCTATCCATGAAGTCAATGCGCAACAGCATCAAGATGGCAGGGCTGGAAGAAGGTCTCGGTAGTGAGGATGACCGACCGCTGAGCATATCCACATTCGACGCCATGCAGTGTGGTTCTGATCCCGTCTTAACCACCGTTCTCTCTCAAACCTCTCCCAAGCTCATTCATAACCCTCTCCCCAAGATCTACAGCTTTTCATGTTTAATCGACGCCGATAACAATCTCCTGGAAGAGATGCCTTCGGGAGAGTGGGCTGATGATATAACTTCCAACATATTGGACGATTTCAACACATCCATATGATCGTTGTTTGTAGACCTCCTCTAATCACTTGCAAGAGGTGTCCGCGGAGGTTTGTGTTGTTTGTAAGTTGTAACTAAATGTTATGTTGGATGTTACAGTTTATGAAGTTGAATTTATTATTAGTCTAAGACAATTTGTCACACTTTGAACGGCCGCCATATTATATATTTGTATCTCTAACCACCATTACATCGACTACTTATTATTATAATGATTACATTAGATTTTGACACATCTGAATGGATTTTTAAATTTGACTTTATGCACACTTATTTGCAAGGCTCCATCAAAATGTTGTACACTTTTGGCGCAATCAAGTAATTGGACATTAATTAAACTCATTTATAAATATTAAAAGAATGATTATTATCTGTATGGCCTCTCTCGGCAACTTCTTTTTGCCTCGTCAGTCATCGTCCATGAGTGAATTTTTGGAAGTAATCAATTTTGTTTGCTCTGATTTTTGTACGGCTTCGAAGTGATTGGAATTTCTTTTACTACCTATTATTAGTTGAAATTCATTTTATTATCATAATACACTGTTCTCACATTTGAGGCGCTCAGCGGAAGAGTGGCCCAACCAACAAAAAATCATAATCAGCAAAAACATCAGATTGTTAAAGATAAGTAACTAATTTAGTAATGGAAGAACGATATTATATATCGCCATCCTTTGAAATCAGTGAAAAATAAAATTGGCCACTGTGGCTTTACAGATGTTCTTGAAGAAAACTTTAACATTCTTATTTTTTTGCTAATTATATATTTTTGTTAGTTGGGCCACTCTTCCGCTGAGCGCCTCAATTATCGTTTCATTTTTTTCTTACTAAAGTTAATCAAAAGCAACACTCATTTTTTTAGATTAGTGTATGTGTGTGTGAAGAATTAATCTTGGAATATAAAAGTGTAATATTATTTTCTTTTATATAAAATATGTATTGTTTAAATTACCATTTTTAGTTCTAATGCTTATAATTTATAATGTATATAAAAGCTATTATTTGTCTACTGTGTTACTCAGGTGCAATAAATGTGAGAATCCTTTTACTTGTGTTGGATCTAATGTAGCATTAGAACATAAGCATTTATTAAATACCCATTTTTGCAATATTATTTTGATAATAGGTCACACTTAAGGTCTTATAGGTGAAATATGTCTAATTTGTTTTCATCAGTCTAAAGAACATTTTTTAACAATTGCAAAATGTAATGTTTTTTCTTTAAAATTATGGTCAATTTAACAATTATTTTAGGTAGTTAATATAATTATAATTTAATTTTTTATTTCATCTCTAGTGCCCGTTTTTTTCAATAGTGTGGATACTTTGAGAATGAGATTTAAATTTTATTTCTTTAGTTTTTATTATCTAGGTCGTAGTAATTAATAATTAGTTTGTTGAATAGGCTTCACCAACTAATATTGAGTTGGTAGATATATCCAAGTTTAAACATATAAATGTTACTATTTTAGAAACATTACGGCATCAATATTTTAAATGTAACTTGAAATCTCCAACAGTTTCAGAATTTTATATCATAGGGCCTCGTTATCAGGGTGGCAATTGTTTAGTTATTTAAAAAATATGTAATGGTCTTATTTCATAATCTTCATTTTGTTTTTATTAGTTTTATTAATAATCTTAAGTATTTCTGTGTGTAGATCTTCTGAACATTGACATTGCTGTAATTAATTGTAAAGTTTTACAGAGACTTCTAACATTTTGGAAAAGGGATTAAAACGAAAAACAACAGTTTTGATGAAGCAGGTCGGAAAATTAAACAATTATATTATTTAAAAATTTGAATTGCAATATTTTTGATTGTAAAATATTAATATTGCATAATCTTTTGCTTAGAGGTACATGCATTATTTCTTTAATTTAGATGCACAATAATATGTAGATTACAACTATGTATGCAAAATTTTGTTTTGATAATTTCTCACCTTTCTTTTTTTAAATTTCTGTATATATTTTATGTTATACTAAATAAAATGTAATATGTAAGAGTCAAAACAATTCTGTAGGTTATAATAGAAACTCAATCAATTCTTCTTCGTAGCTTTTCACATTAAACATTATAAAACAGTACCTAGGTAGGTAGCTTAACAAATTAAAAATTATTTTGATACTATATATTTACCTCATAAGTTTTATTCTCTGAATTCATTTCTCCAAATTGTCAAAACCAAAATACATTTTATGTTTTGTTTGGTTTACATTGAATCGTTGGTCTAATTCAATGTTTTTTTTAAAACATTTTTGGGTTGTTGAAGAATGTTGTTATTGCGTTAACAACAATAAATTCTTTTATAAATCTGAAAATAAAAAAAATTCTTTGTGAAAGCATTTAGATTATTGACAAATTAAATATATACATATTTTAAATTAATTTTGTTATTTTATTAGTGTTTAAATATTCTGGGACACAATGATGAATTGCCATATAAATTTATTCAAATATATATATATATTTATTTTTTTATATGTTATTGTCAAAATAACATAAATTTGTTTCCATCAGTATACCATCAGTATCACCCTTTTTAGTATATTTAATGCTATTTTGTTAATCTTTTGAGTTTTGAAAATCTTTTGTCATATTATTTTATGGTTCCATGATAACTCCTCAAAATGACAATTGAACACACCTTTCAAAAGTGATATAAAGTCATTCAAGGTGACGAAACAAAAACTAGTTTAAATAGTTACACATGTAACCTATTTAACTTAGTTTTTGTTTCATCACTTTTCATAACTTTATAACACTTTTTATAGGTGTGTTGAATTGTCATTTTGATGAGTTATCCGGTCACCATTTAGGTTATGAAGAGTCATGAAAATATGTATTTCTTAATCCTACATTATTATACATAGGTACATATTTTACAGTTCATAATAATTTACAAAGAATGTACAAGAAAATAAAAGGTAATGCGCTTTGTGTGTATCTAAAATTATAATGATTTATAAATTGACAGAATTGGCTTGAGTAGGTAGATATATTTAAAAAAAATATTTCTTCAATGAATTAATTAAAATCTCAAACACATTTAATGTAACATTACTACATAGTTTGTAGGATTCTAGTTGAAATTTCAATGTTTTGTCAGTTGAATAAGTTAATACAGGATCTTACTGCGTGTTCAAGTTTGGAAGGCGCTAAGTATATCCAATGAGTAAACATGCACTTAGCCACTCGAGCGATGGAGATTTCTGGGTGTTCAGCTTTCGATTCGGCCATTTGATTTTATTAATATCGGATTGCTAACTATGTTTACGGTTAAGTCAATGAATTTACCAATATTTCTCCGTTTATCCAGTATGTTTAGGTTTTATACAAACATTTTTTATAAAAATCACCTACCCAAAATTTGGGTAACCATCGCTCGAGTGGTTGATACAGCACGAGTATGTTAACGTTTGGAAGGTGTTGCGTCAATCATATAAAGAATATATATACAATGAGTAAACAAGTATTCTATATTTTTTTATGATAGCCATATGAAAAGTCTATTTTCATATGCAAGTTTTATAAAATATATACATAAAACAAAAGGCCAGAAAAAAAGTATAATTTCTGTATTTCTTGTATTTTTGCATGTGGTGTTGATTAAAAATAGTTTTAATAGAACATAATTAAATTATTTGGCTATACTCCTAGTAAATACAATGTATACTTGCTTACTTATCTGAAATATAATGCACTCCAAACACAATATTATTGTGTGCATTTCATTTCATATTCACCAGTTTGCATATTATTAAATTAGACCTTTTTACTCAAATGATATTATGAAAAATGTCTCGGCCATAAAACATTAGTGATTGGGCACTTTTATAATTACTATGGCAACAGCACGGGAAAGCATGACGGCATAACAGGGAAGCCAATTTTATGGGTTTGCATAAAGTTGTTTTTAACTTACCATCCGTGGTAACGGCATGCCGTCGACGTAAACGGTAAATTTAAATCGTCTTCATAGAAACCCATACTTTTTGCTTACCTGTTACGGGTCAACCTTCCCTTTACTGTAGTAATTATATAAGCGCCCATTGGCTCAAAATGAATAGCCACAAGACTATAATCATGCCATCCCAATAGGAGATTGGTTTAAAATCTTGAGACATGCCTGTAAATAAAATGAATAGTTTTGTCCATAAATAAGTTCATATTATATTACTATAGTGCCACCACCCAGAGTTTGCTTGCTGGGAAATCAGGAACTTCAGAAGATGTTGATGTTTTCGCCACAAGCAATCTCTCGTTGACCAGAGAATATAATATAGTTTTATATGAAAGAGTATTAAATTTATTAAAAAATGATCTCCATTGATTGACCAATGTTTGTGTTGGTAAAAACCTGTTGAGATCCTGACCGCTGACCGCCACAACCAAGTCGCATCTACCACACTTTTTATAGCAATCAATTAACTCTTAAGATTATACTGTGTTGTGTTTTGTGAAGATACAAGAATCCATTTTATTTTTTTATCTTGTTAAGTAATTCATAATTGTACACAAAAAATATCAATTAGAATTAATATTTTTTTAGCATAATGAAGTTAGATCAGTACAGACGTATTTTATTACATTTTACGTATTTAGTTTCGTTCTTTGTATTTTAATAATTTCATCTAATGTTAATATGGCCGAAACCCAACTGCATAGTTCACTTTGTTGATGTAAAGTTCAAAATAGGCAGAATCGTGCATAGGCGCAATTTGCTATTGGTTATAAGGGCGTCGTTGTGAACGGACAGTTTGATTTTATTGATTTGGAGCCGTGTGAAAAGTCTGTGTAGTCTCTGTAACAAATAAATGTGTACTTTATTAATTGAATCCTGCAGATTTATGTTAAATAATACCTACAATAAATTTGGTGAATAGAATTAATGCATCTTTTATTTTCAATCTCTTCTCAGTTTTTTAGACTGTAAACATCCAATGACAACTCTCGTTACACCTAGGGTTGCCATATTCGGCCAGGGTCTCGTCGGGACGTTTCAGGATGGAGCAAATAAAAATTTTGTAATACTTAAACAATTTCTTTATTTTATAATAAGTAAGTAAATATGTTTGTTTTATAGGTTACTTTAATTGGTACTAGCAGAAGTACTTGGCTGGCCATACTTTTCAGAAGATTTCGCTTTTCTCAACAATTCTGGGTACCTTTTAGAGCGGGAGCACACAGAGAGCGATCAGGAGTTCCGCGTTCAGCGTCCATTAGAATGTACTGATACTATAACAACAACGCACACAGCGGGCAGTCAGACCGCGGCGGTCAAAACGGAACGTCGCGTTCTAAGAGTTCTTTTCCCGCTGAGGCAGAGAACGCCAGAACGCCGCGATGTCTGAGGTTACAAACACGGAAAAGTTAATTGAATTGGTTAGGGAAAGGAGTTTATTATACGATTTAAGTGATGTAAATTATAAAAACCAAGACAAAAAAGCCAAAGCTTGGTTTGAAATTGCTACTAGTAAATTTTATTATTAGTAAATTCGCCTTGTTCTTCTCGCGTTGTGTTGATTGGGTGCACCCAATACTTCATTTTCTTTTTAGAAGCTGCTAAGCTCTACAAAAGCAATAATTCTTCATCGGATGATGAACTTTCTAGTGACATGTTGCATATGCAAAGACCCAAACGAAACTAGAACGCGAGAATTTGAACGCCGCTTGTGTGCTTTGGAACTCTTGAGCTGTCAACGGTCACTAGAACGCAGAACTCTGACCGCTCTCTGTGTGCTCCCGCTCTTAACATAATTGTAGAACTCTGTACAAGTCATGTTATAATTGACTTGACACTGTAAAATCGACTCCACAGTCTCTGGGAGCAGGCGATTTCGTTCATGAGTCCACTGGGCCGACATTAATGAAAACACTCTTTCTACTGTGGCGTTGTGAGCAGGAATAGAAAATAAATACTCGCATAATTTCAAAAGAAGGCATTTTTTTCCGGATTTTCAGTTTCTTTGAAAAAGTAAAGCCACTTCTCTGCAACCGAATCGATCGAATTCCATTATTCCGAACCAAGCTTAGCCTCTAGAAAGCTCTTAAGATAATTATGTTGCTCAAAGGGATTATCGCTGAAAGTCTTCACACCAAAAAAAATAGTGTTAAAAAGTTCTTCAGGTATAAAATAGTGTTTTCGATACAATCGAACACTTCATATTTATCAAACGAAACAGACCACTTTTTCAGATACTCGGAAGCTGTATTATAAAATGCTACAGCTTCCTCTTCAAATCTTGAAATCAAAACTGTTGTTTCAGGAGTTGGATTCTCATTTTTAAGTTTGTTCATTTGGATTTTGGTTTGCATGCCAATAAATTTGGCAGATTTCCTTTCAATCAGGGTGTTATACGTTTAACGCTTTTTATATTATTTTGAAACAAACTCAAGTTGGAATGCAGAAAGAGGAAATAAATTTCACTGATAGAACTTTTAAAGAAATCTGAAATAATTATAGGTGGATTTTCTTCCGAATCAAAAAAACTTTTGAGTGGTGTCCATAGTTTCAGGATTCTTTCAACCGCCGGCATTAATGATAACCATCTTGTTCTTGAGTGTGACAAAAGAGTGTGACTTAATGATTAATATTAACATACGAACAGAACTCTTTCAGCTTCTCCGTCCTAACAGTGTATATTGAAAAATAATTAAATATTTTGAGGACGATAACTTCGACATCCACAGACAAGATTCCAGCAGCGGTTGATATAGTATTGTGCAGAATATGGGCTGAACATCCAATTCCTTCTATAGGTTTTTCCAAATCTTTTTTTATTTTATGAAAAACATTGCATCGACCGCGTCTTTCAAGCCCTCCGAAGTTGGTATTAGTATTGTCACCACAAAAATCAATCAGCTTATCTAGTGGAATCTGCAATTGTCTTAAAATGTCGAGACAATATTTGGAAATAGTGTCTGATGTTTCATCTTTTAAAGAATCAAACTTCAATAGCTTCTGTTGGATACCATCGTTTTCAGTGAAATATTGAACAAGTAAAGGAAACATCTTTTCAGCTTTGTGATTGGACGCGTTGGTGCCTATTCCATAATACGAAAATTTTTGCAATTTTTCTTTTATTTGTGAAACAGAATGTGGAGCGAGAATATTTTTAACAATTGCTGTAGCCTTGGTTCTTGCTGTGGACTGTTTTGCTGCGATTTTAGAGTCGGAATACATTGTAGCATTCAGTTTTACGTTACAGTCAAGTGAACTGAAAGATTGATGATGTTTGACAACTTTATAAGCTGTCGTTAGTTCCGCCGCCGCAATAAGCAATTCTTCTTGAGTACATATCTTCTTTAATCATAAATCCGGATATAGGCCTTGATGTAGATACAACAGCGAACCTTTTTTTGTGATTGGTCGTAGAAATGTGGTACTTTACGTCAGCCTTACCTCCATGAGTAATTGATATAAAACTATTACACGTAACACAGAACGCTTCTTCATTCGTACGTCTTTTCTTTATAAAACTCCTCTCCTTCGTATAGTCGTCCGAAAAATGGCACTTCCTCTTTCTTACTGCAGACATTTTCGTAAATAAATGAATAAACTCACACACTGCGCGGTTCAAAATCAAAACAATCGTTCTATACGGCTGGCATTCAAAGAGCGACTAACTAGCGGCGAAGCGGCACTCTCGTCGCCCACCGGCAGCCTGCGCCCGTCCAACGGCACTTCACGGCACGTACGGGCTATGGGACGCACGGAAAATTAAAATTTGCATTGCGTAATTTCAATCGGGACATTTAAGGCTTTTGTCGGGACGTCGGGACAGATAGCTCAATAAAGGTGACAGTCCCGATATATCGGGACGGATGGCAACCCTAGTTACACCCCATCTATCGTGTCTCTCTCCATCTTACAAGAACTACGCCATTTATTTATTTATTCATTAATACTGGGTTTTTGACGGATGTTCTCTCTTACGTGTGAACAATCCAGATACAAAAATTCAATAAGGATACACAATGCAAACAAAAACCATTTCCACTAATAAGTCCATCCTGAGTCACATTACAAACCCGACTTTACAAATCCACTGTTGGACTCTGCACACACACTCTTCACATTCAAATGAGATATTTGCCTAAATTGGATGACGATATTGGATTCTGAATAGCACAGACTTACAGAAGTAGAAATTCGCTTCAATTTGAATGACAAAAAGAATTATGTTACTTCTGGTTCGTAAGATTTTAATGTAAAATCGAATTTTTTTATAAGTTAGTTATTTTAAATTGGTAAATTTTTAACCTCTCTACTTTCCTGTTAAGCGATTAGCAGGCAATAGGAGGCGGCGGATGCAGGTAATAAACCAATTTAGAATTGTAGTAACCATTCATCTTTGCTAAATGTCTATAGTTATTCCAGTGATTTTAAAAATAAACATTAACCCTCTTGTACTCCAAGATTATGTGAGGTTCCTAGAATATTAAAATCGCCAAAATAGATATTGTCGTTGCACTTGCAAAAAATGATATGCGCCAGATTTCAGCAAATCTTTTTTTTAATCAAATCCAATTTCGGCTATGTGCATTAGTTTAACCGTTATCGCACAAAACTAATTCAAACATTGTTTGTTGACGCATCAACTGGGAAGTTTTTGCTTGCCCTGTAAAGTTTGGTAAAACTCATTTAGCTGGACTGCGCAATGACGCAATGACGATGTATAGACCTCTAGAAACAACGCTAAGCACTGCAGTGGGAGGGCTGAATTCATGTGTCCGTCACTCCTGGATACACTAACCCCCAGATTCCAGACCCACTCCTCATACCTTTTTCGTTCTCAAAACTCCCTTTCCTTAAATACCCTACCGAATGTGCCGAATTTATTGAATGTAACAATATGGGATAAACAACAAAATCTAGGTGGATTCATTGGCTTTAAACCGCAGTAAGCAGTTTGTATGTTTCCATATTAATATTTTGAGGTATGATATTAATTAAATAGTAAGATAAATGTATAAATATGTACAACCAATCGCTCGAGTGGTTCTAATCGGTGACCGGGTAACTCATCAAAATGACAGCTCAACACACCTACAAAAAGTGATATAAAGTCATGAAATGTGATGAAACAAAAACTAGGTTAAATAGGTTACACAGGTAACTATTTAACCTATTTTTGTTTCATCCTTTTTAATGACTCTATATCAATTTTTAAAGGTGTGTTTAATTGTCATTTTGATGAAATATCATTGAACCGTTCTAATCAATTTAGTTGAGGAAAATATTGAGTCCTTTAATCAAGTGGAAAGTAGTGACAAGGAAATTCGATTAGAATCATTATTGGGATCAAGATAATTGTGACAGCGACAATAGTGAAATAGTGATTGCGATCAGTAAATGCATACATCGAAAAGTGTTAAACTGCATTCAGTGTCAGTGAAACACAACCTTCTCAAAACAATGAAGTCAGAGCTAGTGAGTGGAAAGTTGAAAGTTATTAGTGGGAATGATAACATTGCTAACAGACTCCAGTTCTCTGTGGGTGACAAGGTGATTGGACCGCAAGTTTCATCTGAATTTGTTATACATAGGTATTCTATCGTTTGCTATAGTGCCAATGTGAATAAGATTGATTTGCACTCCCCTATATGTAGCTGGGAATATTTTTTTTTATTTATCCGACTTTATGTCCGGGTTAAATCTTCCCCATAGGAAAAACTAAACCCTTCCACACACTTTTCCACAAATTATCATCTAGTCAAAAGAGAGCTAGGTATAATTAAATTAAAAATAATAATTAAATTAAATACATTGTATTTTAATAATAATAGTTTATAATTTATTATTATATAACAATAAATTATAAATAATAATTGTTTTATTTTTATTTAAAAACTTAAATTATTATTTATTATTATTATTATGTTACTTTTAACACACTTATGTAATTAAGACTCAAAGGTAAAATAAAAATAGTTTATATTATTTGATAAAGAGTAATTCTGACTATACTGCACGGGAAAGAGCAAGTAATTCCAAGAAATACATAAAATTCACTCAACTGATACCATAGTACAAATAGAAGTTAGAGACACAAGAGATAAATCACATATTATGATTAGCCCGTTGTTACTTGTTGCATATTATTGCGATAGCTGGGCATTTTTTCAGAAACTATAAATTATCGACAAAAATATTAACATTAGCATACTCAATCTTAGATGTAGTCCATTTAACATAAAAGTATTTTATTTAGCCACATTTGAAACACAGGGTCAGAGCCGGCCCAGGCCAAAACCTGTAGACGCCAAGGTAGGTGATCACTGTGATCAATAGTATTTCGATGATTTGTTTTTGTGTAGTGCCGTTTTTATGAAAAATAATCTCAAAGGTGGTGTGTTAGGACTGTTACGTGTTAGGTATTATCAGCGCTTTAACGCCTAGGCAATTCAGCTCCTGGAGTGGACTGCTCCAATTGCGCCCTCATAGGGCCGACCCTGGGCAGGGCTAAAAGATGCAATATTATTTTTGAATTGAAATTTTATAAAATATTTCAATGCCATCAGTAAACTTTCTTGAAAACTTTTTATTTTTTTATTGTAATATAAGGAATATAGATAAATAAATATTTAACAATATTACATTTAAGATCATCATTGGATATGTATACCTTATCAGAAAAGAGTAGTTATTGTGCCTGAGAAGGAAGCCAAGATTCTTACATAAGTTTTATGTTTTAATAATATTTTTGTATGGAATATAGATTTTTCAATGTAATAATAATAATATAATAATTTAAGTTTTTTTTAATTTCATTCATTTGTTCTGATTGGTTCACAATACAGCACAGTTCAAAAGGGAGATTATTGTAGTTTTTTATGTTGGCTTGGAAAATATAGTGGTTTTGCATTTGTGTTGTTTTAAAATTAGGTGTAATAAATTTATTTCCATTTCTCATTAGTTTGTAATATTCTTGGTATTCTTTGTTATTTTTTTCTTTGCACATTCTGCCACAAAATACTAATCAATAAACTTGTAAAATATGGGATAAGTGGTAATTTACTGGCATGGTTGATCAGTTACTTATCTGATAGATCACTTTTTGTTAAGATTAATGACTGTCTATCCTATGAATTTATTGCTACCAGTGGAGTCCCACAAGGTTCACACCTGGGACCTTTATTATTTATCCTATTCATCACTGACATTACCAGCATTTTCTACAATGTCGAAGTTTTACTTTTTGCTGACGATATGAAGTTGTTTAGGGTCATTAATGATGTGTACGACTGCATAATCTTGCAAGAGAACCTTAACAACTTTATCAAATGGTGTTCTAGTAATAAAATGCAACTAAATATTAACAAATGCCAAGTTATGAGGTTCCATAAAATCAAACACCCAATGATGTATAATTATTCATTGGGTAATGTTGACTTAATCTCTGTAATCGAAATACTTGACCTAGGCATAATGTTTGATCAGAAACTCTGCTTTGTATCTCACATAACTTCTATCGCTAACAGGGCTATGAAAATGTTAGGTTTTATAGTAAGAATTTCCAAGGATTTTAAAAATATCAACACATTAAAAATTCTGTTCACATCTCTCGTTAGAAGTATTCTAGAATACAACTCTACAATTTGGTCACCTGTCTTTAATAATCACATTAATACCATTGAAAGAGTCCAACGCAAATTTTTGAGGTGTATTAATTTTAGGCTTGGAATTCCTTTAGAAACAATAGATTGTGATTTCTTATTACATTCATTGAAATTGCTTAAGTTAAGTGATAGAAGAAAAATTTTTGGTCTTATATTTTTATACAAAATTATAAATTATCAGTTGGATAGCCCTGACATATTTATAATGTCGATTCAATTTAATGTAGGTACCTACCATTAGATCAAGGTCCTCTAGTATGTATTATTGTGTCAATTATACCACAGTCTCAGGATATAACTCAACTAATAAACTCAACTAATAAATAGAGTACACACACTTGGGAACTTTTATGCTAAAATCGCAGATACTTTTAATATTCCCCTTGTAAAATATAAAGCTGCACTAATAACACATTTTAACGCCACTTATTTTAATGAGGTCACTTCATAACAGGCTATTGTCATTGCTTCTTTCTTTACTGTTATTTTATTTGTTATGTTTTAACTTAATTTAATTCTTTAATATTCCCCTTGTAAAATATAAAGCTGCACTAATAACACATTTTAACGCCACTTATTTTAATGAGGTCACTACATAACAGGCTATTGTCATTGCTTCTTTCTTTACTGTTATTTTATTTGTTATGTTTTAACTTAATTTAATTCTTTAATTTTTCTCATCAAAATTTAATACTGCACTATGTATATGTAAAAAAAAAATAAAAACTTTGTATGTAAATTGTGCCGTAAATTCTAAATACATGCTTATAAAATTTCTTGCTTATTGACATTTGGTACTGGAAACAATTTAAAAAGTGATTCTGTTGAGAACGTAGAATTTTATTTAGTATATTACATTTATGATGATTCTTTGTGAAACTTTCACAGAGTTTATATTGTTTTTATAGGATCCTCCCCAGCCTATGATTCCGTAGATAAGCAGAGTGGACAAGGGCACAGTACACAATTTTTATTGTTTTCACTTTTAAAATATTTCTTAACCTAACATATATATAAATACATTTCCTTATTCTCTTTACTAGCTCTGTAATGTGGCTGTTCCACTTCAGGTTTTGATCAATGATCACACCGAGATGTTTATATATCTTATATTTATCACATTTTTCGTCATGGATTATAATACTAAGTTTCTGATTAGGTATTTTCTGGAGAATAAGACATTTGTTGTTTTTTTTTTTGCAAGTGTGAGTAGGTTATTATCAAACCATGATTTTAAAGCATTAATATCTTCATTTGCAAGTTTGTTAAGTATTTCCCATGTTTGACCTTTTATTAATAGTACAGTGTCATCTGCGTAAGAAATTAATCCTCCTAATTTTCTTTTGGAAAATGTCATTTACATATATTTGAAATAATAATGGACTGAGAGCCGTGCCTTGAGGAATGCTAAATTTACTTGTTAGTGATGTACTAAATGTTTGGTTTAATTTTACAATTTGAGGTTTCTCTGTTAAGTAGCTTTCTATCCATTTAAGGGCTATGTGGTTTATGCCATTTTCTTTTAATTTTAATACAAGTCTTTCGTGGGAAATGCTGTCAAATGCTTTCTTTAGGTCAATGAAAATTCCTATACATTTATTTGTTTTGTCCAGGGTACTCTGAATACTAGACGAGATTTTTGCAATGGAATCTTGAGTACTTTTTCCCCATGTAAATCCAAATTGATTTTCATTTATGGTTGAGTTTTTTTTTAATGAATGCATTAAGTCTTTTTTAGCAATTTTTTCAAAGATTTTCGATATATTAGATATGAGTGAAATAGGTCTATAATTAGAAACGTTCTCTGGACTATCAGATTTAAATATTGGAGTAATTATGGCATTTTATATATGCTGGAGAAAATTCCTGTCTTGAAGCTGTTATTTATTATATGAGAGTTTAGTGTAGAAACATAATTTTTAATACTTTTTAGTGTTTTTACGGAAAGACCGTCGAACCCCGGGGCAGAACCACCTCTCATTTTTGATATATTTTTTTAAATTTGTGGCGAGAGATTAATCTAGATTGTCTTGACAAAATCAAACAACTCGACCTACCTATTTCCTTGCGAGTTACTACCGAGAACTAATTGTAAACAACGCGACCTACCTACGACAATACGTTGCGAGTTGGTCTGGCACATTACGCCAACTCACTAGAAGGTTCTAGCCTATCGCCTATGCGTAATAGCAGCGCCAACGAAAGTTCCAGTAAGACCCAGACTGAGCGAGTGTCTCCGTTTTACTTGCGATCTCGCCTACCTACTGTTGCCGTCGGTCGTTCTGTATAAATGAGCCCGACGCAGCGAGCAGTCAGTCAGTCATCAATCAGCCGTCAGTTAACAAGGCTCAAAGAGTGATAACCCGCGCACCTTCATTGCGCGAAGGACAATATTCCCGGCTCCGCACGGTTTCAACCATCGACTCAACCGGACATCATCATAGCGCCTTGGCCCCAGCCGCCGTCCCTGGCTAGCGCTACGACGGATCATAGCGCCCTGGTTCCAGCGCATCTGACCAGCGCTACCTCCGGACATCCATGCACCATGACCACCACGAGGACACGCAGCATCCTCCCTGGTCTACGCACCTCCCGTTCAACCGCCTACAAGGTCCACCGCACCTTCGGCTTTCTCGTCAGCACTGGAGTACCTGAAGACTAACGTTCTTCGCCAGTGCCTGACCGTCAACGAGTCCGGTCACCAGCAGCGGCGTCGACTCACTGACCCGCGCTTGACCAGCATATCACCGCCTGCATCTGGAGAATACAACACCAGCCCTAAGTCATCTCTCATCACGGCAAACTGACTCAAATAAACACTGTGACCTTCACGACCTCTTTTATTTCATGCCACTTAACCAGATCCCCAATTTTTTTTTAATGTTTTCATAATGTTGGTAATGTTTAATACTTTTTACTACTTATAGCTTTTTGACAAAAATAATGAGACAGAAACCAATAGAAAATACCAAAACATGAAAGTCTTACCGACTTTATAATTGTGTAATTACTTGATAATATTCTTTATAAACTGACACCTTGTTTTATATTATACGTTAATATTTTTAAAACGTGTAATTTTTATAAATACAAATGTCAGTTTCTTAATGAACATACTAACCAATATCAATTTGCGATTGAGCACAGATTTTGTTATTAATCTATTGCCAGAAAATTTATACTAAGTATTCAAGACTCTTTCGATATTTAACATCGTTTCAATTTATATAATACGTAATAATATTCAACAAAAAATAATATATACCCTATATAATACAATAAATAAAATTATTGATTCGGTTGCGTACTTTTTAGCTGTTCAAAAATACCCCGTGAAATAAAATAAAAGTTGACATTTATTGTCTATGTTTTTACCGTTGGTTTTTGTCCTTTATTAATCATCTGTTTATTGTTTATGAAATAACAAAAGTTTTCCCGTCTGCACCTGTCATAGTCTGGCCGAGAGTGGTTAATTTATGGTCTGGCCAGAGTGGTTTATTTATGGTCTGGCCGGGAGTGGTTAATTTATGGTCTGGCCGTTGTGTTTTGTTCGTAAGGTCGTGTGAGGTTTCCGTAATTCCTCTTAATTCAATTACAGAAGATTGACATGTACAATCGAAGAATATTCTTACATTAGTATTCCGGAGGTAACTTTAAACATTACAGAAATGTGTACAGTTGAAACCAAAGACATTTTTGAGAAGCCGAACAAATAACATAAAATTTAGTAGGTAGTAAATATGAATTCGTTTTCCGACGAAGTAAATAGCAAACATTCTAATAGTAGCATACTCGGAAAACGGAAAAAAGTTAGAGAAAAGAGAAGCCATTACTTGAAGAAGTGGCTAGAGAAAAGTACACAGCACACACTGGACGTAATTCCTGATTACGACTTTCGAGACGTTAATCCCACCAACCAGATGAACGGAAATTGTTGGAATCCACAGTACGCCCTTTACGGACAGCGGCTTTTCAATGCTGCCTCCGATCCGAGTGTTTTTCGGTACCCTAATCCATACGGGTATCCGCCAGAACCAATATCCTTGCCGTTATACCCGCCAATACTATGTCCCCCGCCATTATCTACGCACTACCCCAACCCGCCCGCATGGGGACAACCCAGTCCGATGAGACAAACCCCTCAACGAAAAAACCGGGGATCTAATAATCCAAGGAAAATACCCGTCAATCGGAATACTTCAAATGTTGGAGTTGGTACTATTCACACCCCTAATGCAAACAAGTATGATCCTCGAAATACGTCTTCTGTGGCTGGACCAAACATAGATTTTGCTAGCTTACCACCGGTGATTGACCACATTCCCGGTCCATACGATGGTACCGGCCAAGAGGACGATACTTCTGGAAATCAAAGAAGATTTAGCGACCCGGGCATTGCGCAGAATCCATCATTCGACCAATCTCATGAAGAATCTCAATATGAAACTGATTCTGATAGTTCTGGCCCTGGAGGGAGTCAAGCTGAAAATAGACTGATAATGTGCCTTGTAGACCAAATACACAGCTTAAAAGAAACCAATGGAAAACTATATAAAGCATTACACGATACAAGAGGTTAGTATATACTTTTAAAATTACTTTGGCAAAAGATATCTGCCCTGAAACATCATATACATACATACATTGCTCTAAATGCACCTAGGCTGTTTGTAGTTTTTGAAGTTCAGTTATGAATTGTGCATTCAGTATTTGAAAATGGCCATGTTATTACAACTTTTTAGACTGCAGGCCACTTTTTAGAATTACTCGTACATTTTGGAGCGACGGTACCGCGCGCCTCCGTAGACCACCACGCAGAAAATTAAAGTAACGGTCTACAGCGCTGTCCATTGTGGGACTTATGCACGGCGACCTGGACCAAAATAACGCTAGTTATTTTATTAAATACTGTGATGTTTTATATAGGTATTTATTTAATAACTGGTAAAACCATGTATGATCATGTGAGAAATGTGAAGATCCACAAAGATGCAAGGCTGATGTAAGCGTAATGAGTAAGATTAAGAAAGGGACGCTCAGATGGTTTGGGTGTGTAATGAATGAATGAAGAATGGAGTATACGGAGAATATATAACCCAAATGTGAATGGTGGAAGAAGTCGGGCCCAAGAAAGACATCAAGAGTCAGAGGAGTATGTATGAATGTGAATGAGGTAAGGAATGTATGCCGAGATCGAGTTGTTTGGTGGTCCGTCCTCTATGTGTCGATGGTCCGACAGGGATGGTTCATCCTACACTCTCCATCCTGAGACTCAAGGTTCCCAGAATCAGGTCTATCACCTCCTGTCTGTTACTTGTAACAAAGGTGGGTTCCCTACCTCTACTGAGAATCTCAAGGTTCACTGTCATCGGGTATTCCAGGATGTCCTGTCCTCGATGGTTGATGTCCGTACGCCCACACACAATGTGGTGCGAGTTAGCATCAGCTCCAAGTATCAGTTCCCTACCCTTCTCCCTGCAGTCCTGGATGAGTCTCGTTATTTCCCTTGAATGTGATGGTTCCGCAAAGTTGTCGGGCATGTATGCTTATGCCACCACTATTTCTCTGCTTCTGTGATCCAGCGTGATGTGAGCAGTGTGCCAGCTATTCTTCTAATGAGGATGCAAGCCTTGGGTCTGTCTCCCGAGTCATTGTAGTACAGTAACCATTGGTTTCACGTTTAATCCTCTGACCTTCCCCCTGTAATTCCAGGGTTCTTGGATCAGCGCGATATCCAAACTGTCCCGGGTGACTCTCCTGCTGAGCATGGCGGCTGCTGCCGGGCTGCGATGTAAATTAATTTGAGCTAAATTTAAGTTTTTAGTCATTTGTCTAATCCTTAGGTCACTCAATCTACTCCTCTGTGTTGGGACAGCGCACCGTGAAGGTGGCCTTCCTTATTTCGACGTGCGCCGTCACCCCCATTTCCCTCAGCACTTATACACTGTCCTCGTCCACGCTCATTATCAGGCGAAATCTATCTTTCTCCCTGACTTGTGTCGTGGATGATCCACCTTTTTGTGTTCAGCTGAGGGGTCTGGTTTTCCAGGTGTTGCAGAAGCCTCTCAGTGCTTACTGCTCCGTTTTCAGGGATTATTGACTTGACATTCACGTACTTTGGCAGTTCATTCAACCCCACTACCTCCAGGTCGCAGCCCTGCCATTTCCGCAAGGTCGGCACAATCTTCCTCAGCCATTTCTCTGACTCCTTGTCGGAGCAGGTCAATCTCAGGACGCCCTTGTGAGTGTAGCTCTCTTCGAATCTGGGTCTGAACTGTCCTTTAGGGATGTTCAGAATCACATCGCCCGCCCCCTCACTCACAAGGGCCTCCCGTTCCTTTGTGAACTCCTCCTCCCTGTTCCTATGAACGATAGCCACCATAATTTTGTTGACGGCGGCTTCCGCATAGGTGGCAGGGGGGGAATTCCTCTAGGCTTTTTCCGAGCATTTCCCGGTGATAGCCCAGAGGTTTTGGCTTCCGGTGAGGTTCCTTGTCTTCCTCTCTTCCCGGCCTTCTGTTCCCCGGGCATTCCTGGTTGCTCGCGGTTACCCTGTGTGGTCCCCATTTGCTTCCAGTCTGTCCCGGGTTTGATTGTCCCGGCTGGACTACACTTCCAGGTCACTGGTTGTCCCCAGCTGACTTTTGAAGTCTTTGGTTGTTCCCGGTTTCCTCCAGCAGCCCTTTCCCGGTTGCCTCCAGGGGTCCCCGGTTTTACCTGTCCGGTCTCCTGTGTCCCTGGCTGAGAGCCCCGGTTGGACGCCTGCTTCTCCTTTTTCCATTTCCTCCTTGTAGCTTGTTTGGGTTCCTTAGAGGCCCCGCGAGGGACGAGACTACCGGGGTGAACTCATCACTCCTTTGCACTCCCTCTTGGTTCCTCGAAGGCCCCAAAGGCCCCTCATCGATGTTATTTTTTGTTTTGTTATAGTCCATATTTAGTCCCACGAGTATCTAGGGAATTGAAAGGTCCACCCCAGCAGACCCCCGAATGCTGGGGTAAGGTCTAAATACTCCGAGATGCGACCATATTTCTCGGAGGCACCGTTCGTGACACTGTTCCCCATTCAGCCCTAAGCACGGTAGCTCACACCTTAGCTTGGGATGGCTATTGCAGGTCGTGTTTCCACTCCTTGAGCGATGGGTTCGCCATACTCCCTATGCTATCCAAATGTGAATGGTGGAATAAGTCGGGGACACCCAAGGAAGACATCAAGAGTCAGAAGAGCATGTATGAATATGATTGAGGTAAGGAGTGTATGCCAAGATCGAGTTGTTTGGCGGTCCGTCCTCTGCCTACCCCTGCGGAAAATGGTATGTTGGTTAGTTAGTTTGTAAATGTGTTTACAACATTATGTTATGACTAGACATCGGATTATATGCCCTAACAAAGTGCCAAAATATGCATGCAAATATGCACTAAAAAAGGCCGAAATATGCACTAAAAACTCTTGATTTGCCCAAAATATGCCAAATCAAAATGAAAAAAACATTTTATATTTTTATATATTTTAATTAAAGACCGTACAAAAACAGCGAAATATTCTTAAAATTATGCATAGTTTTTGTGACAATATACAACTAAGTATTTTTCCAAAATTTGTGACGTTTGTCACCCAGTATTAATTTGTACGCCGAAAACGACCTCTCTACGTCAACTGACGTCATTGGACAAAATTTAAAATTTGGCGCCATTTCTGGAGATATCTGTTTAGGCAGGGTATGACCTGTGCCGTTGATGTAGGCATTAATGTTCTTCATATCTTCAAGACTCGGGTTTTTAAGCAAAATAGAGTTTAACTTTTTACGAATCTTTTCTGATATTGAATTAGGAAGGGCGTTGGCGAATTCGATCATTGTTTCCAGTATTTCTATTGCTTTAATTAGAGGAAGGTTTTTTGTTTCCAATTTTTTTATGGTATCTGGTAACTTGTGGAAATGTGTTGAGATGAGGGCGATATTCTGTTTAATGGATGCGTCTTCAAATGCTAGCTTGCTTGAATGAATTGCAATGGCCTCAGAACTGTCAATCGGTATAGCTTTTGTAAGGTGATTTATGCATAACAATCCCTACCGCGTTTCAGTCAGTCAGCCACCGCGCTCGTGCCCCTAGCGTCATCGTCACCTAGCTCCCTATACGTAGATGATACCTCCCGCTATTAAACGAAATATGCACGATTTGGGAAAAAAGGCTGAAATATGCATTAACGTCGTAATTAGAGAGTTATATGCATTTGCATATGCAAATATGCAAATGCATATAATCCGATGTCTAGTTATGACTAATACATACTTTATTTAACAATATAAACTACCTACATAGACCTTTTTACAACATTTTGATCACAGTAATAATTGAAGCATTGGGTGGAAAACTGATTAGCTCAAAAGACAGTCTGCATTTAAATATACTAGTGTCATATACTCTGTCAAGCGCAGTTTCATTTTGGTTAACCCAAAAAATAATATTTCTTTTTGTACATACATTTCTTTATTTTTCACTAGCTGTACCCCGCTACGCATTGCTAAGGCTCAGTCTGTCTGTGCAGATAGAGAAACAATTACACATTTTCCTTTTACTTCCAACAGATGGCGCTGTTTTTAAAGGATGTTTTTAACTGTCATGTAATATAGGTACATAAAAATACGCACTTATTTGAATGTAACGTTGTGTTAAAACTTTAAAGTAATCGGCCAAGAACGATCGAAGACTTAAAATTTTAAACTAACGAACATTTACATTTTTATTTAAATAGATTTGAATAAAATAATATTTTTTCTAGTACTTAAAACACTTTTTTTTTACTTACAACATCAATTTGTTCGATGGGTGAAAATACTTTCTTCACAAAACGCAATAAAATTAATTTTGTGAATGTTTATGAAAGATTTTTAATTTTTTAAAATAATATGTGCATTGCAAAATAGATAATTTGCCCTTGTTTTGTAATTATTTTCAATCATCTAACATACATTTTGTGTTTTTATGTAGAATTACTTCATGTTTGTGATTACTCTTATGTTTGCTTCACTATAATGTAAATTGTTAACCTCGATACAGGCTCAGTCCTAGTGAGGTTGATTTTTAAGTGTTTTATGTATAGTGAGATGCAATAAATAAATAAATAATAAGAATGCGATTATCTCAGAATGCAATTTTAGCAATAACGCCGCCTTTTCACCCAATGCTTCAGTTTACATTCTCTTTGGATTTGACTGTTCGAGAAAAACTCAAAGCGTACATCCAGTAAGTTAAATAAAATAACTAAATTTGCAGGTGAACTGGACGCCTTGAAGCAGCAAAGTGCCATCTGGCGGAGTGACTCTGCGTCCAACTTGCGCACTCCTCCCCAGCCTGGCCATCCCCTGGCCGCATCCTCTGCAGGGATGACCAACACCCCATCTGTCTCGGCCATGTACAGCCCGGGGATGCTGGCCGACCTGGTGCGGGAGATAAGGGACGCTGCCAGGATCCGGGAGGAGGCCCTCTATGCCAAAGTTAGGCTCCTGCTCGAGGAAAGAAGTAATACTAATAAGGTAAGATTCTAAATTCATATTTTTATTGCACCGCAAATAAACCAATGAACTTCTGGAAAATACGATCCCCCGCTCCTAATGAAAGTTATCATTTTAATAGCTCAGCATTTTATTGGCTTCATTGTGTAATTCAATTTAAGAATTTTAAATGCCATCGAGCTTGGATGGAGAACTCATTGATTTACATTAAATGTTTTCTGATTTATTGGGGTCCTGTGATATCTTAGAAATATCTGCTTAAATTTTTAAAACATTGTTATTGCAACACGTCTTTCTTGAAAGTATCTTGAATCTCTCAAAATACAGAAGTACTTGATTTCAAATTTTCAAATAGTTCAAATCAAAGTTCTGCTTTAAAGGGTGGGAAACGGAGGTGGGGTGGTTTTACGAAATCTCATGTGGGCAGTTACCTTTCTCCTGTTTTGAAGGTCAAGTGTGCAAAGTTTCATCAATTTCATAATAAAACTGTAGATTTGTATAAAAAGCCGCCAACACAAACACTCTTCTTTTTATATATTATGTAGATATTTTATCCCTACTGAGGCGATTCTTCACAATCACAATAGCGCTATATAAATCATCCAAATGTTATTAGGTACTTTCTGGTAGATAGCTGACTGTAGAGTTCTTTAACACTATGATATCTTTGCAATGTGGGCTTGGTTTACGGATGTAAGGATTTGCGGCCACCATCCTTGGCTCTTCCCGCTGAGAATGCTCGCAATTACTCCTTTCAACTGGGATGTTATACCACCACTCGCTTTTTCATACTGCTGCGCGACTATTTCGGGAACTCTGTCATGCTGGAGAGCTTATGTGTCTATTTTTGACACTATCACACACAGTTTCAGTGTAGATCTTCCTTCCTGCAATGGTTTTGGCAAAGAGGATACATAATGTATAATGTAACATAGCTGAAGAGAATAAATTATTACCTGTATCAATATATTTTATGTCGGTGAGAATAGATACAAAACGGAAATTTTAATTCAATTTAATTTATTGTGTAACAGATTAATCACCCTTTACAGTACTAGATCTCTTATTTTAACATGCTTAACATTTAGGAAGATAGATGTACAAAAAGTTTTAAGGTTATTTAAATAATAATAAAATATATCTACTGTGCTAGAACATGTGTTCTGCCATGTGATATCTTGATTATTGAAAATATTTGCCCGTCCAACCTATAATGCTGTCTGCATAACGATCATAAATAATGTGTGCAGGTATTTAAAGAATTTATGGTATTATAAAATGTTGGATAACATGGAGACTTGCATGCGTAATGTAATGACTTATAATTTATTCACTATGACCACGTTGGAATATATTATTTTCTTGCAACAATAAGTTGGAATAAGTTTATCATAATGTGGTTTCGACCTCTAGGATGACATCAAAGATGAAAAAACTTAAAAGGATTTTGAGGCACTTTTTGTTATAGAGAATTTTTGCGAATAAAAGTGCTTATACCTTCAGGCTAATTTGTTAGCTTTTGGGAACAACTTATATGGTCACACTTCTTACTATTGTAAGTGTCTTCCTTACTATTGTAGTTAGAAGTATGAATGTAATCTAGAAGCTAACCACAGAACAATTCAAATGTGCACCTTTATGAAACCAAAGATACCGACTGCAATTTGAAAAAAAACTTACGATTAAGTGTTTCTATAATTTTTTTTTCATTATCAGTAATTTTAGTTACAAAAAATGTTAAGTGAGCCATTTTAATTATTTTTTTCATGTTTGCATTCAATATTTTAATATTTCAAAAAGTATATGTTTATTTCTAATAATAAAATATGAGAGCGTATTTTATCACCTTTCAAAAACAGTTTTTAGTTTTTGGATACCCTCAGAAATATTCCATTCATTTGGATTTAGTTACGAAGCAGAAATACTCTGACCATCTGGCAGAATGCGCCTGAGGCCTGAAGAGTTATGACAAAATAATGTTGGAATATATTATTTTCTTGCAACAATCAGTTGGAATAAGTTTATCATAATGTGGTTGTATATCCTGTACAAAATAATGTTGGCTTTGCTGTGTTTTTTCTCTCATTGATGGAATAATATAAAATTTATGCTCGTTGTCAACCGGCTCGGGATATTTTTTGCTCTCTCTCTGCTGCATCCTTTCTTTTTGTATTCTAAAGAAAGAATATTATTATAAATTCAAGACTCGATATTTACATCATCAAGTAGAATAATAACACATTATTTCATTTTAATAATATCAAGTTATCATTATTCATTACAGTAATTCAGTTTATACAATTATCATTTTAGACTTGGTTTTGCAGTAAAAGAATTTACTCTAAAATCCAAAAATATATAGTGATATTAAACAAGGAATAACCCCTTTGAATTTGTTTGATTTGGGAAATGGGTATTAAACAAATACTTTTGTGAATAATAAATATGAAATGTATATATTTGATGGCCTATTTGTACACTGATATGTACAAGTAAAAAATGCTGATTTTGAGTTAATGCTATTATACTGCAATTTCGTTATGAATCGTGCTCTGTTCCTGTTTTAATAGATATAGTACTAATTATTTTTTTATTAAAATATAAGAGAATCTCGCACTCGCCATGATTCCTATATTATGAAATTTTGATAAATTTGTAGTAAATGTCAGTTTGTTTATCACTAGTCGTGTTCTCCCGTTGGTACATATTTCACGTGGTTTTACAGTAAGAACATAATATTATCGTAACATTGGTTTAGAGGCTACGACTTATCATACTTTTTATCAGATTTGTTCCAATTGTTTATCCATTTGTTAACATGCTCCATTGTAAATACCAAAACGAACGTCCTATAAAATCGGAATGAAGTCTAGATCAGAGAACTGACAGGAAAGGCATTATTTAACTAGAATTAACATGATAAAATGGAGAGTGTAAACACACTTTACAACTTTACGTCTGGTTTGGACTCAGTTTGCATTAAACTCAACCGGAGGTGCTACCGTTCATTCCCATATTGACATGGAAAACTGAAGAAAAACCTTACTGTCCCAAAATATGTGAATACTGAATACTTCCCAAAATATGTGTTTTGTCTTCTTTTTTGCATGACCAGTAGAAGGTATTTAAAAACATGTATGTGAGGTTATCTTTTGACTGCGAGATAAAGTCCTTCCAACAAGAAAAGCAATACTTTCTATTTTTTGACTGAGGTAATGTACATTGTTTTTTAAATATATTTAATTCCGTCGTCAATTTTAGATCCACTTTACAGTTCGGAACCAGTGAGAGTGAATCCGGATTCGTTCCATTATATTTTGCGAACTCAGAGTGAGTCAAATTTTTTTTTTTTTTTTTTTTTTTTTTTATATTTACTCCACACAGGAGGCCCTGAAGAAAATAATTTCCCTCAGGGCCTATGTCATCTTTGGGGATGCTGTGTGGAGGGTCTTTTTGTGGAGAGGAAGGAGTGAACATGGGTCTTGAAGAGTCCCATGTTGTAGGAGGGAGGAAACACAGAGGCCGGCAGTTCGTTCCACAGCCGAGCTGTTGAACTTAAGAACGAATCGTAGAAGCGACCCGTTCTCATGTGACAAGTGTCAACTGTGTACAAATGTTGGGCGCGTGTTTGGCGTGTATCCCGACTACGCACCGGCGCCGAAGGGATCAATGACGCTAGTTCCTCAGAGCATCTTCCATTGTAATACCGATAGAACAAGGACAGCATACCTACCCGACGTCTGTGCTCTAAAGATTGCAGTCCGTTTGTTAAGATTGGGGAATCTATCAAACGGACCGCCCGTTTCTGCACAGAGTCAAGGGTTTTTTTCAGGTATTTTGGGGCTCCAGACCAGAGATGGCTGCCAAATTCGACAGTAGGGCGCACTTGCGATTTGTACAGGGTGAGCAGTTGTGTACTATTAAAGTATCTGCGGGCCCTGTACAGTACGCCCAGCTTCTGAGAGGCCAACTTTACTCTGGCTTCGATGGAGCCCCCGTACCTGAGCTGGTCACTTATAGTTACACCAAGCATATCAATGGAAGGCCTGTTCGGAAGATTGCTTCCGTTGAAGGAGACTAGATTATCATTTGGATCCCTTTTAGACGTAATCAGACAGGATTGGGTCTTTGAAACATTAAATTCGACGAGATTATTTTTACCCCAGGAGGAAATACTCTCGAGATAACCGTCCATTCTCTGCTTCAAAGCCCTCCGAGCCGTTGGAGTTTGTGTGCCCTTTGGGGGCTTGTCAAACAAAAAGCTATCATGAACTGTACTGTCATCCGCGTAACAATGAATCGGTGCACATGTCAAAAGGTCATTGATGTGCAACAAAAACAAAGTCGGAGACAGAACCGATCCCTGTGGGACGCCAGCATTTATGGAGTGCGAGGAAGAGGTGAAACCGTCAGCAACCGCCTGAATCGACCTATCCCTTAAAAAGTCAGCAATCCACGTACACAGGGATGCGGGAAGTCCGTAAGAATGCAATTTGTTGACAAGTCCTCGGTGCCAGACCCGGTCAAAGGCCTTGGATATGTCTAGTGCGACCGTTTGGGTCTCACCGTGACGTTCCAGGCACCGCCCCCAAACATGCGTCACATACGCGAGAAGATCACCGCACGAGCGGTTCCGCCGGAATCCGTATTGACGGTCGTTGATAATTTTGTTCTTCTCGAGGTATGTGAGCAGTTTGTCGTTGATCACACGTTCCATCACTTTGGACAGAACTGATGTGATCGCTATGGGGCGGTAGTTGGCCGGGTTGGAGCGGTCACCTTTCTTGGGAATAGGGTGAATTACCGCTTTTTTCCAACCAGAGGGCACAGTGCCACACTTCAGGGACATTTTGAAGAGCTTTGTCAAAACTGGAACTATTTCCGCAGCACACCTCCGCAATACCAAGGCAGGTATTCCATCAGGTCCACTAGCTTTGTTAACATCGAGCCCCCGTATGACGTGGAGTACATCCCGATGCCGGATCCTCAGCTTTTTCATATAGAAGCCGCAGTGAGGAACCGACGGCGGAACAGCACCCCCGTCGTCGAGGGTCGAGTTTTCCGCAAACATTTTCCCTAAAAGGTTTGCCTTTTCGGTGGCGGTGTTTGCTAGTGAGCCGTCAGGTCTGGTAAGAGGTGGCAAACTGGGTTTGCAAAAATTTCGACCTATTGAGCCCGCAAGCGACCAGAATGCTCTGCTGCCATGCGGGCAGGCAGCCAGCTTTTTGCTGATCTGCAGGTCGTGTTCGAATTTTGATCTATTGATGATTCTCTTGCATTCCTTTGCCGATTTGTTGTATGCTGATCTGCTTTCGGGCGTTCGAGATGTGTTGTAGGCTCGGTAAGCCGCGTTTTTTCGTCGAACTGCTTCGGAGCATTGTCGACTGAACCACGGCTTTGAGCCCACACCAGTTTCTTTAGTAGTCGATTGTATGAAGCCATCCATCGCCGATTTGATGACTTCACCAATCTCCTGGGCACATCTTGAAGGGTCCGAAGTCCGAAAACAAACAGCTGACCACGGAAAAGCATTGAAATGGGCCCGCATACCGAACCAATCTGCTGACCTATAGTGCCACACTTTTCTCCTCAGCCTCTCATTGGTTGGTCTGAGGCTAACGGGGATTGATGTCGTCACTAGGCAGTGGTCAGATGATCCCAGAGGCGCTGTGACGTCAATCTTATAACCGTGTGGCACAGTAGTTAAGAATAGGTCTAACAGATTGGAGCGGTGAGTCTGGACATCAGGAACCCTTGTAGGCTCCTGAACCAATTGCTCTAATCCGTAGCAAATGGCAAAGGATTCCGCCTGTCGGCCAGCCGAGTCCGTTGGGCCTGAGAACTTCAACCATGGTTCGTTATGAACGTTGAAGTCCCCCAGAACAACAAACTCGGCCGAAGGGTAGCGGGGCAAGAGATCATCAATAGTATCGCTCAAATGTTTGAAGAGCTCGGAAGTGTCTGATTCGCTATGGTTCGGTGAGCGGTATAGACATGCGTAGAATCTTGCCGTACTGGCAAGATTGACGCGCACCCACATTACGTCGAATCTGGAGTTTTCCAGACTCAATAGTCGCACACAGTTGACATCAGCTCGACTATAGAGGCAGACTCCTCCTTTCAGCCGGAATTTGCTTGCGAGGGTAAAGCCCGGGCAGTCCAGATAAGAGGAGTCTGGCGGCTCGGCTATCTGAGTTTCGGATAGGAAAAGAAGGTTGGGACGTTGGGACAAAAGATGGTGATGGACGGAATTTAAATTTGTGTGCAGGCCGCGAATGTTGGCAAAATTTACCAACAGTTTTGGCCCGCACCGGGGACGCCTGCTACTCGCCGCTGTAATGATGTTAAGATTGTTGTTTTGTATGTTCATGAATTGAATTAATTTTTTTTTTTGTAGGTGTAGGAGGTGAAAGGAAAGGTCTGGAAAGGAAAGGTATGAGGGGTGGGTAGGAATCTGGGGTTCAGGCTGTCTAGGAGTGATGAGCGTTTGGTTCCAGCCCACCCACTGCGGTGCTAGGCGATAGGCCGGGAGAGTCCGGCTGGAGAGGGCATCCAATGCGCCCCAAACGCTGCTGCTGGGTCCCCTCCGGTCACGAACCGGCACAACAGCAGTGGCGGGGTTTTTTCACTCGCTGATGGGGCAGCCCACCCTTAGTCGTGAGCCTGAGGGTCGGGCCCCTGTACTATCGAGCGGCCCGGACAGCGGTAACCGGTTGTAAAGGGTCTCCCTCAACCAGCATCTCCCAACCGGCCCGCCACGCAGAAGGTGGGCCGACGCACCCGCCACCAAGACCCGGGCAAACCTTAACCCATGCCTTCAGAATCAGATTCATTCGACTCATTCCTGTTGGAATGACATAATTCTGGTCCCAACTGTCAGGAACCATTGGGACTATGGCTTCCACAATTGGGTTATTTGTGTGACTGAAGGGGAGTGAGGAGGGGAAGGAGATTAGAGTAGGGTTGGGTTAACACCATTAAAGCCAATTTAAGCAATGTTCGTATTCTGGATGGTGGTCTTTCACCGGGGCGATACTTAATTTATTAGAGGAACATGTGTGTTGTTCATATACTGGTCATTCACATCAGTTATCGTTGAAGTTCCAGGCTTACAAATGAATCCCCACTGACACCAGATAAAGATTATTGTCCGAAACCATTGCAAACTGGTACATATTTGTTGCTTCCTGTGCATCTTCTGTAGACGAATGCTTATTTTATGTTTTGTCTTTATTTCAAGGTTTTTTGTGCACATTTTCCACTTGTATAACACATACTTCATTCATACGGCATTCATATTTCAAATTTATGAATGCTTATTAATCTGTTACCTGGTAACAGTTAGTGTAAAATTAAATGCAGTTCAATTAACTCCTGCTGTATGGATGGTCTTTTCGAGGAAAGGAAGGAGTGAACCTTGTTGTAGGAGAGAGGAAACAGAGGCCGGCAAATCATTGTACAGCCGAGCTGCTGAACACAACAACAAGTGCTACAATTGACCCATTCTCGTGTGATAAATGTAGACATGGTAGACCATGCACAAATGGTGTGCATTTCAATACTGAAGAGTTCAATGGGGTCAATTCCTCGGAGCACTATTCCATTGAAATACCCGTAGAATAAGGACAGCATTCCCACCTGACACCTGTGCTCCATTGACGGGGGAATCTATCAAACGGACTCAGGTATCAGGGGCTGCAGACCAGATTGTATCTAAAGTTATGTATTATCACAATATGTGTGCATTAATGACGTGTCCTCTATTTCCAGGGGAAGTCAGCTAGCAAGCTTTAAATCACATCCAGCATAACTTATGTCAATCATTACACCCAACTAACTAATCATCGTGCCGTTTAGCCGCACGGGTAGGCAGGGAGGATAGACTGCCACAAAACTCTGTTTCGGCACACACTCCTTACTTCAAGACAAACATGATCAGAAAATAGAATGATAATAAATATATTTTGGAGGATTGGTTATCATCGCCAGTTTAAATGGATTGTTGGCTAAATGATTCTGCGGTTCTCCAAATCTGCAGAATCCGAGGTTGCGTGATTACCTTCAGTGTGAAATAATGAGAATTTGGGTAATTCTAATTTAGTTTTTTATTTTAACAAAACTAACTTATAATAATTTTACGAACAAATAAATTGCGTATGCTAAATGAGGTTTAGGGTCAACCCGACGGCAAGACTGCTGGAGACAGAATAATATTGTTTACCGTGCGAGGTATCGCGCGCAGGTTTACAATGATACCAGCCTCACAAGAATGTGGGTAAAAATAATATTGTAGTTATTTTTGGGAGATGCAAAATCTCCGTAATTTACCCTACAATATGTTAAATGGTATAATTGTTGCACAAAATAATAATAGTTAAAATTTCCCTTGTATGACGCGCATTCGTATAATATCATCTCATGCCTACTCTTCTGCTATTCTGTCGCTTGACATGACTTCACTCAAGTATTTGATTCACTTGATCGTGACATGTCTTCTTTATATCATTAATGTTGTTACATAAAAGCTTATTTAACACCAATGAATAAAAATGTAATATATAGATAATAATAAAAACATTTATTTGCCAATAGATAAATTTTACATATTTTTTAACATAAATTCTAATGACAAAAAGGTCACTGCTCAGCTATGCATTCCGGATCTCTCCGGGAATGCAGCTGGTTTTCAGCAGTGCCTCCAATATAATAATAATACATATATACATATTTAGGTATAATAATGAACAATGAAATAATATTAACAATAAAAAATCAAATCAACACAAACAAATAATCCAGTATAATAATAATAAAATAATAATAATCCCGCATGTTTCAGTGTAGACTACTGTTTGGTCAAACACAACTTTTTCGAGTACCTTGGATAATGCGGGTAATATATTGATCGGTCTGAGATCGCTAAGACTAGAAATTGGTTTCTTTTTAGGAATTGGTGTTACTAAACCACTTTTCCACACTGCTGGGACTGTACCTGTCCGTAATGATTGGTTAATAATTGCTGTTATGGTGCTGAGTACAAAAGGAAGGATTAGTTTAATCATTGTGATACTTATGTTATCGCAACCGATGGCGTTTGATTTAATATTATAAATGTGTTTTGTTATTGTAGTTTCGTCAACCGTTTCAAGTGAGAATGAGTTTGACACAGAGTGATTTTGTGAATTATAATGATTGAGTAGAATTGGACTGATTTTGACTGTGGTTTGTAAAATGATTATTTATTGCATCTGGGTTATTCAACTCCATTGGTATATCTCCGCCTTTATCTTTAATATAAAGGCAGTTTTCTAAGGATTTCCAGAGTTTTTTTGAGTCGTGTATACTATTATTAATGTTTGTTCGAAAAATGCTTTTTTTTTTTTCTTTTCATAGAAGAGGTTACTAAATTTCTTAATTGTTTATAATATATGTAGTGCGAGTCTAATTTTGATTTTAAATACCTGGCATACGCGCGATCTCGAATTTTCATCATGTATTTAATGACATATGTTATCCAAGGTTTGTGTTTGTTAGTTATAGTCTGTTTTGGAGCATGCGTGTCATATAAATTCAATACATACGCATTGAAATGTGTAACCATACTATCAACGTCATCCAAAGCGTTTGAGTTGCCATGGCCCATTAACCAGATCTGAGTTTAACTCATTCATGTCTATATCTTTAATATTTCTATATGTTATTGTTTTGGGGATATATTTTGGATTGGGAAATTTTAGGACGCATACAACCAAACCATGGTCTCTAATAGATTTATAATGGTAAATTTGAGTATGTGCAACTACTTCAGGTTTATTAGTGAATACCACATCTATAAGTGTCGAGGAAGTAACTGTTACTCTTGTTGGTTTGTGTACAGTTGGCGACATATTAAATACTTGCAGTGCGTCTATTAACTTCTTGGCGTCTGGTTCTTCTTTATTATTTATGTTTATATTTAAATCACCAAGCAAAAAAACCGTTTCACACTGAAATATGAGGTCAGCTAAGTTATCACTTATAGAATCTATTGTATCATTTACGCTGTTTTTACTAGTTCTGTACGCTGTACCTAAACAAATACTAATATTCGGGGCCTTAATTTTAAGCCACATTTGTTCTAAGTATTTGTTTTCGTGTGGCAGTATAGTGCTAGACAGTTCACGACGTACGTAGAAGCCTACACCACCACCTCATTTGGGGCGAGGGGAAAGATGTAAGGTAATTTGCCCGGAATTGCTCTATCTTTAATACTTCTGCTCGCATCAATTCAAGTTTCGTTTAAGGCTAATACATCAATTTCATGTTCTCTAATATAGATGCATAAATCATCAAACCCTGTACCAAGTGACTGTGCATTTAAAAAACCAACAGTCAGCCTACGTTTTTTATTATTTTGTGGAGACATTGTGGAAGTTATTACAAGCCATAATCAGTCATGCTAATTTGCATATCAATTGCGGCATTTTATGCAGGGCAGACTCTATCTTCCATGGCATGGTTTGCTGGTTTCTTGAAGTGAGTGCAGGTCGCGCATATGGCACCTTGTGTTTTCTTGGGACAATCCATAAAATCATGTCCAGTCAAAGCGCAATGGCGACAAGTTTGTAATTCATGTGTGCAGAATTTTCTGGTGTGGCCGTACTGGTGGCACTTGAAACATCGTGTGGCTCCTATGTAATCGCGGGCGCTGCAGGCATTCCACCCAAGGAAGCATAAGCCGTTATCTATTAATACCTTTCTTGCTTCTGGATGACACGTAATTATCATATTCATCGAGCCGGAGTCTTTTTTGCCGAATAGGGATACTCTCCTCATGGTACGTATATGATCTTCTTTGGAGAGGTCGCATTTCCCATTTATATTATTGTCAAATATTTCTTCAAATAGTGCAGAATCACTCGTGGGTTCGCCTTTCGGTACATCATATAGTACTATTTTAGGGAGTTTTCCCATTGGGTTTATCATTTTGATCCCTTTGGCGTTCAATTTTTCTTTCACCTTTTTGATATTTTCCACCCCTCCGGAATTTGTTGTTTGAATTGCAATTCCTGCGCCCTTTATTTTTCGGGTCCTTACCATCTGTACCATCCATCTGATTTTGGGTTTAGAATTGAGGTTAGGTTCCTCTGGAGTTCCTCAGATGTCTTCCCTTCTGGTGTATTCGGGTAAAATAGAATGGTTGGTCTTAAGGAATAAGGAACATTAAAAAAATAACTGACTTCAAAAGAAACATTAAGAAATGGATTATGGATAAGGGAAGGATGAATATAGATATAATTTTGCAACCCAACAAAGACTAAAGCTTGTATTATGTTTTATTTTTCTCTAAATATTGTTTTTTAATTTTCTATATAGTATTTTAACATATGTACTTATACTATTTCAAACACACAACCATGTACAATGTGTCCTTAGAACGGGGTACCCCAGTAAGGACACATTATCTTATATAAAAAAATTGTTAAATAAAAAAAGAAAAAAAAAGGAAGGGAGTTCTCTCTCATAACCATTCATTGAGATCGATTTTGAAGCAGAAACTACTGACTTAAATGCAGGTGCACCAGCAGTTGCTCCAGCAGTTGCTCCAGCATAAGTATTTCTATTAGGATTTTGCTCAAATGTGGGAATGTTTGACAGATTGGCTGTTTTTTCTATGAGCTTGTCCAATTTTCCTTCAATTCCCTTTTGGACCTCTGAGAAAGTTTGAGCTCTAGCGCTCGCCGCAGTATTATCCATCGCATTTATTATCACCATTTTCCTTATGTTTTCTAGAGCACTGTTGATGGCAGATCGATCCTCTATGTTGATTTTTCCCTCATTAATTATATTATTTGCTTGACGTTGTCTATCTGAAGCAGTATAGGATCCAGAATATTCGTAACATTAGAATGGTTTGTCTCCATTTCAGTTTAAATCCTAACATTGGTGGGGTTTAAAATAACTTCAGTTTGGTTTGTGGGACTCGGTGCAGACCTGACACTTGAAAGTTTTTCCATCTCCTGCGCATTGTTGACACTTAATTGGTTTGCTGATTCGGACAGGCGCTCACCATGGAGGCTCCTAAAAGGAGATTCCGATCATATGTGAGTTACGCGAGGCAGTGAGTTCTCCATGTTCGTGCGCGCTAGCTCGGCTCGAAGATGCTCTAGTTCCTGTCGCTGTGCTATAATTTGTTGAGATTGTAGTACGACTGATATTTTAGCTGAATCATCCTCAGACTCAGAGGAGCACATGATGAATTGTTTTTCCCGTGACACTAAATACTGTCACGCACTTCAAAGAATATTCATAGACTGAAAGTTTGTTGTTTGAGGTTGTTTAGATTTTGTCTATGGTTTACTCAGATTTACCGATATTCTATGGTTAAGTTCAGATGACCTTGAGTAGTCACCAGTCTAAACCGTTTTTGGTATCTGTGATTTTTTTTTTCTATGGATTTAGGAAAGCGATTTATTGTTTATGGTTAGTTATTTTTTTTTGGGTCGATGAAGTTTACCAAAATAAATACTTTATATTGTTTTAATGTTTATTTTTTCCTGAGATCCTTTACCAGATGGTATAAGTGTTAATAATCACAAATTTTGTACACAATTTGTTATGTTTTCAGGCAAAATATGATGATATTTGGCACTGTTATAGTATGTATGTTTCAAGAACTGACATTAGGGACGTAAAACATTTTTTAATCAATTTTTCGCTATTATCGGTGAAATCACTTATAAACTATATTAACACTATGTAAAACTGCAGAAGGCAGTTATTTAGTACGTGAAACACTTAGGACGGGTTTTTTCGGAGAATTTGAACAATTCATCAAATTTCAACGTTCATTTACAAGTTCTGTGAAAGATTTTTTCAAGTTCTGTTTTAATTTCAGTTTTGTCAAGCAATTAGCCTACAATGATATAATAACAGAACTTGAATAGGACTTTCACAGAACCCGAAAATGAACGTTGAAATTTGATGAATTGTTCAAATTCTCCGAAACAACCCGTCCTTATAAACTATAATAAAACTATGTAAGTCTGCACAAGGCAGTTACAACCGAAATGTCACTGGATTACTATTGTTTACAGTTTACAACTGTCACTTATTCAAAATATGTCACTTATTATTGTAATTAATTCATTATAATTAGGTTGATCCACTAAATATAGCCCAAGAAATCACCTCCGATATAATTTATATTCTACTTGCCGGTTTTAAATGCAAATTTGATAGTTTTTCGTCAGAGCAAATGTCGTGGGTACACACTTCAACAACAATCATATACGTCATCCTTACAATAAATGCAATAGAATGCATTGAAAAATTGTGATGTAACAATTTCTGGTAGAATATGGTAAAATTACAAATAACGGAATATATTATGCTGGTGTATGAAATTGAATATTTGATTTGGTAACCTACATTATACTGTGACTTCCTCCTAAGTTTTCGCATCTGTAATTAGGTGTTTCTTATCTGCCTGGAGTCATTAAATCCCCCACATTCTGAAAGTTTATATTTGTACACCGAGATAGCTTCTTTCAACAGAGACACAGTCTATTTATACATTTTCATTCTTTCTGCTAGTAGTGCCCACAATAATTATGTTTTGAGATACATATCTGTTGAATTCTATATTCTGTGAAATGACTAATTTTAAATACTGATTATAAATGAAACAATGTTACTTTGTTTGAACCACTATATTTTTTATATACGCCAACCGGATTCTTACAGTACCATTTTAGACCTGTTACGTGATTTAATTACATAGGATGAAATTTAACATCTTTTTTTATGGCGCAGTGCCAGAGTTCTAACTACTCCCCACTGCTGGGAACCAGTGGGACCAAAGATATTAGAATACAAGAGATATGCTGTGAGTTATGCCCGACCATCGGCTAGTCAGGGTCTATTGAGCGTGATTTTAATGCACAAAGAATTCATTAATTTAGTTGAGTTTGTGTAGTCACTGAGCATAGTTTGATCTCGTTTTATTCAAAATGTTTACTTGTTAATTGCAAATTTGTAAAAATGTAACATGCAAAGTGAACTTCAAAACAAATGGAATATCATTTCACCAGTAAGAACAAAATTAGAATATGATATCTGTACCAGACAGCAGGTGGATATACCTAAATAATTATTGAAATAGTTAAGGAAATGAATATTTATCTGTTATCACACATTTTATGACACCGAATCCTTTATTAGGCTTATCACCGGACATGTATCATGTGTCAAATTGGATTTAACCATAGTAATTAAATTTCAGTTATTTTTCTGACTTGTGAAGTTGTGTTTCAATTGCAAATCCTTACCCCCGAGAGGAAACTGGAATTTTACAGTCAATTTCACTGGCGTAGGTGTCCAGTACAATATCAATTTTTAATGATTTTTCAAAGTTTTTAGTGAAGTAAGCCCTCGTACGCTGGCTGCGTAGCTATCATGGCCGGTACATCAAAGTGATGGGATGCGATTACTTTTAAATACAGACTATCGATATTTCATATTACAATTTTTCTTAATAATTAAGATGCTGATGGTGGTAGAAAAAACGGTAACGTTTTTCTTTTCAAATACAAAATATTAGTACCTATGTTTTGTTTTTACATGAACTTTGATTGGAAAAATGGAATTTAAATGCATCTTTTACCATCTCCTGACGTAAATAGTTGTTTCTTGTAGTAATTAAGTTGAAACAAAGTGTTGTTTAAATAATTAGTGCGTGTTAAGAAGTAAGTTGAGTAAGGAAACTTTACCCCAGTCAGCCTCACAACATACGCCAATCAAGGATGGCTCTCATTGTCTCCAGACGGTTGGAAGCAGTTACTTTTGTGCGGTTTTCACTTGAAAAGTTATTATTTATTTTTGTTTGGTAAAATATCCCCTGGACACCATCTCAGTTTTTATGTGTCATAAATTATACTTGTATCTTAAACTATTTCAGATTTCCAAAGGAAGGAAAAATTAATGAAAAATGGATTAACGCAATGGAGAGAAAGGGAAACTGGTTTCCTCCTTGTCATAGCATCATTTGCCAAAATGATTTTAAACCAGCAACAAAAAATCTGAGACTTTTTGCATGGGCAAACTACCTACTACTGGGCTCCATTCAAACTACCACTTATATATGATTCAGTGCATTTTCTATTTATTTTTATAGAGCCAATTTTTAGATTTTGAGTTAGATGAGAAGAATTAATATTTTTTTGTTATTTACAGCTCTCAAATGAACCCACAGCCTTAACTTCATTCGTACAGTGAATCCACTCTATTTTATCAATCTAGAGCACCTGATATAGGTATTCAATGCATTATTCAGGATGTTATAAAGTACTTTCTGGTACCCAAATTAAATTAAATAAATCAAAACTGAAAGGCATTTCTAGCATTAACCCCCAGTTATTTAAAGAAGAGTTTTTCTAAACAAATCTACAACTTTATTCTGATGGCTTTAGCCATGTTTGGTGACTGGATCTGAATAGCCAGGTACTTTTACAAATTCCTCTTCCCCATATCCTTCCCCTCCCCACCACCTTCAGCTTCACAACATACACTAATTAGGTATGCCTCAGTATCACTGGCTCCAGATGGTTGGGAGCAGTTGACTCTTTTGACTTTGCGGTGCTCAAACACAAAATAAATTTGAGTAAGGAAACAATAAAAAATCTCATTTTATGGATCTTTGTGACAACAAAAACACATGTTATTGTGATTAACATTAATGGCCGAAACAAACAAAAAAATTGTACAGAAGAAATTTAGTTATCTAATTGTAGGTTTGAAATAAATGACATAGGTTGTTAAGCTAAACGCGTCCGGAGTCCAGATCACACTTATTCCTTTTTATCTGTTCTAATAATAATAACTTTTATCAAACGAAAGGTAAACTTGAATGATTTGATAGAAATATCGATTTTTTGTCTTGCAATCACTATTCTTTGTCATTTGTAAGTATTGCTAATAGAGCAAGCTGTCGGGACGTGTAGACACGGTAATATGTTCATGTATTAGTGCCAACGAAATTGAGACGTTTCATGTGTGTGTTTGGAAAGGGCGGACACTTTAGCGTAAGCGAAGGCGTGCAGTAGTATTTGCTAACAAAATCGGCGACATACGGTTCCATAAAAGTACTTGACAGCATATCTCCTTGTATTCTAATATCTTTGGGTGGGCCCATAGCTGCGTCCTCAATTAGAGTATGTTGTGAGGCTAAATGGCATGGGGAAGGGAAGATAAGTTATATAAAGTCATTAAAAGTGATGAAAATAAAATCGCCATCTAATCTAGTTCCTAGTTTTTTTTAATCACTTTTACCCACATCTACGCACACGTGTGTGGATTGGAAAGTGATGCCCACGGAGTGGATGACTTATATGTGTGTGATCGAGCGGAACCCAAGATTCAAATTAAAATATACCTTAGTTGAACTGACTTTTTTTTTTTAAATTACGTATGAGTGTAAAACCATTTCTTTTGCTTTTTCTATAACCGAAATAATTTTCAAAGTTTGGGTACCGCCATCCCTGGAACCATTTATTGGATAACCAACACCTCGGCCATAGGTCACCTCGAGTGGTTGGCTACGTTTGGTGATTTAGCAGGAGTGCCCGGGTTCATCAGGTGAGGTGTTCACCAGCTGTGTGGCGTGCCAGATCGGGGGACGCTGGTTTGGGGCGACCCTTTATCCGCCTTGCGCCGCAGTGGGAGGGATGTATTCATATGTCCATCATTCCTTGGCCCACTGGTCCCTAGATTCATACCCAATCCTCATTCCTTTTAAGTTCATAGAACTCCCTCTCCTCCTTTTCCTTAAAAAAGACCCTCCATACAGAATCCCAAAAGATGGCATAGGCCCTGATGGAAATTGTTTTCCTCGGCCTCCTGTGTGGGGTTATAAGAAAAAAAAAAAATATTATTCCGTAGATAATATATTACTAATTCTAACATTACGAAGTTCTAACATCAAGCTTTTAAAGTTTTCATTCATTTTACAAAGTTCTAACATCTCCTTGAAACTTTAGCAATCACCAATTTGTTTGTATCTGACAGTTGATCGCTGTTACGAGGCGCAGTGTAGTTCGTCACTTTAGTTGGACGGAGGTTCTAACTTCACCTTACCAAGTTTTAAGAGGTTGAAGTTTGCAAAGACGATTTATCATAATTTTTCATTTACCAATTTCTGATTTTGAATTGGTTGAATCTTATGTAAAGCATTTTAGTTCACCATGTGGCGTTGAGAGAACAATCCAGAATTGTCTTATTAATAATAAACAGCTCGACCTACTTAGGTACTTGCAATTTACTACCGATACTACCGAGCTAATCATAAACAACGCGACGTACCTACGACAATACGTTGCGAGCAAGTCTGGCACATCACGCCAACTCGCTAGAAGGTTCTAGCCTATCGCCTATGCGTAATTGCAGCGCCGCCGAAAGTTCACGAAAGGCCCAGACTGAGCGACTCCGATTTATTTGCGAATTCACCTACCTACTGTTGCCGTCGGCTGTACCGTATAAATAACCCCGACGCAGCGAGTAGTCAGTATTCAGTCTCCAGACCGTCAGCCAAGTACTACCGCACTAGGAACCTTGACCTAGATATCGCCCGCATACCATAGTATTGTGCATAGTAAACGCGTAAATATTGTGATTGTAAAATCGATTTCTAATTTAACAATAAACGCTGTAGCTGAGTTAAACGAGACTTTTATTTGTACACTAAGATAACTACAACCATATTTTAGGGGAAAATGAGTTTTGTTAAACTCACTGCGAATAATGTATTATGAATATTATATTTTTGAAATAACTTAATGAGTAAAACCTCAAATTGTAATATTTTAATCTCTATGACTTCAGTTTTGTTTATTTCATTCTATATTCTGTCTGTTATCATATTTATTTTAAGAGGAGATGGTTGACGTAAAGTTCCCGTGAGCACTTAGGCCATAGGCCCATTGTGCTATCTCCCATTTTACCTCATTCCTTTAACAGTCACCCGGTCCCTTTGATAAAGTTCACCAGGGTTGTCGTTTTATATGTGGCTATGTTCTACAATGTGTCTTCCCAGGTATCTGAGCCTTGTTCCCAACAGAGCGGGACATTGCAGACTCTACACCCTCTTCAAATTTTCTGCATCTATTGGTGTTTTCCACTCCAAACAACTGAATGTGTCTCCTGAGATAGCAGTATCACGTTAGTAGTCCCACCAGTTTCCTCAGTGAGTTTTTTGTCCACATTGAGTAGTTGCCTGGTTCATCTAGGGTCTGGTCCGTTATGAGTCCTTTGGATTGCCTCATATCGGGTGCCGGGATTGAACCCACCTTTCAATATGTATTTGGTGTGACAAACTGCTACTCCTACGGCCGGCTTGGATCCCGCAAGTGGTGCTGTCGCCCCTTTCCTTGCTAGTTCATCAGCCCGCTCGTTGCCCTCAATTCCTTTATGTTCTGGTACCCATATCAGGGTTATTTTATTGATGAAGGGATGCAAAGGAGAATGTACGTATCGGGTACAGGAATAAGAACATAGGCATATAAATAGGAATTCCAATCGAACTTCTTCTTTTAATGGACATACTAAACTTTACCGACTTACCAATAAAGAGCGCAATGACTGATTTGAAAATAGCGAATGGCGGATTGGACGCCATGGTTTTAACAAACCTTATTACCTTGCGTGTACCTACGCGTAAAACAAGACTTACTGCTTTGTATAATGTTCCAAAGGCTGCTAATAATTATTTCTAAAATTCGCCAATTCAGAGGCTACACAGACTAATAACCATTCAGTGTCCAAGTTCAGTCCATTAGAATATTTAGAATAGATCTATAATTTATTTCATGCACATTTTATCTTTATATTCATTTATCCATGTACTGTAAAGCACCCAATCGGGCATAATAAATGTTTGGTAAACTTAGTTACAAATGTGCTTTACAACAAACTACCAATGTTAATTTTTATAATTATGTTACAAACTTACTTTAACTACGTTATTATATTACTAAAATACACTTATCAAACTTTAGCTATGTTCTGTAAAACACCCAATCTGGCATAATACAGGTTTGCTAAATACAAACATGTTTTACATAAAACTTTTCATGTTTATTTTTACTAATATCATTAAAGTTACTACATATCGCTCTGTAACTACTTTCATAGTACCTTAACCTGTTGAAATCCAGAGCATAAAACAGAAAAATATCAGTGGAATCTAAAGTTTTACTAGCCCAAACGATACTGATTTTTTATACATTTTTCGAAGCTTTAAGGTCAAAATCGCATCGCAAATTATTCTAACAAGGATAATATTAGAATGCTCACGGGTTCTCCGGAGACCCATCAGCAGTCCACTGGTTAAGTCCCTTTTTATATTCATTATAATATCCCACCAGAATACAAAAAAACATAATTTCTTATTAAATATTCTAAAAATAGAAGATAGACACAAAATAAACGATTTAACCTTTTTATTCAAAATACTAAACTTTAATTTCGATTGTTGCAAACTCATGCAACACACAAACCTACACATACACACAATAACAGCACAACAAAATACACTATTCTACTGCAGCATACCCTAACGCAGGGGTTCCCAACCCCGTTCCCGCGGGCACCATGACGATTCGTATGTGCCCGCAACTATTGGACAGTGAAATAATTTTTTCATAAACATTAATTAAAAATGTGAATTATTTTTATTTATTTGTTAGAGTTTTAATTTTTTTGAGCGCCTAGGGTTATTAAATACAAATGTATGAGTGGTTCCTTTACTGACAGTACTTGTCGCAACCTGTCTAGCGGCGAGCCAGACTGCACTCTTCACGCTAGCCTGGAACGGAGAGTTCTATTTGCACATCACTCCTTGCACTCCATCACATAAAGAAAACCCAAAGTGAACGAACGCCACGAACTGAGCCGATGAACGCCGAAGGCGCCAAAACACATGGCACATGACTCTGCCAGCTCTGTCTGTCAGTGAAAGCAATAAGCATGGCCCCGACAACCAAACTGACAGCAGTCACGTGCTCGTACTGTCCCGATCGTTTCGGCGATCATCGGCTCACTTCGGTTTTTCGGCGTGAACAAGGAGTGATGTGCAAATAACATTCCCCGCCTAGAACCGCGTTGTTGTCATTTTGATTGCGATTGCTGCCCTGAGTTTGTCTATTAAAAATAGGTGGTGCCCGCCACCCTACCGATATTTTAGAATGTGCTATAGAGTACAAAAAGGTTGGGAACCCTTGCCCTAACGCAAACTATAATGCCAAATCCCTATACAGCGGCTTCACACTATGGGAAACCAATACTTAGGTGAAATTGACATAATTAATTTTTATAGATAGAATTTTATAGATCACATAATTCATTGTTCGAAATTTGAAATGTCCTCTTTCGTTTTACTACTGCTTTTTAGGGCTTATTATTTGTGTTAAATTGTCGTATAACGACATCTATGGTCCGTACCCAGAAACAAGCCCGCTAACAAGTTTTATCAATCGTTAATCCGAGATTCGCACCTTTTCCAACTGCATTTACTTACTAATTTTGTCGCTAGATGTCGCCAATGTTCTTATTTATTTCTAAAAACTACTTATAAACATCAACTATCATGCTTCCAATTAATTATATAAAATGTGAGTTGGAAATGTTAATTGCTTAGCGACGATTAACGTTATAATAATTGGCTTGGTTGAGTTTTTAAATGTTTAGTTAAAAAATAATTTTAAATATAAACATAGTATATGGTACATATAAAGATGGTTGATTGGTCGGTGGCTTAGTTGACATCACGTTTGGGTACCACCAAGGCGTAGTGTGTTCAATTCCTCGTTTGGTTAAGTCCTCCTTCACAACACAAGCAACATTTTCCGCTTACTGTGGTGGTAGCAGGTGATTTTCTAATATTGTCAGGTTATTCGTAGCATGTTAATGTTTGTCTTTCTTTTAAAAAATTAAAACGATTAAGTTGCATTCATATGCACACAATATAAGAATAGAGAAAAAAATCCGAAACCAGTTTTGATAGTGGAGACGGCATAAAAATAAAATAATAGTACAGGTTCATAATACATCTTTTACAAGTGAATGTAAGTAATTTACAAAAAGAACAGTAAATAAAATAATGTAAGGTTAAAATGCGTATGATTACTCAACCAATAAAGGTTTTCACTGAGGTATCTTAGTTTAGTGAATATCGAAGAGAAAATAGCTGCATTAGGCCCATGGGGATGGGATGGTGTGACCTAGTCTGTATTTAGTAATATGTATAGTGTGAACATTATTTATTGATTTTGGGTTTGAAAATGTGAAGCGGCCGCTACACTACTCGCTGCGACGCTTCGACGAAGTTAGCCGAAGTTCGAAGTGCGTGCCCACACACTCGTGCAACTTCGCGAGTAACTCAGTCCAACTCAGTCAGTGATTGGTTTATTTATGCCGTGACGCTTCGAGTCCTTTGACTCGGGCGCATTTACCGACAACAATCGGAAGTCGGGCGAAGCGAAGCGAAGTTGCCCGAAGCGAAGCGAAGTTCGTGCCCACACTATCGTATTCGGTCAACTTCGATCAACTTCGCGAGTAGTGTAGCCGGGCTATGAGGTTCTGTGTAAAGTAAGTCAAATTCAATGTATGAAGTGTTGATTGATTTATTATGAGGTTAAATAAGGTAAAGTCTAAAAAGTTTCTTATGTTAAAGTTTGTTAAAGATTGGAGTTTTCTTATGCCTTAAAACTAATAAGTAGGTAAAGGGGAGGGTAAGAGGAATATATGAGATGTTCCCGATACATTCTATACTCCTGTATTCATTTATGATTTTATGCATTTCTTCAGTTAGATATTTCTGAAGGTTATTGCTAAGAATGTCAATATTATGAAATTGTTGGTTATATTGCTCACATATCCGTGGAATTAGAAAACTTTTTCTAATGTTTTGTCGGGTTGATCTTGGTGGTATGAGGATATTATAAAATTGGTAATCTCAGGCGAGTCTAGGCATTCAAAATTTTAAATAATAGGATTTTATAAAGAAAATTGTTAAAAGTGGACCTTCGCGGAAAACCCTTAAAATCAGCATAGTCCACTTTTTTTATTTGCTATGTCGCGCAAAAACCATCCTGAGTTTCTCTTCTATTTATTTTTTAGCGTTTTATGTATTATAGCCATAGAAATAAATCTTCTTTCTCCGTGTAATCACTGAATTGCACTTTAAATATTTTAGAGTGAAGACCATGATATTTATTAAGCAAAGTGTCCAAGTTTACTGACGATAATCTAAAAAGAAATATATTTTTATTTTTTTAAATAAACATTATACGTTAAATTGTGGATTATTCTTTTCCGCTACTATTAATTATGAATAAGTTTTGTATTTTGTGTTAAATATTAACGAATATCTTCAGACGTAACTGAATCCAGTTTCAACGCGGTCAGTTGTTTGCATTTAACAACAGTAAGGTAATAATTATTTATATTGTAGTATCAAGATTGAATAAACATAGTCTCCTTATTGATTTGATACCAAAAACATAAGAATTGATTCATTTTTGAGGTCACACTAGCGAAAATTACTACTTTCGACAGTAATTATTTGCGCGCTGCCAAATCCATTATAAAGTCATCTACTCTCATCCCCACAGAATATTTTGTCATATAAATTATTTTTTTTTATTGGTGCCTTTTCTTACTTATTTAAAGTACGCTCTAGCGTGCTTAAATCGCACTTTATGGAACGCGCGTTTTTTAAAGTTACCATGGCAACATCAACAAATCAACAAAATGTGAAGTCTAAATTAATGTTTGTGTTTTTCGTTTCCATGACAACAAGATATTGTGATGTCACATCACGAATTCATTAATAGTTCTTATTTCCAAATTTTTAATAATAATATCAATATTTATGTTTTCAAAGTGTACCAATAAAAAAAAATAGCGTAAAGTATTCGTGAATAACTGGTCTTTAAAACACTTGCTTTATTTCGAGCACTCGGCTACGCCATCGTGCTCGAAAAATCGCGCGTGTTTTAAAGACCTGTTTATCCACTTATACTTTAATATACTATTATAAATAGAATTTTTTAATTAATTTTAAATACTGCCTGTTTTTAAATCTTGTTGAGAGATGATTTAATACTTAATACTATATTTTAATCATTTGGGTGCCAAATTTTATTACGTCATCTTTTTTTTTGTGAGAACAATTTATTTTTTTCACATTTCTGCAAATTTTAAACGAAATATTATTCTCAAATAACCCGTCTAATTGAAGCTAACTGGATAAACGAATGATATTTTAAATTTATTTAAAACGTGCATTTTTTCGTAACCTTTACCAACGTGTCAGGGCAACTTTATACTATCATTTCGCAAAATATGCCTGTTTTTTAGCCCGCATCGGCAGGCATTTTCAACTTTTTCAACAGGATCATTTTTCTCCGTGTATAACTATTCTACTGTATCTGGTTTTAAACTCCTTACTTTGTCATTAAATACACATGTGAGTATTATATTGATAAAGAAATAAGTTCAGTACGTTTATCAGTGGGTACAAACAGACCCGTACTCATTGAAGAAGTCGGGCGGAGAAGGTTGCTACTAATCTAGTGTAAATGTTGATTATTTGCTTCTTCTACGCCGAACTTATTGACTTACGACTCACACCGAGAGCCCAATGTTCGGAATCTCTGTACCTACTACGATCACCTTCCACAATAATAATAAAATAGCTGTCCCAACAAGTGGTTTTCACTGCCGGGAGCCAGCGGGACTATGGCATCCCCAACAGGGGTATGTTGTTAGGCTGAATGGAGTGGGGAAGGGATATATTTATTAATTACTAAAAAAAACTAACTACCCATCACGCCGTTTCCCGGAGGGGTAGGCAGAGACGACGGACCGCCGAACAACTCGGTATTGGTACACTCCTTGCCTCATTCACATTCATACATCGTCTCATAATTGCACGAATAACCAAATACGTACAAACTTAAACATTCGGAATGGACGTTTGATCTACCGGAATATATTTAGCCTTATTAGCCTTATTACGTAACTAATGATGGCCTACGTGGTCGAGTGGTTACGATCCTTGGCTATGATATGGAAGTCGTGGGTTCAAATCCTGGCGTGCGCAAGTAAATTTTATCTAATTAATTTGTTTTATTTCAAAACTTATTTATGTAAAATAATATGTACCTACTTACCATATTTCAGAGTAGTTCATACTTTTAGTATTGCCCTGGTGAAAGACCACCTTCAGAAATGAAAGGTTGCTTGAAATGACTTAAGCCGTGTTTGGTGACCAAATCTGTATAGTCAGGTACTTCCCCTCCTTCCCCTTCCCCAACTCCTTCCCCTTCCACAATTCCTTCTCCTTCCCCTCCCCCAACTCCTTCCCCTTCCCAAACTCCTTCCCCTTCCCTAACACCTTCCCCTTCCCCAACTCCTCCCCCTCTTCACTGCCTTTAGCCTCACAACATACCCCAGTGGAATATTTCCACCTTTTTTATTTTAGAAATAAATTACGATAATGAAGGTATTTATATTTTATTTTTATGTTGATGAATACTTTTTCTATGACGATTTAAAATGTGCCATTTTCGATTTGCCTCCAAAACGACATGTTCGTTTTTATTCGTGAATTCGGCTGCGTGACGTTACGCCGGGAAACGTTGCTGACACGCGTACTAGCAGTCTGTGTCGTTTACTATGTCATAATAACGTTGTACCCAGTTGAAACCTTTCGGAATGTTAAAATGACACATTTCAGTACAATGATCAGAATCAGAGAAATAAACGCGCATTTTGAACAGTATTCATAATTAGTGAAAATACCCCATGGGGATGCCATAGGTTCTATGCCATGGCTCCAGACGCTTGTACCTTAGACGTTGACATTCTTGTACTTTGTGTACTTAAAAAAATAATAATAAAAAAATAGTTGAACCGAAGGAAAAATTGTGAATGAGTTTTTGAATTACTTGCCTATTCAGATCTAGTCTAATTTAAAGCTTCGCGTCGCACACCTTTTTGTCATAGTCACATTATTTATTTTGAGTCGACATTTATTTAAGACGGAAATGACGGAATGTTTAGTATTGTTGTGACACAGTGTCACTTGAAGTGGAGGTGTCACCACTCCCCGCCCTTGAGTAGGCAGATGAAGACCACCTATGCACGCGGGTTGAAATCCGGACCTCAAGGGTTGGGACCCGACTCAACAAGAATAATATTCTAGTCCATCGTCTCAAAACGGCAATAATAATAATAATGGATGATTTGTAAAGCGCCGTTTTTGTGTAAAATCACCTCGAGGGCGCTGGCAAACACCTCACATAATCATAAAACTAAAGCAAAGCAAATAGTTCGCCAAACTGAGACTTGATGCTGAGCTCGTCTTTGCCAGTCGATGGCATCGTCGTCCGTCCGCCCGTCCGTCGGTCGTACTGTTGATGTGCCTTCTATTAAGGCGGCGATACACATGCCTGTAAAATGGAACAGTAGCTTGCATGCGTGTTAATGGCATGTACAAGTTACTGGCGCAATGAGAATACACATGCAAGTTGCGTCCTTGCATGCCTGTATTTGCAAGACGTATACACATGCCAGTCACTAGACAGTACGTGTCTCAAATCACTCTGAGACTGAGTAGTCTCAAGCTTTTTGGCAATGGAAAACATTCGAAGTGAATTAAATATCATCGTATTGCAATTGGCAGTACAATGTGTGGCTAATTTAATGAGAGACTGAGCTACTGGCATGCCCGCACCTGTCGCGACGTTCACACATGCCGGTTTCATAGCCCCCCTCGTCCCCTCCCTCAACTTGCATGCCAGTAAATCAAATGTTGTGCAATCTACTTGCAAGGCAGGTACAGGCATGCAAGTTAGCGTATACACATGATAGTAGCTGGCATGTGCAAGGAGCTTGCATGCAAGTGTGCCAGCTACAGGCATGTGTATTCCCGGCTTAACTTTCAGAAGGACACCGTTCAGGAAAGCTGGTAAAATGCTTTTTCGTATCTGAACCAACAGATCAGATCAAAAGGTGGTGTTTAGTTCCATAGACTGTTGTGCGGTTTCAAAATTTTGGTAGAAATAATTACAAAAATTACACTAATAACCATACTTCAAAAGTTACCTAAAATATTTTAAACAACAGCGTATTTTAAGAAAAATCAACAAAACGTTTGAAACTATTCCTTGTGTACATGTGCAACACACATCGAACGTGTTCTAAATAATGTCTATTGTAAAATATCTATTCATATTTGAGCGATGAGACTGTGTGGCATATATACATTTCGATTTATAGAAAAAAAACCTACGTTCAAGTGTCAAAAGTTGGCCCTTGAGCTTCTTTGGCGCTCGGCGTCTCATATATTACCTAGTCCCATATATCCGATGTGCACAAGCGGAATTTATTTCCGATTTCTGAAGATCTCCGATCAGCGTACTTCAAAATATTTTTTTCGCAAAAAATAATGAAATTATTACCATAATAAGAAAATGGTGTAATTTTGTAATTCACAAAAGAACTACCAGAACACTATGGGAAGTTATACAAGTTCCTTGGAGTTATCGCCATGGGTGGTCCCTCAGTCACAGCCGTGGATGTATTAATATTAAACACCGCTGTTCAAACATCTTACATGAGGAGTTAGGTGTGTGCGCCTACCTGTATGCTGTACTGTAGGGTGGACCCGGGTGAATCTGTGAACTGAAATGGAATTTATTTATTCATGTTCTACATAAAACAGATATGCACCAATATATTACGGAGAAGATTACAAATTTGAGGACATGTAAGTATAAAAGGTCACGGGGGCATGCTTCAAAAGATATTGTTCTGAACTGCCTGTAAGTGACGTTGAAAATATCGATGGTCAATGCAGAATCGTAAAGTTTCTTGATTGGCGCGTTCTGAAGGCAGAAGTCCTCGCGGAGTACAAAAAAGTGCTTGGGATCTACACGAGTTTACTTCTTAGGCACACTCTCCCAATAAAGATGGATTAACTCTTTGTACTCCGTTGTCGCCACCACGGCGACATTGTATAGTACACATTCTAACAATTTCGATGGCGACGCAGCGGCGACATAAACAATGGGTATACATTTTATTGTTTAAAAAATAAAAGGGTCCTTTTACAAGTATACACATGATTCTATTTAGTTGTATGCAGTACCCTATTACGATTGGTTGTGGTTTTTGATCTGTTTTTCATAAATAACAATAACTACGCATTCGTTTTATTTGAATATTTTTTTCTGGGCAATAAATATTCTCACTCCATCAGAGACCAGGCTCAATGGAAAACGCAGTTCTGTGGTTCGCTCGAAAATGGCAGTAAAAGGTGGCAGACGGGAATCCAGTGAGTACTGTGACACGTGTCCTAACAAACCACGTATGCATTTGGGCGACTGCGTTCTGAAATACCACACGTTAAAAGATTAGAAAATGCAATTTTTTCTTTTATTAACAATTATTATATTATAATAATATTATTAATCTTTTATGATAATAAATATATATTTTTTAACATTTCTATATCATTTTATTTACTGCCTTACAAAAAAAGATTTTTTTTAAATTTTTTTAAAAATGTCGCAATTTGTCTTCATATTTTTACATTAAACTCTATGGTGTAGTTGGTATACTGTATAAAAATTTGTTGGAGTACCTACCTACAATGTTAAGTATGGTTCCAGATATTATTTTATAAAAATGTTTGCCTAAAAATATTTTTCGGCGTTGTTCTAAAGCCGCGTCTCAAGCGACAATATTACCACAGACACTAACTAAATTTTTGTGAAAATGTGAAACATTGGGATATGGCCACAATGTTTTTTTTTTTAAATATATATGAACGTATTTAACGTTGTCAGTATTAAAATGCGCAACTTCTGCAACCCCTGACTTATCCAAAATAAAAAAAGGCTTTTACGACCCACCCTAGCGAACACTAGTTGTGTCTGTTTTGTGCGTGGTCATATCACAAATAGTGAGATACAACCAACCTGACGAAATAGGGTCGGAAATTTTCTGGACGATTTTTCGTTACGTAATCAATATATGAAATAATTAAATAATAAAAAATAATTCAAACTTACCCGCAAGTAAACAGTGCTCAAGACGACACATTACCCAACAATCAAGTCGGAATCTTAACGATATAAGAAAAGAAGGCGTGTCCAATAATATGCGACAGACCTATGGTCGTATTTGCCCTAGTAGGCCTAGAAAATTGATCTTACCGCAAGTTTATTTAAATTAATTCAGATTAACATATTACTAAAATCTCGGATTTTTCTAATTGGATAACCTCGAGAAGTTACCAACTCATCTCCAAGAAAAATAAAATCTTGTGCTTAGTTGTTCGTATTATGTTGTTCGATAACTTCTGCAACCTAATAAGACCGACATTACGTTGATTTTAAACAAATATCTTTTATCTAGTTATTCCTTTAATTCGCCACTCACCGTACGAGTATACATTACATTATAGCGTTTATTTAAAATATATTTATATACACATAACATTGGTACACCATACAAATGCTATTCTGTGTTCTATATCTGTTCTATAACCCTACATCAACGGCAACAATCATAATGTTGCATATATTGCTCATACTATCACGAATTGCCAGAAAACCTTTTTTAGACAATATTTTTACGAGAAATTTTTTTTATCACCAGTACGAGGGCGTTGTGAAATTCTTGTTTTAATTTGATCGGTTCCTCTGTGTGTGTGTGTGTGCGCTTATTTTAATTTTCGTACTTTTCCCTACCTGCGCAGTGCCCTCTGTGTAAACGTTCAAGAAAGGATCAGTTAACACTTTAAGTGGTTGGAACTCAAAATATAAAGATATGTTATAAAAGGCAGTTGAGAAATTTTAACATTTATTGTTTATTTATCTACGCAATTAATATAATGATAATAAATAATAATTTAATAGTTTAATTCCCAGCTTCATGAATGGGATATGCAATTCAATCTACGTATCCATATTGGCACTAGAGCAAACAATATAATATAACAAAATGAATTATCGTAATACTCGAAGTTACAACAAATACAAAGAAAAGAGAAAATAATAAAGTATTGATACCTGCCAACAGAAAATAACAAATATTAAAAGAAAAGTAAGGTATGTGGTAAAAATAAACTTAAAAAGTAAGTTACAGATTATTATGATAAACGAAAAAAAATGTTAGAAATTTCTCTTAGTCGTCTTATGCTACGGGAGCCGAACTGCCGAGCTGAACCACAACTTATGGGAAAGGAGCGAAGCAATTGCAAAAGGCGCGAAACGCCGCTCTGGCTGTTGCTTCGTTCATTTTTCCACAATTCGTGGCTCGGTTCGCGAATGTATACGTATCATTAGTTTCACCTCGTTATAGTTTCAACCAATAGTTCTAAATAATTTTAGGAATCCTTTATTGCCGATGAGATTATTTTGAAATACCGTCACCTTAGTTAGTAAATCTTAAAATCTAAGTTGATTTTGGCAGAGAAAACTTTTAAGATAAAACAATTACTTCGTTTATTATTTCACTTTATTAATTACCAATGCCGATTAGGTTTCTCAACCGAGGAACCGCGGCATCATCAAGGCGGTAGGTATAATACTAACTCCATAGATTTTTGATTTAGGTAGTAGCTGTAGTAATATAAAACAATATCTTGTTACTGTTGGCGCAGATAGTGGCGTAGATATGCAGTATTCCTTAATACATTGCAATTATATTCCATTTCCTGTATAACGCAGACTGTGGCCTGGTGGCGATGGCGGCTAGCGACTAGAACTGGCCGGAGGGAGGTGATCGACCACTTGTTCTGATAAAAGCAGTAATCCATTATTGGCTTCATACCCCCCACTGCCTCCCAAACACCCCCTCCAGTGGTCTGGGAAACACGGGGGTTGCAATACAGTGCAATGCCGGAGAGTGAAAACTGAGTGTTATTAGAGATATTTTGGTTTTAGTAGTCGCCAGTTTTCTGCACATGTGAAGTTTTACATTTTAACTTTAGTCAGTCAATCTACACGTCTTATGCTTATATTTGGATCCGCGTTAACCGGTTCAGTGCCAATCACACGGAGAAAAAGTATGGCTGATTTATTAAAATACTGTTAAAAACTTGATTGCAATCCATTTCCTAATAAAATATTAATCTATTCAGAACAGCTGTGCTTTTCCTGATGCATGTAATAACGAAATTCGACAATAGTAGAATTTTTATGAACGCCTGTTCCGACATTCTAATAACATATTCGTGTTTTACTGACAGTTTGTTAGGAAACCTGTAAATTCATTCGTTAACGACCTACAGTCCTATTTTTTAACAGAAACACGAATAATTTGACCAGGTTTTTAATAAATTAGCAAATTATTTTATATCAGTGAGTTTTCTCAGTGCACTTCCATGGGCGCTCCAACTATGCAGGGTGTCCGGGGGTAAAGTGCGCTAACTTAAGGAGGTGATTCTCAGATGATGCTAGAACTAAAAATGAAAAATAACTTTTTTTGAAATTTCTTTATTTTTTCATGCAAGCAATTCAACTTTTTACCTTAAAACTTTCGAATTTTCAAAGAAGTTTTTTACTTCTGAAATCACCCACCCGAAGTTAGAGCACTTTGCCCCCGCCCACTCCGGTTATTTTAATGATAAGAAATGCTCCTGGCAGCGAATGTGTTAAATAAGTGTTTTACCTTGTTTTGCAGTATTTATGTATGCGTTTAATACGCATTATGTGAACTTAAGTTCTCCCTTCCGGACCACAGAAAAGTACGAGTGCAATCTGACTACGACCATGAAATCGATTATTCAGAGTGAATCTACATTGACCCTGACACAACTCTTTGTAGACAAATGTTCCCTGACACAATATGTTTCTATTCACCACGCCACTGGAAATGGCTCGAAGTCCTCTCGTTCGTCCGCCCTGCTTGCTTGTTCCCGGGTACATGGGTATGAGGGTGTGCGCACGTGTGTGTGTGTGTGTGTGTGTGGGTGGTGTCCGGTTACACCCACCCCCACCCCCACCCCCGGGTAAATATTGACCAATGTAAGTGGATGGATCCATCCTCCGAGCGGATGGATGACGGTCCTACTATTGCGCCGCCCTCACAGGACCATCTATCTACATCCTGCAGGGAATTATGGAAAGCCAGATCTGACTACATTATTTAGTTTATATAGGTTTTTTATTAACGAAATTGCCTTTCTCGGAACCAACCGAGACACTTGACATATTAGTGATCACCTAGTTACTACATTGTCTTGTTATACTTTCCCTCTACTATCAGAGATTTCCTATTATCTATGATCACGGCAATCTTCACCCTCTTGGCTACAGCTCGGAATAACTGTACTACAGCTAAATATAATTAGTTTAACGAAAAGTAAATTATACCTTAATAATACCTCAAACTTCTGATGGCAACATGCTTCGCTAGTGCCTCCTGGCGGTGTGACTTCTGCTCCTTGGCTTTCTTTGATACATTTTAGTGGATTTTAAATGAAATGTATTCTTTATTTCACCTTAAGGGGATGTTACCGTAAGCGCAGCATAATTGCGGTTTTTGACGCAGTTTTTTGTAAATTTCTATATTGTTTATAAGAAAATAATATTATGTTTTGAACAGATAATTTATTCTTCTAAACAATGAGAAAACAAAACGCTTTAAAATGTTTAAAACAATTGCGTAAAAAAATATTTACAGAACCTCTATAAATAGCTTTAAGTTCGATTATATCATTTTATTCTAAATGCAGAAGAATTTTAAATAATTACATTATCACCACGTCAATGTCGTCTAAACGATGAGAAAATAAAATTATTTTGAAAAGCATTAAAACAATGCTTAAATAAATAAAAACAGTTTTTTAATACTAAGATATTGTTCCCTTGTATCACCGCATTATATAAATCACAACGCAAGTTATTTATCTTCAGTAACCGAGGTGAGTTCGACGTGAGAGCACGTTTCATTTTACAAAAAATAAATACGTAAATGTGTAGGCACATGAGAAAAGAGATCACACTAAAGGCTAGTCGTTATGTTATTATGTATCATTTCTAGCCCAAGTTGACTTTTTTACTATAAATCTCGTTTTATGCAACACTTGGCCATCTGGCTGACTACCAGCGGCACAGAATATTAGAGAGTGCCCCTTCACTAGAATCGTATTCCTAGTTTTATTTATTCACGCCCTACTGTGCTTTTACATAAATTTCTAATTATACAGTTATATTAGTTGTAACAATAATTTATCTAATAAATTATGGTAAAATAAAATGAGTTTTTTAGTAAGGAGTGGTATTCTCTTATATTTCAATAATTCAAGTGTTTGTGAAGAGTTCGTTTCATTACTGATACGGAATCCCAAAATAAATAGACAACATTCTCAAATTTATAACCCAGATTATGCCGTCGATTTATAGGTGTGGTAGTTAGTTTGAAAAAAAAACACAGGTTATAAACTTTTTTGGATTAACTAGGTAAGATCAAAATGGAGTTAGTGGATAACACTGTCACTAATAAAATCGCTTTTGATTAACACGATAGTTAAACTTTTTTGATATATTTCGACATCACGGATTTTTTTTAAACGTATCAAATGATTAGTTTGACAGAGCGCGTCGTTACTTCTAACATGTAGGTACGTTCATCATCTACAAATAAATACAAAAACCGACCTATATAATCCTTAAATCTTTTTTCCAGAGGTTACTAATTGTTTAGAATGGGCAACAAAGAAAAGAAGAACAGGTATTCGCTAGTAAGTAGGGCTGATGGTTTGTGAATAATGTTTATGTCTTTATTGTTTATATATGAATTGTTATTTGATTTTAAATCTACCACCTCTCTCCATGGCTATAAATGTATTGTTTTGTAAATTTTTCGTTTTATTTTTTTAATTCATATTTCTTTCTCACAAATTTAAATAACTTATTCCATATTATGCTCTCCCAGTTAAAGTCACAAGGAGGAAATCCATAATTGGTTTTATTTTACTATATAATACTTATGTACAAACTGATTAAATGTAAACTGTCGATTTCCCAAAAATGAATACGCTCTAATGGGCTTTTACAAAAACAAGTAATACAGTTGTGTTAGGTACATAGTACTATGTATATAGTATATTATACTCTCGGGCACGTCACCATAACATATTATATTGCCGATTGAGTCGTAAAAATCTGTACCCGAATTCGCCCGTGGGAAGAGCGATACGCTATTTAAATATATTAGATAAAAATTTCGACACATTCTTCGGAAAATTCAATGAGTTTGAAAGGTTTTTGGCGCTACATTCTCACTGTTAAAATGGTACTTTTACAATTAGTTAGATAAAATATCTGTAATGTTGTAAAAATTTTTGTACACAAATAAAATAAATAAAATTATATATAGTGTACAATAAATAATGTTTTATGATGAAGTAAATTAAATTTAATAGTGTGGATTATGGAAAGCAAAATATGTATCAAGAAAGATAGAAATATAAAAATAAAAGTGTATTCACTACGGAGTCGTGAATTCATACATCTAAGTAAAGTGATTAAAAATATATCGTTTTATAACTAATACGGTATATTTAAACATGTCTAAAATATTCCCAAATATATTGCCAAAATGATGTAGTCTATTTATAGGTGTATGAGCTTCATAGTTGGTTTTAAAATTGGCAAAGAAAACGGTAGCACTTTGCCTCAAATTTCTGGTCGGTACGTAAAATTTTATTTTGGTGAAAATTTCAGGGTTGTCAATGCAATTATTAATAATTTTATTTAATATTACAAGTTCAGAGATGATCCGCTTATCTGACAGCGTTATTGTTAAGTTGTTTCATCAAAAGGACATAGTTAATATTTTGAATTGGAATATTCAGTTTAAAGTTAATAAATCTTAAAAATATGTGCTGTACCCTTTCTATATTGTCAGAAAGCGTTTTATACAATGGGGATCAAATAGGCGAATTATAATCTACCTGGTTTCTTACTAAAGAAGTGTACAATGTTTTCAAACATTCAAGTGACTTGAAATCACTCGCTGTTCTGCATATGAAACCAAGCATTTTTATAACTTTCTTTGTTATATCATTTACATGCAGAGTAAATGTTAACTTTTCATCAAATATAACCCCCAAGTCGCTGATCGGAGCGACTGATGTCAATAGTACATTATTTAAAGAGTATTCATAAGTAACATAACTTTGGATTTTACGAAAACGAATAACTTGGCACTTTTGAATATTAAGAAATAATTAGTTGATCACACACCAATGATACAATTTACAATTTATCCAAATTAGATTGCAAAATATGGCAATCCTCTATAGTACGTATCATTCTATATATTTTCAAATCATCAGCGAAGAGCAGAACTTGTACATCTTTAAATACACCAACAATGTCATTTATAAATAATAAAAACAGAGTTGGTCCGAGGTGAGATCCTTGGGAAACTTCACATATGGATTCGAAGATGTAAGATTCTACAGAATTTATTTTAACACAAAGCTTTCTTTTACTAAGATAACTGTTGATCCAGATCAATAAGGTTCCTTTAATGCCCAAAAGACTTAGTTTATACACAAGAATATGTCTCCTAACTATATCAAAAGCTTTGGAAAAATCAGTGTATATCGAATCCACCCGATGCTTGTGGATAAGGGAATCAGATACTTACATAATATTCATAAATGATTTAGTTACTGAAAGTGTTTCTATCTGTGATAAAGCCGTGCTGATTGGGAACGATTATATTATTGATTTGTTTTGTAATGACATCTAGTAAATTATTATGTAAATTATTTTTACTATTCCTAACTGATAAAATAATAAATGATGGCTTTTATATAAAAAATTGAATCTTATGCTTTTTACATTACATAATTATTTGTTTTACGTAACTTTTTTGCAAAAAATAATAATAAATATTGAAAATGACCGATATTTTATTTATCTTGCCAATATATTCAGATATAATTATGATCAGATATTATGAAAATAAATACCGTATTGTTTTGACATCTGTCAATGAAGAACACGTCGGTTAGAGTCATAAGGTACTACTTACCGTCTAGCAGTATAGTTGATAGTATCGATAATTTATCAAACAAGTTTGATAGAAATCTGATAATCTCATCTAAATCTCATAAAATCATGAGCTCCTTCTGCAATTCTTCTATCGAAATTTACCTAAAAAATGCAAACTCAACTTAATAAACTTTATTTGAAAGACGCTCATTATTAAGCGTTTCATGTTCAAACCTTACTTATGGGTACCATCTAGTGGATTTCATCGCTGCCGCTCGAACTGAGTTGACCAGCGCACGTCGCCGCGTGTTCCCCTTTCCAACTTACTTCATTCCTCTCCGCCCCGAAATATTATTTCGGTTTTTGCAAATACCCCCTTAAATGAATTATAGAAATCGAAAAACAAAAAAATAATTGGTAAACTACATACGACCTTACTGCTTTTTTGCTCATACATAATACATATTAAAGTGACTATTAACTTTGTCTTTAATTGTTTAGACAGGTAATATAATACTAATATCTATAATTGTGAGAAATTTTACAAAAAAAATCCGTATATTTAATAAATATATTTCATATAGATATTATACATCAACGTATACAATATTCAATAATTCAACATTTCAATAATTCGATATTTTAATACAATAATTCAACATACAACATCAACATTGACCATGATTTATAACTTCATCATGAACAGAATGCCACATGGAACTAACACCTTTTCTGAATTAACCTTAAACTTTTTAAAGTTATATTTTTCACTTTTTACGTAATCAAGAACTTTTTATTTACTATTATTTAACGAACTCATATTTTATTCACCAACTAACGTGTCAATTTTATTTAGCATCCTGAATAACGGTTCTGAGTGTTTTTGTTGTTTGTAATTATTACATCCGTAAACTGCACACACACAGAATCTACTTTTTTGGGACATTATTGCATTTTTTTTTATCAATCAAAATACAAATTAGAAAGCGCAAATTATTGCCACCAAGTACTAAATAAATCAATTTGCCGCCATCGCAAGGAATGTCAACCTCAACATTACTAAACTAGCGCCAGCGCTTACTGTTGTTGGACGTTTAATATGAACATCATATAGAGAATTGGCAATAATCCTTGTTTTAAGGGGGAAGTATCATAAATACCGCTAAACATCACTTTGTATTTACCTAGTAAAAGGAATACCACTAATAATTTATCTAAAAATTCTATATGGGTAGTTAGAAAAATGTCTTATGTTACCAGTGAATTAACTTTTTTTATCGTAAACTTTTTTATTCTATATGAAATACACATTGCAACTTTACGTAAAACTTCAAAAATGCCTTCGCTGGAAGCAGAATAGCTCCTATCAGAGAGATTTTTTTTTTAAATCCATCGGTCATCTCAAAGTAAATATGATACAGGTCATTTTAAATAAATAAAAAACACTTTAACATATATGGATTTTTGTTGTGATTCAATTAAACTTCCCGAATATTTCAATTATTTTCCGTCATACAAAATCCTATGGATGAAATCATTGTCCATGGCTTGACCGAACACCGCCACTCACTGACAGTCTCGAGGTGAATTCGGAAGTGAGAGCACGCTTATTTTGTTTATTCTCCAGTCCTCAGCCAACTTTCAAATTTCTAATAGGAATCCAGAGGAGATTGGTGCTATAGCAAAGGGGTAAGTGGAAATTAAATATTATTTATTATGTAATATATAATTTGAAACATGTTTTACGGTCTCAACTTTTTTTTACCTTTTTCAGGTACCAATACGTAAATAATAAAGGGGCACATAAATCGGAAATAATAAAGGGACTCGCGCGTACAGCGCCTTAAGAAAGAGACCGCTCCACTGGAGGAAAAGAAGAATAAGGTTTGTCAAAATACATCATTCCGATGGACACGTTTTCTACAAATTTTTACCGACTTCTATCGAAGTCGTTAAAACGGAGTAGGTGGTGGCTTGAACTCGGATCTAATTTCAAAATGCATTATTTCGGCATCAATCATAATTTTCTCCAGTTCTCTACCGATTTAGTTCGAAATCGGGATTAGGGAGTTTGGATGTGCACTGAACTCGGATCTAATGTCAAAATGCATAATTTCAGCATCCATCTTGGATTTCTTCAGTTCTCTACCGATTTAGTTCAAAATCGGGATCAGGGAGTTTAGATGTGCATTGAACTCGGATCTAATGTCAAAATGCATAATTTCAGCATCCATCTTGGATTTCTTCAGTTCTCTGCCGATTTAGTTCAAAATCGGGATTAGGGAGTTTGGATGTGCATTGAACTCGGATCTAACGTCAAAAAACATAATGTTGGCATCCATTTTGAATTTCTCGAGTTTTCTACTGATTTGTTTCAAAATCGGGATTAAGGAGTTTGGATGTGCACTGAACTCGGATCTAATGTCAAAATGCATAATTTCAGCATCCATCTTGGATTTCTTCAGTTCTCTGCCGATTTAGTTCAAAATCGGGATTAGGGAGTTTAGATGTGCATTGAACTCTGATCTAATGTCAAAATGCATAATTTCAGCATCCATCTTGGATTTCTTCAGTTCTCTGCCGATTTAGTTCAAAATCGGGATTAGGGAGTTTGGATGTGCATTGAACTCGGATCTAACGTCAAAAAACATAATGTTGGCATCCATTTTGAATTTCTCGAGTTTTCTACTGATTTGTTTCAAAATCTGGATTAAGGAGTTTGGATGTGCACTGAACTCGGATCTTATGTCATAACTTCAGCATCCAGCTTGAATTTCTTGAGTTTTCTGCCGATTTGGTGCATAATCTGGATTACGGAGTTTGGAGATGGACTTTGCGAGACTAGTGTGAAGGTGCTTTCAACGATTCTACCGATTCCTTTCAAACTGTCGCTAAGATTGGGAAAAATGTCTATCAGATCCATTGATAAATGCACTGAATTTCGTTGATGGCTAATTCCGGGTAGTAGTATTATAAATAAATTATTAAAAAAAATATATATATGAGAGAGAGAGAAAAATAAATATAAAATAATATATTACCGGTAACATGCATAGTAAGAATTACAGTGTATTTTATACAATGTACAAAAAACTTTTTTAATAGCCTTAACCACAAAGAAAGCCAAAGTTTTGGCACTTTTCGAGGATATTATGCTAAAAACATGAAAAAAGTATTTTTAACCAAGACATTTAGATAATTTTATATCAATTTTTATCAACTTCTTTATAGACTGTGTTTTTTTCTTAGTTTATGTACTTCATTCTACTTTTTTTGTATATTTAAGTTAATATTGTAAAATATATTCTTTCCCGAGTACGAAAAAAAACATTGAAATAAATTTTCAAATTACATTCATGATTTACAAATAAACTTTTTTTCCATTTCTATCGCACTAAATATATAATCAAAAAATAGTTGTCGTAACTTAATTTTACGTTTTCCCTTTTTTCACACCCATTGCTTTCTGGTAATATTATATTTAAAAAAAAAGTTATTGTCATTACACAAACCATACAATCAAATTTATGAACCAAAAATCTTTTCCAAGTCAAAACACGATTAGATTCTATGTGACTTTGAGTAAAAAACTGAGACGTCAAAAAAGGTCCAGGGCGTAAAAGATTTGACTGTATATCCATTATTTTGCTAATATGATTTTTATTCTGTCAAGTTGTATCCATTATTTAGTAAATAAATATAAATTTTATAAAGCACGTGTATTTTTATTTCGTATTTTATCAAAATGCTGACTGATTTATCAAAACCGTGTCAATCATCCCCCTATCTACTCAAAAGACGCGGTGTTGGTTTTGAAACCGCAGTTGTTCTAGCGGCCGACCGTTTCATTTACAAGTAGCAATAATACCTAACTGTACTGAAGTCGAGATTTGATACCGTCCCCTTAATCTGCACAACAAAGGTAAAATGAAGAGCATGTTGTAGCTTATAGATTTAATAAAGTTGCGGCGCTTATTCCCATTCGTCGCGTATCTCCTTTGAAGCTCCCGCTGACCTAAGCTTCACTTGTAATTTTACAATCTTTAAAGGTGTGCCGACAGGTAACTGGTAACTGGGATATAAATATTTACAGCGTCTTCCGCAACCTCGGCACATTTAGTGTAGGTACCTACATCTACCTACGTAGTAGTTATATTATTTAAAAATATATATAACTATGTACTGTAGGGTGGAATTTGGCTCCTCTGCACATGTCCTCCATTCGCCTCCAGTCCTCCGTCCTTCCAAGACCGCCTAAACCGTCCTTCTCAACCCGCATCAATCCTCTTCCACCCAGTCTAATGGGTGTTTTACACGATGCTTTCTTCATATCGATCCCCACTTGGAAACTATCGGATCCCATCCGAAAAAGCTTTGCTTTACACGATGCTTTCTTCATATCGATCCCCACTTGGAAACTATCGGATCCCATCCGAAAAAGCTTTGCTTTACACGATGCTTTCTTCATATCGATCCCCACTTGGAAACTATCGGATCCCATCCGAAAAAGCTTTGCTTTACACGATGCTTTCTTCATATCGATCCCCACTTGGAAACTATCGGATCCCATCCGAAAAAGCTTTGTTTTACACGATGCTTTCTTCATATCGATCCCCACTTGGAAACTATCGGATCCCATCCGAAAAAGCTTTGCTTTACACGATCATTTTTTTTCAGTTGCCATTAGAGAAGAAATAATATTTTATTACGGTACTAAATCGTAAAAAATGGCAACATCCTGAACCAAGGATCGCACGAAAGTACCTCGCCAGATAAATGGCAATAAATTTTGGTTTACCATTGGGTAAAATAAGCAATGTGTTTGCATTTAATGCAGTATTTTATTGTTTGGGATTTAGCACGTTTTTTTTATTAAATATACAAGAATGTTACAAAAAAATTACAAATACAGATATTTCGAGGTTAATTGCGAACAAGGGTATTTTTTGAACGAAACTGCCCAACTCAATTGAGAAATTATTTGTCGTGTTTGAATTGGGTAATGGCGCCATTATGGTTTATAAGATTATAAGGTAATACATTTTACAATTGGGTAAAATAAGCTGATGTAATAAGATGTGTTTGCATTTACTGTAATTTACTATTTTTGTAAGTGTTTCTTTTTCTTTGTTTCAGAATCAGTTACATTCCAACATAACGGATAAATCAAGAACCAACGATCGTCTTGGAAAATTGGAGGAAGAACTCCACAATCTTCGTCTCAATCAAAGGTAAACAAAATAAAGGTTATTTCTTATCTGTTATATTTTCATACCTTTTGCAAATTAAAGTTGTCAAAATATAATCAAACTGTTAAATTAAACGAAACAATATAAATTTAAATAAAATAAATGACTGTGTACACTAGACATGGGCAGATTCATTCACAATAATGAATCAATTCAGTCTTATTCACCCGGTCAAGTGAACTAATTAATTTAATTCCTTGATTCGACACTTCATTTTGGTTTTGTACCTAGAATGCTCACATTTAGGAACCTCAAAGAATTTTGCGCATTTAGCTTTTTTCCCTCCATCTACTTCAGAAAAGTGATACCAAAGTTCGTTCCTTTTTCTGGAAGACATCTTGGCTATTCAATATGTTGCTTTTTCCTATAAAAAACGAAGGTGAAATATCATTAGACGATACCAAAAAGAAAAATCGAGTGGGACTTTTTATTGCATAGAAATGCTGGCAAACTAAATCCCAGAATAAAAATTATTATTATCTTTCTTCCTAAAACTATTTACATATTTACTACAAAAAGTAGATACCTTAAGGTGACCTTTACATAAAAAAATATTATTTTATGGCCAATGAGATACGTTCTTAAAGCAATAATAAGAACTATATTATTATTATCCCACTTTTGTATATCCGACCCGGTCATCTGGAATAAGCTTCAACCAAATATATATTATATTTATTTATTTTAATGTTTGTAGGTACTTACCTCAATGGTAATGTTAAATCCATGCGCCAAATAAAAACTGATTGAAAGTCTGAAATTTAGTGACATACAATTCAGTACAAAAATACAGAAATCAAAACAAATTACTTGTTATTATCACACACAATTCGACAGCCAACTGATCTCGTTTTACGTCTACAAGTAGGCAGGTACATAAAAAAAATACTTATAAGAACAATAACGTAAACATCGTTTTGTTTCTTTCCGTTTACCGTTTTAAGCGTATTGCATAATTTTCGCATGTGGAAGTGAGAAATATACAGGAGATACTTTCGCTTTTTTACTAGGATTCAAATTCCGAAGTAGAAAGTTTTCGCCTGACTAGATACTAAATCGAAGGTTTAGCCACGCGGGGACTAACGACGAACCGATTCTGACTAGTAAGTGGTTTGTGTCTTGTTGTGACATTAATGACTTCCGTTCTGCAGACGGTGCGGACGGACCTGCAACTATTAAGGAAAGGGACTCGATATCTTCAATGAATTTGGAATTGGGAACTGTGTTTCGAGTCTCTCTGTGTCACTGTGTCTCTGTTCTGTTTCACTTATTCCCTGAGACTGGGATTGAGCGCTTGTCCGGCAGACTCGGTACATGGGACATACGATTTGTGCCTACGACGCGTGACGTCACAACTGAATATGGAATAAATCCATTAATTCCTTGACTGGGGACTCGATGACAAGAGTCCTTTGGATCACGGCGCGGGACGCGGGATACTAGATACGTGATTGAGTTCGACAGGGCACAGTACATATAAACTCCGCGGTGCGCCGCCACAGTACCGTAATCATATTTAATTAGATTTCTATGAAACACTATAATATTTAAATCATTTAAAGTGCACATCATTATTAATTATTACCTTATTATCATGAAATAATTTAAATGTAAAATATATAGAAAAAAATGCTAACGATAAGGAATGAAGATTCAATTCCTTTTGAAAATGAGAATCAGATCGAGTGTGTTACAAGATTGAATTAATTCAATCAATTTTCCCACCTCTAGTGTACACCACTATTTCATACAAATAAACGACACATTTCAAAAACAATGGTTTTTTCGTCAGGATAAACGTAATTCGAAAAATATTTAATTTTATCAAATAAAATATTTGTTGCGTTTATCCCGACGAAGAATCCATTGGTTTTGAAAGACGTCGATTTTTTTTATTAAATAGTGTAAAGAAAGTTATTTATTTAATTTTAGTTAAAATGATGCCACAAAATGAATTTGTAATTATTGAAGAAGCAATATAAGTTAGTTTAGATTGGTTAGAACATGAAACCGTGTTGATGATATGGACCCGCGGGTCGTGCGTCTTTTAACGCTTTACCCGCAGTATTTTGTTGTGTTTTTGAAATGTATAATCTAGATTCTAGATAAATACTTAAGGAAATAAAGTTCTGGGAAGGAAAAGGGTATGAGAGGTGGGTAGGAATCCTGGGGAGCAGTGTGTCCAGGAGTGACAGACGTGTGAATCCAATCTTTCGATTGCGGTGCAGGGCGACGGGTCGAGAGAGTCCGGCCGGTAGGGTCAAAAAGGCCTCCCTCAACCAGTCTCTCTCGATCCGGCCCGTCACGCAGCAGGTGGTCAAACGAATCCGCCGGCCAGACCTAGACGAACCTCACCCCCGTGAACCCAGGCACCTCTGCTAAGTCACCAAACGTAGATAACCACTTGGGGTGACATATAACGAAGGTGTTGGTAACCGCCTCCGGAAAGTCTGAGAATGTGTGTGCATTTCCGCTTCTCAATAAAATCTAATAACTGTATTTTATTTTTATTTATTTTTTTGGTAGAAAGCAGTCACTTTGTGGTTTGACATATTAATTGAAATAAAAAATAACTTTGTTTATAACCACGATTTATTTATTTTAATTTTATTAATACCGACCAATTTCGCTTAACACAAGCATCTTCAGGGTATAAAATTAAACTGATCAAAAAAATTACAATGTGTGAGCTTATATACATACAGAAAGAGACAAAACATATTATAAAGGAACAGTGAGAGAGTGAAATTAACATCTTACATAGTGATAGAGAGAAAGAGAGAGGTGATATCTAATTAGTTACCAAGTTATGTCTACAGGGACAAAACGTCACATGAACTGGTGATTAAGGGTTTTACGATTTTTTGGGAAATATCCCTAATATCGGGTTATTGGACACATTTATTTAACAGATTTCTTTATTTCGAGTGCTTCCAAATTATTTAGTCTGATGCCATGACCATTTCTGTGTAAAATCTTAGCACCGGTGTTTTTACGGAAGGTATGATCTTTATCGATAAGATGATTGGCGAATTCAGAAAATCCATTATTATTTATTTCAATCTAATAACTAGCTGTCTTTGAAAGGCGATGAAATAAGCCTTAAAATTTTATAATTAGAAATAAGCTTATATTTTTAAATATTCAAATTTTTAAATTAACAATAAAAAGTTATAAAAATGGGGTTCACCTTACTTTTTTCGTCTAAACCTGAACTAAAGTACCGATAACGAACAAAAAACTAATATTTTATCAAACAAATGTATTATAATCTTTACTGTCACCTCACTTTTTTGTCGTTTCATATAAAAAAAAATCACTTTCATTATTTTTTCTCAAATAGCCGTCTGAAGCTTTGGTTTCATAGAGATGTTACGAGGGGGCGTAATTAAGTTCGCGGAATGGGTAGGTAGGTGATGCGGGGCTGTCGCTGAATAAGGTACTAATTGAGCAACTCATTAATAGTATAAATACCGGGTTTTATCGTATTTATGTCATTAGTCTTTGAGCTATCGTCGACCAAACAAGTCAATCAAGGGGAGAATTGTGAATATGGAGAAAATCGAGTTCGGCGGTGTTATAAAATTCCTTACCAAGCAAGGAAAATCAGTTCAGATCATACTGGAAGAGATGTCATCCGTTTACAGGGACTCTTGTCCAAGTAAAACTATGGTTTACAAGTGGCATGCCCTCTTTAAACAAGGCAGGGAGTCGCTTGAAGGCCAGGAAGGCCTATCGAGATGACCACTCCGGAAATTATTCAAAAAGTCGAAATATTAATAATAGAAGATGCCAGACTAAAGAAACAGCACGCAGAAATGGTTGGAGTATCAGATACAACCATTTTCAAAATTCTTTACGACCATCAGCGTCAGCGCAAGATGGGTGCCGAGAATGCTCACGCCTCAAAAACAACAGCGCGTGGAGTGTTCTCGTGCATTTTTGGACCTATGTAGGGAATACAAAGATAGAGTATTGGCTCAAATTGTTACTGGTGATGAAAATTGGGTTCATCATTATGAACGTTAACATCATAAGTTTAAAGTGTCACAATCGGCTGGGAAAATAATGTCGACAGTCTTTTGAGACTCTGGAATCCTGTTGATCGATTACAAAGATAAAGGTGTTTCCGTAACCGGAGTTTACTACGCTTCAATTCTAGAGCAATTATAGGAAGCCATCAAGGAGAAAAGAAGGGGAAAATTGACCAAAGGTGTCCTTCTTCTGCACGACAACGACAATGCGTGTTGTTGAGCCGTGTTGCGATGGCTGTCCTGTAGAAGATGGGCTTCGAAATTTTGCCACATCCACCCTACAGTCCTGACCTGGCTCCCAGTGATTATTACTTTTCTCCAAACTTGAAAAAGAACTACATAGGAAAAAGTTTTCAAGTGATGAAGAAGTGAAGGATGCAGTATCGCCGTATTTTTTAGTCAAAGACAAATCTTTTTTTTGAGAGGGTATACATAAGTTAATTGAAAGATCCGAAAAATGTATTAGGGTAGCTGGTGAATATATTGAAAAGTAAAAATAAATTTGGATTTTTATTTCCACTCCTTACTCCCTATTCCGCGAACTTAAAAACGTTCCCTCGTACATTTTAATTATTTGGTGGTTAACATATATATATATATATATGAATGTAAAGTATTCTGTCGGTAAGGGAGACAACGATTTATATGAGACCATATTAGTCCAGTGCAATTAGCGATTCGCGATCGTAATTATTCCGGTAGTCCCAATTTTTTTATATGTTTTACTTTAACTGGTCCCCTGATTTAAAATCCGAGTTTCCGACCTTGGCGCACCTGTGCTCGCGCCGTCAAAACGTGAAAAAACCGTCCGAAATCGCGCCAAAATCTAGTTTTTCCCAAATATCTCATTTCCAATGCAAATTTCGACTAAAGTAGTAGTTAACAAGTATAGTAGAACATAAAATTACCTACAACTTTTGGACAAACAATTTTCTTCTATCTCTAATGGGTACCGAGGTAGAAAGTCGTAAAGGTGCGTACATTTTTGAAAAAATAAGTTATTTGCGCGACTAGGTTTGGTTTTTTGTAAATACCTCGTTTCCAGTACAATTTTGTGAAAAATTTATTGTTACTAATTTTGTAGAAAATAAATAGGTACCTATATGATTTATGTTTTTTATCTCTATTACGTATCTAAGCTCTAATCCACCAAAACCAGGCTAAAATAAAAATAGAGGTAAAGTGTTTTAAACTTGGCATTCCTTAATTTTATTTTTCTTTAACAATTATTGTTGTAAGAACATATACGCTGACAACAATCGTCATGCCTGTGTCAGACCTAGCTATAAATATAGTAGATGGCCTTTGGCCGATGGATTTCAGCATATCTGTCGCCATACATTCTCAATGGGAAGACCACTAAAATAGGCCAAGCCACTACATTTATACACGCAGCTAGGTCTAGACATGCCTATCAACGTAATCACAACATAAATTTAAGATTATTAATATAATTAAGATGATATGGTACATAAAAAGAGAAAAATTGGTATTTTAGTAAAACTAACATTTATTGACGTTCTTTTCTTTTTTAGTTAAGTTGTCAGCATAACAAAAATTAAAATTAGTGGTAGATCAGTTTAGACAGTAGTACGAGCCCTTGACTATAGTTTCTTACTCCTGGCCCTGAATAGCTTCTTCATCTGTCTCATCATCCAAATTTGTGGCGACTATGTCATCATATTCCTCGTCATCGTCATCAACGAAGGCTTCTACAGCATTCTTGCAGGATTTGCCATTGCAATGAATGCAGAGTAGGGAGCATTTCAAACCCGACTTTCTGCAGGTGCACTTTCCAACGAAACCTTTTTTGCATTGACATGATATAAAGTTCAGCAAGGCCTGAGTTGCAGCTTCCTTCAACATTGATACTGGAGTTAGTAACCCAACAGCATTCTTTTTCCACCGCCATTCAGTTGGATCTTTATCGTGACCAAGCCAAGTCTGCACTTCCAAGTATGTTCTTGAAGCGTGTTGCTGGACTGCATCTTTAGTGGGTGGTAGCCTGGATAAATTGAATTTGTTCTTTTTTACTCCTTTGACAAAAATGATGTACCTTATATTTTACAAATTTGATTTCTCATTGCCGCCATACAAAGTGCAAATAGTTGTTCGGCAGCCAAAGTGATACATCATTTGTTCGAGTACAACGCGTTAGGTGATTTACCTTTACCAACTTTTTGGTAATATACGTTGGGAGGTGAGAGAGCTGTGAGGAGTACCAGCAGGTCAATATCCTGACCAACGATTATGACTGCATCATGTTGAGATGACAACGAGTTTGCTGTGGTTACTATAAGAACGTCAGCATCCTCTTCAGCTTGTACTGTCGTTATGTGGGATCGTGAAAATGAGGTTCTGAGTAAGGAAATAAAACGAGAATTGTTCTTCTCATTTCCCAGAATCTTTTCCTGTTGTACTTGTGGGTGCATGCTTTCAAAAAACAAAACTTCAGCAGAATTTGTAACTCTGGCACGCCATGCTCTTTCCGCCCCTTTAGTGTTTTTCTTTTCTGTAGAATCTGGGTATCCATCGATGACCAATACTGCATTCAATCCACATTAATTTTGTACATACCTGACATATTGCTGGAAAATCACTGAAAAAGGTTGAGCACGACCCCATACAACTTTGTGCAGTAAATATCCTCCATCAATTACATGTATTTTACTACTTCCCAGTTCTGTATTATTCGATAGAGGGTTGACCGGCCTTGTACTTTGATGAAGTAATAGGTGACATATTTGCTATGCTGTAAGGGCATTCGACTTCAATTATAGAAACCTTACCGATTAGGCCATCCGGACTTGCTGCTAAAAGTTTTTGTTTTTAATAGTCCACAGCCGGATACCTGTTATCTTGTTTCTTTTGTAAAATGGTCTTTTGCTTGGCTCTCATTTTCTTTTCCATAATTTGTGGCCATAGTTCCTTTAAATTGTGAGTACAGTAACGAGTTTAATACTCCCTTAACTGAAGTTTTTGGCCGCAGCTTACAAACTTTTCCAAAGTTAGATGCTGTTAACCGCTTACGCCTTTCAATTGCCCACAACTTATTATCACTTTGGCCAACTGTATTCCGTTCAAGTTCTTCATTATTTGATGGAGAAAATTTCTCTTATTTCGTTTCAAACTATTCAAGTAGCATATTTGGTTCTAATTCCAACTGACCATAATTTTCATCGGGCCTGTAACTTTTCTCTTTTCTGTCGTGTGTTCATTGAACTAATATTTTTTACTGGAGTTCCTTATTCGTGAGAAACAGCAAAACAGTTTCCAAACCGTTCTACATAATTCAAAAGGGTTTCAGAATCATACATTGGAAGGTCAATATTTGTGGCAGAACAGTGTCCAGTAAACATAAACCATAAAACAAAATATTGGAGTGAAGCTGTGGAGAAATCAAAACAAAATTACAAATACCGAGCTGAGATGCACCGAGCCTATGCTCCCTGACGACGAGACGTGCATAGGTATACATAGACGTGACACGCTTAGTTGGGGCCCGCCCACCAACAATTCGATAGCACGACTGCAGCAGTTTAAAAAATACCTAACGTTTAAATTTCCCAGCGTCCGGGTTTCCTCTTAAGATATCCACTTTATTTTCGAGATTTGCTAGGGCAAAATTTGTATTTATATTTATTTTATCTCATTTAAACCTACGGTTTGCAATATGGTTGGTTTATTCTTGTGAAATGTACTTAAGGCGATGCCATACGCAGTAATGCAAAATCATGTGTCTTTGGTTTGGAAATTCGGTCGCCTAGAAATGTTTCAGATGCTTTAATTAAATACTGCGAGTAGAATACATCTTGGCCTTTGAAATAAGTCTTTTTATAAGCCCAGAAAAAATAATGTAAAGGCCTATACGGACATGTGTCTAGTGTGGTAGTCGAAAACCATGTAAAAAACTGTATACAAATATATTTTACGAATAAAGGAAAGAAAAAAAAATATATATTCAACGCAGGTCTGTCCAATACACCAGGTCTGCGCGTCGCATATTTTTGTTCACGGCTGACGTTAAGTTTCTGGCTTTGTTTAAGGGTATTGTCTCATCTTAAGGCGTCATAACCAGCGGACGAGAATTCAAATTTCGTTAAAAGACGGTCTCGCGATCGGACGTTTTTTTAGAACGAGACAGAAACACCGAATTCATTCCGCTGCGAGCCGTAAATCCGCGCGGCTGACGAAAACTACAGCATGGTTCCGATGAAATAACAATTACTGTTGATGATTTCTCGGTTGTAGCTTTCTTTCTAATAAGTAGTTACATACATATTTGTAAATTAAACGTCCGAGAGCGTAAACATAAATAAATACAAATGCAGTGCGTTGACATGGTAGATATAAAAAAATTCAAATATTTGATTAATTTGATTTTATTAAATTTATTTTACATAGGTTTTCCAAAAGTTAGTAAAAATCTTTTATTTTACATATTTATTCGTTTGTCCGAAAGGTATTACCGGTAAGTTTTATTTCTAATACTTATCTTTAAAGTATTACTTGATTTGATATGTATGACATTGAAAAGAGGGTTTATTCCTTACAACTGAAGTAGTATATATATTAAAACTAGGTTTTATTTCCAACTATTTTCTACGGTACCTACCTTCATATGTAGTTATGCGATTGCATAATATTGTATCGCTTTCATGGTTAACGGAGCGACCTGACTCGTATAATTTTCGCAATGTTATTTAATTCACGAGGTAAATCATAGGTTAGTATGTCAAACATAACCTCGTATTTTTTCCTAAAACAAGAAGCTCAATTCACAATATGACATTATGAAACTGACAAAAAGTAACACAAAAAATATTAAATATGTTAAATTATACCGATATAATAGTGAATTGTATACTAAAATAGAAATTATGAACAATAAAATGATTTGAATCGCACATCACGAATCAAAATTCATCTGGTTCGTCTTTTTGACCACCAATCACAAACAGTTTCACGTACTTTGGCATAAGTTTTAACATTTATACATGAAACATCGATGACAGACATAAACTCCTGATAGTCCATAGTTGATTCTTTTCCCTGGATATTAAACAACACAAAATTATCGCCAAATGTTATAAAAAATATGTGCTTATTATGACTGATTCTTTCGAACGACCCTGTAGCATATAAGTACGTACAATGTACACGGATAATTAAATATCGCTAACCTTTGTTTTTTTGAAAATATATCTCCCACGTACGTTTTTGATGTCGTAATTTGTGTTTTCTAATAAAACTTTTGTTCCAAGGGTATTTTCCTCCCCATTTTTAAGCGAGGAATTTCTTTAAAATGTTATTAACTAGACAGGCGTGGACTAGACGTCCGCTTGCCGCCCGGTCGCGGCGGTTAATGACAATATTTCGTCTTGTGCCGAGTTAATAAAAATGCGCAAACGCGAATAGAAATTAATTACTATTATATACTTTAAGAATATATTTTCTTGGTAAATAATTTTTGTAAAAAAATCTGAACCATACCAATTTGTAAGACCATGAATAAATAGTCAAATTGAGGGATTTTCGTCACAAAACGCGTGTTCGGATTTATTTATTAGTAATTTTATTTGATATAAAAACAAAATTCTTATACATACTTATGATAGATAATTTATTGATTGTTTATACTGTATTATTATATGATTTGAAATATTTGTTGTATAATACAAATTCACCTTTGAAAATGCAACAAATCTGCGCATCGTCCAACGGTAACACTTTATATTTATGATAATAATATTATTTTTCAAAATTTAACATCTTACTTTACTAGATAAAATAACGATCTTTCGAAAACAATTTGTGTTTTTTTCTAGAAATGTGTCCATACGTCTACAACTGGCCTCAAAAATGCCAAATTTCAGGTCAAGTCTACCTATTTCGCCTTAACAATATCCTACCCGCATCAATACATAATCTGGAAACATGATGCACTGCAACATCTGCACTTAAAAAAAAATAAATTTTTTTCTCTTTTATTATATTATTTACCTTTAAATGGAAAATTATATGTACCATGTATTATGTTCATTTTTTAAGTTTTTGGTTATTTTTTTTTGTTTTAAAAATCCTTCTGTTGTCACTGTATATTTATGCAGTAAATCGTGTAAAATATGTATCATGTTAAAGCCCAACAGCCCATCAATAAATACATCAATATCCCCATCAAAATATATTGTTGTCCGAACAAAGTTTTATTTCATTTTTTGTGTTACACCTCACAAGAGAGCCCCTGACTGTACAATGTAAAGGCAGGGCAGTTATGACACAACCCTGTTGTGAGGTGGGTTAAGATAGGGGCTTCAGGGAGGGATTTATTAATGCGGGTCTTGAAGAGGCCCGGATTATACGAAGGCGGAAAAAACAGATGCCGGTAACTCGTTCCACATACTAGACGTCTTACATAAAAACTATACAAAGAAGCGGCTCATTCTCATGAAGCCAATATCAACTGTGAACGGGTGCTCCTCTCGTGTACGTCGAGTTTCACGCTTGTGCACCGGTGCACCGGGGATCAATGCTGCTAGCTCCTTGGAACAGGCTCAATTGAAATACCTGTAGAACAGACTCAGCATACCCACATTGCGTCTGTGCATTAGAGATGGAAATCGATCTGTTAACAATTATTTATCAATCAGACGGACTGCCCTCATTTGCACCGAATCAATTAGATTTATCAAGTATTGTGGGGCTCCAGCCCATAGGTGGCTTCTAAGTTCAATTGTTGGGCGTACTTGAGATTTGTATTGGGTTAGCAGCTGGTCACTATTGAATAATGTGCTAGCCCTATACGAGACGCCCAGTTTCTTAGAAGCCAGATTTACTTGGGCTTCTACAGAGCCCCGATACTTGAGCCGCACAGTGGTCCCAAATCCCGATCTAGCTAGACAAAAATATTTTTTCACGGCATTTCATGCAAAAGGGTCACAATGTAATAAAAAAATACTTAAAAAAAAGTGGGTGTGTCAAGCCTACGCAAGACAGAAGTGAAACTTCTAGTTTCAGCTGATGCTTGGCGTGGCGCAGTTCGCTGGTGTCTGAGAGAGAGGAAAGAAGAGAAGAGAGAGAACGTTCGTGAGCGGCTCCCCCACCTCAACAAGGTTTCACTTCAAAAATGCCACAGCCGAGAATCGAACCTCGCTTAACTGATTGAAAGCCAACCACGCTGAGCACCAACTGTAAGCAAAGCCGCATAAATTGATTATATTATGTAGGTTCTGAAAATATGAGAGCTTGTTATGTTTTATAATGTTACCTACATCACACCCAAAATATAATATATTTTTAAAAATAATGTACAATGTACAGAAATAGAATCCCACACAAGATCGCGTAGTGCGCTCTAGCGAACGGATATTTTATCAGAGGGAGATAGTTTTAATTTTTTTTTCTGTAAATTATTACATATTATCAAAATAAATAAATTAATTAAATAAATGTAATACAATTATCATAATATACGGATTAGATAATAATTTTAATCCAACACAATAACGCAAAGCGCGCTCTAGCGGAGTAATGTTTTATCACAGTGAGATAAGTGTTTTTATTATTTTGCAATATTATTTTCTTTTAAAAAATGTTCTGACCTACTAAAAAATAAGATATTGAATGAAAAAGGCGTTAAAAACAAAAAAATAATGTGCGATGGCCGAGAATCGAACTCGGATCAACTGCTTGGAAGGCAACTATGCTGACCATTACACCACCAACGCCAGTTGTCGGGATGAGCTAAGAAGCATTTATATGTTACTTCAAAACTTTGACTAGATCAAATGAACTTTAATCGGTGGTCCCGCATTTTCGTTTCGGTCATGAGTCGGTTTTACTACGGTCCTCGAAATTGCATGACGCGCGTAAAGAAGTTTCACTTCAAAAATATACATTTATTTTAGCCATTGTTACAGATTTTTTAAAATAAAATTAATTAATTAGGTAAGTTTATATTTTTTGCAGCATCCCGTTTTCCATGTGACCTCAAGGTGATTTGAGTAGTATGAGAGAGTTCTTGTGGACTTCGAGAGTTCAGAAGACATTTAATTTTTCTTGTTTTGCTTTTTGACGAGCATAAACCAAATTCTTTTTCTGGTCTACCACATAGTCCCTCATCATGCGTCTATACAGGAAGAAAAAAACGGTGTTAAGCCATTTTGCTTGTTTAAACTTCAATTTTAAAGTACTATTTCCGACTTCAAACCATTTTCAAAATATTAATATAAACGAAGGGGTTTTTTTCTTAAGTAAACTATCCTCGAGACTTTTATAACTGTTTTTCGTCAATAAATATTTTGTATGTTCATAAAAACACTGCCGTATTGCAGCACAATTCAACTTTGACGTGCCCTTTACTTTACTAGAATCTCCAAAATATCCAAACGATAGATTGTAGGTAGAGGCTCTGTAAAAGACAAAAGAGCAAATTTGAGCAAACAAATTTTATAAGATATTATACATAAAGAATGGTTTTATATGAAACTAGTTTCGTTTGTTGGTACAAATCGGTACACGATTTTGAAAGTTTAATCAAACTTTGGAAAATAATTGTAAATATTGATACCTTTTTCACGATTTTTAATTAAAAATGGAAGTAATTTTGAATAGGCAAATTATAAAATAATTAAAACAATTTAAAAGAACATAATATACTTTAATTTCTATCTTTGTGTAATTTCTCTCCGATTTCAAATAACAACACTAACGATCGAACAGCGCGGACACCCGAAAGCGACTGACCCATAAATATACCACTCTCTAGATCGATATCTTCGGGTTTTTTGTATGTAACGGAATTATACAGTAGGTACTTAACCACAGATATACAAGCAGCATACAAGCAGTACCTACCGTGCGGAGCAGAGCAGTAGACAAGGTAGAGGAAACTCAAGGCCATTTAAAAAAAGATGCGACCATAGACAACATAATTGCTCTCAGCCTACTCTATTCATTCACTAGCCCAAAAAAACTATTATAAAAATAAAAATGTCCTTGAAGCAGAAAAATGTCGAAATGTTTTCCAAGGGCAAGGTTCATCTGACTAAGAAAATAAACTTTTACAGTGCATTTCCTTAAGATGAAACTTGTTAATCTGAGAAGAAGAAACCCAAAATGACAAGAAATTTGCAAAAACACTGAAGAAAACTTCCAAAACATGATTGTCCGACAGTACGACGAAGAATTCCGACATTTTTCAGCCTCATGAACTCATGGTTACATATGTTTAAAAATCTTTAATTTCACCAAAACAATAAGATAATACAGGATAACACTAATCAATAACATGAATAAGTTTATCGATATAATAAATAACATTTATACGTTGTGGAGGAAGACATATGCCAAGTATGAAGCATTGTTCAAAAAAACCGAACGAATAACCTAAAAAACTGTCAATTCACTTTAAACTTGAACTTACGTCGGTAGGTTGAATATATGTTTGTAACTCGCTAACACTATACTGGCTTATATTGTATTTTTATCACGAACAACTTTAACACGCAATATTTTCGACGGAAATGATAGTATTTCGGCAGCAAATGACAACCCGCGTGTATAAATAAACCACACTCATTTTGTTTGAATGATTTGAAACTGTCAAATGGTAAAATTCCGTCATCTCTTTCTGTTACACGAGTCATTATGGTAGAGAGCGAGAGATCAAACCAATCCTCCTTTTCTCACCAATGATATCTGAGCTTTTAGCCATATTATTCGTTTTCTATAAGAATTTTGAGGTGGGCGTGGCGGTTTCAAATGAGTTTCAAGGCCAAAGCTTAGTTAAATGCCCCTGGACTGACCGCTGGGCGAACGATTGGCACATCCGAAGTGTCGAAAATTTTTATCGATGTGAACATAATACAATGGACATTTTTAAATGTTGTGAGAATATTTTTGTACATAAATAAAAATATCGTTGAAATATTTTTGTCTAGCTAGTTTCCTCTAAGGGGACCATAGTGAGCCGGTCTGATATACTTGCTCCAAGCATTTCAATGGAGTTGTCGAGTTCAAATAATAATTATGTGTAGGCACAGTATGGTTGCTACCTGTGAAAATGTATTATCTGTTTGTCCCCAGTCGAGACGAGAGCATGTCTTCCCCCTGCTCGATCCAGGGCTACGGTCCACTGAGTCAATCGGAGCAGGAGAGACTCCGCCTGCGCGCAGAGCTCAACGAAGAGCGCGCCGCACGCATCACGTCAGATGCGAACGCACACAAGTGAGTTAAATTTTTCTCTCTATACTTTTGCATATTGCGAAACTAAGCGGGCTCGGATGCCAGCGGAAAAGATTTCTTCACCGTTGCATTTCCAAATACTTGGAGAAATTAGATAAATACGAGATTTGTTCAATGTTTTTTTCCTTCCAGCGAGTATGTCTAAAGTTTGGGTGTTTCAAATTCCATATTTTGTTTTCATTATATAGCTAAAATCTCTAAATAAGCTGTAATACAAAACATATTATCGAACAAGAAACATATTATTAAATTTGTTGTTCATATGTAAAAAGTGCTATGTAATATAGGAAAGAAAATGTATTTTGTATAATTTGAGTGACTTGTAAACAGAAACGATGAGACTCTGTGAACTAGATTTAAATGTAGATGATGAGTGTGTTGTCGCTCCCCAGGCTGGAACTCCTGGTGACGCAGCTCCGTTCCAAGCGCGGCCACACGCCGAGTCAGGCGAGCAGTCTCAACGGCTCCGCCATCAGCTCGACTCCGGATACTCTTCACATGGTGCTCGGCCCGGTGACCGACCTATGACCTACCGCCACTGCTCTGCTCCTGGTAACCAACAGACTAAGTGTTATAGACTAAGTGTTATAATGGCGTTTTATTAAATATTGAAACAACATTGATAATCATTATTTATAAACGTACGTTGTTTTTAATTATTTTTGTTTATCAGCATTATTTCAAGATTTAATTAATTGGCAGAAGGCATCTTCATTATTTTAACAAACAAGTTATTGTGATTACTGAATCGACGCGGTGGTGTCTACGAATCATTTTTTAATGTTTTCCAAATTAGTTTACTAAAATAAGCCATTTTATGTATGCTCCCAAAAACATGTATTTATATTTTATGTATTTGATATGAACATGCATTAATTGATAAATAATCGACCAGCATTATGTAGAATACAAGTTATTCGCCAGGTTTTTAAAAATACCTTCTATAATGTTTAGAATTTAACAATAAAGTTAAGCATGGTAATTTTATTGGCACCTCGGGATGCCTCGTCTACGTGCCATATTTCTATTACAATTACCCTTTACAAGTTTACAAGGACACCGAATTTGTGCCAGGCAAAATAAAAGTTTATTATTTTATTTGTATAATTATTAAAACATAAAGAGGGTGAGGGTAACATACGAGTAGCTCATCTACGTTGTGTCGCTGTCGTAAATTTCCACAAGTGGTGGCTCCTCTCCAGTCGCGCTGGATGATGTGGACATCAAAATTCGGTTATTTTCATTATTAATCCAACTGACTTTATTGGGGTGTCAGTTAAAACTGCATAGTTCATATAGTATGTAAATCATGAAGAGAACGGGCCTGGTAGGCTTCCTTGTTTTGACGGCACCTTCTTTGGTTCCTTCGATTTTCGTTACGTCGTCGGGTTTCGACCGCGAGCAATAACGCAGTTAAAATTTAATAAACTTTAAATTTTAACCAAATCAAAAAAGGTTTCGAAAAAATGCAACCTAAGCCAGTTTGATTAGAATAAAAATGTTCAATTTCAACTACACGATTTACTTGGTTTTGCTCTTAGTTTACTCTGCTACCAGAAATGATGGAGATCAAACTTTTTTTGGCCCACTCCACTGGTTGACTATTAATTAATTTTAACCTTCGCACGTAGGCAGTGAAAGTATTTTTCATGCTATAGTAATTTAAATGAATAAAAGTAGGTTAATTATTTTTTTTTCCTTTTACGTGGTACAGTTCCAACTGAATTATACCAATCGCGAGATACAAGAATCAACATCTTTGAGTTCCTTCATTTCTTTCTTGCCATTTCTATTCAATCATGATCAGACTCACTTCATCTGTATGGTGCCCAGGTTCGAAAAAGTTCCCAAAGTTAAGGTTTTTCGTTTCAGAACCTCCACGAAGGGGTATAGGGGAAGAGTTGCTTAACGGGATCAAATAAAGATTTCTGTTAAATCAGTAATATATTCTTATACCATGGTTTTACATATTTTAAGAAAAGCAAATTTTGTTCATTTTATCGTACAATAAGACGAAACCGAGACAGCTAATTGAATCCATTTTTCCCTTTAGGAGAGGCAAAACCAAGAAGCCCATTTTTTATTTATTTATTAACGTCTAGCGTATTTGTCACAACAGGGTCTGAGGATTCCAGTATCCAGTTAAATATGTCTTATTTAGTTATAAAATTTAACATTTTATATCTAGAGTACATCTATTCTAAAACTACTATAAAAATACTCTACCTACGTACTAATATTTGGACTTCTCAACATTAGAGACAGTTAAGATCAGATGGTAAACAAACATATTTTGGTTAGGGTAATAATCTTTGAAGGTTTGGGATTTATATGCTTTTATTGCACTTTTTAAATGTATTAGTGAGGCCTATTGTTAAATACACGAAAATCCTCACTTTTTACGAAGTCACTATTAGTCCATTTTATTAATTATAATCACTGTATTTCGCCTGTCCGCCCTGATAAGCACTAAATCTTCTTCGGCCAACGTTTAGCGGAATGTTTTTAGTAGTAGGTACATAAAATCTCTGGATGAATGACTTGATAATTTTTATTTTTTTTCTATTTAATTTTTAATTATTTCTCTTTCCACTGACGAACAAATCACATATCTCCGCGTTATAGAAAAAAAGATAAAACTTCCATAATGTATGGAACCCCCGGTCAGATCTATCCTTCAGAGACTCTAATAGAATATGATGTTTGTGGTTAGTAATAATATCCTTTCGAAGATTGTAGGGTTAAATTTTTTAGAGTAGCCGTACAAACATTGCACACTAAGGACGGGTTGTTTCGAAGAATCTGAACAATTCATCAAATTTCAACGTTCATTTTCGGGTTCTGTGAAAGTCTTATTGAAGTTCTGTTGTTATATCATTATAGGGTAGTTGCTTGACAGAACTGAAATAATATCAGAATTTGAAAAAATCTTTCACAGAACTGGAAAATTAACTTTGAAATTTGAAGAATTGTTCAAATTCTCCGAAACAACCCGTCCTTAATATTGATAATTTTCGTCAGGAAAGGGTTCATTTGTCATTAAGAATATGACTTTGGTTTTAATGGCTTTCTTTATTTTTTGGTATTACCATTCGATTCATACATTATGAATGGCCGGCGTAGTCCAGTGGTAACGCATTGGACTGCCATTCCGAAGGTCGCGGGTTCGAACCCGGCGTGCGCAAATAAATTTTATTTGATTAATTTGTGTTATTTCACAATTAATTAATTAAAATTAATTAAAATAATTAAAAATAATATTTAGTATATTTGCGGCACGTTCCAGAGTGGAAGATACTACCAGTATCGCCCTGGTGTAAGACCACCATTCAGAATTGAAACGTTGCTCCAAATGGCTTTAGCCGTGTTTAGTGACTAGATCTGAATAGCCAGGTACTTCCCCACCTTCCTCTTTCCCTTCCCCACTTACCTTCAGCCTCACAACATCCCCCAATTGGGGATGCCATAGTCTCACTGGCTCCAGACGGGAGCAGTTGGGACTCTTGTGAGGTTTTCACTATAAAAAAAAAAAAAAAAAAATTAGTAGCGGCACAATCGAACAAAATTATGTTGCCTATGCTATCACGTGATATATGAAGGATAAATGTCAGGACAGCCATGCAGTTGCAATTTGCAGGACATGCTGGGGGGAAGTTGGAGTTTGCCAACACACCATCCGATTTGCAGTGTGGTGATTGACTTTGCTCCGTGAACTCGTGCTGCGCGCAAACGTGTTATGGCTCCATCACTTTCAAAATTTCAACCGATCTGAATAGCGTTGGCTTTATTGACAAAAAACACTAATCCGATTCGTAAAAGCAAATATTTGACAAAATAATGATTAGTCGCAAGGCGTTAGTTTAGTCACAAACATCGCGAGGGAATTGAACCCCTTTGATTTCAGGAGTTTTGTGCGAATGGATAGTGATAGTTTCAATGAGCGGCTAAATCTGGTTGCCCCATTAATATGAAAACAAGACACTGTAATGCGAGAAATGTATCTGCTCACGAACGGTTCATGGCGAATTTCAGTTTTTTAGAAACCGAAGCAAGTTACGAAGATTTGAAATTTAATACTGCAGTGTACACGCAGCTTTTATCGAAACTCATTCCAGAAACATGTTAGTCTATCTACAAAAGTCTGAAGCAATATAAAAAGGTAAGTTATTAAAACACGTATTCAAGTATAATCATCTTTTTGATATTCAAAATGAACATTTCAATAATAGTAACATACTGATAGGCGTGTGAAAAAATTCCCTTTTGGAGAAACAAAAAATAAAAATATAAAAATATATATATCATTCCTTCTTCTGGGAATTACAAGACTTTTTTTGTCTATTTGTGTAGTTTATTTTTTCTGAGAGTTTTTTTCCAAATGTTTCTGGCTTTCACCCTTTAAGGGTATTCTAGCCCATCATTTCAAATTATGGAGAGAGGGAAGGTAAATTTATATTGTAATTTTGTTTAACCCTAGAATACTAAACATATTTTTTAGCCCATTAATGCTAAACTTCGCCTGTGAGGCGACTTTTATAAAAAAAACCATATTTTACTTAAAAAAAATACAACATATTAAAACAAAAACAAAAACACTTTTATTACATATTGGGTAACAAAAAAAAAATAACACAATTCATTTTTTAAATACATTAAATATATTAAAAGCTTATTTTAAGATCATATATTTTGTTTCGTGGTATACAGAGATCTTTTACAAAAAAAAAAATCAAAAAAATTCACAATTGGAAATAAAAAAAAAACTTCTGGGTCTTATAGACCTGAGATGTACTAAGTCTATAAAAATATATTTCACAGCTTACAACTTAAAAATATTCATTGAGACCAAAATAAAGTTTCGGTTTTTTCCACCTACTTTTTTTTGTCGCATTTGCAACAGTTTGGAGACCGGTGTTCTAAGCAGTATGTTAACTTGCATTTTGCGCAGAAATAAATACTCATACGCCTCAATTTCGGGGGGCAGAAGTCACACATTGATCTTTTTCCCTTTTTTATGCATGGTTCATCTGAATCAGTGTCAGTATTATGACCAACCACGTCATGAATTGCAGAACGGACTCTTTTCTGCATACGTGGCCTTTCTTCCAAACGGATGGCGCACCAGTCGCTGCATAGGTTCTTGCTTAATATCTTGAGAAATTCTCTTCTTGACATTGGCTTTATTTTCAAAGCTTCGCAATTGGATACATAAATTACAAAGCTATTGAGTAGAGCCATATTCAACATTCCATAGAACATGCAAAGTGGCCAACGCCTAGTTTTACGGCTACAGCTTGAGTGACCACACATCTGGTCAAAAGTATCCACAGCACCTTTTGTTTCGTTATAAGAATGAATTATTGTCGGCTTACCGGAAACGGAGTCAACAGAAGGCTTGTCGTGCATCGTAGAGAGCAAAAGAACGGTCTTTTGAGGTTTTGGCTTGTAGCTAACAAGAGTGAGCTTTTCGTGGAATCCAAAAAGAGATGTCCCAACAGGGCGTGATGAATTATGTTTGAACTCTGGTGGAATTTCTTGCTTATTATTTCGAATTGTTCCAATAAGAGTAAGGTTGTATGGTGGTCGAAGCAATTGCTCAGCTAGCGGTATAGAAGTAAACCAGTTATCGGCAGTTAAATTACGATTTGTGCCATGTATAGTCTTTGTAAGCAGCTTACAATAGTAAGAGCCTAATGGTTCGTTTATAGCTGTACCGAGGTTTTTTCCCAAATACGGTGAGGCATCAAACATATATTTTGATCTAACATCGCACACTAAAACAATCTTTATTCCGTATTTGGCCGGCTTATTAGGAATATACATACGGAATGGACATCGTCCCCTGAATGCCAAAAGTTGTTCATCTATTGTCACGTATGAGCTTGGTTTATACAGATCTCTACATTGCTTGATAAAATTTCCCAAATATTTCGGATAGGCGCAAACTTATCAGTTTTTTTTCTGTCGTCTCGAGTGTTACGATCATCGAAACGCAGACACTTTACAAGGAACTCAAACCGTTCACAGCTCATTGCAGCTAAATTTTGGGATCCACAAATCGTAGGATCAAACAGCTCATTTGTTGTCAAGTGATTATTTTTCAACGCTCCGCTCAAGATAAATATGCCAAGAAGCGCACGAAGCTCTTCTATTCTGACCTGTGATGTAGTAGTATTCTGAATTTTATACTTGGTAGCTGTTTGTATAATATATTCATTAGTCCGCAAAAGTACTTCGTCCATCAACTCCGAAGTAAAAAACAGTTCAAAACATTTCATGGGATCAACAATGCCCTTGGCGCCTTCTTTTGGGCCTGGCACAATATGGACTATGTTTCTCGAAGGAGTTCTGTTCGATTTTTGTTGTGACGAAGAAGGTTCTGAGGACCAAATATATTTGTTCTTTCCCCTCATAATCGATGCCGATGGCGTAATTATCCGATTCTCACAAGCCGGCTGCTCCCTATTTTGCGCCGTGGCTAAAGCTTCCTGAACATGAGTCGGTGTGGATTGTACATCGACATGAATTTGATTTGATACATGAATATTCTGCAAGTCATCGTCTAACTCAGTGACGTAATTGGGGTCATCCACACTGTCATCTGAATCAAAATCCGCTCCTAAATCGTCGTCCTCTTCACTTCCATCTACCGATATTTCCTCCAGCCATTTAAGTAGCTGCGCTTCAGACGTTGCCATTTCATAAAACTATAAAAATTATACTCAAACTTTAATTTTTAGCAAAAAATCAAAAAAAAAACCACAAACATATATGTACAAAAAAATTACCTTTAATGCTAAACTTCGCCTCACAGGCGCCACACGTGTCTGTATCTCAACAACGCAGCCGAGCAAATCCAAAAAACGTCTGTGCGCTAGCTCGTACAACACTCAACCGAGTTGGCGCGAGCGCATGCTTTGATACGAGTGAGCGATCAGGAGATATCACTCCAAAAAAAAATTGCTTCGCCTCACAGGCGATGTTTAGCATTCTAGGGTTAAATTGGCAAATTTCATAACTATATGGAAGATTGAAGTCGAATTCAGACTTAGAAGAGATGAGATGTTGAATGTAGGGAAGACAATTTTAGATAAGGCTCGATAGAAGAGAGGATATTTTTTAGACAGGGAGAACCAAAAAATATGTGATGTAAAGTTCCCACTTCTAAATCACAGAAAGTACAATCTGAGGAGTAAAGCACGTGGATTTTAAAAAGGTGAGAAGTAACGGAACGATGTCCAATCCTCATCCGAATAAGTGAGGAAATTCCATTTTTTGAAAAATGGAGGAATTGTTGAAACCACGCTTTTGATGGGATAATCCTTTATATTGAGGCATAGCAGGCTCCCTTAAAAATATCTGATTTTACCGTTTCTCTCAATTTCGGGACGTTAATGACAGTCGTGTTTGGGAATGTCAGATCGGATATTATATTTATTGGTGGTGAGGGACCATATTGTGCACTATTGCTTGTGTAGCTTCGGTTGGACGAACTGGCTGACTGGAACTGGTTGGATGTCAGGGGTATATTATGCTGAGCTGCATGCTTTGGCTGAAATGGATTTGTATTACGCGACACAGGATAAGCAGATTGCATGTAGTACGGAGGTATTGCTGTAGATACGGAATATAAATGTTGTACAGATATTAATGAGATTCATGATTCATCGCGTAATTTCTTGGTTTTGGCAGAAAAAAAACATCACATATTTATTAAAGGTTTGTTTGCTGGTAAACATCCACGTCTTTTAATTGCACAGATATAGATTTTTCGATGATCTCCCAGTCTTCTTCTTTTGCATAGGTAAATTGTGCTTAAGATGACATACTTTTTGTTTGGAGGCAAATATTTGGTTATTCAAAGGTGATAAAAAATAAATCTAAAGGTACATATTAAAAACGTTTATTTACGAAGCACACAAAATTATCTTGACGCTAAAGAAAATTGCACAATTAAAATTAATTTTAAAAAACACCGATCATGTCCAAGTGGGTAAGTTGACAAGTTGACATACCTATTTATCGGTGTATAATTCACATTTGAACAGCTTAGTTCTTGCTGCAACGCCAGCATACAGTGTGGCACCATCGTTTACATAACTGGCAACATACCCAATGTTCTCCTGGCTTCGATTTGCTATATAATTCGTTACAATAAATGCATGCAGCATCGGAGTCATCATCATCAACAGCGTTTTGAGTAAAATCTTCCACAGATTCATCATCTAAGTCATCCTGAAGGATAGCTCGCTTCACTTTCTTTCGAGCTCTAATGCTCTTGCGATTTTCCTTCTCTTTTTTATTTTGGACTTGGGCTTTTACTTCATTCATAAAAGGAGTGCCTGTTAGAACCTGAGAGCCAGTGATTTTTCTCTTTGTATTTCTTGCATGCCTCGTAGAAGAAACTGATTTGGGTAATGGTGAAATCTCATTTAACATATATCCTGGGTCGTGGACGATTCAGCAATGACGAGGCAATCACGCTGAACTGGACCGGCTGGTGCAAAATCATCCTGAGAAAGTTGTGTGAAATCACTTGATGGTCCAGGAAATTCTTCAACATTCTCTCTCTTCTCGCGTTCGTCATCCGTCTCAATAACATTTTCGGTTACTTCGCTGGGCAAAAACAAGTGATCCGGTAAAACATGTGCGTTCAATGGATGAATTCCAATGTTTTCAAAGCCACTCATTATATTGCCGACCGAGGCAGCACTTCCGTACGCTTTCCCAAAAATACCGGCGACCCTACATTTCTACCATGGTGCGCTTCTAGCCAGGTGCTCATTTGTCGGTTGTAATACGCATCTAGTGGCCCAAAAATGAGACGTCAAGTGGCTGCATCCGAAGGGTGCAATTCAATTCAATTATTTTTATTCATTTTAAAAACACTACAAAATTGTTAATTTCAATGCGTTTTTAAAATATTTTTGTAATAAGAATTCTTAGATTAATATTAACAGTGTGTGTTTCAACTATACCAGTAATAATAGAGCTTGCCTTTTAAAGGAAGCTTCATTGATGCTAAACATGTCGATATCCGATGCAATGCGGTGGCAGACACAGCAATAGGACTCCATTGGCCTTAGCGAATTCCAGTGCCTCTAGTTTTTTGTGGCTACTGTGGCCATCGAGGGTTAGAATAACTTTGCTTTCAGAGTTGCAGCCAGTGGAACTGACGAAGTGTTTCATAACTAACTAACTAACCATCACGCCGTTTCCCCGCAGGGGTAGGCAGAGAGGACGGACTGCCAAACAACTCGGACTTGGCACACATTTCTTGCCTCATTCACATTCATACAACACTCCATTTGACAAATAAGTCACCAACCATGTAACCACTTTCATAACATAGCTGCAAGGTTCCTGGAGGTGCTCCATCAAAATATTCAGGTTTATAGTTCCAAATCCCAGCAGCATTGGCACAGACAGCGATAGAAACATGCTGGTCTCCTTCGGCACTTGTCAATGCACTGACTTGCTTTTTTCCCATCTGTGCAAATATTTTTGGTGGCTTTTGGACGGTGCTGAGGCCAAATTCATCCATGTTATAAATTTTTTACGGTGGAATATCATAATCGGTCACCAGCTTCTCTAAGAGCTCAAAGAACTTCATCACTTTGTGCTTATTAAAAGCTCTTGCCCTTGCTGCGGAAGTGGCTTCAGGAGCTCTCAACGAGATGGAGGGGTTGAGCTCTCTAAATCCTTTTAACCAATCCCAACCTGCTATTTGTGTTTTATCGTCGAATCTATTACTCAGTCCTGCGTTTGTTGCAAATTCATATGCTAATTTTCTGACATCAGTGGTGTTAAACCCAAAGAATCTCTGTTAAACCCAAAGTATATGCTCCACCAACTGCTGTTCAAAGCCAATTCAAAGGTAGGCTTGAACAACCAACATTTACAGGAATATACACGAACTGTGGCCTGGGGCACGTTGAATTTTTTCGCGGCCATAAGCCACCTCATTTTGTTTTCTTTGACACTTTTAATGGCTTTCGCCATATCTTCCTTTGACCACGAATGACGCGCAGACTTTCTTTGACAATTTACCGGCATCCTGAAAGTAAATAAAACAGTATCTTAAGTATTTTTGTCGAAAACTTCAGGGTAAGATCACATACTATGTCATCTTAAGCCGACGGTTGCTATGTCATCTTACCCTGCGAGGTAATATTTATTCGAATATATATAACACTAATTCGAGTTTCGACTTGTCGCCCACTTCGCTCTCCCCTTGTACCCCTCACCTCATCACGCACGGTTTGCGAGACATTCGCTTTGTTTCAACCGTACCCCGTTTCAATCGTACCCAGTCTACCCTACTTGGTCCTCAATATGCGGCGATGGAAATCTAACCTTAACCCTAGATTCATAACCTTATCTAAGAGGAACATTATTCATAAACATTCATCTCATAGACGACTAAATGTAAGTGACGAGTTTTGGGGTACTTGTAAATAAAATAAATAAATTAAGTATGGCACTCTTTAATGGCACATGTTTAATTAGGTAACAAAGAAAATAATAAATTAGTTAAAATTAAATTTCATCGGTACATTTCACACACATGAGGCCGCGATGGTCCATGCACATTAGGGTGTATCGATTTTTAACTTTTTTTTTGTTTTCAAATTCCAAGTTGAAAAAAAGTTGCTACTAGGTACCACAACTTACCACAAAAAATTTTGGATTTTTAAAAAAATGTTTAGGTCTCCCGCACAAGGCTTAAAGTTTTAATATTTTTCAAAAAATATCAAATTTTTTTTAAATTTAAAAAAATAAAATCGTAACCTTTGTGTTTATTCCAAGTTAAAAAACAGTAATATTAGGGCATAAAAATAAGTAAGAAACGATTTTTTTTATAAAAAATGGTTTTTAGGTCTCCCGCACAAGCCCTAAAGTTTGTTAATTTTGATGAAATTTTGTAATTTTGTGTACATATATGAACCATGTTTTTTTTAAGTTTAAGCCACCAGAATTGATTGTACTTTTCTAACAGAAGGCATAAAATGAGACAATATATATATATACATAATTCATATATACATATATTAAAAATATATACCACATATATACTATATATATATAATATTCATTCAACAATATTCTATACCTGTGAATAGTTCATATTAACTTGCTCCGTAGTAAAGTGTATTTTAAAAACTATAACGCTTAAATTAAAAGTTACTCGGATTGTTACGTGTTCGTACTACAAAGTTCTAAAATATTTTTTATAATATCCGAGTGATTTAAAGTTCCTCCCGAATTAAATCAGCAAAACTATAAACAATACAATTTGCTTTTACGCGGGTAGTACGAAAAAAACATTAATTCAAGATGCATTGCCGAGTGTGCTCAGTAACTCTACGTACTGATGAGTTAAAATTCACGTGTGCCGCATGCAAAGGCGCATTTCATTTGGCTTGCGGAGGTATTATTGAGAACACATATCGTCGACTTAATCAAGAACGGCGATCTCAACAAGTTTGCAAGCATTGCAATTCAGCCAAGCCCAGCGCTGCTAGCCCGTTGCAGACAATCAGTGATACTGAACCTTTTGAGCAGATTAAAAAAGTTACGGATATTAGTTCAGCGCTCGCCGCTCAGACACCGACAAATCTTAAAGATATTCAAGATCTAGTCATGAACAAGACGTCCAATCTGGAAAAAACACAAAATGATATTCTAGATCAGAATAACAAAATACTTGAAAGTATTCAATTTATGAGTTCTCAATATGAGGATTTCATGGCTAGAATCCGTGACATCGAACTAAAAAATGATGAACTCACTAAAAAGAACTCAACCCTGGAAGCTAGGATTTATGTCTTGGAAAAATGTGTGGACATGCAGGAAAGGGAACTCAAAGCGAACAACATAGAAATAAGAGGCATCCCAGAAATCAAAGGAGAAAATCTGCAAGACGTTTTTTTCAATATCTGCAAAACAACAAAGTCCTCCACTGATACAAAGGACATTGATGCCATTCATCGCGCAGCAAAAAAAAACAACAAGAGTCATCCGAGAGAAATCATTGTTAAATTCAAAACGAACATAGCAAGAGAAAACCTGTTAACAGACGTAAAATCTTTCAACAAAAACAAACAGAATCCAGAAGACAAATTGAACACCTCAAACATCGGTATAGCTGGTTCCTGCTCGCCGATCTTCATTTCAGAACAACTAACATTTCGCGGTAAACAGCTGTGGTACAAGACACGAACAGCGGCGAAGGAGAAACAATATCGCTTTTTTTGGATTAAACGGGGGCAAATTTATCTTCGTAAAAACGAGGGAACTAATGCCATTGTTATCTCAGACGAAAGCATATTGGCTGCGCTTTGATAAATTTGAATTAATGGCTATTCTTTCGAGGTATGTCTTGACCCGTGCATTTATGTCTCGCTCTATATTTCTCCATATTTGTTTCATTTCCTACCCTTCTGGAATTCATTTGTTATGTATGTTATGCAGTTCCTGCTACCTTATTTTTATTATTATTATGTCTTCTTGCTATCTCTTTCATAGTACTATATCTAATTACATTATTTATACCATATTATTATATATTACTCATATTTGTATAATTTACTACCGTTTTCTAATTCATTTGATATCAAGCAATTCTTGTTACCATTTTATTTTTACTTCTTGCTATCTCATTAATAGTACTACATCTAACTACAACATTTGTACTATATTATTTATATTAAGCACATTTACCATTTTAACTACATTTGGAATCGCATTTAATTATATATTACTCGGGAACCAACTTCTATACAACACACAACCAACACATACTTATGATTCTATTAAATTATGATACCGGAAATGATTCCGGCATAGATCTTAACATGAATGTCATTGATGATATGAACAATCTAAATAACTATAAATGGTGTGCTTACGGCGTTAAAATTATACACCAAAATATAAGAAGCATTTCTAATATTGACGATTTTTTAATTTTTCTGGATCAATTCAATTACCAATTCGACGTTATTATTTTATCGGAATGCTGGCTTAGTAAAGATTACACCTCAAAAGTTATTCACAATTACTCTGAACACCACACAAACATATATCTTAATAAGTCTAGCGGGATCGTTGTATACATCAGAGACGGACTTCAATCTCAAGTTGATGAAATTTTCTTATCACAAGCCAACTGCCTGAAAATTGTATTGAATAATAATCTATGTATTTTTGCAATATACAGATCACCCTCTTTTCAAAATATTGACACTTTTCTGAATTCACTCCAATCAATTATCAACAGCTCAAAAAATATAGAACGGCAAATAATTATAGGCGACCTCAACATCAATACAATTACCGAATACCACCGCCAATCCAACGATTACCTATGTTTGCTAACTGAAAATGGGTTCATTCAGACAATTATTAGCCCTACTCGTGAGCAGGGCATGAGTAAATCTTGTCTTGACCACATCAACGTCAAAAAAATTAACCATGTTGACTCATTTGTCATTCACTCTACAATCTCAGATCACTATACAACAGCACTCTGCCTTAAAAACAAACCTCCTAATCCTGCTAAAATTAAACATGTTGCAAGAATAAACTATAATAACTTAATTGAAGACTTGAGCTCAGAAAACTGGAAAAATGTTCTAGACCAAACGGATGCCGACTCATCGATGAATGAATTTATCACTAAATTACATTCATATATTTCTAAACATACAAGCAATAAACTTATACCACATAAACAAATAAAACTTACGCCATGGATCACCCCTGGCCTTATCAAATCGATTAACATTAGGAACCAACTTCATAAAAAGGCGAATAGGTGCCCTGAAAATATTATAGTACAAGCTCATTACAAAAATTATAGGAACTTTTGCAAAAAACTAATAAAATCGGCCAAAGAAAATTATTATAAAAAAATAATTTACGAAAATAACTGTACTCCAAAACGTTTATGGGAAGCATTTCGCAATATAACTAAAACAAAAATAAATAAATCTTCCGATATTAAATCACTGAACATCAATAACGCGAACACCTCAGACCCAAAAATCATTGCGAATTTTGCCAATAATTATTTCACGTCAGTGGGAGTCACACTTGCGAAAAAAATTCTCAACAATCTTAATACAACAGAATCCGATCTCGCTAAGTTAAAAATCTCTAATTTCGGTCATAAATTAGACAGCATCCATACAACTTCAAACGAAGTCATAAATATAATTGACGAACTTAAGTCATCGAATGCTTGTGGTCCTGATAACGTTTCATCAATTCTGCTAAAAATTACTAAATCCTTCATAGCAACTCCAATCGCGTATATTTCCAATTTAAGCTTCAATTCAGGAAAATTTCCAAATCATTTAAAACACTCTATTGTTATACTGCTTCGCAAAAATGGAGATAAATCGCAGATACACAATTACCGGCCAATTTCTTTGCTCAATTCAATCTCGAAAATTATTGAGAAAATTGTAAAGAATCGTCTAAGTCATTACCTTGAAAAAAACAATATCCTTTCCAATAGACAGTATGGCTTCAGACCAGGATTGAGCACTGAAAATGCCATTACAAACCTGACGAAAATCATCTCCAACAATATAGATAGAGGAAGAAAATGCATTGCGCTCTTCTTGGATCTAGCCAAAGCGTTCGATACTATCTCACACAAAATTCTCTTGAAAAAACTACAGCGCATCGGCATTCAGGGTCAGCTACTTAAGTGGTTAGGTAGTTATATAGAAAATAGGAGCCAAAGAGTGAATATTAACGATACTCTAAGCGATCCGGCTGATATAAACTTTGGTGTACCTCAAGGAAGCACTCTAGGACCACTTTTATTCATTATCTATATAAATGAATTATGCAACAGTTCATTTGCCGATCATATTATCACCTTTGCCGATGACACAGTATTATTATTTGAAGGCAAAAATTGGAATGAAGTTCATAGTAATGCAGAAATTGGTATTAACAAGGTAAAACAATGGCTAGATCATAATCTTCTCACTCTCAATACTGACAAAACTAAATTCATTTGCTTCAGTGCAACTCAAGCGGGACAACCAAGAGAAACTCAAAGAATTATTATACACCATTGCAATGACCCAAACACTTGCAATTGCAATACCTTAGAGTATGTGGATAGCATAAAATATCTAGGAATTATTGTAGACAAGAATCTGAGATGGAATGAACATATCTATTCAATCTCCACAAAGGTCAGAAAACTCACGCATCTTTTCATGGCGATTAGAAATATACTATGCGCAAAAGATCTAAAACTAATGTACTACGCCATGTGCAACTCTTTACTTGAATATGCATCTTTAGGATGGGGAGGATGTACCAAATCAATTCTGGACCCCTTAGCCAAAGCACAGAAATCACTACTAAGGGTCATACTTAAAAAACCATTTAGATACCCCAGTAATGATTTATTCAAAGAGATAGGAGTTCTGGATGTGAGGCAACTATTTATAAGAAAAGTTATATTATACACACAAAAATATCGTCACTTCTTCCCCTCCGTAGAACATTATCACAACACCCGACATGCAGGGAGGAATCCAATAGTTCCACTTGCTACCATGACATCCCTTGCTCAAAGACAATATTCTTACCTAGGTCCAAAAATGTTCAACCTTATACCCGGTTCTTGGAAATTGAAAAGTGGAAGCGTCCTGCGTAAATTAGTCAATGATTGGATTCTAAACTTAGGGAGAGTCGAAAGTGAACGTATGCTGTATAACTGTTAAACAAAATCACCAAACTTTCCTGATCACTAGACCAAAATTCCTACCACACTTCATTGAGTTCTGATATTGCTCCGCAATGTTTCGACATCCATTCTGATGTTTTTATACCTTCTGATGTTTTTCAACCTAAGATTTATGGTTATGCGCCCCTGAAGCCTGTCTGCTCATAAGGTACATCACTACTGTAAAGCGTATCACATTTGTACGTCGCACACAAACTCTGTGTGAAACTTGGTACCTACTACGGTAATGATTTATAATAAATACATAACACAATATGGCGCACGAAGTAATGCACCAATTTCACCAAAGTAGCACTAAATCAGGTACTATGTATTTATATTCATAGTTTATGTTTCATAGTTTATATTTCTATCTATATATATAGTTATTGTTTTTACATTTTAGCAGTAGTTCAAGAAATGAGCGCGGTGTATATTCGTATTGTCGTATAATATAATTTGTTCTGAATTCATGTTTTAATTCAGTGAAAACAATCATACACATAATTTATTACACATTCTAGTTACAACGCTTACCTCATACTCTGTAAATTTTAATATTTTATGTTACCAGGTTAATTCGGTAAATCCGATTATAATATATGCTACCAGATTATTTTTTTTCTACTTCTCACAAAACAATGTATGTGTACTTATATTTATTATATACATTTTCTTTATTACACAACTTAGTTTCAGAGAAAAATGAAACTTTTTTTTTTTTTGGTTTTTTTTATGTAATTATGTACATTTCAGTAATAATATGAACTAAACATGTCAATTTGTCTGTCCTAGAACGGGAAACTTTCCTAGTTGGACAGGCAAAGCATCCAATATGTAATATGTACTTTCTTTTGATAAATAAATAAATAAATAAATAAATAAATATGTTTTTTACCTGAAAAAAGATAGTTGGACGGTGTAAATTGTATGAGAAAGGTGTTGAAAGAAACTAATGTTATTTGCTATTACTGTTGTTTATTACAATTGTATAAAAGATTATAACATGTCATAAAATGTAGTATAATAACTAAGTACAAAATGTTGCTGATTACTTTCCATACGACATGAGTGGGAGTTTTCTTTTTCTACTGCAAAATTACTTACTTGTTTAAGTATTCGTCCTTTCATCTAGGCTTCAAAACCTTAAATCAAAGTTATGTATAGTATTTACTATACAAAATAACTAACGTCATTTCATCTAGGCCTAGTGAAAAATTTATAAATGTTATTACAGTTTCCAAATGAAATTTCAATTGAATATGTAAGACGTTATTTAGAAACATTATAAATACAAAATAGTCAAAAAAAAACTTACTTAAATTCTAATCCTTTGCAGAGGTTTTGTACTGGCTCTTGGTCTCGAACGTATTTAGATCTTTACGGTCTACCAGTCTGGCACGGATAAAACCATCTCTTTCGATCAGCCCACATACTCGCTTCGAAGCTTCTGTGACTTCGTTGACAATTCGTTCCACCGCTTGAGTGTGAGAAGGAATTCTAAATTCAACCCTTCTACTTTTGCCAGTTTCCGCAATTGACTCCAACTCTTCTAGGCTCATATCAGTAACAAGAGGGGGTTCGGTTACTGAAGTGGATTGCCAGTCAATCATATCTATATAGTCTTCGGCATCAAAATTGATCTGAGGGGGTTTAAATACCCTTACCCCTTTCCTTTCGGTTGCGCAAGCTTTCTGGATTCTCTTATAAGCCAAGGCTCTGATATGTTTTCGTTCATCGAACAGCATAGCTATCAAACATGCTCTGGGTGAGCCATGAAAGCATTTCTCTGTAACGTTGCATGGACGACTTTTCTTAGCACATCTTCCAAGTAATTGCTGAAAAGAAACATTTAAAAAAAATTAATGGAAGCTTACGGGATTTGGGGATTGCACTTAATTGAGAACCATGATGGTATGTAGACCTTCATTATGAACTCTGCAAGCTTTGTTAGCTGAGGGGTCGGATCATCGGTGGCAACATACAAACGACGGACTCGATTTGCCAGAGTAAGCCACCTGGCGTGCGAGATGTTGCTGGGGTTTCGTTTGGCCAACTCTTCTTTATGGAAAGTAATCAGCAACATTTTATACTTAGTTATTATACTACATTTTATGACATATTAAAACCTTTTATACTTTTGTAATAAACAACAGTAATAGCAAATAACATTAGTTTCTTTCAACACCTTTCTCATACAATTTACACCGTCCAACTATCTTTTTTCAGGTAAAAAACATATTATATATTATATAGTATATATGTGGTATATATTTTTAATATATGTATATATGAATTATGTATATATATATATATTGTCTCATTTTATGCCTTCTATAAGAAAAGTACAATTAATTCCGGTGGCTTAAACTTAAAAAAAAACATGGTTCATATATATGTACACAAAATTTCATCAAAATTAACAAACTTTAGGGCTTGTGCGGGAGACCTAAAATCCATTTTTTATTTAAAAAAATCGTTCCTTACTTATTTTTATGCCCTAATATTACTGTTTTTTAACTTGGAATAAACAAAAAAGTTACGATTTTATTTTTTTAAATTTTAAAAAAATGTGATATTTTTTGAAAAAAATTAAAACTTTAGGCCTTGTGCGGGAGACCTAGACATTTTTTAAAAAATCCAAAATTTTTTGTGGTAAGTTGTGGTATCTAGTAGCAACTTTTTTTCAACTTGGAATTTGAAAACAAAAAAAAAGTTAAAAATCGATACACCCTAATGCACATATACTTTTTGCATTGTTTGCATTGGAACCTTGTCATACCCCGTTTTTTATAATCACAATAACGATTGGTTTCCCGGGTCTATATAAGTACGGAAATTCAACCCGTTTACCTTTCCCTCCTTATTAAGTATGTCAGTCCTGTTAGTACCAGTTTAAGAAGGCTAACGCTGGCCTTCTCCTCAGACTTGGGCGTCTTATAACACCTGGCAGGTAGGTGTCCACTCTTGCCACAGTGCGGGCAATCCCCCGTCTTCTTCATGCAGTCCTGCTTCCCGCAACGAAAACAAGTCTTATAGGCTTTGGCGCCGTCCTGCTGGTCACGCCAACTCCCCTGATTTCTTCAGCGGTGAGGCTTCGATGCTGATGGGGTACGTACAGTCGCAGGTCTGGAGGAACTTCCTTCGGGGATCGGTAATTTTCCTGGGACGCCAGGAATCCCACATACAGCTCCTCGGGGGTAGCGCACCCGAAGCCTCTGGCGCGTGGCTGCAATTCTAAGGGAATACCCCGTATTATCAGCGAGATGGCACCCTCGTCATCCCATCGGAACCACTTAACCTTCGTCCGCTTCTCGCGGTTCCTAGGATCGATCCTTGTGGCATCAGCAGTACTAAATTTACAATTATTCGGCGGTATGTTTCTCTCTTTGCGGTTTATAAAAATCTTCTTCAATATTAAAGGCGCGGTAGTGTTGATACGCGGTGATAGAGGGCGGCATCTGAACGGTGATGTATTTGTTAGTTATTCGTCGTTTTCATTTGAACTATGGGTCAAAAAACGCCCAATATGTATGTAAATTGATCCGGTCGATACATTGAGTGACCTAAGTCAGTATGGAGCTATTTTTTTGTCATTTTACAAATTTAAAAGCATTTTTAAAAATTAATTTTAGCAAATTTAAAGCAATGACTTTTACAATTTTGAAATATTATTTTTTTTTTAAATATTCTTTTGATTGAGTTCTTATGGGTACTTTCGGGATTTTGTGTTTTAACGAGGTGCTTCGTGTGGGTGTTAGAGTCAGATCTCCTTCCAATAATCCCATATTCAAGTTTACAAGGAGTTCAGGTGGAGCCCCATTACCTCTATATCGGTGTGTATTATATTGATTCCAGCTACGGCAGAAAATTTTCTCACAATTTCAATTGATTATTCCCGGTTTTGTAGAAGAATCCCAGCTATTTCGACGTTGCTAGACCTTGAAATGTTTCTAGTATTTTTTCTGTAAGATTGTTTTTAACTTTTTAAAAATCACTATGTGCTGCTTGGATTAAATTATTTATTGCAATTTAATCCTTCTCTTCCTTTTTTTAAAATTGTATATTGATCACTGATAAATTCTATGCTTTTAGTGGTTTCTGTAGTCTAGTTCGATTTTAGTAAATATATCTTTTGCACTGAAAGAAATGTTTAGGTACTATTTACTTAATTTTCATTAATTATCTACTAAACAGTTTAGTTGCTGTGGTGACTGCCGAACTTTTAGCTACTGTAGTTTGTGGCAAGTGTGTGTTTATTTATATAAAATAAATAAAAAATTAATTTATACAAAAAAGAATTACAACAATAACTACAGTGCTTTTGTTTTTATTGAACTTTCAAATAAGTAAGTTTCTCTGGCGCACCCTGTATACATAATAAAATAACACCTCTTATTGGAAAACCCTATATTTGGTTTAAAGAAGGTCCAATTATCACAATGAAAGGTTGGACTGTGAACCCCAAATTAGTCATTTTTTTCTTTGCGAAGCGTTATTGACGCTTCCAAATCCGCTGAGCTGGTAATGTACATTATAAATCCTTGTTGAGATACCTAGCCAAGTGATTATTTATTTATTTTTTAACGGACATATGTCCAATTTAAAAAAATAAATTACACTTAAGGATAAAAGGAATACATTTTATCAACAGAATTGAGGAAATATAAAGCAAGGACAGAAATGACAACAACAAAAAAACCGAACGAAATTAGATGTGGCCAACAGCCGAAATAGGCGTTAGAGTCATAATATTTCTTTTTGCTTAATGACAGACAAAAATCATTGAGACATACTAAAAAAAATCAAGATCTAGACATGAATTAATGAGTCTACTCATTCTGGACATTGGTTAGTATACTCATAGTCAACCGAAGGGGATATTAAAATGGATGAGTTGCAGCAAAGTGGGCGAATCAATAATTCAATTAATAATTATAGAGTACTTTGGTACACTATTACATCTGAAAGCAAGAATTATAATCACTAATACAGAATAATGATGATGATGTGTACATAATTTATATTGATTTAAAATTCAGCATAATACACAAACATACATACCGCCACAGTTAGATACTATCTTTACAAGAACTGGATCAATCAAGTTGCAAGTTCAATTATATTGTCTCGATATAGAGGCCAATTTTCATATAGTCTGTCTCTGCAGTCTGTATACAGGCTATGGAAGTCATCCAGCAACTGTAATCAATGAAAATTTGAAATCAATTAAGCACATTTTAGCAGTGTTTTTCTATTTTTACTATGCTCTCTAAATAAATTTATCAACATAGTCATATATACACATAGGTATACCGTGCATAGGTATACATAGGTATCCCGTAGAGAGTGGTCGAATATTAAGGAGAAGATACACTCGCACCCAAATATACTAGGTATACGTTTTTCTGTTTTCTATTAAAATTGAGATCTAAATTTAAACAATTTTAATGTAAAATTTCATGCACTTTGGTTTGTTTATAACTGTATTATGTTTATAAAATTATTAAGTCGTAAAGCGTTCGGACGGAACAATCTGACAAGGGTTTCTTGTAGTATAGCTACAAAACCCTAAAAATCTGCTGTTCTCTACAAAAGTTCAATACCCACTCAATAAATATATTGAAAGCTAGAAAGAAATGGGACAAAACGCTAGGCAACTGAAAAACATTAGGTAGTAAGTACCGCAGACTAAAGAGGGAAATATAAATATGCAAGTAATTACCAGATATAGCCCGACTGATTGTCCCAATGCGCGATAATCATTAAAATAATCAGCAATACTCATTCCAACATCTGCAGCATACTTCTGGAAACGCACTTACTTACTTCTTATCAGGTCCCAATATGGTTGTACAGTCATCCACGGGTCACATGTATTTTTCAGCCACAGCATGTAGTCTTCTAAGTTCTCATCTGGTTCATCCGGTAGTTTTTGCACAGCTTCATCTACTCTAGGTAATGGAGATGTGGGAGATGCAAGCGCACTGCATGGTGAGATGCTTGAATATCTCCGCTTTCTTGTACTGATTAGTCCTGATTTGGCAAATTCTTTTTGGCGCTGCCTGTATGTGTCTAGTAATTTACCTTTAGCAGCAATTTTTTGGGTAGGCCCAAAACACACATATGTGGTGAAATTTACAGCTGCGCTTTCTTTATTAAAGACTTTGGTGATTTGAAAAGCTAATTCATAAAATCTCTTGCTTGTAATGGATATATCTGGATTACCCTGCAATTCCTTGCTTATAATAATACTGCACAGTCGACGCCTGGCAGAATTGTCCAACAGACCCTTTGACTCAAACTGCATTAAAAGTGCTTGCCCCTCATTGATTGATAGGAGATGATTGCGTAAGTCCTAGAAAACAAAATGAAATTGCACATTGATTACATAACTAATAACCACTTCTATAATCATCATCATATCAGTCACAGGACGGCTATTCTACGCTGCCACTACTAAAATACATAGATCGGAATGTATAAAACAATTAACCTAAGTTACTTAGGTATCTGAAACTTACTAAAATTATTTAACTTACATTCGAAATTTGCTCTTCAAAAGCTTCTTGGGTTATTTTTTGTGATTTGTTTATATTTTCCAACAAGGAAATGTCATTTTCAACGAAGTCATCGTGTTGATAATATATGGGCCTTGTTTGTTTGGAAGTTTAAGGTATATCTTCAATCTGAAACAAAAAGCATTGTGTAGGTATGCACACAAAGGGGAAAGAAGGGGTGAAGGGGTCAAACTTTTTTTTTATCCCTTTGGAATTGCTTGACCCCCCCGGCAGTCGATTTATTCATTAATTACAGGAATTATTATTTTAAATACTATTATTTTTGTATCAGAATCACGTCCGGTACAACTATTTCCAAATGGTTAGCCAAAAAGGCCTAGGTATACATCTCATCATTACTGCTTTTAAAAACTTACAGTTATGAAAGGTGGATTAATTACATCTTTGAGCGCATTAATGTGTGCTGTAATCAGTGCCCGGTGCCCTACAGTCGGAATCAATTCTTTAATATCATCTTGAGATATTATCAGGAGTGTTCGAGTCTATGGTTTGTTCTGAAATAAAGAAAAAAACACGACGAGAAAACACAAAAAATTTCAAAACAAGAAAATAAAAAAATATTTTTCAAAGGAATGAAATTATTAAAAAATTATTCATTGTAAAAATATATATTCATACAACAGCAGATACCGAACAACCTGTATCATGAATCAAGCGGAGATAAAATAGTTTTAATAATGAAATTATTTCATTTATATGAAAATTTCCAATGTAATCATAAACAATGGGTGGTCACCCTGTATATAAAAAAAACATATCCCTCCCAAAAAAATCAACAGAATTCAATGTTCAAAATGTTATGTCCGAATTAATAATTTCAATACACATTTATTAAAATTAAACATAACCTGGTATGATTGACCATCGATCGGTACTATTTCAAAGCTAGATTGGTTGGTTCTAGTTTCTGGCTAGGGTAAAACTGTAACTCATTCGTTCAATACAAAATAATACTGGCGGAAACAAACAAAGATATAAAGATATACCACTCTCTGAAACCTGTGTCGTGACTCATGACACAATCTTGGTTGTAGCGTCCACTCTCAAACTAGGTACATAATAAATACAAATCTACTAAATCTATTGCGTACTTGACAGTCATAGAATAAAGAAGGTGCCAGTATCTAAATCAAAAAGAATGGATATTATCATAATATATATATCATAGTTCCATGATCTAAATTCTAAATCAATCAAAAAGTGAAAAAAGAAAACTCACCTTTAAATGTTTCTATGTAAGCTTCCAGATTCCAAGAAATTAAATAATCCTCCACGGTTGTGTCTGCCACTATCACTAGGAACTAGGAACAGCGGTTAGCATAAAATAAATTCGCAACGCGCGCAACGAACGTCAATTCATGTATAGTGCGTACTAAGAACTGAGAACTAAGAAAAGATCGGTGTGTGCTAGTCTACCAAAGTTCGGGAGATTTAACTGAAGTTTTGTTGCACTTTGCTCAAGTTTGTGCAGTGCAACTAATTGTTATGTAAAAATACCAAATTTAGATATTCCAACCTCAGTTTGGCTATTTAAACAAAACATTTAACCAAACTAGATGTTTACCTAAATTTAGTTAACTACTTTGGGAAGTAACACATTAACTTAAGCTACTAAAGTGAAATAGGTTTAGTAAATTACTTTAAGTTAATTAACCAAACCGATTATTTTGTTTAGGTAAGTAAGCTTTTAGTTAAAGTTTAGTTGTAATAGCTCAAGCACATTTCACTAAACAACGACGGTATCTGCACATAAAGTAGTTTAGGAACTAGTAGCTGAAGTTTAGGCGATGGTTACACAACTTCAATTAGCTTAACACTTTAGCTAATTAATTTTTTTCAGTGTGGAGCGTGTAAATAGCCCCAAAAAATACGGGCTTTATACCCAAGAAGGTATAACAATGAAAAATTATTCTCACCTCAAAAATTATGGTCAAAAATTGCCTAAACCAAGGGTCGGCAACCTTTTGAGTTGGAAGAGTCCAAAATTACAAATTACAAAATTTCAAGTTTTTAAAGAGCCACAAAATATTTTCTTGCCAACAATAAATAGCATTGCATAAATAAAGTTTTTTGATAAAAAAACCTAATCTTTTTATTCTTGAGAAAAAATATCTATTTATTCATATATAAGTAGTGTTTTTCACAACAAATTAGATAATATATATGGTATTTTTAGGTAATTACTTATTATTTAAGGAAAAATTGAAACAATTAAACATTTACTTCCATAACAAACAATTGAGCAAACAAATTCAATGGGAGTGATGGCTTTGCATGGTTATTCAAGTAGAAAATTTAAACTTTACTAAAGAATGTAACTCGTACTTAAAAATAATAAAAACAATAACATACAATTGAGCAAACCAATTCAATGGGAGCATTGGCTTTGCATGGTTTTAGACAGTTTGGATAAATTTGGCTCATAAATTGTTGTTTTAAGTTTCAAACACGACTCTAAATTTTCATTTGTTAGTTGGCTTCTTACTTTACTTTTAATTATATTCATGCAAGAGAACGCTTGCTCGCACGAATATGTCGATCGGAAGACAGTTAGCACTCCAAATGCCAACTTCTTCACCTCACTGTAGCAATCTGGAAACTTATTCCATACGTCTAATATAAGTGCCTCAACTCGTGGCATTTCTTTTAAAGCTGTCGACTTATGTTGCGTTGCGTACATACATTTCTGGATCTCCAACTCTTTCAACTTGCTTTTCAACTCTGTAAATTTTCCACTCCACAAAGCTTTACTTTTCAAATTGATCAATTGCAAATATATATAAAGAACACAATTTTAAACTTTTTTCCACTTGTTTTTATTTGACCGTGACCGGTTTCAGCCTGTTAGGGCCATCTTCTGACTGGTACAATTTTTGTCTTAAACTAGGGTTTATATACATAGGCAAATTACATTGAGGGGAGGGGTTAACATAGTAGGTTGGTTTGAATTATGAGGGGTTTTTTCGTTTCCCTACAACTTATAGACCTCATCAAAGACATAAACATACCTAACAATGCCACTCTGGTTTCGTTTGATGTTGTCAGCCTATTCTCTAACATACCGACAAACGAATTAAAGATAATTATTAACAACTACATGGAAAAACGTAATACTAATTTGATAGAACGGAAAGAAATAACTGAAATACTAAATACATGTATAGAACAAAACTTCTTTAGATTTAATGATAATTTTTATATTCAATCTAATGGACTTGCCATGGGCAGCCCGATATCACCGGTTCTGGCCGAATTTTTCATGGATCACATGGAAGAACAGATAGAAAAATTAAAATCATTTAAAAATGTTACCTTCTATCGTAGATACGTAGATGACATTTTAATTATCTGGACGGGAACTCACAGACAATTAGATAATTTTCTAAAAGAAATTAATAAAATCAACAAAGCCATCCAATTTACAATGGAAATGGGGGGAAATAAAATTAATTTTTTAGACATAGGTATTGAAATAATTAATAAAAAATTAGAATTCACAATTTACAGAAAACCAACATACAGCGACAACATTATACATAACACATCTAGACACCACATTTGTCACAAGTTATCAGTATTTAACTCACTCTTACATATACCCCTGAATTGTATAAATTATAATAATGAACTCAATGTTATTAAAACCATAGCAAATAATAATGGATATAGTAGTGAACTTATTGATAGTTTATTAAAGAAAAAGAATAAAAAACTCACACTGGCAATCATATCACAAGGTCTTACAATCAACAATCAAAATGATGTCACAAAAAAACAATGGGTTAAAATACCGTATATTGGTGATATATCCACAAAAATATCTAGGATAACCAATAAAGACAATTGTAAAACAGCATTCTATAATGTAAATTCATTAGGTAAAATCCTAATAAATAATAAAGATAAAAGAGATAAAATGGAAAACTCAGGAGTTTACCAAATCAACTGTGCCAATTGCCCGTCTTACTATATAGGCCAAACAGGTAGATCATTCAAAACCCGCATAAAAGAACATTTTTCAAGCTGGGTAAATGACAAAGGCGAAATGTCGAATGTTGCGGCACACTTACTTGAGAATAAACACTCGTTTGACAAGGATAGAGATGTAAAATTTTTACATACCTGCGACAAAGGTCATAAATTAGATAGGCTAGAGTCATTAGAGATAACCCGCCTAACTAAAAAAGTAAACTCCAACAATGTTATGAACACAAAATTAGAATCAGTTGCTAAATCTCCGTTGCTATATCCATTATAATCAGTGTGTCACCTATCATAAATATGTATTTGAATTATATAAAATCCATTAAAATATTTTTTCCTAACCACACAATAGATTACCGATAACTTTATGTTGGGTAAATCCTTAAATTGATAGTCCTAATAGGCATAATTATCATAGTTCTACAGATAAATTCATTTGATTTTAATAACAATACTTATTTGGGAAATATCATATTTCACGAAAAAACCCCTCATAATTCAAACCAACCTACTATGTTAACCCCTCCCCTCAATGTAATTTGCCTATGTATATAAACCCTAGTTTAAGACAAAAATTGTACCAGTCTGAAGATGGCCCTAACAGGCTGAAACCGGTCACGGTCAAATAAAACAAGTGGAAAAAAGTTTAAAATTGTGTTCTTTATATATATTTATAATGGAATTCCACCACGAAATAACAGTTACAAATATTAAAATATCAATTGCATTTGTAGAGATCCAGTATCAACTCCAAATGGCTCAATGTGGATTTCATTACTATTTGTGTTGAGAGGATTTACTATGAATGCTAGAGTGCTTTTGTTGGTTTTGAATTGCTGAAATCTGTCAGCAAATTCATCTTTAATTTTGTTTATAACTGTGCTGAAGTAATTCGTGTCAACAGTTGCACTGGTTTTATCGCTATATTACTTTAGAAATTGAAAATGAATTAATTTACCGCTCTGAATATCTTCTGCAAAAATAATTATTTTTTCTTCGAAACAAACAAATTCTTCTACCAAAATATAGGCTGGGTTTCCCTTTCCTTGCAGTTATAGATTCAGCTTTATTAATTTCCCTGTGATATCCACCATAAAGTAATTTTTTTGCAACCATTTGTCGTTCTCTATCTAATTCATGGTGATTAATGCCTTTTTCGTTGAGGAATGTATTTATTTCATTCAAGCACTAAGGAAAACGTTTCAACACCTTACCTTTGAAAAGCCATCGCACTTTATTGTGAAGAAGGAGGTTGGAATACTGAGTCTCCATTTCGTTTAAGAATTCTTTAAACTGACCATGGTAGAGTGCTTTTGATAAGATGCTGTTAACAATCTTGATTACCATATTCATGACCTCAACTATTTCGGCCGGAAATGTTTGGGCACAAAGCGCTTCTTGGTGTATTATGCAGTGAAAGGTAAGAATTTCGTTTGGAATTTGGTTTATTTTGCTCTGAAGAATCGTTGTTGCCCCTTTATTTTTTCCTGTCATACTTCTGGCTCCATCAGTTGCTATTGAAACGATTTTATTTAGATCGACAATAGTCTTCGAGGCATTTTCGCACGGCATTCGCTATATCTACGCCAAACTGTCGTGCGTCGAAAGCGAATTAAAACCAACATAGAAAAATCCGAAGACTGCGTTATTCGAGAGCTTCCGACGGACTAACGACAGTGACGACGAGTGTTACGGGGGAGGGGTGCGGTGAAAAGTGAGTACAAGTGGCTGCGAGATAGAAATGGCGCCTAATCCTCGTTCATCGATTCAGAACGATTGCGTATGGAACTAAAGAGCCGCAGCTTCACATCCAAAGAGCCGCATGTGGCTCGCGAGCCGCAGGTTGCCGACCCCTGGCCTAAACCTATAATAAAAACTTGCACTAACATGTTGTAGATCCCTTCCTGCAATAGTAAGGGTTTCGTCTGGCTCATGCAATATGCGCGGCAGATTGTTCTCTTTTCAAGTGGCACGTTAGTCAATTTGTGAGGAAAAGAAAATTATTCAAATTTGCATATGCCAATTTTCAAACAACAATTAAGAGATAATAGACACCGAAAAAGGATGATGACAAGTAGTTCTATTTTTGAATCATAGACTAAAACCATTTATTATGCATTCGGGTAAGTACTTACCAGATTAGTCATTATAAATACATAGAGGCATGAAACACAATCTTTGAGGTACTTATTTAAAATACTAGGAAATTATAAACTAACCGAAAAAAAAAATTATATTATGGTGCTTAACCAATATCCTTTTTCGAAGTTTCAATTTTTTTTTATCAATATACTCGATAATTTTAACCATGTTTACCTTTTCTTTAGAAATTATTAGATTTTTGCTACGAGTGGTAGACATCACTAAATTATTTTTTTAACAAATGCCCCTCACAAATTATGTTGGGAAAATTGATACCGGAAATCACTTCTTAATATATTTATTGTTGACACTTGATGGTGTAGACGAAGACACTCAACTTGACGTTAAATGTTTGAGGTTATGTTGTTTTTAATTGATTTGTAGATATTTTAAGCGTATTGGTAATTTCCTAATACGTATAAAGCTCTTTCCATTGTCTGTTTCTTGCATTCCAGTTCACAGCATTCAAGGTTTTATTCTCCAATGTGTGAGAGTACAGCTCCTCCAGCTATGTAACCAACGATGTTTGGCGTTCTAGTATTTTTACTTATTTATGTCATTCCCACCTGCTAAACTACTTGTGTAGTTTAGCAGGTTTAATAAGATGTTGGCAATAGGTATTGACAACATCTTATGTATTAACATTGTATATTTTCAAATGGTATTTATATGTGTTTAACGACGGTGATGTATTAACAATTCCAGCAATGGGTTAAATTAACGGAATAGTATAAATATATAAATAACAGTATAAGCATTATATAACAAACAAGTACAAATGAACAATCACATCAATAGTTTCATAAATGTAGGGGAGACCTGTCCAAAACCGTACACCTAAGGTAGAGGCTCTGCAGTTTGGTAATTTAAAATAAAATTTGGTTTTGTAATAATTATTTTTTAATTATTTTTTATTAATTTACTGGGGGGGCAAACTTCAGAAACATGAGAGAAAGTCATAAATGTATTTCAAAAAAAAATCTATATTTTTTACTATACACTGCCCGAAAAACTAGCAACGGTTGCATTGAAATTTGTGCAACACCTCAGGTCCCCAGACTGTGCAGTCTTCGTGAGCCCATTGTTTCACTCGAGTTGTTTCCCTTTCTAGCCTGCGTGGTACCAATTTTTTTTGCTGTAGAAACTGAGGACATTTTATAATTTTTTACTGCTTTTATTGCTCGATGAATATAGTCGTCATTTTAAGTACATCTATTCATTGTTCTCGGTCCGTTTGCTCCCAAAAAAGTGTCCGTCAGCCCTAATTTTATTTTATTTTATTCTGGCCAATCCGCGGCTCATCTAACGTTTCTGTGAAAAAAGAATCCCCTCCTTTATTTCCTGATCTCAGAGATGATAAATTTGTATTTAAGGTTTCGTAATGTGAAAAGAAATCAAATTGGAAATTTGACATGAAACTGCATGCCGCCATTATGGAGGACTAATGGGGCATTCGAAGAATTCTCCAAACGGAGACAGACTGGGTACTGCGGTCTCCAGACTTTCACTTACTGCATTTTCATGTAGGATATAGTAATTGCATTCCTGATTTGCATTCGAGATTGTAGGTTCCATAATAGGGTTTTGCAGGCTTTCAGCCAGAGCGGGTTTCGGTCCTATCTTCTGTGTTGGTCTCCGGGTGATGAGAAAGCTAGCTGGTTTGTAATGTAGGGTAGACCGGGTATGGTTGAAACACTTTTACCTTAACTAGGTGTAGTAATATTTCTTTTGTATTTATGGATAAGATGTTTATACTAGATGATCTATGATCTATCTAGTTATCAAATTAAATTTATTGGATGGCCACAACTCGTACAGGTAAGCTACAATAACCACTTAAAGACGATGGGGAAATCTGTTTCAATTATCCCCATAGTGTGGACGATTGAAACAGTATGTGGGGATAATTGAAACACTCTAAATATCTTTGGAATAATTGGAGTAATTTTAATAAATATTAAACATTTTCATTATAAAAACAGTACTCAATGAGATCATGAATAGTGATTAAACATATCACAAGTATTTTAAAAACTATAAACATAAATGTCTTGAAATAAAACAACTTTAAATATATTATTTATTATTTGTGTTTAAGTGCTCTTAGTTATACTAACTATGAGTATTTGGCATAATCAACATAGTTTTCCAGCGATATTTTCCTGGAACAGAATAGAACGGTATTAAAAATAAGTTTTTTGCTTTCATACAAAAGTGCTTGTTTCAATCATCACACTGTTTCAATCATAACAATGTTGATTTTACCTCTGACTCGACAGAATTTTCTCCATGTAAAATTCAACAATTAAGAAATCAAAAATAGAAAATAATTGTATCTGTGGTTTGTGATGTGAGATCATATTATTTCAAAGTATCGCAATATATTATAACTAACAAAACTCTAAATAATCGGTTAAGGGGCCATAAATATCTAATAAATAAGTATATATTAGGTATCTATTTAAAGAAGAAAAAAAATTGTAGGTAGGTACTTAACACTGGAAGTAACATTAAACCCCTTTTTTTAAACCCCTTATCAATTACAAAAAGGTAAGTAAACACTTAAATGATACGAATAAAACGTCTTTCTGTAAAGAACGATACTAAAACAAAGGGCTTAGCCAACAAAACAAAAAAATGAAAATGGTCATAAATAAGTAAATAGTATCTATTACAAGTAAACAATCAGTAGGTAAGTATCTGGTACTGTATCATTATAATTACTTGTGACTTATTACCTACAAAAAAATTCAGTGAACACTTGAATAATACGAACAAAGATATAAGAAGAACGAGATGTGCTATGCGCAGTTCGTACTGAGTGGAATTGTTTTGCCGAGTGTCGCCGGTTTTGTTCACCAATACTACTGCACACCTTCGCTTACGCTAAGGCATCGCTAAGGTATCCGCACTAATACATAGAACAGATTTCTGTGCGTACACGTTCAAAGTACCCTAATTAGGTAGTACTCCGGCTACGGTCTGGCGGCCAACATAGCATATCTCGTTCTTCTAATATCTTTGGATACGAATAAAACACCTATGTGTAAAGAATGGCACTAAAACAAAGGGGTACCTACCTACTTCTTAAGGTACATTATAAAAATTAACATTAATGAAACGATGAGTAATCAAATATTAGGTAAACTCCTTACTCTTACGCAATTAAATATATTTATAAAATTATCCGTCCATATTAAAAGGCACACCATCAATAATTAGTCAGATTCACAATTATGACAAGTGTACTGTAATTCTTGTTTGGTGCACTTTTCATGAGCCCAAAGTTCACAAATCATACACTGGACCCAAATTTCACCGGACTTACTAGAATTATAGTCTTCACCACATACTAAACAAAAAGTATGTTTATCTGATCTCGAAGCGTTATTTCGATATATTTCTGTTGTTTCAGTCTTCTTTTTCTTCCTCTCTGTATTCTTCATGTTCTTTTTTATCATGTTAGCACCTTTTTTTCTTTCCTTTTCTTTGGTTTCTGTTCGTATATATTCTTTTTCCGGAGTGTTTGTGTAAATAGTGGATTTCCTCTTCTTCAAACCTCTGGTAGTTGTTTTCCTGGGTAGCGCTTTTGGGAATGGTCGCACGCTTTCTGGTATAAAAATTTTACTTGTTGAAGGCACGGACAAGTTGCAATAATTGCTTTCGGAAATAAAATCGACTGGTAATTCATGTACATAATTTTGTGACGATGATATCAGAGACTCGGTCGTGTTAATCTCAAGAGGATCAGAAGCTGTAGGTAAAGGCAGCGTATTATTTGTTAAACTGACCAAACCTCTCAATGAACACGTAACAAATGTTATTGATTCAGTACTAACATTTGGTTCTGGAGTCACCGAGCCTCTCTGAGTGGACGGAATAACTGTTTCAATTCCTACAGAAATTGGCTGCGAAATCACTGAGATTAAAGTAGGTGGAACAGCTGCTTCAAGTGGCCGTGAAATCTCTGAGTTTTGAACTACCACTGGGTCACTTTCGGCACTACTTGAAACATTTAGATTTGGTCTGTCCGTGACGTACGAGGGTTCAAAATCTAAATCACTGAATATGTCTCTGTTATACGGATGAATTCCAGAACATCTAAACCCAGATTGAATGTTAGTTTGGGTTATTGCCCGGGGTAAAGCAGTCGCCACTATGCTTGGGATATCATAAATAGTCATTGGTTTTCCTGGATTTGTTCTCATCCACCCATCACAAGCTGTATTCACCGCTTTTTTAAATGGTCCGAACACTGATCGATCCAATGGCTGTAATTTGTGACTGCAATGCGGGGGAAAGGAGAGCATGATTATACCATTGGCACAACAGTAATTAATACAATTTATAGAAACATGCGATGAATGATTATCAAGTAATAAAAGAATTTTATGATCTAAAGACGAATTGGTGTGCCTTTGAAAATGATTTAGAAATATGGTAAAATCTTCTTCTTGCATCCATCCAGATTTGTTCGCGGTACCGATACTACCAATCGGACCATCTTTTAAGAAATGGCTTTGATATTTGATACGTGGGAATGTAAACATCGGCGGAATTGAGTTGCCAATTGCGTTTGCTGCTACAGTAACAGTTACGAGAGTTCCTCGTTCGGCCGACGTTACCGCACCTACTTGCCGAGTTCCTCTTCTGGCTACAATCCGATTTGGTTTTTGAACAGTTGTGACACCGGTCTCATCTACGTTGTAGATGTCCTTTGCTTCAAATTTATATATATCCAAAACGTTCGCTAAATTTTTGAAGAATTCATCAACATTATGTCGATTAAAACTTGTCGCTCGTGCCAAACTCGTGGCTTGGGCACACCTTACAGATAATTGTGGATTGCGGTCTAAAAATCCTCGTAGCCATTCTATTCCGGCCATGCTATTTGTGTCCCATGAATTTGGCCTTGTCAGGTTGTACCGTGTGGTCAAATCAAATGCCAGTTTTCTTAAATCCTTTCTAGACAGTCCAAAATAAATGTCTGCCGTTTTTATTGCATAATTTGCAATCTCAGTTTCTTGAGATGGGGAAAATACTTTCTTCGCCGAATTGTATCCCATGGTTATGAAATCAACAGATGTATCTATTGGTGCACTTTCTCTCTTTTTTTGTACCTTCCCAATGAGACGTGGTCCAAATTAAACATCGCTGCAGCCTTTCTCAACTATCTTCCAGATAATGTTTCTTCATATGCTTGCTGATATGAAAACATGTCTCTAGTATTTCGGTCTGTGACGTTTATTCGTTTTCTAGGCATCTGAAAAATTTAAAAAAAAATCCTCGTCAGAAATACTGAATGAAAACAATTGCAAGAGTAGGTACCTACCCATCACGATGAGGTTGGATATCGTAAAAAATTGGAATAAAAGTAATGATAGGGCCTTTACCGACAAAATACGACATTATTAATGAAACCATCGTATTAAGTGAATAAACCTTACAAGTGTAGGTATGTTCGTATGTATTTCAAATTAACTTATAAAATGACTGCCTCAACACAGGCTAGCCTATTGAGGCGGGCTGTGTGAAAACTCGATTTATAATTATAAATCTCTAATCTTTAAATATTACCTACTGTTCGTATGTATTTTTTTCTCTGTTGTCAACTTTTTGTCATAATATTGACAATGTACACTATTAACGCTGAACATGAACTTTTTTTAGTTATGAATGTAAAAATTTCGTTCAATAAAGATATATAATTATTATATGGTTAAGTGAGGTTGTCTACGGTCGAATGAGATCGACTTCATCATCCGTATTCAAGATTACCGAAGACAGAATGATTTCAATTTCTGATCAATTTTCATTATAACTATTTAATTTTCTCTCCTTGTGGACGGTTGAAACATGGTCATGATTGAAACGTTGCAATCATCCCCACACGAGTTGTTTCAAACATCCCCACGCTGCATTTTCTACTTTAAGGTCTAAAATAAGCCCTTTAAATAGACATAAACGCCGCGCAAATGCATTACAAATACTCTAAAATAGATAAAGAAGAGAATGGAATAAAAAGTTTCGTCGAGCTGCGAGAGTAAAATGAGTTATAACGTAAACAAAAATTTCGTAACTACTTACTTTTTAGCGCGAAATCCAATAATGTCTCCTGTGCACGACTGTATCACTCGCCGGCTGGAGGGCTACTGGTGATAGGTACCTACAGATCTGACGGAGATTCGATTGTTGCGTCACACTCTTAGGTATTATAGTTTTCGAGTAAATTGAGATGTTTCAATCATAACTTGTTTCAATCGTACCCAGTCTACCCTACTCCGTGTTCTATGAAATGGACTGGGGACGTATTTCGGTCCTATCTTCTGTGTTGTTATCGGGGTGATGAGAAAGCTGGCTGGTTTGAAATATACTGCGTGTTTTCGGGAATGGACTGGGGACGTGTTTCGAGTATTTGTCTCTATCCATAACATTACCCAATTTATCAAAAATACCTTTATATTGGTCTTATTAAAAGCTGTAGGTAGCTCTGCCAAGACTGGTTACCTCAGGTTTTCGAATGGATAGGCTAGGGTTTCTTTTCAAAAATGCGCTCATCCAATCTTTGCCTGTAATTTTATTAGTTATTCAGGCATCAGGTATTTTAAATTTATATTCAACGGCGCAATCCTCCTACTGTTTGTTTATCTAGACTGTTTTATTATTTTAATATTTTATGAAAAAGGTTAGGTAAGTTCTGAAACCACCCATGTTTGATATTATTGTATTTATAAACATACGAAATTTTTATTTATTGGTTTGAAAAAAAACGTTGCATATTAAATTGCATGTTTACTAGGTTTTCCAAAATAAATACTTCAAGAAAGCTGAGTCTTCTAAAGAATAATGAAAAAATGTTTGTCAAAACATTACTTAACTTGTATTGCCATTTGAAAATCATCTCTAAATAGGAAAAAACATAGTCGCTATCCTCATCAGTCTGTTTGTGCGCTTAGTTCTTCTAAACTATTTAAGTTTAGCAATATGTTAGAAATACCTGAATTATATTTTTATGTAGCTTATTACAATTATTAAAAAAAAACTTATTGTAAATTACTTGTTCTATTAATTTATATCATTTTTATGCCATATTCACTATTAAAATTGGTTTTTTTATTTTTCTCTTTTCTTATATTATGTACATCCAAATGGAAAGTTATATGTACTATGTATCATAAAAATAAGAACCTGTTGGCACTGTATTATGCAGTAAATCGTGTAAAATATGTATCACGTAAAAGCCCTTGAGGGCGTTTAAATTAATAAATAAACTACGCAACGGATTTTGATATGATTTTCATTATCATCTAAAGAATTTCTTCCGGAAGGAATATATAAAAATAAGAACCTGTTGGCACTGTATTATGCAGTAAATCGTGTAAAATATGTATCACGTAAAAGCCCTTGAGGGCGTTTAAATTAATAAATAAACTATGCAACGGATTTTGATATGATTTTCACTATCATCTAAAGAATTTCTTCCGGAAGGAATATATAAAAGATGCATATTTTACTTATAGAAAGTAGAGAAAATGCGATGTTTTGTAATAAAGTCGTAAAAAAATTCTGCCGCTTTCATTACTAATGCTGGCAAAACCTTATGAGATACATCAAAATAATCTACGACGAAATTATATATCTTAAAAAGGCCTACAGAAAAGTTCGTTATAGCGTATGTCTATCTCCTAATATACCCCTGCAGCCAGTGCCGTCTTAAACTAGGCTGGGGCCCTTGGGCACACAAGAATTTGGGGCCCTTTTGGAAAGTAAAAAAGCAAATTATAATACCATGAAAGTATGACCATTTATTATAGGTAATCAAATACAGTATGATATAATATGTCATTAATGAAATTAGAATGCTGCTGGTTTTTTGGTTACGATTACGATAACGGTTTCTTTCGGGATTTCTGTTGAGCAAAATCTTCTATTATATCCTCAAAGTCTATTTTTTGAAGGATATCACTTTCTATGCACATAATTTCACTTTCACTGAGACATGGCTGAACAAAAACATTGATACTACGGAATTGGGTTTCTTTGAACACACAGTGTACAGACAAGATAGAAGCAATAGCAATAAAACTAGAGGAGGTGGTGTGTTAATATCCGTAAATAAGAAATTCAACTCAAGAAAACTCAAATGCATCTACACTCATCTGGAACAACTATTCATCATGGTGTCTACCAATAAGGAAAAAATTATTGTTGGCTGCTTATATATACCCCCTTCTTCTGATGCTCAATTATACAAAGACCACTACCTCGAAGCTGAAACAATACGAAGAAAATTTCCAGATGCCACTTTGATATTAACAGGAGACTACAATCTACCTAATGTAACGTGGGACACAGAAAACAATAAAACTTCATGCACGGACAACATCAATCATGGTTCCCATGATATAGTCGAGATGTCAAATTTTTTAAGTCTCCGGCAGTTAAACTATGTCTACAATGTTAACGCTCGTCTTCTCGATCTAGTGTTTTCCAATTCTTCTTCTGTAAAAGTATCCGCATCTGCTGAAGATATTCTCCCAATCGACAAGTATCACCCTCCTTTAACGATCGAATGCTACAGTTCAAAAATAGAAAAAAATCCATCTCCATCAACAAAATTAAACTTTTTCAAAGCTGATTTTAAGCAAATCACAAATCTTCTATTGTCTACTGACTGGAACTTTCTTGACTTTGAAGAAAACCTAAATGTAATGGTAGACAAATTTTACTTAATTTTAAATAATGCAATTGAATTGTTTGTACCCGTCACTAAAATCACTGTGCACAACTACCCAAAATGGTTTAGCAACGACCTTATTAAAATAATTAGAGACAAAAAAATTGCTCATAAAGTTTATAAATCGTCACGTGATCCTAAAGATTATGTAAAATTTTGTGAACTAAGAAAGACAACTAAAAATATGTCCAAGTTATGTTACAAAAGGTGTATCGAAAACTGCGAAGAATTGGCAGCAGCTAATCCTCAGAACATTTATAAATTTGCGAACATGCTCAATAATAATGACTCTAGTATTCCGTCAAACATGTATTTAGATAATAAAATGGCCGATACCCCCCAAGAAGTCGTCAATCTGTTTGCTGAATTTTTCAGCAAAGTCTATGATACTGCAAACAACTCTCCATTATTCGATACAACTACAGCTAACAATGACAACAAGATCGATTTTAGCCAATGTATATTCAAAGAAAGCGATATTAGAACTAAATTAAAATCCCTTGATATTAATAAATCGGCTGGTCCCGATAACATTCCTCCAATTTTCTTGTCAAAATGCTTATCAGTTTTAACATTACCTCTAACTAAACTTTTTAACTTGTCTCTAAAAATTGGTACCTTTCCACAAAAATGCAAAACCAGTTTTCTATTTCCAATCTTTAAGAAAGGAAATAGATCAGATATCTCTAACTATAGACCTATATGTATCCAATCGTCAATCCCTAAACTATTTGAATCTGCTCTGCTTTCTAAACTCTCGCCTGAGATTAACAAAGTTATTTCACATCGTCAACATGGTTTCATGGCAAAAAGATCTACTTTTACAAACTTGATGATCTATCAGGAATACCTATTTAATACAATGCAAAAGCGTCTTCAAACAGACGTAGTGTATACTGACTTTAGTAAGGCATTCGACAAAGTCTCACATAAAATTCTCATACATAAACTTAGTGCCCTTGGAATAACAGGGAATATTTTGAGATGGTTTGAGAGTTATCTGCATAAAAGAAAAATATGTGTTAAACTCAACTCACACTATTCACACCAGTTCGAAGTCTTTACCGGCGTCCCACAGGGGTCTCATTTAGGACCAGTACTATTTTTATTGTTTATCAATGATATAACTACGGTTTTTGATGGAGTCATGATTCTCTTATTTGCAGATGATCTCAAAATTTATAAAACCATTACAAATATTCATGACTGTTACGTACTACAATTTAATCTTGTGAGGCTACAAGAGTGGTGCACCCACAATGAACTATTTCTCAATATTGATAAATGTCAAACGATAACTTTTGCCCGAATCAAAAATCCCATTACGCATCAATATAGCATCAACAACATTTTCCTAAAAAGAGTTGAGAATATTAAGGATCTTGGTATTATTTTTGACAGGCAACTAACATTTGTTCCTCATATAAACGAAATAACCAACAAGGCCATGAAATGTTTGGGTTTTATATTAAGGACAGCGAAAGATTTTAAATTAATAAATTCCTTCAAACTGCTATTCACTGGTTTAGTTAGAAGTAATCTAGAGTATAACTCAACAATCTGGTCTCCATTTTATAAGATTCACCAATTAAAAATTGAAAGAGTGCAACATAAATTTCTGCGATTTATTAATTATAAATTAGGAATTCCAAACGAATATCTTAATTACACTTTCCTCATGAACTTACTAAATTTAACCGATTTATCATTGAGACGCACAGTGTGCGACTTAGTATCTCTTTTCAAAATTTCGTATGGCAGACTGGACGCCATTGATTTGACGAGTCTTATATCGCTCCGTGTACCTACGCGCGACACTCGACAGACCGCTCTATATAATGTTCCCATATCTGCTAACAATTATTTTCAAAACTCACCTATTCAAAGACTTCACATACTCGGTAATAAGTCTAGCTCAATTGATGTTTATCATCACCAATCAGTATACAAACTAAAATACAGTATACTAGAATGTTTGTAACAGATTCATAATTTTTTTTCAAACGCATATTTTATTGTTTCATTAACTAAGCTTTGTTTTGTAAAATTCCCAATCGGGCAAAATAAAGATTGATGATTACAAAGATGGTTTACAACAAACTGTAGTGTTTATCTTTATAATAATAATAACAAACTTACTTGTCTTGTGTGTATTACCTACTTACATTATTGTACTCTTGTAACTACACTATATTTATATAAACTTATCGAACTCATTGTCCAAATTCCAATAACACCGTAACTATATACTTGAATTGTATCTACTTAACTACCTACCTATATCTGTTATATTTTTCTCAAGTTTATGTATTAGTTTAACCTATGTTCTGTAAAATATTCAACCGACGTACTTTGTACAATAAACTTTGCTTGCTTATGTTTATAAAATAATAACACCATAACAATAACCCTACACATTGTTATGTAAGTTCATACTCAATTTATTATGCTATGTAATTAAAATATTTTATAATGCTACTGAACAACAAAACCCATAACATGTATATGTAAAAGCCTTCTAGGCGTTAATAAAATGAAATGAAAATGAAATGAAATAATTGACAAATTACTCAGACGTTCTTGTAACATTGTTGTTCGCAATTCATTTTTTATTCTCTTAAGCTGCGAAAATGACCGCTCTCCGCTACAATTGGAAACCATTAGGCAAAGGAATATTCTTGTAGTAATTTCTACGTTTGGAAAAGTTTCTTCCAATACAGGGTGCGGCACGGAAACTTTCTGATTTGAAAAGTCAATAAAAGAAAAAGTACTTTATATATCGATTTAATTCTTTTTGTATCGTCTAGTACACATTCTGAATTTTTGTTTTAACTAGTTTTAAAAATGACATCGGGCAAATGGCGGCCCTCATTAGTGATACACTGATCTACCCTAGATTTGAAGTTTCGCTCCACTCTTTCGAGCATATCGACGGGAATGTTGGTGATGGCTTGGCGGATGTTTTCCTTCAGGTGTTGCAGGGTCCGGGGTTTGTCGTTATAAACAATGGATTTGAGATATCCCCATAAAAAAAAATCGCACGGTGCCAAATCGGGGGAGCGCGCCGGCCACGGTACGTCACCCCTCAAGGAGATAAGGCGCTCGTGGAAGTGTTCCCTCAAAAGCTCCATCGAAGTTCTCGCTGTGTGCGCTGTGGCTCCATCCTGCTGGAACCATACGTCCCCAAGTTCCATTTCTTCAAGTTGTGGAAGAAAAAATGTCTCAATCATTTCTCTGTAGCGAACTGCATTGACAGTAACAGTGCGTTCATCTTCCTCGAAAAAATAAACCTCCTGAGCCTTTTCTTGCCACACTCCCACTTTCCCTGAATATGTCCACCCACGAAACAATTGATTGCCGCCTAGGAACGGGACCCGCGGGATGAATGTTAAACCGAGTACGGAAGGCACGTTGGGTGGCGACCACCGAATGACCGCTAGAAAAGTAAGCTTCGACGGCAAACGCACGCTGTTCCTTTGTCCAACGCATGACGCCAACTGGCTTGTAGTGTAACAAAACTTCAAGACCCCTCTTTCCAATGAGACCCTCCCCACCCCTTTCTGACCACGCCTCGCTCGTCGGCGTCCAATTCAAATCAGCAAGTTTCCGTGCCGCACCCTGTACAATGGTTCGATTAAGTCATAACCAAGTACTTATTTGAAGTTATTAGTTAAAAATATTTTTTTAACTATTATAATATAACAAAACCGAATGACATTTTTTGTTTATGAAGTACCTACTGGCCGAGCACCTATCGTCACTATTATTAAATGCTAATGTTCCAACAGTGGCTTTGTTAACAGACTTCTGTATTTTCTTTGCTGAAACTTCTGGAATCGATAATAATTTTAAGACACCACTAGGTAAAGCTGCGTTTACACCAAAGTCTTCCACTAAGTTTTCCACAAGTTGCGGCAGTTTGTTGCTTTTTCTACAAAATACAGCAACTTTTTCTGTCTTCCACCTGTGGAGAGACAAATCTTCCACTAAATTTTGGTTTTCCGCGGAGTGTCGGTAAAGATCAAAGAAAGTTGACTACTAAAAGTGGAAGATTTGTTGCTGCGCGCTTTGCGCTAGCAACTTGTAGGAAGTGGAGAACTGTTCCCCCTCCACGCAAACCTACAAACTTCAATAACAAACAGTGAAATGGTTGATTTTGAAATTTTAAACAAATAACCGAGACTTGTGTACGAATCACCAGTAGCCAAAAAACGTAATGTAACTGCTAGCTTTTCTTGGACAGGTACTGCTTACCTGTAGTTTGTGTCACGTTTCTTGATTTTATGTCCGATCATTGAAATCAAATACTCAAAGTCACTACTGGTCATTCTCGGAAAGTTTTTGACACTCCCGTCGCACCTCTTCATCTTCTCGGAGATCAGCTACACTACTGCCTAATTCTTGACACTACTTCCTTTCGCGCCAATTCTTTGACAACAAGTTTTCCATTTGTTCTTCTAAATTTGAGAAGAGCAACTTTTAGTTTTCAACTAAAAGTTAAAAGCAATGTTTTGTCAACTTTGGTGTAAACGCGGCTTAAGACATCGCGGAATGTTTTGTTGATATTGTGGTTATTCTTGTTGCTGTTTCTGGCAAGTTATTGGCTTTAGCAGTAATCTGTACTTGGGCACTGAGTCCTGGCAAATTATTGGCCTCAAGCGGAAAGGTAGAAGATGTTGCTTGATCATGGTCCAAAGGGTTAGCTGTGGAATCATTCATCACAGTAACATTGTCGTTTTGGAAATCTAATAGATAGTCTGAGGCCATGAAATCTTCTTCTCCAAAAACGGCAAGATCGATAGGCATAATTCCACTCGCCTTAAATCCAGAAACTCCTTTCTGAATTGTAGCCGTGTCACAGTAGGCTTTGTTGAATATAGAAGCCACATCGTACGGAGTTATTTTCAGCAAAGCATGGCTTTTCATAAACAAATCACTCTGCCTCCGAAAGGCGGCTTTCAATGGGCCATAAAATGCAAAATCTAATGGTTGCATTCTGTGAGAGGTGTGCGGTGGAATGGAGAGTACATTTAAAGGCACCCACCACTGTCCCATCCCGGTATAGGTGACTTATTGTCACCCCTTCGGGACTCTCGCAAGAAGCTAATTTTTTATATTAAAAGATTCGAATTTTCAATAAAAGACTCTAGACCTTTAAATGTCCCTGCATGAGGGGTTAGCGAGCACTATGCAGGATGCTCATGTTAATAATATTAGACATGCACATGCGGTGTTAGTAGCACAAAACAAAATATAAATAAACTAAGATACATTTGGAGTGCTCAGGTCCTCGGCAGTCCCAAAGGGGTGCAGCCGGTCGCCGATCAGCCCACAGATGGACTTCCGTCACCGCCCACCCCACGCCGAAGCCTGATTATGCTCGAAGACCCTAAGAAAGAGGCTGGGTTTTAAACAACCGAAGAGGAGTAACTGAAAGTGAATAGCGTCAGACGTCAGCGGGGGGTGGGGAAGGTGATGTAGTTCATTGCGGACGTCACGACGAGCCAGAGCACCACAAATGGGGGGAAGCCGATCAACTAGCATGTCATTATTCGGAGATCTGGAAACTACGGGCTTTGTGCAGGGACAGGGGTCTTTATGCCTCGCCCAAGAAGAGGGCTAGGACAAAACAGAACACAAAGTGAGATCAGTTCCTACCTGAAATAGAGACATGAAACATGGAAGAAATGAGCAACAGAATACAAAATAATATAAAGATTACAAGTAAAAGAACAGTATAGCAATACATAAATAAGATAAGGTAAGATATAACCGAGAAACATATACAGAAAAATAGATAAACATAAAATAAGGGCGATAGTGTAAATGAAAGAAAAGTATAAAAATCAGAAACCGGGGGGATCAGGATCAGTACACTCGACCGAACTAAATTGATTGAGTTTACTCTAAATGACATCGACTCTCAACATAGGCCACCTTTCAACCCAAACCTTAACAAACTTCTTCAGACATTCAAAATTCCTCTGATCTGAAACGAGATCTACGTTTAAGATCGGTCTCGTTGAAACATTCAAACCATTAAGCATTTCCTCTCTTGCGTCCTTCAATATCTCGCAGTGCCACAGAATGTGCTCGGCGGATTGGTTAGGGTCACCACACGCACAGGTGGGGTGTGGGGACAAGGTAAGACTGTGCAGCCTTCCTCTGAATTCACCGTGTCCGGATAAAATCTGGGTTGTGTGGTGGTCCAACCTTATGTGTGCCCCTTCCATTCTGACTTTAACCGATGGGAAGAAGGAGTGAGTCCATCTTCCCATACTCGAGCTATCCCAGCGCATTTGCCATTCACTAAGTGTCCTTTCTCGCATCGCTCGAAGAAGGCTTTGGAGAGACACAGCAGCACCGGGGGTAAGTTCAACACCTAAGTGGTTGGCTGGTCTTCCTCTGGTCAGCTTCTTTTTTGTCAAAATTTCTCTAACTTCAAGGTCAATGGGCAAAATGCCCGCCAAAATCGGCAACGCGTCCGAGGCCACCGTACGGTAGGCTCCCGAAAGTGCCAGCAAGGGAATTCGCTGGCCCCTTTTAAGCGCGGCGTGGATCAGGACGTAATCCAGTCGGTGCTCCCAAACAGATGCGGCATAAGCCACCTGTGATACGTACACACCTCTGTACAGAACACGTAGAGCTGGAGAACGTAGTCCCCACTCCGCAGTTGAGATCCGCCTCAACTTCATAAAAAGGGCCTGGGCCTTGCTGGACACATTTTTCACGTGTGCCAGGAAAGATGATGAGCGGTCCAAAGTAACGCCTAGGTACTTGGTATTCTCCGCAAACTTGATACTGGAGTCACCCATTTTGATTGAGGGGTTTCTTCTTCTACTAAGGGAACCCTTCATGAGCAATCCAACAGTCTTATGGGGAGCGAAATTTAACCTATTTAACCTTCCCCATTCTAAGATTTGATTCAAACCATCAGCGGCTTTACACTCAATTTCGTACCTGCTGTCCCCTGAGACCAAAAACAACTTGTCATCAGCGTAGTCAACCGAGATACATCCCTCAGGCAAGGGCAACCTAGAGGAATCATCGAACAGGATGTTCCAGAGTTCAGGTCCAAGTACCGACCCCTGAGGACATCCCATGTCGACATGCCTACAGATGGTTACGTCACCATATGAAATTTCGATTGTTCTATTGGAAAGGTAATCCGATAATATTTTGAATAAAGGTTTAGGACAGTTACGCGCTTTTAATTTAGACAGTATCATCGGCCACCACGCATGATCGAAGGCACCAGTGATATCTAAAAAGATCCCTATAACATACCTCTTATTACAAACCTTCACCCAGTCAAGCGCATTCTGAATGGCGTGCTCCGTAGACATCCCGGGGACGAAGCCAAATTGCCTCTCGTATGCAGGGGACAGGGTGGTTCGCAGGCGTTTTCTTATGAGTTTCTCCAAAATCTTGCTAAAGGCTGGAAGCAGAGTGATAGGCCGGTATGCCTTGATGTCGGTTTTAGGCTTGTCTCCTCCCTTTGGAATGACCCGAAGCACACCCTTCTTCCATTCTGAGGGGAAAACACCCCTCCTCATACACGTTTGGAAAACTTGGAACATCTCATCCTTAGCGTAGTGCCACACTTTCTTCACAATTATTCCGTTCAATCTGTCAAAGCCTGGTGCCTTCTTTTCGCCGAAGCCCTTAATTATCTCATCCACTTCTGCTTTAGATATAACCATTACGTCCTTCTGAGCGAGGCTGGGTGGAAGCCGTGAGAGATCTCTGATCCTTTTGTGGTGGTCGTTTTCCCCAACTACTGAATCTACTGGGACTAGCTTGCTCAGAAGCGTTTCGAGAGTGGTAGCAACATCAACACTCTCAGCATCCCATCCATCATTGTTGGAAATAATACTAGTTAAGTACCGTTCAGATCCTTTCCCGGTTTTTTCAATGGCGCTGTGGAGAGTCCACGGGTCGGCGTTACCCACGTCCTGTACCCAATTATGCCAGGTAGCTCGTTTCGCTGTGATGACCGCTATTTTGAAGGCTCTGCGCGTGCGTCTAAGGTTTAACTCAGCTGTGTTCAGCTGGTCGGGCATCCAACCGTCCTTTCTTGCACGGCCAAGAGTTCTGGTTGCCTTCTTAAAAGCACTCTTCAGCGAAGTCAGCTCATTCGACCACCACGGCGTCCTTATAATCCTCTTAGGGTTTGTTCTTCCCAGAGATGACTCTGCAGCCGATACCACTGCTGCGTTAAAGAAATTCCCCAAATTATCCGGATCACAACACGCTACGTCATGGAATCCCCTTAAGGTATCGCGTAACGTTTCCCCAAAGTTATCCCAATTCGCCTTACAGGTTCTGAAGTTCCAGGAGGATCTAGGAGCTTCTTTCTTAATAACACCCACCTCGAATGTTATTAGCCTGTGATCAGAGTTAATCGCGGATTCATGTACATGCCACTTAGATATTAAGCCAGTAACAGATCTAGAGCAGAGAGTTAGATCGATTTTACTCTCGCCTAAGGAGTTTGAGAAAGTGTAGCAATTGTTGGGTTCATTAAGTAAACTAAGACCTTGCGCCGAAATGAGGTCAATGACGGCGTCTGTGCGTTCCGTCCTATCTTCAATATGATCAAACCAAATAGGCGAGCGAGCGTTAAAGTCTCCTCCAATAACTATGTTACGGCCTTTAAGTGCGTTTAGAGCGCGTGTCAGACTTAATATATGTGGACCAACGTAATTACCGTATTTAAAATAGACCGAGATGAGGACAATCTCATGTCTACCGGAATTAACCACAACGCAGGTTTGATACTCGTTGGATAGACCCACCAAAAAGAGGGGGCTGATGGACGAAACGTTCACCAGAACACCCGAGTTAACTTTTGTTGTCTTCTTAGTGTTAAAAAAAAGAATATAACTTGTGGATGATTTATCCTTTATTAATTAATTTAAACAATACAACTTAAAATATGTAAGTACAATTTCAAAGGGAAACTATTAAGTGAACAATACGACAAGCAAGTGCTTGGATTCGATACACGGAATAGAGTGTCGTCTGGAAGCTGGAGTTGGGGTTTATATAGTCCATGCTGGTGCGATGGAGTGGGGCGTCATCTTCCTATTTTCGGGCTGCGTGTCAAAGCGTCAATGTGTCATTCCGATAATGGGGTTATTGTACCAGTGCATGTGGAACACGTGGTCTTTCTTAAATCGATCCTTTGTTTTGGGATTGCTGCGCGTGTGGCCGCGTGTTGTTTTAAGTTCATCTAAATGTTCGTTTGTTTATTAATGGTCTTCTCCAAGTAGCCGTAGAAGGGTACGTGTTGATATGTCGTTTCAGGGATTGTGATTAGAGTATATCGTCCCGGTGATTGTCCTTGTCCGGATGCAACTGCTATCCATAAACTATTAAGGTTTAATAGTTTATTTTAGGCGAGATGAAGTGCTGGTTGTAATGGGCGTGCTGCGATGTCTTCCTGTAGGTGAGGGTCGTCTTGGGTGGTTAACTCTCCCCCCCTAAAATTGAAACTCCTTCGCACTGTGAAGAGTTTATATCTTCTCCAAAGGATATATCCGATGGCCGTAATTATCAAGCAGCTGGTAAGTGTGATGTGTATAGTTCCTTCAAATCCCGTCGTGGTGGTAGGGATATCGAATTCTCTGCGTGGTTCTTGTATTTCATCTACATGTAGGATGGGTAGTTTTAGTACATGTAATTCTTCTTTTGAATATGTGATGAGTAATGTTTCTTGGTTAACGATTCTTCCCATAGTGAAGGTTTTGCCTTGTATACTGCACTCGTCATTTGTTACAAGTACAGATTTGGAAATTACTATATTTTGTTGGTGTTGAGGGCATTGCGCTTGTAATGCTGTTGGTTCGTTGCGAAACAGGTACATCATATTATCTCCAATGACATGTGTATATTCTTCTGGACATATAATCTGGCGTAGACTACAGTTTTGTTCGCTGTGGTTTTCTAGTACGGTAGTTGTGCAGTCATCAATAGAGTTGAGTTCCTTGTTGCATATGCTGAGGCTGTCTGTAATAACTTGGCACTTGTGTGCATTATACATCTGCTTTCCATCTCTCAATAATCGTCTCGGTAGGAGGTGGGGTTGGAAACATTTATTGTTAGTTTTGAAAATGATGGGAATTATTTCGTTATACATATAAACGGTGCGTTCTACTAAAGTTAGAGAGAGAATAAAGTGTAAAGTTTGTTTAACTTTAACGAATTTAACTTGCAAAAAGCGTTGAATAAAATTAAAATCTTTAGAAGGTAGTTGTTCAGGATTTACATGTGAAATAGATTCCATAAATACCTTTGGTTTTATAATGCTAGGGTGGTACATTCCATGAGAGGCAAACGTGATAGCTTCCGTAATTCTAGTTATTAACTCGGTAATAGTTTCCGTCTGATAAATCAAATGTGTAATCAACAAGTCTGTTTTATCTTCATAATGGTCATGGCTCATTTGAGACCAAAGTACCAATTGATTATGTGAAATATTTTTTAGTTTGCCGTAATAATCCTCCAATGTTCTTGAACTCAACGAGATTCTCTTTTCATTTATATTTTGGTTAGTTTCAATTCGTTGCACTAATTTATCCAAATCATTATCATCTAAGTTTCCCGTAATTCCTTTAATTATTGAACCGAGTCCGTTTATTAGGCCTCTTTTATTCCTATTTATAACTAAATTATCAATTATCTGATTATTATGATCTATTAAATATTTCAAACGTTCTAATCCTACGTGTGGTAAGGTTACATTGTTACATTTTATAAGTTTATCGTAATTAATTCCTAGTTGTTGCGATTGTTCAATTAGTTAAGATAAATCTAGGGTATGAATGACGTGCCACTGTCCTTCGACGGCTCGTGCATTTCCCAGGGGCGCGACGATGAAGTGCTCATTGTCTGCTAATTGGCGGATCCGTAGCGCTTGCGTCATGGCCGTCAGCCTGAAACAATTTAACACTGTCTTTGTGAATTGTTGTTAGGCCTCTCAGACTTTTATATTCAAGTACATTATGTGGTAGTATTTTAGTAATAGTGAACGGTCCTTTAAATTTATTTTTATGTTTACCCCGTGCGGTAACCTTTATAAGTATCTGTTGTCCCACGGACATTTCTTGCTGCGTACGTGTTTTGTTTACTCGTTCGCGTGTTTTATTTTTTGTTTTATGCTGTAAATCATGTATCAATTTTTTGAGTTCTTTACATTGATTTGCGTGGTCGGCTACGTAGCTTTGGGTAATCACACCATTAGGTTGTGGTACTCTGTTCCCATGACAAAAGTGTACCTCGTTTGGTGTATGTTTAGTTACACCATGTATGTTATTATTATAAGCATTCAAGGCTAAATTAATTTGGGTTTCGGATGTTACGTTCGGTATTGCCGTGCGTATTAATCTCAATATTTCTGTCAGAGTGGAGTGAAAGCGTTCTATATCAGCTTTTGATTGTGAATGACCAGTAGTAGTCACATGTGTTTTAATATTGTACGTTTCTAATAACTCTCGTGTCGTAGTGGACGTGAACGTTTCACGATCTAAATGTATTTCTTTCGGTATACCGATTAACGAAAATATTTTAACAAGTATTTCACATATGGCGACATTGTTGTCGACAGTGATTAAAGTACAAGATGCCCATTTAGAGAATCTATCTACAATGGTTAAGAATTTTTGACGTCCGAAATGGTAAGTATCAATCTGCCATATTTCCATTGGACAATTGGGGGTAACGGTAGCCTCTAATGGGGCAGACTTTGGGTGTCTTTCGTATTTAGAGTTTTGACATATTATACATGTTTTTTAAAAAATCTTTTATTTTGGTCCGCATGTTATTGAAATAGTGCGTCCGTTTTATTTTACTAAGTAAGGCATCTAGGCCCATATGACGTTGGTTCTCGATATGCGTCGAACGAATTACTTCTTTTTGTTCTTCTAAATTTATGGGTTCAATCTTAACATTTGTGAAACGTATTAATTTTAACGAGTTCTTATCAATATTTTTTCTATAGCATTCGCTTAAACACTCATATAGTCTATCATTATTTATAATTACTGCGTATTTATCCTTATCTAAACATGTTTTAATCAATTTTAAAAATACCGCTTCCGCATTTGCTAAAGGAATGCACCATACAAGGTCCGTACCTTTTTCTTTAGCTCTTAAACTATTCTTCTCAATATCGCTTAATTCGATAAAAATCCTATTCATACGCGGGGGTGGGTGTTCGTTACGAATTGGGATTCCACCCTCATGGTCATCCACATTGCTATGCACGGTGTCAGTGACACTCTGGGCACCCGAGGTGGCTTCTACTCGTAATGAATCGTGCTCCTCACCGTCCTCACTATAATGAATTTCGACCCTTGAAAGTGCGTCGGCTACATGATTATTACAACCTCGCTTATGTCTAATTGTATAATCATATTCTTGGAGTTTAAGTCTCCACCTAGTAAGTTTAGCATTGGGTTCTTTCAATTTGGTTAACCATACTAACGGTTGATGATCCGTTTCTATAATAAAATGTTTACCATAAATATACGGACGGAATTGCTGGAGGGACCATAGTATACCAAGCAATTCTTTTTCCGTCGTATTATACTTGGTTTCCGTTTTCGACAGTGTCCTAGAAATATAGGCAATAGGTTGAGATTTTTGGCTCAACACAGCCCCCAGAGCAATGTTACTTGCATCTGTGGTTACAGTGAATTCTTCGTTAAAGTCGGGATATTTTAATATTGGGGCATTCATCAGTAATTCTTTACATAGCCTAAATGCATTTAAAAACTTTTTGTCTTGGTTATTTATTTTTACGTTTTTTCGGGTACATTCTGTGAGTGGTTTCGTCACTCTGCTTAAATTTGGGGCGAATTTACGGTAGTAACCGATTAGTCCTAGAAAAGATTTTATATCCCTGACTGTCTTTGGTAAGGGGAATTTTCTTATAGCATCAAGTTTTGCGGGATCAGGTTGCAGTCCATCACCATTAAGAATATGGCCTAAGAATTTAATTTCTTCCTTGACAAATTCACATTTATTGATATTTATTTTTAAATTTGCTTCCCGCAGGGCGTTGAAAACTATTTCTAAGCGCCTGAGGTGTTCTTCTTCGTCGTTGGCATATACTATAACGTCATCTAAATATACCAAACATATTTTCCCTATGTATTTACGTAATACATTATTCATCATACGCTGAAATGAAGCAGGAGCATTTTTTAATCCGAATGGCATTCTAACAAATTCGTAGTGTTGATTAGGAATAGTGAATGCTGTCTTTTCTATGTCTTGATCAGACATTTTGATCTGGTGGTACCCACTTGTCAGATCTAAAGTTGAAAAGTATTTATTACCATGTAACTGTGAAAAAATGTCTTCGATGTTTGGGAGCGGAAACTTGTCACTACGTGTCTGTTCGTTGAGTTTCCGATAGTCTATGACCATCCTCCACTTTTTTATACCCGATTGGTCGAGTTTTTTCTCGACGATGTGGACAGGGCTTGCCCAAGGCGAATCGCTTGGTCGGATGATTCCATCCTTCAGAAGTTGAGCGACTTGTCTTTCAACTTCAAGCCTCTGTTCGTACGGTAATCGATAAGCGCGTTGATACACGGGCTCTTCTTTAAGTAATTTTATTTCATGTTTTACATGAGGTGAGCAATTAACTACCAGTTCTTCAGAGAATAAATCCCTATTTTTCTCCAATAACTCATCAAGTTTACTCATATCCATTACATGGAACAACTGAACTTGTTTGGTTGGAGTTTTTAAAATATTATTTGAGTTGTTTAAAATTAATGTTGCATTCATTAATTTTAACATATCTATTCCCATTAACACATCGTATTTATGGGAAAAGTCAAAAATATAAAAACGCATTTCAGCATTATTATTGCCGAATACTTTTCTCCAAAATGGCGTCACGACTGTACCTCTATGGGCGGTCGTAGAGTGCGCTGTTTGTACAGTAAACTCTTCATTTATATATCTACAGTCACGAAACAATCTATTATATACATTTTTAGTCATGAATGATTTGGAGCTTCCCGTATCAATCAGAATTTTCATATTTAATGGCGCTACTATATATGGTAGGCCATTATTGATATGATTCAGGTGGATTAGGTTTCTCGGGGAGATTCTTGGTCTTCCCAAAAATCCGGCCGTTCCTGATCATTGCTGTCGGTATAGAATAGCTCCTGCGCCGTACGTCCGTTGCCGAGGTCGATGACCGGGCCTTTAGGAGGTCGGGACATTGGGGCCGTTCTCATACTGACATCACCGGCACGTGTCTGGTGCGTATTAAAATTGTTGTTGTTATTTCCGTGCCACGGGCGGTTTTGTCCGAACTTATTATTATGCGTCTGGTTATTATTATGCCACGGTTTATTATTATAATTATTGTGATTAAAATTATTATGTGGTTTGAACGAGCTTTGCGTTTGCGGAGTAAAAGGTTTATTTGATTGTTGTCCTGGCCGCATAAAATTAGATGGTCCTGCTTGTGGAAACACAAGATTTTGTTTAGACCGCTGGTGGAGCTCGCCATGGGCCTCCAACATCCTTATTTCTGTGCACAGGGCATCATAATTTTTTGTTAAGTTTGCGCATTTAATGTGCGTTGGCATGAGGTTTAATAAAGTATTTCGAGCCGTATCTTTGTATGGTTCCATCAATATGTGAGCACTAGGCCCTCCATATTGATCGGAAATTTTAATTTTAATCGAAAAGAGAATTTGGTTGATCTCATGGATCGTTGAGGAGAAATCCTTCTGACCGCGGTTGAAGTTTATCAATTCTGTTTGTAATAACGTCACAGACTTATTGTCCCCACATTCATTTTTCAATGTTTCTAATATTGTTTCAATATTGTTATCATGATCGCTCATGAGAATTACGTGAAGTGCTTTCCCACGTAATCTTGAGATTATTTTCTCAACATTATTTGGCGTATTGCCGTTTCGAGTAATATACCCCCTGGCTGATTTTATAAATAAATTAATATCTTGGGGAGAGCCACTGTACTCCAATATCGATTCCGAGTATTGGGGAGCGGGCCTCTCATTTGGCTGTGCCATTTTAATAAATTAGAAATATACGAAGTGACTTTTAATTAGAAAAAAAAATAGTTTTCTCTCTAACCTTTTGGATAAGGAAGGGAAGGGATCTATCGTACGTATGGGATAGACGATCAATTGAAAAATGTACTCACAGAAGTATTGATGCGATGATCTTCATTGCCTAGTTAACGAATTTGTTTGGTGTGTGGTCCTCTTCGCGTCGAGATATTAAAGAATATCTAAGAAGTCCTGGCTACGGCCAAGTTTAACAGCTTCTTCGAAATGACCCACGTACTGGGCGCCAGTTAACTTTTGTTGTCTTCTTAGTGTTAAAAAAAAGAATATAACTTGTGGATGATTTATCCTTTATTAATTAATTTAAACAATACAACTTAAAATATGTAAGTACAATTTCAAAGGGAAACTATTAAGTGAACAATACGACAAGCAAGTGCTTGGATTCGATACACGGAATAGAGTGTCGTCAGGAAGCTGGAGTTGGGGTTTATATAGTCCATGCTGGTGCGATGGAGTGGGGCGTCATCTTCCTATTTTCGGGCTGCGTGTCAAAGCGTCAATGTGTCATTCCGATAATGGGGTTATTGTACCAGTGCATGTGGAACACGTGGTCTTTCTTAAATCGATCCTTTGTTTTGGGATTGCTGCGCGTGTGGCCGCGTGTTGTTTTAAGTTCATCTAAATGTTCGTTTGTTTATTAATGGTCTTCTCCAAGTAGCCGTAGAAGGGTACGTGTTGATATGTCGTTTCAGGGATTGTGATTAGAGTATATCGTCCCGGTGATTGTCCTTGTCCGGATGCAACTGCTATCCATAAACTATTAAGGTTTAATAGTTTATTTTAGGCGAGATGAAGTGCTGGTTGTAATGGGCGTGCTGCGATGTCTTCCTGTAGGTGAGGGTCGTCTTGGGTGGTTAACTCCCGCCATTGGATTACTACCCACTGCAAGCATCTCACCTGGATAACTTATAGGCGTCCTACCTTGCCAAGTGTACTGCTCCTGAACAAGCATAATGTCGATGTTTCGGTCAGACATGACCCGCAGGATTTCGGTTGTGGCAGCCCTGGATCTCTGCAGGTTGATCTGACCTATGGAGAGGGGCGGATTAAGATCCATAGTCGGTCATCTTAACCTGGGCTTCAATAGCTGCTCTGTAGGCTGGACACGTCCTGTCGCCAGTTGAGTGATCCGATGGCCTGTTAAAACGTTTGCATGTTGCACAGATAGGGTTTTTTTAGACTTGTTCGGACAGGTGTCCACGTCGTGGCCACTGATTGTACAGTGACGGCATACCTGGACTGGTTGTGTGCATGCTTTGCTAATGTGCCCATACTGGTGGCACTTGAAGCACCTCGTCGCTCCAAGGTAGTCGCGTACACGGCAGGCGTTCCACCCTAGGAAGCAGAGGCCGCTGTCGATCAGGACCTTCCTCGCGTCAGGATGACATGTGACTATCATGTTCATTCCTGGGCCATCACGTTTACCAAACAGGGCGACGCGTCGCATGGTTCTGGTAAAGTCATCCTTAGATAGCGTACACTTACCCTCAATGTTGTTAGTGAAAATTTCCTGGAAAACGGCTGCATCTGCAGAGGCTTCACCCTTGGGCACGTCATATAGTACAATCTTAGGGAGACGACCTTGTGGGCTAATAATTTTTAAACCCTGCTCTATCAATCTGGCCTCGACCTTTTTGATATTCGAGATGCCATCAGTGGTGCTAGTCTCAAGAGCCACTCCACCTCCCTTGATTTTCTTCGTCCTGACGACCTTAAAACCATCCTTGTTAGGATTAAGAAGCTCGGTTAGTTTCTTATGGGTTTCATCGGAAGTTTTACCCTCGGGAACAGTTGGATAAAATAGGATAGTTGGTTGTGGGGTGGGGATCGGCCTCGGAACACCGTCAACAAATATTCTCTTCGACTGGGGTCCTGAAATATTGGCGGCTGCAGAAGCATAAGTTTTACTAACCTGGGTCGGAATATTAGTTTTTTTGATCAATTGATCAACCTTGGATGACAGCTCCCTTTGAGGCTCCAAAATATCCGCTAGAGTGGTTGCGCGTGCCACCGCAGTTGCATGAGTCACTGCTAGGTTTGAGACCAATTTTTTGATCTCGTCCATGGCGTTGCTGATGACCGTTCTGTCATCCTTGTTCATTCTATTCTTTCCACTATTCATGGTTACAGTCACCGAGTCCATGTGCGACCAGATAAGGGAAAGAATGTCGTGTTTCGACGAACCTGTTGGATCAAGAATAATAGAGTCGTTCTCCCTCAGCCTCTTCCTGTTCTCCTGGTTGGGGGAGCGCGTGGCGTGAGATGTCGACGCAACTGGGTTGTTGGCCGTAACGCCAATTTCAGGAGCTGCAGTGGAGTGTTCCATAGGACTGACTGATGGTGATACGGAAGCTACACTTACCTGTGCTGGAGCCTTATTAGAGGTCTCACTTTGACTCACACTGACTACTGATGGTGTAACGGGAGCTGCAATTACCTGTGATGGGCGTCTATTCGAGGGATCAATTTGACGCATGCTGTGGATGCTTGTGAAAGGGGAGGCGCTTTTGTGAGGTGGCATAGGTTTTCTTACCGACAGAGACTTGAGGAGAGCCGCTGACTTGGGTGAGAGCTCCTCTTGTTCACTTAGCGCTTGTCGCAGCATCTCGTTTTCGCTCTGTAAAATGGCAAATTGTACCGTGGGACTCCTACTGTGGGTGCCCCCATCAGATTCCTCCGAATCCGACATGTTGGTACCCCCAGAGAACAAACTAAGCTAAAATGTGTGATTTGAGATTAAAATAAATGAACAAAATACGCGTTTTTTTTTGTCTCACGGAGGTCCTATAAACTTATAAATGGCACCATACGAATCCCCTAACGAAACTGGGCCGGAAAATAGTTTAAACCAAAAAATGGGGTAAATGAAAATTTACCCCAAATTTCAAAAAAATTCCCCAAAAATGGGGAATTTTTTTGTCAAAGTGCCCTCAGATGGTCCAAAAAAACACTTTTAAGGGTAGAAAATATTTTTCTGACACTTAGAATAATTTTGTCAAAAAGTTAAAATTTTTAGTAGTCCTCCCCTTACTAAAAATAAAATAAAGAAATACGGCTAATGCCGACTCCTAATCAGTCCTCCACTGAGTTTGGATTAAATATTTAAATTTGTAAAAAAAATGTTGTCTTTTCAAAATCTTACACATACAAATTTTCAAAATTCAATTATAAAAGTCAAAAAAATTCAAAGTTTTAGGTCGGTCCTCTAAAATTGTCATAAATCGTACAAATAAGTGTCAAATTCACTGTTTTTTGGAGCACTGGTGCGCAAGCAACCTTTAAACCCTGTACCGGTAGTGGGTACAGGATATGTGGTAAAAAACCACCACTTTTGGTGATTTTAAAAAATCAACAAAACAAAACACTAAAAAACACTAAATAGTACTAAAAATACACTGTAAACAGAAAAGTAAGATCACAGGCGGATAGCCCGTGAAAAACACCTGGTGGTGCTAAAATGGCTTTGGAATCTTGTACCGTAACCGATTTATATAATTTTGATTGCGGAGCGAGATTTAAGCGTGTTGTTGCGTTGGCGGCAAGAACTGAACTGAATGGAGAGTACAACATTGAAGTTTTCTCGGCAGAATTTGTATGTTTCCAAAGACACGTGGCTGTAATGATTGTCCAAAACCAAAAGCACTGGCTCAGCCGAAAACGGTCTCGCAAACTGCTCAAAGTGTTTGAGCCATATTACAAATAAATCTTGATTCGTCCAGCCATTTTTCGAGCAGTGGTAAATAGCTTCATTTGGCCCATCTATGCTCAACTGTGGTGACATTCTCTTGCGTGTGTAAATAAACATTGGAGGTATGTAGGATCCAGCAGCAGACACTGCGCAAATGACCGTGATATTTTTTCCCCTTTCAAAACTTGTAACTGATCCTACTCTCTTCTGTCCCTTTTCAGCAATGACTGTACCAGGGTCTTGGACGGTGCTGATACCGGTCTCATCCATGTTATATATTTTTGATGCAGCAAACTGGTACTTTCCATAATGTCCTCCAATTTTTTAAAGAACAAGGCCACCTCTTCTTTGTTGAATGCTGTCACGCGATTGGCAGTTGATGCACAGTTGATGCTTTGCGAATGGCAGCACGGTCGCCGATTTCCAAATCTGGGGAAAATGCCCAGTCATGAGGCAGGCATTGAACAATTTTGTTGTGTAGATGATGGCTTTTTGAGGGAGATATTTGAGTAAAATGTTGTGAATTTGATCGCTTCCCGGCGCCTTGTTTGTTCTCAATCGCCTGATTGTGACAGCGATCTCGCTGGGCGTAGCAAAATGAATATCTTCAGCGTTTGTCTGCTCTGCTTCCCTCAAGTCTCGTGGAGAGTCAGCTACGATCCGGTCCGTAGCCGGGTCGGAAAGGCCGTCTGTAGCGGCGTAGGCTCTCTCGTGTCAGCTTTTTCTTGCAGCGACAATGCCGTCCCTGAGCCGTTCAATTTCGCTAGAGGTGGGATTGTGAAATCTTTATGTCTCAGCGCGCTAGCCATTTTCCATAGGGAATTATCCTTCGGCGTGAGCGACGCGACTTTTTTGTTCCAAAGTTCGCGCCTGAGTTCTACGATCTCGGTCTTGATTTCCCTCTGCAGGCAGTTGAATGCTGTCTTGAAATATTCGTCGCGCGGTTGAATGCTGTCTTGAAATATTCGTCGCGCGTGCGGTGAAACATGCGTCGCAGGCGATTTTTCTCCTTGATGAGCGATAAGACATACTCGGGAAGCTTGATCGTGTATGGGTGTACTTCTTTTAGAGGTATGTGTGCGTCTTGTGCTGTTTGAAGTATCTCCGTGAGAGTGCTTGTAGCTGCGTCGATTTCTTGTGGCGAGCGCAGAGTTTCCGAAGTGAGATGTATTCGTTCGTTGACTTCCTTTTTGAATCCTTCCCAGTCCGCATTCTTATAATTGCGTTGTTTTCCGGGGCTCCTTGAAGTTGTGCCTCCAATGGAGAAGCTCACGGGCAGGTGGTCCGATGACAGTTCGTCTAGCGTGCGCAGTGGAGATATATTTTTTACATTTTTCTCGAGTACGATATCCAATGTACTCGGATATCTAGAGCGTTTCGAGTAGTGCGTAGGTCTGTCGGGCGCCATAATCGAGTAGGTATTTGTCTGCATGTGTGTGAAGAGCGTATTTCCGTTCGCATTACCTCTGTGGTTATTCCAGTAGTTGTGTTTGGCGTTCAAATCGCCTCCGATCACAACAATTGGTCCCAGATTGAGCAATTTATTTAGGTCTTCTCTCACTAAATTTGCTTGAGTGCAGTAGACGGCGATGATGGTATGCGCTCTACCCTCTATGGTGACTTCGATAATCGTGGCTTCGGTGTGCTTCAACTTCGGAGTGGGGATTCTTGTTGATGTCATAGATTGTCGAACGAATATTGCGGTTCCTCCGCCTGACCTTTCCTGTCGGTCGTCTCGATAAATCTCGAAGCCTGGCACTCTCAGCTGTATGCTTGGATTCAAGTGAGATTCTGATAGGAGAATAATGTCGGTGTTTAATTCGTTTGCCAGGGCGAGCAGTTCGTCTGTCTTGTAGCGCACGCTAAATGCGTTCCATACGAGGACTCTCACCTTCTCGGGATTAGACATCGAGGGTGGTCGTGAGGAGCTCCATCAGGACGACGAGCTTCTCTGCCCTTGATGTGCAGCGGGCGAGCTGCGATCGCATCCTCAGGAGGCCTTGGAGCAGGGCCATGATGTCCAGGTCGTCCTCTGTAGTGGTGGGCGCACGCACGGGCTCCTGCTGTGGGCGGGGCTGGGGGCGGGGCTGTGGGGGCGGCGCGGGCTCGCGCTGCTGTTGGGCGGGGGCGGTGCCTCCGGCTACGTTGGCCCATGTGCGTCCATCCGTCCTCGGCTGAGGAGGTGGCCTGCTCGGGTTCTGTTCTGCCGGCGGGCGTTGGGTCCTTCTGGCAGGTCGCTGCTGTATTGAGGCGACGTACGCTACCCGCTTGGGGCAGCCTCTGTAGTTAGCGGGATGCGGGCCTGAGCAGTTGCAGCATGCGGCGGGCTCGTCTCTCGTCTTCTTGGGGCATTCTGCCGAAGCATGCTCCAGTAAGCATTTTACACACCTTGCTGTGTGCGAACAGTTTCGGGACCCATGCCCGAAGTCTTGGCACCTGTAGCACTGGGTGCCGTGCTGTAGATGATTGCTCCTGTGCTTCTGGAGTCGAATACGGCAGTGGCACAGGTATTTGACGGCCGCGCGCAGCTGTCCCATGTTAACTTCCATATTGAAGTGTGCTAGATAAAGAGGATACTCAATTGAGGCCGTCATCTTAACCACCTTCACAGCTGGGAATCCCTGAGATTCCAGATCCGCCGCGATGTCTTCCACTTCTACGAGCGGCAAGCCCTTGATGACGGCCTTTTTCATTTTTTCGGCTTCGGCCGTGAACGTGTGGAAGCCGCGTGCCTCCGCTCGCAGCCCGTTGGTTAGGGTGCGATGGTCCTCCATCGAGCGCACGAAGATGTTGGCCGTGCCGCCCCTGTTGTATTTGAAGGTAAACAATTTGCCAGCCCCCAGATGTCCTTGGACCGTGGCTGTAATTTCTGCATGCGTCATGCTCCCCAGGGTCATCACCACTGGGGGAACGCGGTCTCTCATGCCGGTACCTGCGGGGGAGAAAGATGAATTAGTGTTGGCACGCTTTATACGCGGCGCGCCGGCGCCTTCGCTTACCTCGGGCAACTCTTGAAATCGGTTGCCACACTGGAGCGGTTGGGGTCCTCGTGGGGACACAGGCCTCTTTACGGGGTTGGACGGCCTCGTCCAGCCTCCATCCTGGGGGGCAGCCGTCTCCATCGGCTGCTGGGGCCTCGGGGGCGCCACGTAGGCCGACGCTGGGCCTATCGGGGGGCGCCTGGGGGCAGGACTGGGTCCTGTTGCCCAAGAGGGGCCTGCTACAGGCTCCGTCATCTCAGTGGCGTCGGGCGTGGTGGTAGCCGTGGTTGTAGATGGTCTCCGGGTCCTTGGGTCCTCGGGGCGGGGCTTTGGTGCCGGGACCGTTAGGCGCATGGTCCCTGTCTTCCTTCGAAGCGCTATCTGATGGTCGCCGGGTGGTACCACGACCGGGGAGTCCTCGTGGTCTTCGGGGAGCATCCTCGTCGGGAACATCTTGACTTGCGGTAGTCGGTGCCTCCTCTTAAAAAGGGAGCACGTCACGGGTGCTTGCGGGCGGTTTGTGGGGGCCAGCGTGGATCTGCGTTGTTTGAGTATTGCGCGAAAAAGTGTTGCCTTGATAAAGGCAGTTGGGTGGGCGCGAGCGCCTGCTCAGTGGGCCGGCGGGATTCCTCCGGCCGGCAAAAGTAGCGGGGCCTGGCTGTGAGCTCACAAGCCAGACAAAAAGACTTTCGTGGTTATGTCACAAACCACAAAAAACTCCTATCGCTTTTCTTTGTCGCAAAAAGTTGAACATCGATCCGCTCGGCAGAGGTAGGCGCGCGCGATGCGGTATCGATGCCATTCGGAGACAAAGTTTTCAGGCCGCCTTGGCCGAAAATGGGAACAAAATGACCAGTGGCGGGGAGTGATGATTTCGCCAGTGGCGTGGGGTAGGCACATTTTATAAATGTAGAACATATTTTTATGAAATTAAATAATGTGGCCAACATCGTCCGTTACAATGATAAAATCTTACAACTAAGCACAACATTCTATAAACTCTAAGTATGAAAATTGACAAAACAGTTTGTGTGACAACCAACATTACACTTCCTGCACTTCATAGTCGTATTTTAGTGGCACTCGGCACAACGAATTTGTGTAAGACTTGATACTATCAAATGCCCTACACCAGGGGTGTCAAACTGGATATTCTTAAGGGCCGTTTATAACATTTGGCGTGTGTAAGCGGGCCGGACTCAATATTTAAAAAATAAAACCCGTACTTAATTGTTAAAATCTTTATTTAGTTAGATACCTATTTATTATAAATTCAGTAAGTTAAAAAGAAGGGTAACATGGTAAATTATCTTGAGCCGGACACCTGACTTCTCTTGTTTTTGACAAGTTCATTGATGTCGGGTGTCATATTCGTCGTAGTTACTTTTAGAATCGATTGGAGATTTTCATCCTTAAGCCGTGAGCGATGTTTGTTTTTATTTATTTTCATAACGGAAAACATCTGCTCGCATAAATACGTACTACCAAACATACACAGGATACGTGCCGCATTATTTCTTATACTTGGATAGTTATTCAAACTCTTGAAATATTGTGTATAAAATGTAGTAACATTAACTTCCTTAAATTTATCCTTTACAATGCTGTCGCATTGGAGATCTATCAATTCCATTTACAAATGAATTGGTGCCAGTGCAGCTTCAAAAGTAAATGGAATGTTGAAAAGTGGGAATTCCATTTTATGCATTTTGCGAAAATCTTCAAAACGACTGTTAAATTCTGTGATCAGATTCAGTAAAAGTTGAGAATACTCATCCAATTTTGTCTGGTTCACTGTGTCAAATGATTTCACGTGAGGGAAATGATCGAGTGTTTGGTTTTTTATGTGAATTTCCCACAGTCGTAATTTTGTTTCGAAGGCTTGTAAATGCGAATACATTTGAGTGACGATCAAGTCTTTACCCTGTAACTTTATATTGAGGTCATTCATGTGTTTTGTCATATCTACCAAAAATGCACAATCAAGCCACCAGTCGTTGTCATAATCAATTTTTTTTTTTTATATGTTCTTTATTCAGTAAAGTTTATACATTACAGTAAACGAGTAAATTTTTGGCCACCACACTAGGCACATGCCCGTGTTGTAGTGGTCAATTTTATGTTAAGTATAATAATACAAATTAAAAATAAGTTGAATGAAAACAAAATAATATAAAAATAAAATAAAATAATTTATACATCTAAAACAAGTATGAAGTATAAAGGAATTAAAAATAATGCAAAATATCTACATAAGTTTAAGATATATGAATATAAAAAAAGGTGTGGAAAACAGAAAAATTTAAAATAGTATAAAAAGTATATCAAAGAAAATACGTATTATTGAATTAAAAATAATACAAGATACAAAAATAATAATAATAATACAATAATACAAAAATAATACAATTGGCTTGCCTTTTTCTAACATGGAAGCTTGAATAGGGTCACGTAACTCAAAAAAATCTTTCCAAAACTGCCCCTCGACTGAGCTAACGAACTTCCGTGAAATAAGGTATATCGGAATACTTTTCGTCCAAATCTTGTAAAAATTGCCCGAACTGCCTGTGATTTAGACCTCTGCTCCTCATAAAATTTACTATTTTAAATACCGGTTGCATGACATGGTCCATTTTTAAATATTTGGATGCGAGTGATTCCTGGTGAATGATGCAGTGAATTCCCACAAAATTTTCTGATATTTTCTGTTTTAATTTAGTCACAACACACGAATGTTTGCCAACCATGGCAGGAGCGCCATCCGTAGTTATGCTGCAAAATTTATTCCAGCCGAGTTCATATTCTACTATTAAATGCTCAATAGCAGAATAAATATCATTTGCTGTAGTGGTGCCTGTCAATGGAACGCACTTCAATAGTTCTTCACATATTTCAAAGTTACTATTAATACCTCGTATAAAGACAGCAAGTTGAGCAGTATCAATAATATCAGTGCTCTCGTCAATAGCCAGCGAAAAGTGTGTAAATTCCTTAATTTTTTCCTTCAGCTGGGAATCCAAATTTTGAGATAAATCACATATTCTTGAAGCAACAGTGTTTCTTGAAAGCGGAATATTTTGAATGGTTGATTTTTGTGATGGGAATGAAACATCAGCCACTTTTAACATACATTCTTTAATAAAATCACCATCAGTGAAAGGTTTTGATCTCTTGGCGATTTCTAATGCAATAATGAAACTGGATTTTAAGGCGTCTTCGCTTTCAGTTTTAGCTTTAGTGAAAATCGACTGTTGGCCGTGAAGGTTAGATTTTAAAGATAATAGTTTGTCCATTCTTATCTTCTCAGTGTAACCTTCAAATTTTCCTTTATGATTCGAATCATAATGTCTCTTTAAATTAAACTCCTTACAAACAACAATTGTTTGATTGCAAATCAAACAAAGTGATTTACCTTTCCATTCCATGAAAAAATATGCGATTTCCCATTTTGTCTGAAAAACTCTGCACTCACTATCAACTTTACGTTTTTGCGACATTATGCCACGTACCAATATTAGAACTTGAATGAACAACAAACTATGAGTACGTAAGTAATATAAACACTCGATGCGACCGCTCGATGCTAAGGCTTAAATCTGACTGCGCCGGCGACCGGCAACTGTGACCCTTGCGGTGCGGGGTCGGGGGGGAGGGGGCGTCGTGAGTACGAGTCGTGCACCAGACCAGCGCCACCAGCCGGCGTAAGAGAAAAGGTTACGCTCACGCTCGGTGCACGGTGCACCGCGTCCGATGCGCGCGTCTCTTGAAATTACACTGTAAATCAATCACTTGCAATTTTAAACACGCGTAGGCATCGACTGTCCTCTGAATATCTAAAATCTACAATGAAAGAGTGCGGTTCTGTCCTCCGCGACATAATATTGTCACGTGGTAGCGAGCCGTAATGATGGGACCCGAGTGCCGCATACGGCTCGCGGGCCGTATTGATAGAGTCCGAGGGCCGCATGCGGCCCGCGGGCCGTATCTTTGACACCCCTGCCCTACACCATCCAGCCTGACTCCATTTGAGACTCTTCGTCTTTTTGTCGTTTGTTTCAGTTGTCTACCGATAGAACGTTCTGATGAATATCGACCAAGGTAAGTTCGGGTAACTTCTCGTATAAATGCCAGGTAATCTCAATATCCTTTTGCCTGACCGGCTGGAGACAATTTGTAGAGCTGGTATGCATTGTTCATGGATGCATTCAAAGGCCACATCAAAAGTTGCCAGTACCATTTTTTGCGATTGATACTTATCCTATAGCAACCGATGTTTTGGTCAAGTCGATCCACTCCGCCCATATACTTATTATATTGTAGAAAGCACGACGGCTGTTGGATTGCAACTCTTCTCTTTTCACTGCTAGACCATCGCTGAGCCGAGCCCAACGGTCTGACTCCTTCGCAGGTGGATGCTACAGTTACCACATTGTTGTCGTTGTATTGGGACCAAGGAGATACCTGATATTTGATTAGTCAGTTGATAGTGACTGCCACGCGCTTGCTTTTTCATTTGTGCAGTATCTTTCAGAGGCGCATTTTCAACACGATTCATACGAATGGTACCTGTAGCTTGATTGCCTGCTTATTTGAGGTGGGTAAGCAGTCGGAGAGACGTAAAAAAATTGTCCATATAAAATTGTCCGTGGACTTTTTGTCCTGCCGGTAACTTTGCAATAAGGTTAGTTACCACAGAACCTCCAACGCAATACATTCTATTTCTGGCATAAACACAATAACCACTCAACAAAAATATGCCTTTAACCAGGCGCAGTTCCTCTTTTGTCACATCAAAATTATTGTTGCCAACAAAGACTGCATATTTTTTTGAGTTCTCAACAAACATATTTATGACTTCTTCATCATAAAACAATTCAAACCACTCCACTGGTGATTTGTTAGTTTTCAAGAAATTTGGTTGTGTCCATTCTTGTCTACTGTACTCTGGTAGGTCCTGTTGTTTCCAATCTCTTTCCATTCTTATATTTCTACTTCTCGGCGGCAGACTATTGTTTGATGTCGATGCCATCTCCGACAGAGGTATGTCGCCATCGCTGTCACTCTCGTCACTAATAACAGCCTGCTCTATTATTTGTTAGAATTGCATTTATTATTTTCCATGTCTGTCGCGGATTACGCAGGTTTTCTTTAAATATAGTCGTGTAGTATTTGGTTTTAGCATATCTTCTATAGTTGGTAACTTGATTTCTTGTTTTATTTCTCAGTGCTGTGAATATATCACTTTGCTGTTTTTTTTCCAGATTTTAAACGCATTGTTGCGCTGTTTGATAAGTGCATTTAATTTTGCATCAAACCATGGAGTATTACCCCTCCGTTGGTCTCCTATGCGTAACTCAGATTTATGTTGGGATGATTTTATTGCTGTTTTGATGTTTTCATTAAAATTATTATAGTTTTCATTGGCATTAATGGTGGTTTCGTGTGGAAAGTTGTGGGATTCTACATATGTTTTTAACATGTTTTTATCGGTTTTGGTGTTGTTTGAAAAAGAATGTATTCTATTATTAGTGTGATGTTTCAAGCTGTTTTAGTAATCTAATATCAAAATGTTATGATCAGTTAGGTAGGCATCTATATTTGCAGTAGTTGAGGAAATATTTTGTCTGTTTGAGATGATATGGTCTATTAGAGAAGTAGAGGTATCTGTTACTCGTGTAGGATAGGATGTGTTACATATGAAACAGTTGTATGAGTCTAGCGTGTTGATGTATTTAAGAGATGTATTATTTTTTTGAAGAATGTCAATGTTGAAATCACCAAAGATAAGGGTATCATTTCTACAGTTATTTAAAATAGATTCAAGATACATTAAGAATTCGTTAATGTTTGAGGTAGGCTTTCTGTATATAACATAAATATTTAGCGGTTTAAAATTTCTATTACGGATATTATTTCCTAAGAAAGAATTTTCACTACAATGTTTTTCGATAGTTGTAGCATTTAGTGAATGGTGCGTGTAGACAATCACCCCTCCTCCTCTTTCATTGGTGCGAGACGCAAATGTACTTTGGTAGCCGTCGATGTTGAAGAAGCACTCCTCACCATCTTCCAACCAGGTTTCGGATATTGCAAGTACGTGTACAGTGGGTTTGATGCTCTTTAAAGTTTCTTCAATCTCGTCAATTTTATTTTTGATACTTCTCGCGTTAAGATACATTATTAAGAAGGCTATTTTTTATTGGCTTATAGTCTTCAATTTTCTCATATTTGTATTCATTTATACTGGCCTGGGTCCCGGATGCTGTAGTTACAGTTGAGTTAGCCATAGTCAACTCTCTCCATTGTGCGTGACATCATTATGGTACGGTAGGGGCAGTCCCTATCGTTTGATCTGTGTTTTGGTGCCTCAATTTTGCCTTTGGCCATTTTAAAGCAGTTCCAGCAACGGAATTCTTCTTTTTGTTCCTTTTTTGTGCAGTCAGATGATTTGTGTTCACCAGCACAGTGTAGACAACGATCTTTTGATTCAGTACATCTCGCGGCGTAATCAGTAATCGTAATCTGCTGAAATCCCCCAAGTATATTGGGGGATTTCAGCAGAAGTCAGAATCGGTTTGGTTTTGAGAGGAGGAATTTTGTCTTCGTTGATAGATGGAAGCGCTGGACTGGACTCGTGTGTTATTGGTGAGGATCTTGTAGTAGAGGAGAATGTTGTTGCGGTGGTGGTAGAAAGAGCAGAGTTGGTGTTAATGGGGATTGACGCTTGTTTATTAGTCTTAATTTCCTTCTTTTGTCGTTTATCCACAACTTTTCTGCTTTCGGTTCGGGTTTGTCTTAGGGACTTAACTAGTTCTGGACTGCTACTGCTCCGGATTATCGGTGACCTCGGCGTGGTTCCCGATTTTTTAAAAGGTTCTTTAGCCCCTGGGGGGGTACACGGGGGATCTGCCATTTAAAGTTTATTTTAATGTTTACATGTCACTAAGACTTGTATTGTATTTATTGTAATGTCCTGTTTTTTTTTCACTTGTATATTTATTTTTATATTTATTAATATTTATGGAAAAAAAAAAAAAAAACGGTAATTATTTATTTGGAGCTAATGGGGTTCGAACTGTCGTTCTTCGAAACTCGGCGCTAACGCGTTCGCCTCTAGTCCAAATTCCACTGTTTTTATACCGTCAAATAATAAATTATTATAATAATAGTGTCAGCACTTGGGATTTTTAAGAATTTATTTAAAATTACTTTAATATGTGTTGAGAAAAAAAAAATAAAAAGAGGTTTTTGTTTTTTTTTCTAGAATGGGTGAGATTCGAACTGGTTCTCTCCGAATTTCAAGCGAGCACTCTCACCACAGGACCACCGCTCCTGTGAGACTTAGTGTCAAATAATTTTATTATTACTTGTCTGCGAACATTATAATATTAATTGTCTGAGAACAGGTACTGGTACAGGTCTGACGGCCGGCATAGTCCAGTGGTAACGCATTGGACTGCCATTCCGAAGGTCGCGGGTTCGAACCCGGCGTGCGCAAATAAATTTTATTTGATTAATTTGTGTTATTTCACAATTAATTAATTAAAATAATATATCGTATATTTGCGGCACGTTCCAGAGTGGAAGATACTACCAGTATCGCCCTGGTGTAAGACCACCATTCAGAATTGAAACGTTGCTCCAAATGGCTTTAGCCGTGTTTAGTGACTAGATCTGAATAGCCAGGTACTTCCCCACCTTCCTCTTTCCCTTCCCCACTTACCTTCAGCCTCACAACATCCCCCAATTGGGGATGCCATAGTCTCACTGGCTCCAGACGGGAGCAGTTGGGACTCTTGTGAGGTATTCACTATAAAAAAAAAAAAGGTACGTTTATTCATATTGTAGTAAATTGTTAGATTGAATTTGCGACACCAATCACTATCACTTCACAGATTTTTATCACTTAAAATTACCATAACCAGGTCGTTTACACTTGACTTAATTAGATAGTTTATTTAAACATATATCAGGTAAACACAAACCGAAGAATTTTTTGATTTTATGTATTAGCAACGTATTTAGATGATTTTTGTGGAGCGATTTTTGACGTGCGATTTATGATGGGTATTTATAAAAACTTTATTATATTACAACGTATTATTATATAATACAGTCTTTAATTAAATAAAAAAGTACAAATATTTACTATATAGCAATTTTTGATTATTTTCTTCAGTTTCAAAAACTCAAATTAAAAATATTTAATCGTACTCGTCATCTTCATCCTCTTCCTCCATATTTTCTAGGCTAACATCATCTTCTATATCTTCATCCTCTTCCTCCATATTTTCTAGGCTAACATCATCTTCTTCATCATTTAATGTAGAAGGCAAAGATGACGGTGCAATCGCGACCATCAGTTTAAGCGCTTCACTCGAAAATGCTTTTTTCTTGGTTTGACTCTTGGGTCTAATGGAGCTTAAATAAGGATCGGAGCTTAGCAACAATCTATTAATAATGTCTCTATTACAGGCTTCTCTAGAAAATTAAGCCTATATTGTCTAAAATGTTTATTTCGGGCCTCAGCCGCCTCTTCTGATAATTGACCAATTGGTAAAATTGCATGGCTTATAACTTGGGACCCATGAACTAAAACTTTGTGAATTGTAGGTGACATAGGGTGCCATCCATATAATTCTACATACAATTTTGCAGTTTTGTTGGCATAGGTAGCAAACTTTTCGGTATCTATGCTAATTCCACTAGAAATCACTTCAAGGATTGTTCTGAATCGCTTGATGAGTTCTAAATTGATACTGGTTATTTGAGAAGATGTATCAAGGTCAGCAAAAAACCTTCGTGCTGTATTGCCATCATTAGTATTTCCAAATCCTGCTTTAGGCACGTCTACGAGCAGTCCCATTCGTTCTCTGAAATCTTTTTGCACTCTTTCTTTCGTCTCTTTGATAGTTTTTTTTTCTGGTGTACGCGCCTGCCATTTCTTTAGGGGGATTTTATAGGTGAGGTGGAGAAGGGACTCAAAAAATCGTATTCTGGCGTGGAGAACAGATAGTCCAAACTGCAAGGCTTCGACATTTACTTCTTGTACTTCCTTCAGCTTATTAAAATCTTTTGAAGTCTGTCCACAAATATAGCAGCGCATAGTTGAAGATGTATCAGTAGCAGCATTGCATACCTTGCCATCAACCATTGTAAATAGTAGCTTATGATTTATTTTCACCAATCCACTGGAAGGTATATATATTTCTGTTTGTGACAATTTTTTTAATTGGTGATTAACATAAGCTATCTCCTCCTTAGTGATATCTTTGGATTCACTTATAAATCTTATCCGAATCGGTCTACAGAATCGAATTGAAGATGGCGTCGGATTTTGCCAAATTAATTTCGTTTCGCCATTTACATTTACATTCAGTCGCAGAGGTACGAGGGAACTTTGAAATATATTAGCGTCACTATCTGAGCTATTTTGAAATCTCTGCTTAAACTGCGACTGCTGTGATCCATCACATCCCCATTTTGATATAAGTTCCCAGTTTTCTTTTTCATCGTTTCTTAATAACTCTTTTTTTTTTGATTTTATGGATTCTTTCGTAATCCTCTAACTAGCTAGGGCTTATAACAATACCCTTCATGTTTCTAGCTGACTAGTACTGCGGCTCATTTGGCCTTATTACTATTACCATCTGATGGTTGTATTTAATTGAGTGAATTTATGTTACATTAATAAGTTTTATGAGGAAAAAATTCTTTACTGGATAAAAAACCTCATACAAATAACAAGAAAAAGAAAACAATAAGTTCTGAACTTTTTACGCTGTTTGACTTTGTGATTTACTGAATTTAAGTTTTTCATATTTTGGCTGCGTCCTTTTCGCTTCGGTGGTCCTGCATATCTACCTGTTGGGAGAAAAAGTTTGAGAGAGAAATCCTGTGGAAGAAAAACATTTTGTTATATTAAAAAGGATACTATTTCTTCACCGTCGCTTGTCATTTTTCTCATGGAGCTTCACGGTGAGGTCTCCATGAGAAGCTCCATTAGGATGACCAGTTTCTCTGCTTTGGATGAGCAGGAGGCCAGTCTTTCGCGTACCCTGATGAGGCCTTGCAGTAGGATCATTATGTCCTCGTCATCAGAGGATCCGGTGTTTGGCGCTTGGCGTTGTTCCGGTGTGGCTCTTCGTGGTTCCTGTTGTTCAGGAGCCTGCTGCTGGTGGTTTCTTCGGCCCGCTACGTCCGCCCAGGACCGGCCGTCTACTCTGGCCGCGGGTCCCTGTGCCCGGGGCTCTGCCTCTTTACGCCTCTGGGCGTTGGACTGCTCCTGTCTTCGCTGGAGAGCAGCTAAATATGCCATCCTGTTGGGGCATTTGCCGTAGTTTGCGGGATGGGCTCCGCCGCAGTTGCAGCAGACGGCCGGCTCTTCTCTATTCGTTTTGGGGCACTCCGGTGTGGCGTGAGGTCCGTCGCATTTGACGCAGCGGGCGACGTGTACGCAATTTCTGGACCCATGTCCGAAATTTTGGCATCTGTGGCACTGTGTTCCATGTTGGAGGTGGTTGCTTCGATACTTCCTCATTGTGATCCTGCAGTGGCACAGGTAGACCACTGCGGCTCTTAGGTGTCCCATATTTGTTTCCTGGCCAAAGTGTGCCAGGTAGAGCGGGTATTCTGTTCCCGGGGTGGTCATCTTGACCACAGTCCTTGCCGGGAAGCCTTGATTTTCAAGGTCTTCCATTATCTCCTCTGGTGACAGCTTCGGGAGTCCCCTGATGACAGTCTTCTTTATTTTATCCGCTTCTGTGGTGAAGGTGTGGAAAGGCTTCTCCTCTCCACGCAGGGCTGCTGTCAGTTTTTTGTGGGCTTCTACTGAGCTCACCACAACGCTGATTTTGCCTCCTTTGGCATAACGGAAGTTGAAGTGGGCACTTCCAATGTGCCTCTGTACTTCCTTCGTGATGTCTCCGTGCGTCATTGACCCTATGGTCATGATTACGGGCGGGACTCGTGTACTCTTCCCACGAGTCGGTGCAGTCGTTGGTCTTCTGCTGGTGGGCGCTTGGTCTCGGCTGGTGGGCGCCTGGTCTCTGCTGGTGGACGCCACTGGTCCTGGCGGCATCGGGCGTTTCTTCGTCGGTGGCGACGCGATTTCCTGGGCTGGTTCTCTTTCTTGATGTATGGGCTCATATTTATTTTCGTGTACCACACGAAATATGGGCTTTGGGGGGGAATGGGGGCGCTTTGAAGCCGTAGCCCTAGTCCATTCCTCTTCCATTGGTGATGTGGCTCTTGGTGATCCCGTTGCCGAGCCGGAGCCGGTCTGTGAGGATCCAAACACGAATTCCTGCTCGTGCGTGTCTGGATTAAATCTCCATCTAGTGGCTCCCTCCGGGAATGCCGTAGGCAGGGGCTTGTTTCGCTTGAAAGTAGCTGTTCCTCTTGGTGTACGGTGGTACGGCATTATGAGTTAGTTTGTTCTGAAACGAGAAAGAATTAATATTATTTGAGTATTTTGCGGTATGCCTTGAAAAAGGCAGTTTGGGGCGACGTAAGTGATTTGCGAAGGTTGCCTTGAAAAGGGCAGTTGGGGCGCGTTGCGCCTGCTTCAGGCCTGCTGGATTTCTCCGGCAGGTTGAAAGGTGTTGGGGCCTGGCTGTGTGAACACAAGCCAGACGGAAGCAGTTTTGTGGCTATTTTACAAGCCACGAAAAATCCTCAAACTGCGCAAAATCCACACACTACGCAATCTCTTTCTCCTGAGCTCTCTCCTCCTTTTCTCTCTTTGTCTTTGTCTTTTGCTTGTCATTTCCTTAATAACTCTATTACCTCCGCAAGGTACTTATATAGGCGAGATGCCGTATGATCCAGTAAACCTTGAACCTGAATTTCCATACACGTTTCAGTCACACGTATTGTTTCTTCCTTGGAGTAACTGTCCTTTTTTGCTTTTTGGATTAATGAGTAACATGGTGTAACGCAAGATATGTTGGAACGCCAATGTAATGTAGGAACATTCCATGTAATAGTGAGATCTACAGGATCAATTAGAGGGTACGAAAACGGTAGAGCAAAGATCTCAATCTCAAGATTGTAGGGTTAATTTTCTGTCAAGTAAGGTCAGAAGTAATATGAGTAAATACTTAATCAAAATTATATTGAAACCATCAAAAGTACAACAAAAGAGTACAAATAATAACCATGTAACAATAGGAATAAAAGATAGGAATAAAGGCACATACCAGATGGCCTCCTGAACCAAACTAAGCTAACTTTACGTGGCCGAGAAACGAAGGAATAACAACGGGTGGCGAACGAAAACTTGACTCCGGTAGAGTGGAACAGACCCGTGGCGGAAGCCAGGACATCCTTCACTTAGTGGAGACAGGAGGACGCAACTCTTTCAACGTGCGCCTGTAGGATCTTCAACTCCGTAGCACGTGGTAAACAACCAGACTCGTCTTACGGAGCCAGGACATCCTCCACTTAGTGGAGACAGGAGGACGCAACTCCTTCAATATTATCTGAAAATAAAAAATAAAATTCATTAAAGCGAAATTTACCCAAATTCTACTTTACCACTTTCAAATGATCGAAAACAAAAATGGTGCAAATATAAGCAGATTTTTTTTTGTATTCATTAGAGAATATCCTAGTAAACATATTAATCATAAAATAAAAGTTTGACAAGCCTCGACACATAATCAAAAACGTGATTATCTTAATATTTTTATACAATTCTTTAATGTTTTCGGTTAATTTTGCTTAATTTTTTAAAACACTTTAATTCTACATAAAGTAGAAAATTGGCATGATAAAATATTCTGCGTACCTTCTACTTCCATATTCGTAATAATTTTTTTCCACAATTTAGCACACCAAATCACAACTGCGACTGTAAAATAATGAAAATAACGAATGCCGAGAACAAAGACGTGCGGTCTGCACAACGACTGGGTTCCGACTGCCTGCGCGAGAAAGGACGGCTTACTGAGTAACTAATGTATCACTCATTCATTGACCCGGTTGTGTCCATTCTATAGCTACAAAAAAGAGCGACTTTAATAGGTTTTTATTTAACTTCGTAAAATCGACTTTTAACCGGAGTTTTAATGAAAATACTCCTATGTGCACCGTCAAGCTGAAAAACAATTTAGGGACAATTATAGTATGCTGTTATGATATTATTTTTAACAATATTTGATAATCTTTGTGTACAACTGTGGAATATCGAAAGTTTATATCGAAAGAAACACTTCTAAAATGTGCACACTGCCGCGCTCACCGCCCCTAAAATGGGGCGCACAACAAAACTGTCTAGATTGATATCGGAATATAGCCTAATTGAACTATTTATATTATTATTTTATAGTATACTTATTATACAATGACATAATGTCGATTTTGCAGCAAAACTATGGAAATAAATTACATTTACTTAGGTTTTTCTCCGCGAAATTACAAGGACCACTATGACACTTTTGACGTGAATAATGAAAAACAAAATGGCGTCTCGCGCGTAAAAAATATTTAGTGTTGCAAGGAATCATAATAAATAAATTATTAGTCATAATAAAAACAAAAGCATGTGATATTGTTTTAGTCGGAAATTACTAACCGTTTTAAAAATGGGGCGTTTGACACTTACGGGTTAATTTCAGCAGACACTTCCCTTATCATGAGTGAATCTCTTAGAGGAAAACACCTATCCTTGATTTTTATTTTTTTTTTGTATGAGGAATAAATATTTGCTCTCCGTTCTTTTGCCCCATTTCGTAAATTAAGATATTGCTGCTTGGTGAATTTAATGTTAATTACGAAAGCTAGAGCTTCCCGGGGTGAATATGGGATTGGTTTTAAATTGTTATCCTTCATAATATTTTTCGTCTTTGTAGCTCGTTTGGGTGAAAATTCAGTCGCCTCGTGAATAATTTTGGCAGCATCCCGCGATTCCATGTGACCTCAATCTGATTTGAGTAGCATGAGAGAGTTCTTGTGGACTTCGAGAATTCAGAAGACATTTAATTTTTCTTGTTTTGCTTTTTGACGAGCATAAACCGAATTCTTTTTCTGGTCTACCACGTAGTCTCTCATCACTACAGCCTCGATTGAACCTACCACTTTCTTGGGCTTTTGCACCGTAGTGACTCCAGTCTCGTCAACATTCCAGATTCTACTCGGAGGGAAATTGTATCTTTGAAGCACTTCTTGATATTTTTCGAAAAATGAATGGACATTAGTACGGTTAAAGGATTTTGCCCTGCTTAAGCTGGTCGCCTCAGGACTCCGAATAGACAAAATCGCGTTGCGCTTCATAAAACCGGCAAACCAATCTTTGCCACCCTTTCTGTTTTTTTTTCCAAGATTCTGGAATACTTTAGATCTTGTATCGAATGGCAAGCTCGTAGGCTAATTTCTTCACATCATCAGTTAGCAATCCAAAATAGATATTGGCACATTTTATTAAATAATCTGCCATCATAGCTTCTTGTTCTGAATTAAAAACGAAACGGTTTTTTTTATAACCCACTTTGATAGAAGTTCCCTCCCTTTTTTTCTTTACGTATTTAAACAGTGTCACATGACAAATATCGTATTCAGTAGCAACATCTCTATATTTTCTGTTTTTTTTTTCCAGAACTTCCTTAGCTGCCAGCTCAAATACTTCTTGAGACGTGGACCCCCTTGTTGTCTTCCTATTGTAGTTTCTCATTCTGTAAAAAAAACATACCTATTATAAAAAACACCCAACTTATAAAAAAACACAAATTCATACGGGGTAAGCATTAACGTGTTAATACTTACCCCATATGAACGGGTAAGTATTAACACGTTAATACTTACCCCACTCAATTTCTTAATTTTAGCCCCAAGGTCACTTTTTTTACTTCATCATTTACAGAAAACAAACTAGTTAAAATAATTACAAACAAATAATATAGTGTTACTGTCAATAAAATGGAGCTCGATTCATGATAAAACTATAATTTGATTCAGCGAATGAATAAATCTTAAATCAATTTATTGTAAAGAACAAAAAGTTCGCTTACCTGTCAATCTGAGGTAACTGCGCAAAACCACTACAAGCGACGGCCGGTTGGTAACTGACAAGTCGGGACACGTTCGGCTGTGTATATACTGTTTCTAATGCCGGCGCCAGACATGTGTTCAAATAAGTGAACACTTATTTGAAGACTTTGCTCACACATTTGGTCACTTATGTGTGTCTCTGCCAGATATGTGTTCAAAGATTTGATCACTTCTTTGAGCTCACAGTTTTCAAATAGACCTCACATAACATGGACGACGATTTGGTCGACACAGTTTGCTTATATTATTTATGTGCTAGTAATTATTTATTACACGTGCAAATAAATAAACAAAAACAGCCAAAACTCAAATCTCTGTACTGGGTTAGTAAAGTGTTTCTTTTGCGCTTTAATTCCTCGATAGCGCAAGGTATTGAGAAATTCCGTTGAATACGGCTCCAGGCGTCATTAATGTTATTTCTGTTTTTATGCCCTTTTCGTTTTGGGTCCCATATGTCAGGCTCTCCTTGTAAAAATTCAATGAATTCAAACACGCCCTCATTGTTCCACTCCATCGCTAGTTCGCTTGGTTATGGCTTGTTTGTGTACGCACGCGGCACGACAACTCTCCACGGCGTCGCTCGCGCTACTGGGCTCCGCGCAGTGTGGCAGGCATGCAAACATTTTGACTTTGATCCCTTTGATGTGCGCCAAAGAAACCGACACGGAACGCCAAAGCGCCCTTAAGTGCGCAAATAAGTGAACACAGTATCAAATGCCCGTGCCACACATGTGAACACTTATGTGAACACTTCTTTGAACACATGTCTGGCGCCGGCATAAACCGAGTATCATATTTTTGACACTTCACGTTTGGCGGGAATCAGCTTGTTAATTCTTACCTCCGTTAAAACCAACCCCGCCCTCACCTACTTTTATGTTGTTACATCGGTGGATTCATCCAGTATAATAGAGTAACTCTGGTTACCAACTTCTTCTAAAAGTTCCTTAACACATTCACTGCGACGTATTTTCTAAAACATTCACTGGATGCTGCAAATTACACCAAATTTAAATAAAGAATAAAACTGATACAAATTCATCTTTTCCTAACTAACTAACGATGCTCATGAAGTTTTCTTATCTGCGACGTATTTTCTAAAACATTCACTGGATGCTGTAAATTACACCAAATTTAAATAAAGAATAAAACTGATACAAATTCATCTTTTCCTAACTAACTAACGATGCTCATGAAGTTTTCTTATCTGCGACGTATTTTCTAAAACATTCACTGGATGCTGCAAATTACATAAAATTTAAATAAAGAATAAAACTGATACAAATTCATCTTTTCCTAACTAACTAACGATGCTCATGAAGTTTTCTTATCATTTACCGTATTATATAATCCGTACGCGCTAGGCGCGTTCTCAGCACCACGCGAAATTACGTAATACGCCGTAGGCGCGTTTTCAGCACCCAACGTGTTAAGCATGGCTGGTTCTAGAACATTCTTTATAATGGCCGAACACTTTGATCTATGAAGTTGTATGTTTTCAAAACTTCCTGTCCCACAGGTTTTTAAAACTTCTATCAGATGATCAATGCTGCGGATGGAGCTATGAGCAGCGACATAAGTAGACATTTGTCTATTATTTTTTCTTTCGACGAACTGTCACTAATTGATGAGTAACCAAATGATGCAAGCTTAGGTTGCTTTTTTGAAAAACTTAATTCTTTGTCTCTGTGTGTTTTAGTTTTCATGTGCTTTTCCAAATCGGTTTTGTGCGCACGGAGTGGTGTGACACGTAATTTACAAAATGCCTCACCTTTAGGCCCTGTCCGCACAGCGTTTTAAATTCGCGCGTTTTAAATTCGCGCGAATTATATTCCGCGATCGGAATTACAACTAGTACGCACTGCGAATAAAATTTCGTGCGATTTTTGACAGTATAATATAGTTCTCGGCTAAGACGCACGTGTAAATGGATAACAGAACTAAAATTTTAATTTTTTTATTGTTATTAAGTTTAATTTGTAGAACTCCATTTTATTTTTTATTTTTTTATATATTCAATAATATTATTATTGGGTTTATAAAAACAGTTTATTTTTAAACAAGTTCTGCTGTGTAATTATTATTACGCGTGACAGCTGTTTCGCCCTCTGAAGGCATTATCAAACTGTGGGTAGCCCACTTGTATCACTTGTAAATGTATCGTCTGTAAGTGGGCTACCCACAGTTTGATAATGCCTTCAGAGGGCGAAACAGCTGTCACGCGTAATAATAATTACACAGCAGAACTTGTTTAAAAATAAACTGTTTTTATAAACCCAATAATAATATTATTGAATATATAAAAAAATAAAATTTTAATGTATCTAATTCTACGGCGGCGGCGTAACAGAAAAAGATGTCACGAACATTGGATTCACCCATTTACAGCATTGAGACCTATGAAAGGATTTTTCTTTATAAAACATCAAGAGCTTGGAAAATACAATAAAAAGTTTTTTGGGTATTACAGAATGACAAAAAAATCATTTGATAATTTACTACTACTAGTTGGTCCGGCTATTACCCATCAAGATTCGAATTGGAGAAAAGCAATTTCAGCTGAAGAGAGACTCTCGATAACTCTAAGGTAAGATATTCATATTACGTACAGTCAACAGCACATCAGGCTACCAAAAAATGACAATTTTTCTCAATCGACTATGTGCCTTACTACAAACAAGTTAATACAATCGATTGAAGACATTCGGTTGAAGACGTTTTGACAGTTTTGGGTAGTCTGAAGTGCCGTTGACCGTACCTATATTTCTGTAACATTCCAATGAATATTTAATAACCGACAGAGGTTAATAAAACAATAATTAGTCATATAGCATCATTTTTTTATTTTATTTATTTTTTTTAACCAATACATTTTAACCAATATGATATTAACCAATATCTATACATAATATATAATATTAGTGGTAACCATACCTCCCTAATTGAGAAATTCTCGTGTTTAGAGAGGGAGCACTATCAGATTGACAGTACTGTACATACTTTTAACAGTTGTTACAATTTGGATGTATGTAGAACTACTTTTTTTATACATAAAAAATAATAAATTGGCATTTTTTTGGTACATAATGAAACATAATGTGAATTTTCATACATAGAGAAATTATAAGTTGGCATTTTTTTGTTCATAATGGAAATATAAGTTGGCACATCGTTACACATACTTAAATCTAGTTAATAGTAAAATGTTTTTTAAGTTTTTGTTTAAAAAAAAAAATTTACATAAATTTAACAAAATTTTACAAATATAAAGAAAATTACTTAGGTAACAAAAATTTACATAAAAAAATATTTAACAAAAATTAACTTTCATTTAAATAAAACATAATTTTTCATATCAAAACCACTCCCCTCTACTACGTATGAAGATCGACTATTTGGAAAATTTGAATCGAGAGAGAGCGCATATTGGGTTGGAGATTGATCAGGCTGAGATTGAGGAATGACAGTTGGATTACGAGATGGCTCGTATTGGGTTTGAGGAAATAGATCAGGTGGAGTTTCAGGAACTTCAGTTGGATTACGAGATGGCGTGTATTGGGTTTGAGGAGATGGTTCAGGTGAAGTTTCAGAAACGACAGTTTGATTACGAGACGTGTAATGGGTTTGAGGAGATGGATCACGCTGATATTGAAGAACGACAGTTGGATTACGAGATGGCATGTATTGGGTTTGAGGGGATGGATCACGCTGAGACTGAGAAATAACAATTGGATTACGAGATGAAATTTGGGGAAAAGGAGATTGACGGATAGTATTTGGATAGGGTGACGGCATATTTGGATTGTAAAATGAATAGGATGGTGATAAAGATCGATGCTGAGACAGAGTGGAACTGGCTCTAGGTGGCATAAAATTTTCTTGTGAATATTTGGTTGCTCTGTTAAGTGCATTGAGAATTTCAATTTTAGCGTAATGTTTTTGCTCTGTTGAAAGATTTTTGAGCATTGGTATGATCATTTCACAAAATGAAACATCCTCGTCGTATGTCTTATTTTGCAATAATTTCAATAATTCATCATCGCTATTATTCTGAATTCTGGTCTTTTTACGCATGCTCGCTTTATTTCTTCTATTTCGTGTAACTTCTGTGTCAGTGTCCTCGTCGGATGGATTAGTATGGTTTTCGGCATTGCTGTTGGTGCTTTCTGTATCTCTAATATTATTTGTCGTATCTCTGATTAATGTCGTATCTCCTGTCAAAGAAAATAAATGATTTTATTTTAAAGTAATTTAATTGTTACAACATTGTACAAAGGCACTACATATTAGGTACTACAGAAATCTCTTCCTGTAGGCCTGAGAGAGGAAATGTTACGTGTGTGCTGGTTAATATACTAACATAAACCGTAATTACATATACCTAAATACATACATACTCAATTAAAACGTACATACACATATATACATATATATATATATATATATATATATATATATATATATATATATATATATATATATATATATATATATATATATATATATACATATATAGATATTTAATTTTGCGTTAATTTTTCATATTATATTTATTATATTATTGGTTTTACATATTTTTTACGACTGTTGCAGGTACTTGGCTTCAGGAAATAGCTACCATTCGCTATATTATGAATATTTAATTGGTATCTCTACAATTGGCGAAATTATAGAAGACACGTGTAAACACCTATGGTCATGCTTACAACCTTCATACATGCCAGAACCTGATGAAAGAACTTGGTCCCATACTGCCGAAATTTTCTATAAAAGAACCCATTTTCCACACTGCTTGGGAGCGGTGGATGGAAAGCATATAAGGTGCGAAAAGCCTAACGGCGCGGGTTCTGAATTTTATAATTACAAAAAATATCATTCCTTAGTTTTGATGGCGGTTGCTGATGCAAATTATAGTTTTATCAGTGTTGACATAGGTGCTTACGGCAGCGGTAGTGACTCTACGATTTTTAAAAATTCTGCATTTGGGAAGAAGCTTGAAGGTGGTCAGTTATTACTTCCATCACCAAATTGCCTGCCAAATGATGAAAATGGGAAAAAAATGCCTTATGTCTTTGTTGGAGACGAAGCGTTCGCTCTCTCAGAACACATATTGAGACCATACCCTAGAAGAAACCTGTCTGTAAATCAAAGAGTTTTTAATTACCGACTCACGCTAGCAAGAAGATTTGTAGAATGCACATTTGGCATACTTACTAATAAATGGAGAATTTTACATCGAGCTTTAGATGTAAAACTTACAACTTGTGACCAAATAATTAAAGCGTGTTGCATTTTAATAATTACGTTCGCAAACATGATGGAATTCGGTTTAGCGACAGATTGTATGGGACAGAGTTACAAAGTTTGCGCCCTAGTCCTGTGAGATCTAGAATATCCAGCATTGAAAACAGACAATATTTTGCAGAATATTTTGATTCATCGAAAGGGTCAATTTCATGGCAATATGAAAGAATATAAATATCTAAACATCTACCCTATACCTACACAAAGACCGAGAAAAATTAACGATACTTATTTTCAAAAAATATGGATGACGCCGTATCCCCGCATATCGCACTTGGATTGAAGCTGGCCATTTTAATTCTACTTACATGCCGCATACGTACTATATACTTTACCTAAAGATGTGTAAATAAATAAATAAAGTATTTCGACTACCATAACACGGGCATGTGCCTAGCATGGTGGTCGAAAAATCCCACAATGCATGTAACAAAAATCCAATGAATAAAGAAAACTTAAAAAAAAAAAAAAAAAAAAAAAAAAAATTTTACTTACCTTTTTGTTTTCTTTCGGCATTGCTGCAGTGTTCCCAATTAAAATATAAGTTTTGATATATTTCCTCCCACAATCTCGCCTTTAATATTCTGTCGTGGTACTTTTGATCAAACTTGTCCCACAGGGGAGGCCTCCTGTGCATCAGCGAGATTAATTGCTCCACATCAATTTCGTCATTTTCTGGTAATTCCTCTGCGCTCGCCGATCGGGTGGGAGAAGAAGCGCGCGACATCCTGTCAGTAGCAGCGACGTAGCACAACTGATGTGAAACGCGCGAATTTTATTCCGCAGTGTGGCCATGGCCATACTATTTCATACTGCACAAAATATTCGCGCGGAAATAAATCCGCACCGCATCGCGTTCAATTTGCAGCAAACCACAGAATTTTTATCCGCGCGTTTTTTTTACCGCCAGTGCGGATAGCCCTATAAGATCCCATGTGTCACAGAATTTGCGAAAAAAAAACGCGCGGTGAAAAACCGCTGTGCGGACAGGCCCTTACCACTATCCGTCAGTTGAACAGGTGCTCGAAATTGAACTCAATAATCCGCTAGGCAGTATATGTATAAAACCATGTATGGTACTAGTAGTTGGTGATCATCAGAGATCGGAATAGGTAGAGTATATTTACTTAACCCCTAAAGTCTATTTGTTCGCTTTAAGGAACAACTCATACGAGTCTCATAGAAATTGAAGTGTCTCCCTTACTATCATAATTAGAAATATGATCTAAACTGTATTAGAAAGAGAAAATATCGTGCTTTATATTTAAATCTAAAAATTAACCGCAAAATAAATAAAATGTACACTTTTATGAATCCAAAGTTCATGACAGCAATTGAAAAAAAAAAATCTTTTGAGAATTTTATCACCTTTCCAAAACAGTTTTCGGATACATTCAGAAATATTCTAATTATTTTGATTTTATTGCTAAACGGAAATATATCGACTCTCTGAAAAAATACTGTCGAGGCCTGAAAAGTTAAAGTAAAAAAGGGTAAAAGTTCGACGAAGGAAGTAACATAAAGTGGCTATACCTCATCTGAAATCCCGGAATCATACACATGATAATTAAAACCCGGGATTAAGAAAACACGAATTGGACTTGTACTTAGGTATAATTACAAATTATTGATTTGCTTTAGTCTGGAAAAGGGAGCAGAATTCTGAAGTGGTCCTCGTAATGACCATTTCAAACCTGTATTCTCTAAAAATCAAGAAAAAGAACTAGTTGTACATATTTTGGATCTGGAAACTAGATTTTACGGCTTGACTCCGCGAGATGTTAGAAAATTGGCATTCGACCTTGCCGAAAATCTAAGCATTTCTCACAATTTTAATAGGAGCGAAGGTCTTTCTGGAAAGGACTGGTTATTTGGATTTCGTAAAAGAAACTCACAGATTTCTATACGAGAACCAGAACCTACAAGTGTTGCAAGAGCAGCAGCTTTTAATAGGGTGCACGTCAAGAAGTTTTACGATGTTTTGAAAAATGTATTGGATCTGTATTAATTTCAACCAGACCAAGTGTTTAATGCAGATGAGACTGGAGTGAATACAGTTCCCAAACCAAGAAAGATTATTGCTACGAAAGGCCGAAAACAGGTTGGCCGAATAGTAAGCACGGAACGTGGCTTCAACGTAACAGTAACTTGCGCAATGTCAGCTGCTGGACAATTCATTCCACCGTTTTTTCTCTTTCCACGTCAGCGCATGAAACCAGCGTTCATGAAGGGATGTCCATCAGGATCAATTGGGTATGCAAACGGGAAAGGATGGATGGATTCGGTCCATTTCGTGAAATTTTTGGAACATTTCGTTAACTACGCAAAGCCCTCTGAAAATAGGAAAGCGCTTTTAATTATTGATAACCACGCCAGTCATAGAACTCTCGAGGCGATAACTTTTGCACGTAATAATAACGTGATTATGATCTCTTTACCTCAGCATACTAGCCATCGACTACAGCCTTTGGATTGCTGTATTCCAAAACTTCATTATACAATAATTTGCAGAAAGTAAACAAGTCGACTGTATATATACAGACTTTTCGAAGGCATTCGACCAAGTATCCCATAAACTACTAATCCAAAAACTATTTGCTCTAGGAATAAGGGATAACATGCTAAAATTGTTTAGTAGCTATTTGTCAAATCGTAAACTGTTCGTTAAAATAAAATCTTGGATGTCGAAAGCTTTCCGGGCTACCAATGGCCTACCGCAAGGTAAGTCACCTTGGCCCGGTTCTGTTCCTCATTTTCATCAATGATATAACCAATTGCTTCAACGATGTCGAGGTATTGCTCTTTGCAGATGACATCAAACCATACAAGAAAATAACTGATATAAATCATTGTCATATACTACAGTCAAATATTAGTAAGTTTAGAGATTGGTGCGTTCAAAATAATTTATTTTTATATGTAGTAAAGTGCAAAACCTTGACTTTCTTCAGAAACAAAAATCCTGTTTTATTCGAATATTCCATCAATAACATAGCTTTAGAAAGAGTCACGGAAATGAGAGATCTTGGAATTATTTTGGACGAAAAACTAAGTTTCACCAATCATATCCATCAAATTGTGAACAAAGGTATGAAAACAATAGGCTTCGTATTAAGAACAACTAAAAACTTTGATTCTTTACAAGCTGTACTGGACACCTACGCCAGTGACATTGACTGAAAATGCCGGTTTCCTCTGGGGGTACCTTGGGTAAGGATTTGAATAGAAACACAACTTGCGAAAGTCGTCGGACAACTGACTGGTTGAGCCAGTTGTTGGCGTATTTATTGGGTTCAAATTCAATAATTTCTACACGTGTTAATGTGGAGCAATTATTCTTAAATCTAAACATATACTAAGGTCCCACGGTTTGTCGTGCGAGTAATTCATCCTTGAACTGGCGATATGACACGTGGTTCGAATACAATAATTTCTACACGTGTTAATGTGGAGCAATTATTCTTAAATCTAAACATATATTAAGGTCCCACGGTTTGTCGTGCGAGTAATTCTTAGCAAGATGACTCATCGTGCGAAATAAACCACAAAGGATTCTTCATCGTAAAATGTGTGATATCAGAATATTCATTTTCTTAATTATTAATTAATTATTAGGTACATCCATCTGCTGTCCGGTACACAAGCCATTAAACTATTATACGTATCTCTAGTAAGAAGTCTAATTGAATATAACTCAGTAGTTTGGTCTCCATCTTACAAAATTCACATTAACAATATTGAGCGAATACAAAAAAATTTCTACGTTTTATAAATTTTAAATTAAATATCCCTGTCGAAGACATAAAATACAATTTCTTATTAAATACTCTAAAAATACATACATTAGAAGATAGACGTAAAATAAACGATTTAACGTTCTTATTCAAAATACTTAACTCTAAATTCGGTTGTCGTGAACTCCTGCAACTTATAAACATACATACACCCACAGTAACAACACGACAAAATACAATATTCTACAGCAGCACACATAAGCGTAACTACATTGCCCACTCTCCGATACAACGACTTCACACCATGGGAAATCATTACTTGGGTGATGTTGACATATTCAATACCAACTTGGCAAGTTTTGTGGATCATTTAAAACATTTATTTCAACAATACTCCTAAACACATCATGTAAACCTACAAATAGCTGTAATTTTCTATTTTTGTTTCTTGTGTTTGTATGACTTGTTGCATAGCTTTTATCAAATGTAATTTTATTCTTATTTTTTATGTTTCAAAGTATCTGTCAAATTAAAATTATACTACCAACCGTGTAAAAGCCCTCTGGGCGTTAAATAAATAAATAAATGACATACTCACATTGCATCGGGAATGAGGTTGAACACTTTATTATTATTTATTTATTTGGTACATTATTTTGTTACAATTTATGTTTTCCAGTAATGTAGGCCTCACTGGGTGGCTTGCCCGTGCTGAGGCCTTCATTTTATAATATGAAAATCTAGTCTACATATTACATTTAAAGAGAAGATAGTAAATTTGAAAAGAAAATAATAAATTTAAAAATAAAAATACATAATAATACATTTAAAATTAAAAAATAATACAATGAAAATAATCTTTAGGCCCTAAGTAGGAGTATTGTCTTTGTGGATGTGATGTGTTTGTAGTGGGTGGAACTACTGGATTCCTCCTTGCATGACGGGTGTTGTGGAGATGATCAATGGATGAATAGTGGTGTCGATGTTTTTTGTGTATGTAAAATAATTTTTCTTATATACTGTTGCCGCACATCAAGAACTTGTACCTCTTCAAATAATAGATCACTGGGATACCTAAATGGTTTCTTAAGAATGACCCTTAGAAGTGATTTTTGTGCGTTTGCTAGAGGGTCAAGTAAAGTTTTGGAACATCCTCCCCATCCCAAGGATGCATATTCCAGCAATAAGTTACACAAGGCATTGTACATTTGTTTAAGATCTTTTACGCAAAGTATATTTCTAACAGACATGAATAGATGAGTTAGTTTTCTGATCTTTGTGGAAGTTTCGTCTATATGTTCGCCCCATCTCAGAGATTTGTCTATGATAACTCTTAGGTATTTGATGCTATCGACACATTCTAAGATAATACAATTACAAGTGATTCGGTCGTTACAGTGGTGTATAATGATGTTGTGTATTTCTTTTGGTTTTCCTGCTTGTGTTGCACTGAAACGGATGAATTTGGTTTTATGTAGGTTGAGAGTGAGGAGATTGTTGTCTAGCCATTGTTTGACCTTGTTTAAACCTACTTCTGCTTTACTGTGAACAACTTTCCAGCTTTTGCCTTCAAATAATAAAACTGTGTCGTCGGCAAAGGAACTGTTACATAGATCATTTATATATATATTGAATAAAAGTGGTCTTAGTGTACTTCCTTGGGGTACACCGAATTTAATATTAGCAGGGTCGCTTATTGTCTAAATAGCTACACAACCATTTGAAGAGGCTGACCTCGTATACCAATACGCTGTAGATTTTCTCATTCATCTCCTCCTCCTCATTGCGCACAAGCTCTGCGTTTTCTTTTTGGAAAATAAACTTTACTGGTCTGCAGTAGAGTGTCGATGATGGTCTTGGATTTACCCAAACGTCTCGTCCAGAATCTAGATCAATCAATTTTAATGGCACCAATGCTATCAGAAACAAATATTCATCAGTGCTTCAAGCATCCGTGAATATTTGTTTATACTGGCTGTGACCCGAACTGCCATCGAAACCCCATTTACATACAAGTTTTAAGTTATCGCTACCCTCCTCCAATGTAGCCAAATTGATAATACTCCGTGCAGTTAGTTGCAGAAGTTCTTGTAAATTAACTTCAGCTGAAGTTTCAGTGACTGTGATTAACGATGGCAGGAGAACATTCTTCGTTTTGTTAACCTGGTAAAGACTTGGAAAGCGGTTTGGGTGCACAGCATTTACTGCAGCTCTTAACACTTTGTATTTACTTTCTGATAGATCTAGATCGAGATACAGGGCTAGTGCTTGATGAGGAGTTTTAAAGGCACCCACCACTGTCCCATCCCGGTATAGGTGACTTATTGTCACCCCTTCGGGACTCTCGCAAGAAGCTAATTTTTTATATTAAAAGATTCGAATTTTCAATAAAAGACTCTAGACCTTTAAATGTCCCTGCATGAGGAGTTAGCGAGCACTATGCAGGATGCTTAATATTAGACATGCACATGCGGTGTTAGTAGCACAAAACAAAATATAAATAAACTAAGATACATTAGGAGTGCTCAGGTCCTCGGCAGTCCCAAAGGGGTGCAGCCGGTCGCCGATCAGCCCACAGATGGACTTCCGTCACCGCCCACCCCACGCCGAAGCCTGATTATGCTCGAAGACCCTAAGAGAGAAGCTGGGTTTTAAACAACCGAAGAGGAGTAACTGAAAGTGAATAGCGTCAGACGTCAGCGGGGGGTGGGGAAGGTGATGCAGTTCATTGCGGACGTCACGACGAGCCAGAGCACCACAAATGGGGGGAAGCCGATCAACTAGCATGTCATTATTCGGAGATCTGGAAACTACGGGCTTTGTGCAGGGACAGGGGTCTTTATGCCTCGCCCAAGAAGAGGGCTAGGACAAAACAGAACACAAAGTGAGATCAGTTCCTACCTGAAATAGAGACATGAAACATGGAAGAAATGAGCAAAAGAATACAAAATAATATAAAGATTACAAGTAAAAGAACAGTATAGCAGTACATAAATAAGATAAGGTAAGATATAACCGAGAAACATATATATTAAAACAGAAAAATAGATAAACATAAAATAAGGGCGATAGTGTAAATGAAAGAAAAGTACAAAAATCAGAAACCGGGGGGCAGTACACTCGACCGAACTAAATTGATTGAGTTTACTCTAAATGACATCGACTCTCAACATAGGCCACCTTTCAACCCAAACCTTAACAAATTTCTTCAGACATTCAAAATTCCTCTGATCTGAAACGAGATCTACGTTGATGAGGAGTTAGTGAAGACGTCCCATCCTTTTCTGGTGTACCCCTAGCCACATCCGCAGCAAACTGCAGCTCGTCTGATTTTCTTCCAGACACGAGCTCCAATACGCGCCTTTTTTTGGTCTTGAGTGAACCTTCCTCGAATGGCTTGAGGGGTCTTCCGCGGGTTCGACTTGGTCCAGGCTGATTGGTTATATCTTGTAGACCTTTTTAACCCAATGGTAACTGTATTTGTTGGTTTAGCCACGTCTCATTGCGTGCACGAAATTTCTCTCGATTGCGTGAAACGTCATTCAGCAAATTGTTGAATTTTAAACAAAAAAGTCTGCTGAAAGTCCTTATCTTGTCCCGATTTTCATCATCGACGTCAATAAAATTCATAAGCGAACATATTTTCTGAAAAACAGCCAGTTGTCTATCGGATTTTTCGCTTTCGAAGAACACTTCTGCGAGTTCGAAATTTTTGATAGAATTACCTCCGTCTGAAAAAAAAATCATAAAATCCTTAGTCGCGGACAGACGCAGCCAATTTTTTGGGACATGAAAATTTATTAGTTGACCATTAATAAATCGTAAAAACCATGAGGTGATATTTGGTGTTATTTTTTAAAATGCCTTCAAAGTTGAGTAACGCATTAATCATGCGTGAAATTTAGGTGACAACTTTGAGGACACAATACAGAACAACTAAAGAAAAAAATTAAATAATTTAAAAATAATTACATTGTACATACCTGTGCCAGTAGATTCCATTGTGGTTTGATAATAAAAACGTGGTATTTTTGTATAAACGATGCGTCTTACTCAAGTGCTCAAATGCAACTGATAATGTGATTAGCGCATCGCTGTCGGTAATCCCTAAGTTGAGGGCGCATAACTAGCCAATGACGTCATCAAAGTAATTAAGATTAATGTCATGGCAGTTATGACTCATCATCTTTACAATAGCAAAATTAAAATTCATAAATTCGAATGTCGATTTTTGTATTTTTGTCCAAGGGACAATGCATTGTGCGACGCGCGGCCTGGCCGCAGGGGTTGCGATTTTGCAACGCGGCCAAAACCGCGGCTACGATCGTCAGTTGCACATACAGCGCGCTTCAAAATAGACGTTGAGGAAATAGCAGTGCTTTTGTATATTATAAGTAAGAAGCGGAAAAAGAAAAGGAAAAAATATTGGGTTCATCCCTTGCTACGTGAAAGGCGAACAAAGGGATTATTTCATACTTATTTCACCGACCTTCAGCAATATGATGACAAGTTCTTTAATTATTTGCGAATGAGCAAGTCTTCGTTTGAAGAACTGTTAAGAAAATTAAGTCCATCAATCACCGGCACTGTAACTAAATTTCACCCCTGCGTTTCTGCCAAGGAAAAACTTGTTGTAACTTTAAGGTAAGCCTATGCCTATCTACTTTTATTCAAATTTTTTCTTTATCTCAGTGTCTGTTTTATGAAAAAGGATGCAGGCAGATAAGTGAAACAAGTAGGTACATAAAAGTATTTAAGTACTGTATTATCATAATCAAAGGTGCAGTTGTTCAATAATTATTAAAAAACGTTTCAATTATTTCTGAATCTTGCGAGGCCTGAGAGTAGTCTGATTCGGGTGATTGGATAGAATTTTCTTCTCTTCCTGAATCCAATGGCGGCGGCAGTTCACTGGGACGTGACAGAGAAGGGCGGCAGCTCATTGTGGCAAGTGGTCCATTATCCGATTGCTTAGTAAAATATCCCTGTTGATATTCCTGATGGTTGGTATATCTGCTTCGAGGGTAAGTAGGTTGGCTGTGCCTGGTCATAGGTTCATAGTGGCTTGGATCATATCTTCCACTTTGAGCTCGGTGGATTAGATTAATAATTTCCATCTTGGTTGTCAGCTTCGCGGATTCGGGTATTTTTTTGAAATCCTTTACTAAGGAAACCATAAATAATCTGTCATTGTCGTCTTCGAGAACTGATTCACGTTGAATTCTTGAATTTATGCTTTCTTTTAAAACCGAAACAAGATCTTCTTTTTCGAAATTATTGTCTTCCTTTTTCTTCTTTGATCTTGGTTGTCCTTGAGATACTGATTCGGGGGTGGGAGGGACTATATTTTCCGCATCATTTAAGTTCGATTATATTTTATTCGGTTCCACCGTATCTTTAAGGAACATCAGGTGTTGAAAATATACATAGGGAGATTTACGTTTCGCTGCGGCGCCACTTTTTGCGCCTTTGACACGTCGTAGCTCCCTGAGGAATGAGTCCCTTATATTTTTCCATTTTTTTTGGAGTGACTTACCTGGAAATGAAAAAAAAAGTTATCATAACGTGTTTGTTTGTTCCAGATACCTAGCATCTGGATGCTCCTTCAGAGAACTAAATCATTCATTTCCCATTGGACACACAACTGTTCGAGAAATTATACTTGAGGTTTGCGTCGCCATATGGCAAAGTATAAAAGACATTGCCTTTCCAAAACTTGATAGAGACAAATGGCTAGAAATAAGTGAAGGATTTAGGGACAGTTCGCAATTTCCTAACTGTATTGGAGCTAGACGGAAAGCACATAAGAGTCATTCAGCCGACCCATACAGGGTCACTATATTATAACTACAAAAACTATTTCTCTATTGTGTTGATGGCTATATGCGATGCTAAATACAAATTTATATGCATAGACGTCGGCGCATATGGAAAATGCAGCGATTCATCGGTATTCAAGAACTCGCATTTTTATGAAAAACTTACAAATAATGATTTAGACATGCCAGACAAGAGACCGATAACTGAAACAGGTGTGCCTCTGCCTTTTGTCATAGTTGGCGATGAAGCATTCTCTTTGTCAGAAAATATAATGAGACCATATGCCGGAAGAAATTTGACAGACAAGAAAAGAATTTTTAACTACCACCTTTCCCGTGCGCGCCGGTACATAGAATGTACTTTCGGGATACTAGCCAACAAGTGGCGAATTTTTCATCGTTCTCTTGATGTACACAGAGAATTTGCTGTTGCAATCATAAAAGCATGTTGCGTCCTTCATAACCTATGTACGGGAGCGAGATGGGTACAAATTCGAAGACACGTTGTATATTCCCCCGACTATTGAAGGAATACCTCCCTGCCAGCCTTCAAGAGGAAATAGAACATCTACACAAAACAGAGATCTATTTGCTGACTACTTCGTGGGTGAAGGACAACTCCCGTGGCAAAATCGAATAGCTCTGAGAACACAATAAAATAAACATTACTTACCGAGTTCGTTTTTTTCTGTTATTGTTAATTTTTCATTACCAAATATTTCTATGATCTCTTCCCACATCATCCTTTTTAAGTCTCGGTTGGCGTAGTCTTCACAGGACATGTCCCACAACGCCCTCCTTGTCTCAATCTCGGTTATAAATCTTTCCGTGTCGAAAGACATCGCGATGATCACAAATCACACTGTAGTTCCACAATACGTGCGGCCGCCGCGGCTAGGTGATTTGGTGATTTAACTACAATGCAATTGATCTCAGTGGCCGCAGCGGCCAGCGACTGAACACGGGCCGCAAATGCGTCGCTTCGATCTCGCTGGCCGCTGCGGCTTGGTGTGGCCGCTGGCCGCGTGCGGCCAGGTGCGCGTGCTCTATGGCGATTTCATATTAATGTATCTATCTCGATGGCCGCCGCGACCTGGCCGCTGTGGCCTAGCCGCTAGTGCGCTATGAGCCCAAGCAACCCTGCATTAGTGACACATATTGAACGTCAAAAGAAGCTTCATTTAGACCACTCTAAAGTCGATATAATCTGTGAACTGTTAAATTACAATTATTTCTTCATCATCCCAATAGATGTCACCGTGGGTTCCATATTTTAAATTTTTCAAATTACTTGAGTTTGACGAGCAAAATCGTCATATAGAACAGCGTGTTAACGCGCTCATTTTGTATGGCCGGCCTTGTGAGCACGGCTACCTAGAGCGCGTAAACGCGCTTAAGGCACACAACCGGTTAAACTGTATACTCTTATTTTATTTTATATAATTAGGCGCTGTTTTTGTGAAAAATCACCTCAAGGGCGCTCAAGTGCCTATTATTGGCTGAAAAAATAATGACTTTACTTATAGAATCCACAAAAGTTATATCGGAATTCATACAGTGTGTATAGTTAGTGCCGAAGATGCCTATTAGGTTTGTGCACCACGCTCCAAAGCATAAGAGATCGGTTCCGCGATGGACCACCACCACTGTAATCCGGCGTGATAAAATGCAGCACCAAAGTAGCCATTGGACAAGTTAGTATTGTTGGCGGTGACCAGAAGACTCCATCCAGATATATGAAGACTAGATATCTGATTCGACAATATCTTACCCCCATAAACTGCATCCTATTCATCGAGATTCTTATTGGTGTATATCAGGTTGGCAAAAGTCGCCAAGGTTTTGGCACTCGGATATGGCTCCACATTCAGCAGTTTCTTTTGGCAATGATCATCCGAGCATTTGAGGAGGATTTTTGTCAGTAGTTCTAGCTGCCCATCTTCCAACTGCAAATATTCGTCAACTTCCATGATCCCTTTTCCGGACAAAACCTTGTATATTTTCTATATTTCTTTCAATATACTTTATATATTATCAACCACCACAACACGGGCATGTGCCTAGCTTGGTGGTCTAAACATTCTTAATGACTCTAATAAAAAATGCACTGAATAAATAAAAATTTAAAATAATAATATAAAAAATGTAACTAACCTAACCCAACCTAACCCAACCTAACCCAAGTTCGCTCAAAATTGTGTGCCACTTGTGCCCGTATATGAACCGGGACTCGCTCTTCACCGTTCCTTCCATGCAATCACTGCAGAATCTCTCTCCGTGTCTGCTCTCCACGAATTCAAAGCTCACCGAATTTATAAACTTCGCTACGAAATACGGGATCTCGTCCGTCTCGTACAGCACCGCCGACTTGAATGCAGCGTTGATGTTTATATCCAATCTTTCCACTTCAGGCGATTACATAATATCTCCAATAAATAACTTAATATTGTAGTTATTTTTTAATAAGATCCAGTGAGTTGCATTCAGATTATAAACAATTTGATCCGTAATAAAACTTGTTATCTTACATTATTTACCATAGTCTTCTACGGCAGTATCATGAATTAAGTGATATAAACAGCCATGATGTGTAACAATGTTGGGGACGGAAAAGCACCGTCGCACCGCGGAAATACAATAGGAATGGAAAGTTCGGATATGCCGACTTACCCTTTTCTATTCTTCCACGTTTTCTATCCTTTGCCCTGCTTCATACACAATATCACTAAATTTTCACCAAAATGCGCGAGCTCATGATGGCTTTTAAGTTTCGACACGGTCGATAAAGTGGGGCTCCATAATCAAACGTTGACAGGACGATTTTTTCAACTCAACTAACTTTACACTAAGTCGGCATAGGAGACGTAGGATTTAGGTCGATGAGCACAATAATATTCATAAAGGAGATCAAAAGAAAAGATGTAGGTAATACGATGCTAGGTACGAACAGTATCATTAACTTCTATTTGTTTGAATTGTTCTGCTGGTTTCCTATTTATGTTGTTAGTTTCCTTTACTGAGTTCCATAATACCTTCGGATCTTCTTTGTTTTCTCCAATTTTTCGTCTATAATATTTTTCTTTAGTTATTGTTTTATTATCGATCGGCAGATATTCCTATATCGTTTGTAGTATTTTTGGAGCCTTATGTTATTCGGCGAGTTTGATGCATGTTCATGTAGCTTATCGCGCTTATCTAAACATTTCACCAGGTTGTCGTTGATCCAAGGTTTAATTTATTTTTATTTTTGTGGACCAGCGTTCGGAAGGTTGTGTATTTTATCAAATTCATATTTATTTGTTCGGTGAAAATCTTCATTGCTGCATTAACATCTGTTTCATTTTAAATATTTTCCCAGGTTATGAAATCAAGAGATTTATTACGCCCTAATGGGCTTTTACACACTACAAAGTTTAATAGTTGAGTATCACAGTTATTATAAATTCTACAAAATTAAAACAATAAAGGAAACATAATACTAAGAAAAAATATTAAATGTTACAACAAAAGCATGTAATATAATAAGATACATTAGTAAAAATGATAAGAAGTCTCACATAAATAGATATTCAAAATAAAAAATATATATATAAATTGCGGAAATTATAGATGTCTATTTGTGTCTCGATATATAAAAGAATTGAAATAAACAATATTTATATTGATTATTTTTAAGATGAAATATATCTCCCAGATCAGAATATTTATTTCCGAGACTGTGAATTCTTGGAATCGGGTAATTTTGATAAGACAGTGTCCCGGTGTTGTAAAAATAAAAGGGTAGTAAATTTCGGCAAGATCTTTTGGGTATGTGGATGCTGATTAATTGTAGTAACTCAGGACAGTCAATTTTGTAATGAAGTATTTTATGTAATACTATTAAATCTGTGTTTATTCTTCTTTCAGAAAGTTTTAATAGGGACAATTTATCTAGTTTCTAGTAAGTAGTTATAATCAATGTTTTCTACGGGAATATGCCATTTATAGTTTATATACTTCAGGAACTTATGTTGAATCTTTTCAATGTTATCGGGACGAATATTGTAAAAGGGAGACCATAACGTAGAGTTATACTCTAGTTGGCATCTAACAAGGGTTTTGTACAACATGATAAATGTGCCTAAATTATTGAAGTCTTTTGAAACTCTTAAAACAAATCCAAGAGTCTTAAGAGCCTTATTGATAATGTTATTAATATGATACACAAAAGTTAGTTTGCTATCGAACAATATACCTAGGTCAATAATTTCACTGACGCAATTTAAGTTTTTATCATTTAATGTATATTGAAAAAATATTGGATTATTTATTCTGTAAAAATTAATGAACTGACATTTCTTTATGTTCAATGCAAGTTTGTTGATAGAGCACCATTCAAAAAGATTTCTCAAATTAGTTTGTAATATAATGCAATCATTTATGTTATTAATCTCTTTATAAAGTTTCATATCATCAGCAAAAAGTAATACTTTTATGTTAGTAAATATATCAACAATGTCCTTTATGAATATAATAAACAAAATGGGCCCTAAATGAGAGCCTTGTGGCACTCCACTTGTGGCTATAAATGTGTAAGAATTTGTGCCATTTATTTTCACACTAAGACTTCTTTTGGACAAATTACTAATAAACCAATTTAATAAACTACCATAAACTCCAAGTGTGGCTAATTTATTAATTAATATTTTGTGACACACCTTATTAAAGGCCTTGCTAAAGTCAGTGTATATTGAGTCAACCTGGCATCTGTTAGCTAAAGAATTGGATATGAAGTTTTCGTATATTAGTAAATTAGTTAAAGTAGATTTATTTGAACAAAAGCCATGTTGGTAGTAAGTTATAATTTTTTATATGTTGGAAGATATTTTAGAGAGTACAATTTTTTCAAAAAGTTTGGGTATCGCTGATTGGATACATATCGGTCTATAATTTGCAATGTCCGTTTTGTCCCCTTTTTTAAAAATGGGTGTAAGAAAACTGTGTTTCCATGTATTAGGGAAACAACCTGTTTCTAGAGACTAATTGAAATTTAGGAAAAGAGGAACAGTTAGTCCGTTTAAACATTCCTTAATTAACACCGGTGGAATATTATCAGGTCCAGCATTTTTTCTAACATCTAACACATTTACATGCCTCCCCTCCATTCAACATCTCATCTCTTCTAAGTCTGAACTCGACTCCAATTTTCATTATAATTTTGAAATTTGCCTATTTAAATAAAATTTAAATTCACATTTCATTTCTCAATAATTTTAAATGATGGCCAAGAACACCCTTGAAGGGTGAAAGCCAGAAATAATGGAAAAAAAATAAAAACATTTTTTCATGCTTTTTGATATCATTAATTTCTATGCGTATTTCAGATATATCCAGACTAAGATTTGATGAGAATTTGGGAATTTCGTTGCTAGGTATATCCTCTTTATACACAGACTTAAAATAATCGGCGAATAAGTTTGCAATGATCTAATAGAGTCATAATATGTGTATTTCAGTTGCGTTTTATTTTGTTGACTGTCTTTTTTGTCGTGGTTTTTCTTGGAAAAGGCGATCATTGTAGCAAAGTGGTCAGTTACTGTCGTACTTATTATAGTTGCAGAGATATAAAATTTTGTTCTTACATAAATATGGTCTATACATGTTAGAGATATATTCGTTACTCTGGTAGGTAAGCTGATAGCAAAAATCGCCATTGTAACATAATAGGTTCACTGACAGAAAGGGATTGCTTTGATATTGAATAAAAATAAAGACGAAGATTAACCACATTTATTCAAATCAAATAGAAACATGAGACTCTCAATTGACATGGTTTACATATTCTCAAGGGTGTGTGCTGCAATCGAAGATCGCAAGCACCGAAGGAATTTAAATGGTAGCAATTTACAGTTAAAAATGTGACATTGTGTACAAAGATTATTGTCTGACCTGTTTCACAGATGGGCGCCATGCAGCACTTAGTAAAGAATTGTAAAATTTATTAAGATTAACATGATGACCAGCGATTACTTCAAACTAGCTAATTCAGCCATCAGAATCTCCCGTAGAGATTGTTGTCTGGAGCAGTTGCTCGAACCCTTCCTGTTGACACGTGTTCGCTTGACCCTGGCCCGTTTGGTACTAGTGCTATGGAGAGCGTCTTCCGCGTTCCTTCTCAATCAACCATAGACCAAGAGTGCCATAGAGGAAAGCGGTCTTCGGATAGAGATGCGTAAAGCATTCCATGACAGTAGCGGGGCAAAAGTGAACTGCTACAACTAAGTTCATCCATATACACGTTGAAAAGCACTGGGGACATTGAGCCTACTTGTCTAACGCCGCACTTTAATTTCGCTGCTTCTGATAGGCTATCATTCCATCTGACAAAGTTTTCCTGTTGCTTGTACCATGTTCTCAATATATTAACAATTTGTGGTGGAACTTGTCGTTCGGTCAGTTTTTTCCACAACGCATTATGACAAACCCTGTCAAAGGCTTTGCTTAAGTCTAGGAAGCATGCGTACACCGTTGTTTTCTGGCTTTATAGTTATTATGTTTGTTTAGAGTTAATGACACATCGGACAAACTTTTCTAATGAATAGAGCTCCAAAGTATGATATTCCTATCATGCTATGTCTGTCCGACGCGTCGCCAGCTCCTTTCGGATCATGAAACTTACCTCTCGAGCGGTGGGCACCGCTGTCATGCTATTGTGTCTCAGGGTGATGTGATGGTTAAATAAAACAGTTTAATTGTTTAAATTGCACACTGATTATATATTTAAATGTCTGATCATACCAATATTTTAATTAAGACACTCACCCGAGATCGACCGTGTTATGAGCTACTCTGACTATCTAAACTTGGCTAGGTATTCTTGAAGATGTGAAATTCATGACGGTGAGGAATGCATCTGTGCGATCCGATGCAAGTCGGCTGCCTCTCATCCCTCCTTCGGAATATTCTGCTGCTGCGCGCTGGCCCTCTCTTGTGTTAGGCACCAATCGAAATCCGCCCAAAGATTTGCTCGGCGAGATTAACTAAGGCTCGGCCCAGAATATTAATAACATGCCTGTACAAGGCCCAGGATGATAGATTTATATCCGCGACCACGGTCAACCCAGAGATGGCTCCGATTAATTGTCGATTTTGATCTACCGACATGCTGATCAAAATGTCGCCGTTATGGCTTTAAAATGTGAATCACGCATTTTCTCGATAACTCCAATATCATGTTGGATATTTAAAATAACAAACCCATCAGGGTAAAAATCTATCGATTCACGATTGACTGTAATTACATTCCGTAATCCGGTTTTTAAATTAATCAAGTCTGCGACTGTCGTTATAGAACCGGGGTCCCGCCGGATCTATCACAAGAGTGCGGAAACGGCCCCCCTTTCTACCGAGCCCTCATCTCTGTGTTGCCTGTCAAAAATCATAATTAATTTATTACCTTATCGAAATTAGCCTACCTGAGCCTACTTGAGTTTATGAAATAATATTTCATAACATAGTATTCGATTGTTTGTTTCAAGCTATATATGGCCGTATCAGTAGAGCATCCAGCTTTGAAGCCCATTTGAGAGTCCTCTGTATTAAGCTTGTCTTTTTTTTAATTTATTTTATGGATTCTTTCATAATCCTCTAACTAGCTTAAGGCTTTATAACAATACCCTTTCATGTCTCTAACTAACTAGTACTGCGGGTCATTTTGCCTTATTACTATTACCATCTGATGGTTGTATTTACTTGACTGATTTTATGTTACATTAGTGAGTTTTATGAGGAAAATTCTTAACTGGATAAAAAAACCTCATACAAATGACATGGAAAAGAAAAAACAATAAGTTCTGAACTTTTTACTCTTCTTTGTCATTATGATTTACTGAATGTAAGTATTTAATTTTTTCATGTTTGGGCTGCGTCCTTTTCGCTTCGGTGGTCCTGCATATCTACCTGAGATTTGAGAGAAAACGTGAGAAAAAACATTTTTTGACATTAAAAAGGATACATTGTCAATAATGATCTTCGTCGTCGCTGTCATTTTTTTTCATGGAACTTCACGGTGTCCTTGAGAAGTTCAATTAGTATGATTAGTTTCTCTGCTTTGGATGAGCAGGAGGCCAGTCTTTCGCGTACCCTGATGAGGCCGTGCAGTAATGACATTATGTCCTCGTCATCAGAGGAGTTTCCGGCGTTTGGCGCTTGGCGTTGTTCCGGTGTGGGCGGTGGGGCTCTTCGTGGTTCCTGCGTTTCCGGAGCCTGTTGCTCGTGGTTGCTTCGGCCCGCTATGTCTGCCCAGGACCGGCCGTCTACTCGGGCCGCAGGTTTCTGTACACGGGGCTCTGCCTCTTTGCGCCTCTGGGCGTTGGAGTACTCCTGTCTGCGCTGGAGAGCAGTTACGTATGCCACCCTGTTGGGGCATTTACCGTAGTTTGCGGGATGGGCTCCGCCGCAATTGCAGCAGACGGCCGGCTCTTCTCGGTTGGTTTTTGGGCATTCTGGTGTGGCGTGATCTCCTTCGCATTTGACGCAGCGGGCTACGTGTGCGCAATTTCTGGACCCATGACCGAAATTTTGGCATCTGTGGCACTGTGTGCCGTATTGGAGGTGGTTGCTCCGGTATATCCTCATTGTTATCCTGCAATGGCACAGGTAGATCACTGCGGCTCTCAGGTGGCCCATGTTTGTTTCCTGGCCAAAGTGGGCCAGGTAAAGCGGGTATTCTGTTCCCGGGGTGGTCATCACGACCACTGTCCTTGCCGGGAAGCCTTGGTTCTCCAGGTCTTCCATTATGTCACCTGGTGACATCTTCGGGAGACCCCTGATGACGGTCTTCTTCAGCTTGTCTGCTTCTGTGGTGAAGGTGTGGAAAGGCTTCTCTTCTCCTCGTAGGGCTGTTGTCAGTTTTTTGTGGGCTTCTACGGAGTTCACCACAACGCTGATTTTACCTCCTTTGGTGTAACGGAAGTTGAAGTTGGCACTTCCAATGTGCCTCTGCACTTCTTCCGTAATGTCGCCGTGCGTCATTGACTCTATGGTCATGATTATAGGTGGCACTCTTGAACTCTTCCTGAGAGTGCTTGTGGCCGCCTGTTCTCGGCTGGTGGCCGCCTGTTCTCGGCTGGTGGACGCCACTGGTCCTGGTGGCGTCGGGCGTTTCTTCATCGGTGGCGACGCAATTTCTTGGAGCGGTTCGCTTACCTTATGTAAGGGTTCGTATTTGTTTTCGTGAACCAGACGAAAAACGGGCTTTGAAGGTTACACCTGCCCTATCCCACCCCGGTATAGGTGACTTATGGTCAGCTTCTCTTCTTGGAACCAGTGAGTCTAGTAAGAGGGGCGGCTATGCCTGAAAAACCCTTGATAAATCTTCTGAAGTATCCACACAAACCTATGAAGGCTCGAATTTGTTTTGCGTTTTTAGAAACTGGAAAGTCTCTAATACTCTCTATCTTCACCGGGTCCGTACGGAGACCGTGAGAATCGACCATATAGATTAATGGTTAGACCCGCGTCTCGCCAACGCTGATAAACACGATTTAGTAAATTGATATGTGAATTTAAATCTTCCGACACCAAAATTAAATCGTCGAGATAGCAGAATGCATTTTCATCAAATTCTGGGCCAACAACGCGTCAGCTAGTCTCTGAAGCTCGCTAGGGGCGTTTTTAAGCCCAAAAGGCTTACGGGTAAATTCGAACAACCGCGACCTGGAACGACGAATGCCGTTTTTTCACAAGAGTCCTTGTCTAAGGCAATTTGCCAAAATATGGACGAGACGTACCTGGCACCACCGAGCTTGTCAAGAATTCTTGATATATATGGCAGTGGGTACGAATCGCGTATTGTAACATTATTTTTTTTTCTAAAATCCAGACAAAAACGACCTGTTCCGACTTTTTTGTTCCGACCAAGGAAAACGCGAGGGACGTATGACGCCCGGCTTCAACATTTCATCCACCTCAGTTTCAAACTGTTTTTGTCTTGCAGGAGATAAAGGGTAATAACGCTGTTTGATCGGTGGTCCTGTTGTATTTATTTTATGTTTGACTAAATGTGTTAGACCTAACCCTTTCAAATTTTTTAACTATCTTAGAGATTTCCCTATACTCTTCACTAGTTAGGGATGAGGCTGGCTGAATAGCCCGCAACCCACTAACATTTTCTTCCGAAACAGGATGAGTAATTTTCGAAAACAGTTCCGGTGCGATTTGGAACTCCTTCCAAAAGTTGACTCCAAGAATGATTGACGGCGACAATGTCGGGATGATGTAGAAAAGAATATCCTATGTGGATGATTTATACGTGACCAGCAATGACATTGTACCTAGGACTGTTTGGTTTGAACCGTCCGCTGTAGAAACACTAAACTTAACTTTAACTAACCTAATACCTAATTTCCTAAAAATCTTATTACTATTTCCTCCTAAACATGATAATGAAGCGCCGCTGTCTAGCAGTGCGCTGTAAAAATTATCTATAATATGTATATTAGCATAAGGACGGTTATCATTTTCAATCACCATCTCCCGTTGCAGCGGGCCCACTGTTCCGGTTGTGTAAAGCAATAATCTCACGTACAAATTAAACCACTCTAGGGCCTTTGTAACATGATTAGTAAGAGACAATGGGGAATGCTTTGTTACTGAATAAAAGAGGTACGACGATTAAAATTATATTTATTCAAATAACAAATAAAGCTAGAGACTCAAATAACAAGAATTAGCATGATCTCAAGGGATGTGCGACAATACGAAGAATTGATCGCACGGAATGAATTTTTAAAGTAGCAATAAATTAGTTAAAAGTGTGACATTATGTATAGCATAAAATATCTGACCTGATTCACCGAAATGGGCGCCATACAACTCTTGGGAAAGAATTGTAAATAAGTGAGGGATTGACATGATGACCAGCGATTACATATTTTATTTTATTTTATTTTATTTTATTTGGAAAACCAACAGTTATAATAATTACAAAGTATGGTGTATTAAGTGTTAATTATTTAACCAATAATAGGTTTTCACTTAAGTATTTTAATTATTTAGTGAATATATAATATTTATGTAAGAAAAAAAGTTACATTAGCCTATAGTGATGGGATGGGGAAGGGAGGGGTATGGGATGGATCTAGTCTGTGTAATGTGTAGCATGTACGTAATAAAAAATAAAAATGATAATATAATTATTTATTGATTTTAGGTTTGAAATTGTGGGGTGCTGAGTTAAATAAGTCTAATTCACTGTATGAAGTATTAAAATTGTATGAAGCACGGTGAATAAAAGCATTTTGTTTTGAGTTCGTGTTACATTGAGGGATGTTTAATGTGTGATTTTGTCTGGTTTGTCTGATGGGTACTCTTAATTGAATTCTTTCTAGTAATTCCGGGCAATCTATCACAGAGGTGGCAATTTTTTGTAAAAATAGTACGTCTGCGGAGTTTCTACGACTTTCCAGTGACGAAATCCTGAAAAACGCTGCTGACTCCTCGTGACTCAGATGAGGACGATAGGCCCGAAAATCAAGGTATCGTAGAAAACGATATTGCACTTTCTCAATCCTTTCTATGTGTGACTTATACATGGGATTCCAGATTTGAGAGGCGTACTCCAGAGAACTGCGTACATACGCAAAGTACAGCATTTTCATGGTTTTTACTTTTTTAAAATTTTTGCAGGTTCTCAGTACAAAGCCAAGTACCTTGGAAGCTTTTGCAACCATGGATTCGATATGGCGCTCAAAAAGTAATTTCGGATCTAACACTACTCCCAGATCCTTAGCCTCTGTCATTTTGCTCAGTATTGTGCCGTTAAGGGAGTAATTAAAAGAAATGGGATTTTTATTTCGGGTGAAGCTGATGGTGCCACATTTTTTTACATTTATTTGCAGGTTGTGTTCTGCACAATAAATATTTAGGCGATTTAGATCTTCTTGCACGCGGGTACACTCATTGATACACGTGACAGGGGAGAATATTTTCATGTCATCTGCGTATAATAAAGTTCTGGAGTGGTGAAAACATTTCCCAATGTCATTAATATATATATTAAAGAGTAATGGGCCCAATAATACCCCTGGGGTACTCCCGACGGCACGGTTTCCCAGTTCGAATTATAGCCACCGACGACTACTGCTTGGCTACGGTTTGCAATATAGGACGAGAGCCATCTGAGGAGGTCTCCGTGTACACCGATTTGTAAAAGTTTTCTCAGCAAGATATCATGAATAACTAAATCAAAAGCTTTACTATAATCTGTATATATTGCATCTACCTGTATACGCTGATCCATGTTATCTTGTAAGAATTCGGTGAATGCCGTTAAGTTAGTGGTTGTAGATTTCCCCCTCATAAATCCATGTTGGTTATTATTGAGTGACGATCTCAAGGCCGAAAACATCTGGTCATACACAATTTTTTCGAAAACCTTACTAAAGATGCAGAGCTTTGAAATTGGCCTATAATTTTCGACGTTAGATTTTTGGCCATTTTTGAAGATGGGAGTTACAAATGCCGTTTTCCAGGTGTTTGGGACTATTCCCTCTTTAAGGGAGCGACTAAAAATTATGGATAGCGGTTTAGATAGGCTGCGGGCACATTTGTTTATGAAGAAAGGGGGAATTTTATCTGGGCCTGCGCCTTTTTTGAGATCTAAATCTTCAAGGTGTTTCTGTATATGATGCTGGTCGACTTCAATATTATTAATGCTAGCAACACAGAGCCATATATCTAGCTATGTCCGCCATCAGCGTCCCCCGTGAAATATGTCGACTGGAGCAGTTGCTCGTATCACATCAGTTGGCGCGACCTCTCCGCAAGGCTGTCCGATTGGTACTGGCTTTCGGAAATTAAGTCTTCTGCTTCCTTCTGGAAAGGCCCATAGAGCACGTGTCCCATAGACGAAGGCGGTCTTGGATAGAGTTTGTTAAAGTTTGTTTAATTTTATCTTAAAACGGTAGCGGGGCAAAAGTGAACTGCTACAGTTGATGGGGATGAAAGAAACTATTCATAATATCAACTATTCGGAGCCAACTGTTCCACTCCCGTTTCCTCTGTGCAAATGACGGCTTGTAGTCAGAGAGGCTCCGACCTAGTTTTTTTTTACTTATTGTAATGAGCGTTGTCATTGATAGCTCCCATTTTAGGTTTGTTAGACATTGCGTCTTTCCTCCTGCAATCCGCTACAACGTGTCCCGATTTTTTACAATGCGTACAGAAAGGTTTATTGTAGAAAGTTCTAGAATTTTCATGAGCACCTTTGCTATACGAAGAAGAAGAAGATTTATTGGATTTATAATTATTATCTTTGTTCCCGACACTACTCTTAGTTTTGTTGTTATAATAATCTTTGTTGAATGGTTTTCTATAATGACTCTGATTATAACCCTGGCATCTATGAGTATTATTATCAAATTTCTCCGTTTTATTAGTAACAGGTAAGTCTACTTTTGGTGAAGATACTTTAAAAGATACAAAATCATCCGATAGTGATGCGTAAGATTTCATGTTGCCTGCATGAGTAGTCAATTGATCAAATATAAAGATATCCCTTGAGACTAGTAAATTTGTGTACATTGGCAATAAAGTCTTATTTGCTAACCGTAAAAGTTCTTCCTCCGTAAGTTTCGCTTCAAGCATATTATTTAAGGATTATGAGTGAATTCTAGTACGGATTTACCTTTTGGTTGTGTCATGTAAAATAGTTTTACCTTAAGATCTGTTTTAAGGTCATTTGCTTCAAATTGTCTTATCAAAAGTTTTGAACGATCGTCCCATTTCAAATCCGGGGTGTAAATAGACCTAAACCACAAGAGTGCTAAACCTTCTAAAAGATCAGGAAAAACGCGTCCAAGATGATCTTGATTAAAATTCTTAGTCCCATTTCTCCTCAATTAATGATAGGAATTCCCTTACACTACTTTTTCCTTCATATTTCAATTTACAATTGTCTACTTTGGTTGAGTGTGATTCTTTATAAATAATCTTCGTTTGTTTGATGATGGCGTTTTTCTTAGTGGTTGCGTCGTCTAGTTCAGAATCCGATGATTCTGAATCCGCTTCACTTAAAGAAGGCATTTTAAGCTCCTTATTATAAGCGCGTGCCTGTAAACGAAGCTCGTTAGAAGTCGACGATGTACGGGAGTGGCCGGCTGGCCGCTTCGACGCCTTGGAAGAAAAGGTCGGGAAAAAGGAGGGAGAATGTGGAAAAAAGGGAAAAATGGGGAAAAATATGAGGAAAAGGGGAAAATGTGGGAAAGTATATGGGGAAAGGGAAAAATGTGGGGAAAATAGGGAAAAATATAGGGAAAGGGAGAAATGGGGAAAATGTGGGAGATTATGGGAGAAAGGTATAATCAGGGGGGAGGAAGGTAGGGGGATCCTGCGCCCTGACAAAGGACGTTTTCGACTATTGCAAATGTTTCTTCTTGATGAGCACCAGGGAGCCGGGAGAAAGAAGAAGGCCAGGTTGAAGTGAAGGTCCAGGGCAGATGAGGCTTGAAGAGGCAGTCAGGGGCAGTCCAGGAGAGATGTTGATGAGGCGAAGGGTGCTGGATCTCTGCCAAATTGCGCAAGTTTTCTGCCTTTTAAAGGACCAACGGGCTCAGCTCTCCCTTTGTTAGCGAGAAATTCCGAGAATTATTTTGGGTTCCCGGAATTTTCACAGGGCAGAGCGCCGTTGTTGCGCAACTTGATAGGGGACGAATTTGACTAGGTCCCTGACTGTTTTTCAATCCGCTTGCCCGGGTCATATTTTATTTTTAAATATTTTGCACAAATTTACATATTAAAAGGGAATTGATATTTAAAGGGGAGCTTTGCACAATATTCAATTTTGGGCAAACGGCGAGTTTTGTAAAGGAAACTGTGTTTGCACAATTTCAAATTTCATGCAAGTCATCCATGTTTTGTACAAATTTAATTTATAAGAGGGTTTTTGGGGGGTCAAGCCTTTGTTTTTTGTCTATAATGATGACTGCTTGACCCCGTGGTTTTATTTATTAATCAATTAGGCATATAAGATTTACAGTTTTTATACAAGAGAGAGAGAATATTTTGTTGCATAAATTCGAATATGCGCAGAGGTAAGTTTGTAAAGGAACTACCTCTGCGTAAATTCAAATTTATGCAAATTAATTTAAGTCGGTGTACAACGTCCGGTACAATTCTCCCCCGGGTGCAGTCACGGCTGCGCCTAGCGGTCCGGACGTGTAGGTCGGCGGCGTCCTCGACGTCCGGTTCCCCTGGGCCGCTGGGGGTTGTGGCTCCCATGCGGCATCCGTGGTCCGGGTGTTGTAGAGGGCGGCGCTGGTGCTGGTGCCGGTGCGGGCGCTGGTGATGGTGCCGGTGCGGGCGCTGGTGATGGTGCCGGTGCGGGCGCTGGTGATGGTGCCGGTGCGGGCGCTGGTGCTGGTGCGGGGAGGATGAGGGCGAGTTTTACAGCAGGGCGGGTGTACGTCCCTGTGGCTGTTTGGACCCGGGCTGTCCTCACTTGGCCGTCGGCAGCTGGGATGGCTTCGACGATACGTCCGCGCGGCCAGCTGTTGCGTGGTAGCGCTGGGTCTAGGATGACCACCAAGTCACTAGTTTTGAGGGGGTCAGTCGGGTGGTGCCACTTCTGTCGGACGCCCAGGGTGGGGAGGTACTCACGGAGCCACCGCCTCCAGAACATATCTGCGAGTTGTTGGCTGATACGCCACTGGCGACGGAGACATACCTCCTCCTCCTTGCTGTCGTAGAGTGACAGATGTGGGCGGTTTCCGGCAGACCCCATGAGGAAGTGATTTGGGGTGAGGGGCTCTTCGTCCCGCGGGTTTACAGACACATGAGTCAGTGGCCGATTGTTGACCACAAACTCAGCCTCTGCCAATGCTGTGCGCAGGGTTTCCTCCCTTGGCGCCCTCTCCTTTAAGGTGGCGCTCAGGGCTCGTTTCACCGAGCGCACCAACCTTTCCCAGGCTCCCCCCATGTGGGGACTGAGGGGGGTGATGAAGCGCCACTCGATGCCCTTGGTAGTCATGGCTTTGTGAGGGTACGCTCCTTTGGCCAGTAGCTCTCCGGTGTGGTGAGGAAGGCGGGGCCGTTGAACCATCTTCCTTCGAGAGACAGGTCGGGCAGCTCCAAGTCCCGGGTGCCGATGTCGGCCGGGTTCTGCTTGGTGGGAACCCACCTCCAATTGGCTTATGGAGGTGAGTTCATCTATTTCGGCCAACCTGTTAGACACGAAAGCAGAGTACGTGCGCGGATCGGTACGTAACCAGCACAGCACTGTGGTCGAGTCCGTCCAGAAGATGGTTGAAGCTATCCTAGCTTGGCTCTCCAACTGGATGGTTCTGGCCAATCTAGCCGCCATGAGTGCGGACTGCAGCTCAAGGCGGGGTATCGATAGCGGCTTGAGAGGTGCCACCTTGCATTTGCTGGCGATGAAGGTGGCTTTTAGGGTGCCCTGCACTTCCTCCACGAAGCAGGCGATGGCACAGCAAGCTTGCTCCGAGTAGTCGCAGAAGAGGTGCAGGGTCACGCTGCTAGTCCTCTGTCGGAGCGACCGTCGTGGGATGGAGACGCTGCTTCCCTGGAGCAGGCTCATCCAGTCCCTCCAGCGTTCAGCGTGCTCCGAGGTGTCGCAGAAGAGGTGCAGGGTCACGCTGCTTGTCCTCTGTCGGAGCGACCGTCGTGGGATGGAGACGCTGCATTCCTGGAGCGGGCTCATCCAGTTCGGCGTGCTCCCGTGGATCTCCAGAGAAGGGAGGCAGGTCCTTGGCCATTGATTGTCTGGCAATAAGGGCCGCCATTCGTAGATCGTCCTCGATTGTGGGACGGGGGCTGTCCTGGGCCCTTGAAGCTCTGATGTCCTTTGTCAGGGCGCAGGTTCCCCCCTACCTTCCTCCCCCCTGCCTTTACCTTTCTCCCATAATCTCCCACATTTTCCCCATTTCTCCCTTTCCCTATATTTTTCCCTATTTTCCCCACATTTTCCCCATTTTTCCCTTTCCCCATATTTTTTCCCATTTTCCCACATTTTCCCCATTTTTCCCTTTTCCTCATATTTTTCCTCATTTTTCCCTTTTTTCCACATTCTCCCTCCTTTTTCCCGACCTTTTCTTCCAAGGCGTCGAAGCGGCCAGCCGGCCACTCCCGCTATATCGTCTGTGCGGCCGGCGACTACAGTGCCGTCCCGTACAGACGATGTATTAATATTTCTGTCTTTAAGTTCTTTAATGAAAACCTCCTTCGAAGCCCCATTGATATTTGGTATTGGTGTAGACATGATGACTAAGGTTGATGCTCAGAAAGAAAAAAAAAACAAAATAAAGTATTTATACATTTACTTATAAAACAAAAGAAATTCTTTATTGACGGCTGTAGTATAATGAGTCGTAATAATAGTTCAACTGCTATTGTATGATTGTAAAAAAAAATATATATATATTTTTTTGTTAGAAGAAATATGCTCCACCCTAATGAGACTAACGAAAAGTGGCCCACTCTACTGTAGTGTTGAAGATACCTAGTTTCGACCCGTGCGAAAGTGTCAATTGAAGATAATTATGTTTTAGTTAATTCATTAGGTTTGCGGGAAGTAATGACGTAGGTAGAAGAAAAATATTGATTTTTTTTATTTTTTTTTTATAGTGAATACCTCACAAGAGTCCCAACTGCTCCCGTCTGGAGCCAGTGAGACTATGGCATCCCCAATTGGGGGATGTTGTGAGGCTGAAGGTAAGTGGGGAAGGGAAAGAGGAAGGTGGGGAAGTACCTGGCTATTCAGATCTAGTCACTAAACACGGCTAAAGCCATTTGGAGCAACGTTTCAATTCTGAATGGTGGTCTTACACCAGGGCGATACTGGTAGTATCTTCCACTCTGGAACGTGCCGCAAATATACTATATATTATTTTAATTAATTAATTGTGAAATAACACAAATTAATCAAATATAATTTATTTGCGCACGCCGGGTTCGAACCCGCGACCTTCGGAATGGCAGTCCAATGCGTTACCACTGGACTATGCCGGCAGGTAGGTAGGCACGGTAGGTTATTTAATAGCTTGTATATCTGTTGAAATACAAAATGTATTTATAGTCTGCATTGTAGACCAGCGACGTTTTGAATTTGACTTTATTAGCGTTAAAACCTTATTATATTATAAACGCAGGTATGCCTTGACCAAGAAAGTGAATTATAAAGGAAGTACATATGAATCATGACAGTTTAACATAACCTCAAATTGTGTGTTGACATCTGTCAAATACAAAAACACAGATAAACCATAGATCCATGGAAAGATGAACGTTTATATAAAAAAATTCCATAGATGTAACTGTCTAATGCATATTATGAATTGTCATTACAAAAATTCAGCGAATATTTGTGGTTATGAACCAATGTATAAATTAAGATATCGGAGTTATGTCATCTGACAGTAGACTTCTAACAAAATTATAACAAAAGCAAAAGTGAGGTTATGGTTGAACGAACGAACTATGTTTCATACACAAGGAAAGCAATTTAAAATTCGAGCAACCCACGTTGAAAGGCGCCATTTGTTATGGCGTGGCAGGGGTATGAATGGGCACGATAGTAATCGATAGGATCAAAGATAACTTTATTCCAAAAACTATAAAAGACTATAATTAATACAGCACACAGAATAATAAATCACATACAACACTCTGTTGAAGAAATCTCAATCACAAATTCAAATTGTCTTCAACTCGAAATAGAAAATAGTGTAACGATATTATCTATATACCGATCACCGAGTGCGTCTATTATAACACCATTCTTAAACTCACCTAATCAATCCTTATCATGTATGACTGATCGTGAAAATGTTCTAATTATTTGTGACCTTAATATTAATATCATAAATACGATGCATCCCCAAGCAAATGACTACATGAACTTACTAACTCTACAAGGTTTTATTCCAGTTATTACGGCCCCCACTCGGTTATCAGAATTATGCGTCAGTTGCATTGACCATGTTTTTGCTAAATGTAAATTGAATACCGAATCTCTCGTATACCAATGCACGGTTACAGACCACTACTCGACTATCACCTTCCTTTCACATGTTATTAAAAAATTACCTGCATCGAAAATACCCACGAAGAAAATTTGCTATGACACTCTATTCAAACTGGTTTCCAAGGAAAACTGGCCAAATTTTTATAAACTTACCGACCCAAACATAGCGTGCGAATTTCTTATCGACACCATACATAACCATTTGAAAAGTTCCACATCCAACACTAACGACAAACAAAGTAGTCGCAAAATTAAACCTAAGCCTTCGATAACAAATGGCATCCCTACACTGTATTCACCAGCGTAATAAACTTAACAAATTTTGTAAAAACAACCCCAATAATCACGAATCTCTCCTATTTTTCAAACGATACAGAAATGCTTGTAAATAAATAATCTGCAGAGCTAGAGACGAATATTATACGAAGCAGATCAAGGAAGCTGCCAATGGCAATAAACAAATCTGGAATATTGCCAAAGAGATTTGCTATACCAACAAAACTACCGCACCTATAAATGCGGAGGACGCTAGATTTATGCGTATCGTTCGTGTCATTTAATCCATAATCAACATACCCGTGGTGCTTCTTTTCATCGAAATTTTTTTGTTGACGGATGGCCATCTCATCGATAACTAAATTACAAATGATCTTGGACTTAGAATTATCACTTTTGACCTTAAGAACATTAAAGGCTTCCGATGTAAACCCCGGATCCCCGTTTATTTTGATATACCTATTGACCAGCGTTCTTGGATGCGGTAATGAGTCATTAAATGCGGATCGAACATATTTACAATTTGCGGATACAATTTTCAAGCGGTGAATTATTTTTCTCATTTTGTGCTTTCGCGGCGTTTCAGTTATTTCATTTATCTCTTCATCGGTTTTTACAATATCCACATCCATATTTTCTTTCACTACAAGTTCCACCGGCTCTTCAGAATGAGATTCGTCCTGAAAAAAGTACATTATACTGTAGTCAAAAGAGCAACATCAAATCTGATTACTAATTAAAAAAATAAAGTTCATCATGGAAACAAATTTAGTTTTTTCAGTTGCATTAAAGGGGTCGTCCATTAATCACGTGAGGCTCGAAAGGGGGCGGGGGGGGGAGGGGGGGGGGGGGGTGGTTCGGAAAAAAATTACGAAATATCACAAGGGGGGAGGTACAATGAGATATCACGTTGTTATAAAACATTCAAAATCATTAAAAAACATTTCAAAAGTTGCTAAAAAACATCACGTGATTAATGGACGACCCCAAATCAGGTTGTTGTTATTTGATGAGAATATATTTTAGACAAATATTAACTATGTTTTGACTATATAAATTACCTAGCCTATTAAATCTTTACTTACAAAAAGCATTGGAATCGCTTCGTTAGACAAAAAAACATGACCACCATCGCTTTTTGGTCTTAGCTTGTCTTGATCCCGGAAGTGTTTCGAACAAATGACTTTAGATTTAGTAGACAGCCAGTCTGTCTCTTTTCTAAGTAATTGAATAATTTCCACCCACTTCTCACGGCGTGCTGGATCTTTAGGTACACTGCAAAATTATTAATATAAAATACGTAAAAAAATATAATTACTGGATTATTCATTAATAAACTAAAATAAGATTAAAGAATTCTTTTGTACGAAGATTAAAATATAATTTAATATTATTTCAAAAATATTTAAAATCAGAGGTTACCACCATAGTAACTTATTACATAAATTATGTATTCTCCCATTAATGTGGGAAAACCAAAACGAATTTTTAGTGGCAACACTGAACCTATATTTATAGTATTCGATATTTTATTCCAATTTTAGCGTTTTTTAACTAAATGTGAATATGTAAACATTAAACTTACGAGTGGAAAGTAATTCCGCTTGATTTATTATGTTTTTGTGACCTTGAATTGCATTCTTTAACGACGCATTTACCCATTTTGGAAATAGTTTTGACGGCGTGTCGCTCGGTTTAACTCGGTCGGTGTCTCACTGAGCACTGAACTGACGTTAGCGGCAAAGTTGGCTGTGGCCTAAATTGCAGTGGCAATGCTTTGACGCGGTAATTATCGATCTAGTGTATATACATCAATGGTAAAAACCTGTATTCAAATATATTTTACGAATAAAGAAAAGAAAAAAAAGTATTTGTGGCGTTCTCAGCCGAAAGCGGTATAATCAGAAGGACCTGTGAACTTTATTACGAGAATCGTAATGCGCCAAAATTCTAAAAAAAGACCTAGAATTATGTTCACATGCGTTTCTCGTATGCCACCCTCTAAAGGTAGTTGCATGATTTTCCATTCGGGGCTCATGAGCACTGTTAAATTGCAATCCTTGATACAAGATGGTATGCTGGGTTCTAATAGTAAAGAAATCAAACCAACATATTGCTTTTAGTAGCCAACCAAACACGTATTTAGTATGACAGGGTACAAATTAAATAGTATACACTTATTATAAAGATAGTCAGCAGTTCAAGACTCAACCCATTGTGACCGACTTAGGATCTAACTACACTACTAAATGGCTGAACTGGATATAACGCGCCACGGATCGTGGCGATTGGTGACTGCAGCCGAAGTACTGCCTGATGCTGACCCGGTGACGTTGTCCGGCCCAAGGGACATTCGTAATAGTAGAATTCGTTGAGGAACGATGCAGGAACAGCCTGCGGACGATACCCGGCCCAAGGGTCATTCGTAGAAGTAGAATTCGATGAGGAATAGCCTGCAGACGAAGCTCGGCCCAAGAGCAATTCGTCTCCTTAGGAGATGTTATGATATGATGCATGCGGAGAGCAGTGGCGGTTCGTGGTCTTTTTAACAGGGGGTTCAGAAATTCGAGATAAGATATACATATCTAATTAAAATTTACTTACTGTTGTCCTTCGTCAAATATTCGAATACGGCAGCAGTCACACACCTTAAATAAAGTTAGTGGGAGGGGTACCTACATATTATTGTTTTTAAATCACTTTACACTAGACACAATTATTAGATAATGAGAAAAGTTTTATAGGAATTAAATTGTTTAATGTTTTTATAGCACTCAATGTATGTTGCTAATTATTATTGTTTTTTCGAGAAGAATAATTTCGTAGAATGTATAATAGATATTTTAAAACATAAAAAAAAAACAAATAAAGGTGGAACGAAATAAATTTAGTTTTTTTTTCACTAAAACAAAAAATCCATGCGCCGACTTTTTGCATTTGAAAACACTTCAATTACGCGGGTATTAAAATCAGGTATAGAGGTTATCAGTTCCTTCTCTATACTAATCATACACAGGGCATTTAAACGGTCTTGGGTCATTTTATTTCTAGAAAATGTCTTTACTTTGCTGAGTGTGGAAAAGCAGCGCTCACTTTCAACCGATGTCATTGGTATCGTGCAAATGATTTTGAGTAATGTAAGAGTTTCACTGAAAATGGACTGTAAAGAGCATTCTACAAGATATTGCAGTATTGAGAGGGCTCCATCGGCACCGTACAGTTCTTCGCGACCATATAAAACAATCAGTTCGTTTTTCAATTTGACATTTTCGAGGAAATTGTAGGTTTTCACTGTCTGCGTAAAATCTGATTCAGGAAATTTTTTATTGTAGTCGGAAAATTTTTCTGGGTTAAATAAATTGGAGGCTACGATGTGGTCAATAAACTGAAATCTGTCTTTCGATTGGATTAAAAGAACATCACAAATTTCCTTTCGCATGATGGAATATTTAACATCATTGGGTCGGCGTTTTTTCTGCGGAGAAGTTGGTGGAATATCGTCTCGAATCTTCCCGATGGCTTTTTCGAAATGAATAATCCCGTGCAATATTTTGACAGGGTCTATTGATCGCTTCTGTAACCCTTGAAATAAAATATGACAGTGGGGTAAAATAACTGCGAAAAAATTTAGCCAGTACAGGAATTCTTCATTTGTTAAATAAGAAAGAAGAGACTGAGCTTGGTTATATGTATTATAGTCTCCGTCTTCCAAAGCCATGATAGCCTCCATGCACTCTTTGAGCGGTTCCAAATGAGAATGGATGATCTTCACAGTTTCGGTGTTGTAGTTCCATCTGGTCGGTGGGGCGGATGGTATTCTTTTCTTGACGATTTCTTTTAGTAAAGTCGAGCGTTTCGGTGATCTTGAAAAAAATACTGGAAAAGCATGCAAGTTCGAAAAAAAGTTTTTTACCGTGTGGTTAATTGCTGCGGCCCTTTCTAATATTAAATTTAATTGATGCGCATAGCAATGCACATAAAAGGCGTTCGGAAATGTTTGTCGAATAATAGTTTGTACCCCTCCCACTTTTCCACTCATTACGGCAGCGCCATCATAACTTTGTCCAACCAATTTATTGGCACTTATTTTTAAAATGTTTTTTATTTCGCTTAATATTTCGGCAGCGATGGATTTTGCAGTGTGATCTTTTGGTGTCACTAGCTTCCAGAAACGTTCATAAATCTTACTGTTGTGGACGTACCTTAAAATAATCACCAACTGCTGAATTGTCGAACAGTCAGTGGATTCATCTGCTTGGATGGCAATGTAATCGGCTTCGGTCACCTGCTTCATTATGTGTTCCCGGCACACTTGCAGGATGGCATCCAAAATGTCATTTTGCACACCCTTGGATGTTCCTTTGAAAACACTGGTTCCCGACAAGTGTTTTTTCATAGAATGATCGATTTCGGCTATGAAATCCACCAGAGCTCGGTAGATCCCCGGATTTACCGATTCCGAAGACTCATCGTGTCCTCGGAATGCAATTTGAAAAGCCCCACAAAATTTAACACAATCGATTAGTCGCCATAGAATGTGCCTGTTTTTATCAACTTGTATGTTAAATTCTCTTATCGATCTTCGATAAGCAGAATCCAATTTCTGGCGTATATCGAGCCTGCCAATGGATGCCAATTGCACTTCATTCAGCAAATGGATTTGGGACGCCGAGTTTTTTTTAATTTTTGATGTTAAATGCGAAAGATCGTTTACTCCAATTTTACACCACGATGGGTCGCCTCCAAAAAAAACAGGGGAAGCAAAATAACCGATTGGTTTCCTCGCAACCACATAACCAAGTACACCTCGCGTACCACTCAAGTTTAAAAACTCGAGTGAATTTCTCGGTTTTCGCGGCACAAACCTGGTTTAATGAGAGGTCAGGACGCGGAGGCCCTTTATTTTTAATTTCCAACCTTTTTTCATAAGTATTGGCATTATTTTTTATATAGACAACACTGTATTCCGCCATTGTATAAAAAAATTATGACAAAATATTCGCGACAATCAATAAACGCAAACGCATAAATAAACATATACGCAAACGCTTTCAATTTGAAATCCGAAAGAATACTGGAGATGGAGAACTGGAGAAGACAAAACACAAAATTGCATAACTAGCGACGACAATGGGGCGTTTGCCGAAACTTTCGCAAATATAATTAAGGAATATAACGACTTAAAAAAAAATACGAAAACAGAAATCAAAATCGGTCTACTTCAATAGGTAGTAGATTTACAAATGCCATAAGCAAACGGTTGGAGAAATGCAGAAACAAGAAAACAAAAATATGTACAAAAATGACTACAAAGTTAAATACCATAATATAACATAAAAAATAACACTCAACTTGCATCCCTATGGTTCAAAGGTCAAACGTCGGCCGGTCAGTCCGCGAAGTTCTCGGGTTTCTTCGGTTACATTCGTCAATGTTCGGAGGTCACGTGATATCATAACGCGTGTTCGACGCACACACTTTGTCTTAATTTTGCAAAGAAAGACCAAATTTTCTATATGTCACCGTCATAGGGTCTGTACCGGCTAAGATTCTTTTGTATGAAGAGTTTGGCGCGGATTTCAACTCGCACAAACTTGGAATAGGTATCGTATTTTTCGGTGGCGCGGGTTTTGAAGGCGAAATTTTAATAGCGTGCTGTCTATAATGTGCTTATATTATTATAAAACAAGTTTGTTTTATTTTCTCATCTTTTTAATGGGGGTTCGCCGCACAAACGCACTTTAGAGAAAACCGCCACTGGCGGAGAGTGAAAATAAAGTTCTGAACTATCCGGCTTCGTCGGCGGAAACAGATTGACCACGTTTGAGGAGGCATCCGAGCCCACGATCGACTTGATAACACACAATACTTTTTCGATTCACTTAGCAGCCGAAAGCGGCGCCAACACTCTTTTTCCAACCCGTAATTTAAATCAAACACGCGTTCATCCTGTCTCGAACGGACCTCGAGTCTAGCCCATCTCAACCATGGTTTTCCGCCCAATCCGCTTTAAATAAAATAATTCACCAAGTAGGTTTTCAAACTTCCACCATTATAAAAATAATGCGACTGTCTTTAGCAAGCAGCCCGCCTCGCTGCTTTCTAGAGAGAGTGACCGGAATTTCCTCTCTCGGCGGGAGTGTTGCTCGCTCTAAAAAACCATAGACAATCACGCGTAATAGAAAAATAAATAAGTACTTGATTACCAGTGTATCAATTAAGCACTTAACGCAACTGCATCATAACAATATTTTACAAAAAAAATTCTTCAATGTTTTCAGTTAACTTAAGGTGAAGCTCTAAGTGAAATCACTATTTAGATTAATCTTTACTACGACTCAGTAAAGGATATCAATACCAAAAATACACTATGGATACATTGAAGCTTTTTCTATCGCTTGACTTGATCAGAATCAAAATAAATCTGTTAATTACGTCATGAAAAAATATAAGCGTAAACTACTAAATAGTTTTCTTTTTCATGAGTTTACTTTGAACTCGTTCAAGGAACAACTTAAAAAAATACTGTTTTATGGCTACCACTTGACTTGATTAACATTTTTCCGTTACTATTTAATTATTCACACAATAAATAAAAACCACTTTGGCGCTTACGTCAACCATTTTTTGACTGAAACATTGTATTGAATTCTAGTATTTCTACAGAAGACCGCGGAGAGTGGCAACGAACAGATGTTAGATCTGTGCTAGTTTTTTAAACGGTTTTTTCCATGTTGACATAACTTTGGCTAGGAGCATTTTTAGATCTCAAACCGTGAGGGTAAGCTTGTGTTTTTTCTGATTATTATTTTTCGTGACCAAAATATTATACCTTCTCAATACATCTATTTGAAATTCACTTTCGTTTTCTTGAAAGAATGTATCAATGCAGTGGATTCTTGGGAGTGTAAATTAACCCACTACCCGACATACAATCGAGATGAAACTCGGCAGATAGACTCGTTGTCGATGATAATGCATTTTGGTGGCACATAAGTGGACATATAGCATTTATCTGAAATTGGATGACATTACAACAGTTAATATACGCAATAAATATCGGTCCTACCAAATTGGGATTTGGCTCAGTTGTTGGCGTGGTTGGCTCCAGTCCCCGGGGGAGAAAGGTTTAATACTCAGTAAATCAGTTATTTTGTAATTAGGTATCTTAGACGTGGAAATTAACCCACTACCCGACATCCAATCGAGCTGAATCGAGCCCGGGCTGGTCTGTGTGTCGTGCAACTCCCTGTCCACCAAGTCCAGACAGACTGGACGCACTACGGAGGAGAAGGTGAACTCTCTCGCTCGAGGTTGACAATGGCGATATCATCTTGATATGTGGCTTGACATAAGGGATGATGCGCTACTGACGCTCTCTGCCACTATTAACTAAGATAACGATGTGCGTAATTACCTTCCCCACACTGCCTGGGCTGGTCTATGTGTCTTGCAGCTCCCTGTCCACTAAGTCCAAGGAGAAGAAGGTGAACTCTCTCTCTCTCCAGGTGGACAATGGTGATATCATCTTGATGTGTCTTGACGTAAGGGATGATGTGCTACTGACGCTCTCTGCCACTATTAACTTAGATAATGATGTGCGTAATTACCTTCCCCACACTGCCCGGGCTGGTCTGTGTGTCGTGCAGCTCCCTGTCTACCAAGTCCAGACAGACTGGATGCATTACGGAGGAGAATGTGAACTCTCTCCAGGTGAACAATGGCGATGTCATCTTGATATGTGGCTTGACATAGGGAATGATGCGCTACTGACGCTCTCTGCCACTATTAACTAAGATAACGATGTGCGTAATTACCTTCCCCACACTGCCCGGACTTTTCTGTGTGTCGTGCAGCTCCCTGTCCACCGTAATTACCTTCCCCACACTACCCGGGCTGGTCTGTGTGTCGTGCAGCTCCCTGTCCACCAAGTCCAGACAGACTGGACGCACTACGTAGGAGAAGGTGAACTCTCTCGCTCGAGTTGGACGATGGCGATATCATCTTGATATGTGTCTTGACATAATGGATGATGTGCTACTGACGCTCTCTGCCACTATTAACTAAGTTAACGATGTGCGTAATTACTAGGATCCGGCAACGCGGTGGCTTTATCAGTGCTGTACTCAAGGGAAAAATAATTACCTACATATGAAACACTTATTTATAGACCGCTTTCCAGTTTTAGTATGCCAGGAGTCAAGTATGTTGTCCACAATAAAAGTCTATTGACTTAGTAAAAATAATTACATATTGAAAATTTTTTCGGAGAAGCCTATTAGAAATAACTTTCACACCTCTTATTAAAAATATCTTTATTTAATGCTTACCTGTTGTTAATTCGAACAGACTGTACATTGTACATGATGCAGTGTTACGTACCTGTTAAAGCTGTTATAGCTATAAAATAGTACATATATGAGTTAGGACAGTTAATGTTATCAAGTGTTCGTGTTATACAAATAACCCTCGCCATACTAGACGGCCAGCAGGGCTTGAGACTCTAACCTTACAGGGGTGGATATTAGGCAGTCTCCAATGAAATAGGTTGTTGAGATATAGCATGTTTATTGTTACATATAACAGATAATCAGTCAGTTCTACATAAGTTACATAGCTTTTTAAGGCCTAACTGTTACTTGGGCAATCTACGGAATCTATAGGCTCTGATGGACAAGGTACATTAAAAGCTCACGTGTAAATTACGGCGGATGCGGTGAACGATGGGCGGATGCCATGGGCGGGGCCTAGGCTGTTGCGGACGTTAGGGCGGGAATACGACGCCTACAGGGCGGCGGCGGCGTGGGCGGATGCCATAGGCGGGCGCCTACGAGGAACGGCTGACGGCGTGGCGGCAGAGCAATGGGCGGGAGCTTGGGCGGCTCCGGGCGAAGGGCGGCAACGGCAGAGACGATGGAGATGGGAGTGATGCACTGATCGGATTGCCAAGGGGCTCCTCGCGATCAGGCTGAGCTGGACGGACGCTCAGGACTGAGGCAGGGGTCTACAAGTTCACTGTCTCAGCCTGTCGTGGACGGTAGGTGGCGCAGCCGGCATCAGACAGGGGTAAGAGGCTGGCGGCGATGGCAGTAATCGGCAACAGGCCGGGACGATGGAGACATGACCCAGCTATATAACGTAATGGCGCTGGGTGGCGGGCATCAGGCAGAGACACAGGTCTGGGCGGGAAACGGTTCGCCGCCTCAGACTGGTGAGGACGAGAGAGACATGACACAGCTATATAATGTAATGGAGCTGTGGTTGGCTGGTGATTGTCCTGACGTGGTGAATTTGGTCTAGAGACGAGTCACATTATAAAACATAATCAGGCCGGTCCATAGTACGGGCGCAATTGGCGGTAACGCGAACTCGGAACTATCCATCGTGTTGATCTCTACGCGTGTCGCCGTGAACTGCCGGGTCCTGGGTCGGGAGCAAGCTCCCTCCCGCTAGCTCTCTGCTCGGCGCGTAGTAGGGGTCACGCTCCTTATATGGACACGCTTGTAATCTAGCCATTTGATTGGTTGTTAGCACGCGTTGTCCGTACCAGGCAGAGACGTCGCGAACTCACGCGTATGTATTGGTGTGTTAACATGTTATTAGTACGTAATTCGATTTCCAGCCACGTGCAGATATATCCAACAACTGCGTAGTAAGCTGTTACTATGTGCGAACCATAACATCAGGATCAATTCATTTTGACGTCAACATTATTTTTATAATACAGTATAAGAATCCGTTCCATATTTTCTGGTGACAAATTATACCTATTTTCAAAAATCCACTTATATATAGAAAATGATCGTTCAACATCGACAGATGTCAGCGGAGCAAATTTATAGAGTTGTGTTGAATCGATGGTAACATTTAAATTTTCACTAATGCTCCGTAATTTATCGTAGCCAGGGTTTCTATTTAATATGGCATCGAATCTTTTTTCTGCCCACTCTTCATTGCTCCACGATAAAAGAGTCCTTATTTCATCTATAATTTCGAACGATTCGACGATAGAAAGCTTAGGATCCTCGAGTTTTTTAATAGCATTTGGAATTGTTCCGAAATATTCCATTATAAAAATTAGGTCACCCTTAATACTCGAATTTTCAAACAATAATTTAGCTTTCGCTATTGCCACAGCGTCCTTTTCATTTAAAATTGAAACTACACTTTTTATTTTTTCTAAATGTTGACCATAGTAAACAGCAGCTTTGAGCCAAGTTCCCCAACGCGTTAATATCGGCTCTGGTGGTAGTGCAATATCTGGAATCATGGTTTTAAATATGTCTACTCTTGTTGGTGCTTTCAAAAATATTTTTTTAACACAATTAATAAGATCATCTACTTTTTTATATTTATCCCGCACAGTTGAAGCGACTAGATTTAGTGAATGAGCCAAACAGGTAAAGTGTATCATATTGGGAAACACATCTTTAAGTTTGCGTCCGGCTTTTAGCATATAAGGGGCAGAGTCTGTTGTTAAAATTAAAAGTTTTTCTAAGTTATTAACTGCAGATTCCTGCCACAAAAAAATTAAACTGTTTTTTACAAAATCCTTTATGGTTTCGGCATTGGTTTTTGGTAAAACCTTGCTAGCAATCAAATATGACCGAGTTACAATGTCTGCTAGTGGTTTTACGACCAGATTTGCTATATTGTGTCCAAACTTATCGGTCGTTACATCAACTGTCGCCCATATATATGAATGTAATTTTTTTCTGATATCGTTAATTTCACTACAAAACACTTTATTTAAATTCACTTTTCGGAGAGTAGATTCACTCGGAAGATCCATAGTCGAACATTTACAACACAAATATTTCGAAAAAAAAGACGGAAATTAAAATTGTCTAGTTTTGTCCATGGAATATTACAACATATTAAAAACATAGCTAAATCAAAATAGAAATCTGTTTTAGACTTATCATTTGTCTTCATTATCAAATGACTTCTGCTTGAAACGTGCTTAGTTACTGTATATTTTTTTTATTGTTTTAAAGAAATATTACACACGTCACAATAAATCACCCCACGATCAAATTTTAGTTCAGGATGGGGTTTTATCCACTTATTTATTAGATTAATTGATGGTACTATAAACGCGGCCATGGTGATGATTGATGAATACTAATTCGTAACTAACTTATAAAAAATGAAATATTTCCTATCGGCTTGTCGTTTAAAAATATTTGTTTTAAAGTAAGACATACCGATACTATTGTCTCTTTTATTTCACATATTTTGTCCATTGAATAAAAAAGACGAAATGATTATTATCGATTGCCTACGTGGTACGATAAACAAAAGTATCGAATTTCATATTTCCTGTGCCGAGCTTCAGTTAACAAGTCAAGTGAAGTCATTTTTACCACAAAAAGGACAAAGAGCAGTACGCCATAAAATATTATTTTAGTGTGATTGATATAAACCTTTCCACATAAACTCAAATTTTGTATACCGTAGTTGAATCACAGTAGTTGACCTACATAGTGATACTGGCTTTCATAGTGATACCAACAACGAAACTGTATTGTCTTATTAATATTGTTTAAATTTAATTTTAACCTTGATTTCATATTTTCAATGTACATAAAAATCAATGTATGTTTGGATGTCTGAACTTTGGCGATTTGTTGTTCACACACCTGGAAAGGTTTCTATGTACCTAAAAGTGAGTTCTGGCAACATAAAATTTGTGCATAAAATACATTGTTTCCCATCCGATTGCAAAGAAACTTTGGTGAGTTATTGTGTGGATGCAAGAAAAGGTTTCTATATATAATGGTGACCTCTGGTGTTTTGAAATTTGTATAAAATTTCCTTATTTCGTATACTATTCATCTGATTGCGATGAAACTTTGGCGAGTTGTTGTGCACACGCTTGGGAAGGTTTCTATACATAAAAGTGAGCTCTGGCGTTATTAAGTGTGTATATATTTTTTTCCTATACCATTCTTCCTATAGCAATGAAACTTTGGCCAGTTGTGTGGATGCTAGGAAAGGTTTCTGTAAATAATGGTGAGCTCTGCGTTTTGAAATTTTAATCAAAATTCCCTCTTTTATATATCATTCATCCTATTGTGATGAAACTTTGTTAAATTTTAGTGTTGCGCGCGATTAGTGTCAAAACAAGCAGGGTCAGAAGGGGAGGGGTAACAAGGGAAAGGGAATAAAAATAATAACATGACATTTATATAGCGCACTTTTGTGTTATTTCACTTCGGGTAAGGACACGTAGGGATTATCACTCTTTCTTTGAATGGTATAGCAACGCATGCAGGCCAGGCGCTAGTATTCCATAAAAAAATACAATCGATATCACAAAACATTCAGACTGATAATCCAATATATATTTAGGCACAAAAACGTGGTTATTCCCCGTATGAAAATTAATTTCTTTAAAAAATAATGTAAAATTGAGAATTCGTTCAGACCAAGCCTCTAGTATGTACACTAAGGCGGGTCACGATTGTATGGGGGAAAAAAAACTTGTTTTGGTTTGTCTGTTAGTGATAAAAGGGTGTTAAATGAAGATGTAAAATCACGTAATTTTTTTAATAATATTTGGATATCATCTTCTTCCTCCGGATTGAGTTTGAAATTTCACAAAATAGAGAAAAACCCACCCTTGTTAAATCTCTAAAAAATATTAGATAAACAATTAAAAATGAACTTTTTTTCAATAAAACACAAATTAGAGAGAATATTCTGACTTATTTATTAAAAAAATATATGATTATAATTAACATTATCTCAAGACAGTGTATTCAAATACCAGCAAAATCCTTCTTACTCTCAAATTTCGGCATTATTTTGCGAGACTCAATCTTTGCCTTAATAAGACCTTCTCTTGCAGAATTCGTACATAAAGTAGTCGAGGCTTCAGTAACAGTCTTTACAGCTCTTTCAACTGCTTGAGTATGACATGGCAGACGCAGAAGAGGCAATTTACCTTCTCCCCCCTGTGCTACAAATAATTGAAGATCTTCATCCGATATATTCTTCAGTATTGGGGGTTCGGTTACATTTTGCTGCCAATTAATAAGGTCGTAGTAATATGATGCATCGAGGTTTATGTTTGGAAGTTGGAACAGCCTTGTTTTACTTAGTTTCTTACTGCGTGCTTTTAGAACACGACGCACAGCTAATTCCCGGATATGCTTGTGAGGGTCAGTTAACATTGCAAGTAGTAAATTTTCGGGGTGTGCGAAGTAACTGTTTCTTTCTATGACTGGATCAATTATAGTTTTTAGTTCAGGGGATAAGTATCTAGACGCTGAAATTAGCTGCCATAGGTGACGTGCTCCATCTTTACAGGTGGGATGAGTTTTAATACTGAACCAAGTCGGAGCATAAACTTTAACAACGTACGTTGCTAAAATAATACGATTCTCTGTAGGAGCTTCCGTTGCAACATAAAGACGAAGAATTCGGTTAGCACGCGTAAGCCATCTGGCATGAGACATTTTTCCAGGAGATTTGTGGCCTAAATCTTAGGTAATTCCCCCACCGTAACTGCAGATACGATTTTATACAAATACAACTGATCTGTACTTCGGTCTTTAGTTAATAATTCAGGCAACTCTCCGTCAATTTTCTGAAAATGAACAATAGGCTTTTTTTCACAGTTTTCTAAAGCTAGTCCTATTGTCCCTGAATATGTTTGAGGTCCAGATGTCTTACCGTCAAGATGTGTGAACAAATGACGAAATGGTAACTCGTTCATGTGAAGCAAGCAAATTATCCATTGCAATGGTTTATCCAAACGTTTTTCAAGCAAACGTATTATACCTCCATGTTTTCCAACGTTCACGTTCGTTCCGTCACATCCAATAGCCATTAATGGTTCAAATGGTATTTCTTCCTTTAAAAAATAATCGACAATTGTTCTTTCTATAACTTTCGACGTGCCAGAGTTTGGTGCAATATAACCCAAATATATTGAGTCTGGCTCTTTTATCATTGAAATATGCTCTTCAATGATTAGTTATCTGTAATGCCTCCCCCCTTTTTCCCTGATAATTAATGTTTTATCTTTCCGGCCATCAAAATATAATGCGGGTATTTGTAAAACTATATGTTGTGCCTTAATATTTTCCCTTGTTTTTTTTCGTTCTCTGCGAAGTTTACTTTTGTCAATAACTGGAATATTAGACTTGATGTCAAACAGAACTGCTGAGGCAATGGCTGCCGCTGCTCTATCCGAAACTCCATATCTATCACAAGTTTTCGACAGTGTAGAATAATCAATAGTGACCGCAGCCTGCTTCTGAGGCATTTGAGATACAACATTTGGTTTGAAAACATCATTGCAATCGGATTCATTTGATGCAGAAGACGTGGAAATATCGATTAGAGAGGTAGTTGGCTTACCTGTGCTTTCCTTTTTAGACGTACGCAAGGATTTTTGCTTCAGAAGTTTTCTTTTCAACGCAGTTTTCATTCGTTTTGTTGTAGCGGTATCCACATTTCCTATTATCATTTTTCGTGTAGTACGTTGGTCACTAATGAAACTCTGTTCATATACAGGTATTTTTTTATCTTTAGGACAGTCACATTTCCTGAAATCTTTGCATTTGCAAGACGAAATATCAAACAGCACTTTACTTCTGCGACGGAATTCCTCCATTTTTTTCTCCGGTATTTTAGGATGTGACTTAAGAAGGTTTTTGCATTTAAAATGATATGACCTCAACATGCGTGCTACTCGCGAGTGTGTAACGATGGGAATAGAAGCCTTTCTCCATATTTCTTCAATTCGTGCTGTCACAGTACACTCTATTTGCTGAAATTTGGGTTCTAGTTTGGTCTCTTGATTTAATTTTATTTGATGCCTGGTCCACTCAAAAAACATCATAACATCACAATAAGTTGGTAAAACATTGTCTTTAACGTCGCAAATTTCACCAAATATGGGACTTTTTAACGCATTCCGAGTACGTTCCATTGCGAAAACTTGTGCAACGCGACCTACCGCTTAAAGAGCCGTAGCGATACTGACTCCAAACTCCGACGTCGGTTGCGCAGAGTCGCTGCGCTTAGTGCAATCGGTGCTTCCCCCGCCCTCACCTCGAGCCACTAATAATCAAAACCCGAATTTTTTGTAAATGAATTCGTAAATACGTACCATATTTGCCATAGAATATAATTTAAAAAATTCGTATCAGAAATTTAAAAAATTTTAAACACGTCGGTTTGAACCCATTTGGCACCCTTTTATCGCTAACAGAATCTAAAATTATCATTTTTTTAAATGACCCACCTTAATGTACACTATATGCAGCTGCAAAAGGACAGTATGTTTAGAACGAATTTAACCCGTTGAATAACGATAATTTAATTGTTTTGCCTTTAATAATGAGCGGCCCTGGAATTCTTCACACCGCGTTTCCGGATACTAGTAATTACCTTCCCCACACTTCCCGGGCTGGTCTGTGTGTCTTGCAGCTCCCTGTCCACCAAGTCCAGACAGACTGGACGCACTACGGAGGAGAAGGTGAACTCTCTCGTTCAAGGTGGACAATGGCGATATTATCTTGATATGTGTCTTGACATAAGGGATGATGCGCTACTGACGCACTTGCCACTATTAAGGGCCCACTATTCGAATTTCATCCAATTTCCGACATACTTTCCTTAAAATTTTGAAGTTTTTAAGCTCTTAAAAAAATATATGTTATTCTTTAAGATAGTATCTATTTGTTCCAAAAGCCGAAACGGTAATTATTTGAAATTCCCTCGATAGAAATAAATCGCAAAGTATGCTCCGAAAAATATTATTAACACGTTTATTTCTGTTATTTTACAAGTTATATGTATGAAAAAAATCACAATGCTTCTTTTAATGCTACTCAATAGACCCCATAAGTAATTTTTGCTATTTTTGAAATACGCCGTGATTTATTAAACATTTTCACAACTGTCGCTTACGCCTATTGCTTTTAAATCATATTTATTATAGCGCGCTCGCTCCGACTTGCAGATTAAACTATCTTTCTTTGAGAAGTTCATTCGCCAACTCGAGGGCTTTGGGGGCAGACGTGTCGTTCATCGTTCTATGATCTACAGACGTGCGATTACGTGCAAATATTTGAATTTATAAAGATAATTTTTACGCGTGTAAAGTTTATGAGTTAATAAATATTGTTTTTTCAAAGATGGGAAATACACGAAAGATATCCCGTATTTCAAAGAAAAAATGTTATCTCATAAAATTATATCCTATCTAATAGGTGAGAAGAAAAAAATACAATTTTTGATTTATAAGCTTATATTTATTATAAACGATAATTTACTATAAAAATTAATAATTCATATTTTTATTTATGTATTGTGTAGTAAAAAGTTATTATTTTTTTTTCAGAATAGGTACTTTGGGAAATAAAACTAATTCCAATGCATTAGAAATTACGGGGTAAATTTTTATTAATTTAATTTTCTTGTTGTCTTGTCTCTTTTCTTGTTCCTATACGATCGTGATTTATTTGCGAATTAACTTTCTACGTACACAAATACACACGTCACTTTACATCTGCTCCTTAGAGTAATATTACTCTAAGATCTGCTCTAATGATTCACAATGCAACGATGTCCGAAATATAATATAATATGTAATAATAATATGGGCCACCTGTTTCAAATAACAATACTCGAACTTGGAATCCAGAAAAATAATGAACGGGCCAGCGAAAAAAGCTATCGAAAGTTCTGAAACTGTGGGGAATATAATTAAATAAAATAAAATACTTTTTTGTTTTAAAACCACGATATTTATTAATTTAAGAACCGACCGGTTTCGCTTTACTTAAGCATCATCAGGGTACAAATTAATACTAAACAAAAAGTACATAATGTGTGCATATATATAACAAAATATAGAGGGAGACAACATGATACAAATATAAGCAACACAAAGACGGTCATAAAATACATTAACATAAGTGCACAAGTAATGGAAAAACCGCTAGATAATTATGTAGACTAATGGGTTATACGAATAAATCGGGAGAAACAAAACATCAACTGGCAAGGTGGTAAGGAGGTAAGGAGAACTGGGAATTTTTTATGGGTTTATTGGAAACAGACTTAATATTGGACTACTTGATATGTCTAATTGATTATTAAGTATCTGACTTTTGGTTTTTACAGCTTTTTTAATTTCTAGTGCCTCTAAATTGTTTAGTCTGTTACCATGCCCGTTTTTATGTAAGATGTTAGCACCGGTTCTATGACAGAATGTATGATCTTTATCGATCAAATGATTTGCAAATTCGGAAAAACCGTTATTATTGAGGTTTTATTGATGTTTTGTTTTTCCCGATTTATTCGTATAACCCATTAGTCTACATAATTATCTAGCGGTTTTCCATTACTTGTACACTTATGTTAATGTATTTTATGACCGTCTTTGTGTTGCTTATATTTGTATCATGTTGTCTCCCTCTATAATATATTTGTATCATGTTGTCTCCCTCTATATTTTGTTATATATATGCACACATTATGTACTTCTTGTTTAGTATTAATTTGTACCCTGATGATGCTTAAGTAAAGCGAAACCGGTCGGTTCTTAAATTAATAAATATCGTGGTTTTAAAACAAAAAAGTATTTTATTTTATTAAATATGTCAAACCACAAAGTGATTGCTTTCTACAATAATATAATTTAGTTCAGTGATGTTATTTTTTATGTCGGAAGGAGGCCCTGAAGAAAATAATTTCTCTCAGAGCCTGTGTCATCTTTGAGAATGCTGTATAGAGGGTCTTTTTTGAGGAGGAGGGAGTGAACCTGTCCTGAATGTCAACTGTACAATTTCTTCCCAGAATTAACTTTATTGTACGTTTTTTGACTAACCGTACCTTGGTGTTCTATTTTCAATAAACTCTTTAATTATGTTTCAGATGTGAAATCTATACTCTGCTACAGAATGTTTTGCCCAAGTCTTGTAAAGATGCAAAGGCACGGACGTAACAATAAAATCATTTGAGCCCTTTACTGTTATTTAAAAGGTCACTTGAAGTGCAGTTATAATCAATGATTTTATTTTTTTTCTAGCTTCCACGAATAATTTGAAAAGGCATTATCTAAGGATTATACTCTTAAGGAGAATATAGAAAATGTAGAAAGGTGAAACGGATTTAAGATTTTCGATGAAATTATTGTGTTGTGAAATATTTATTTTGTTATTTATTACTTTATTTTTTTTTACAGTTTTACCGTACGCGGCCTTGTTGTAGAGTGGTATATCTAACTGTCATGGAAAGTTTTTTTCTGAGCTTTAAGAGAAAGGTTTCTTAAAGATACTGGAGTTATTCTAGGGCTATGTTAGATTTTTAACATCGATCACCGTAATGCTTGCCTTCCTGAATAAATCTAATTTTATTTAATCATTTACGGCCAAGATGTTTTTGACAATGGTGTGTTTTTATCTTTCTGTATTCCAATCATTTAGCTTGGCTTCTAGGGTTGTGCCCCAGTATTGCTTTTTGGAGACTGTAAACGGATCTCTCGGCATTTAATGAAACTGCAGCAGAACAAAGGCTGTTGCTATATTGACGTTCATGGTATGTTTTGCTCAGATTGACGATAAGGTTTCCAGATCCGCATTTCGCTCGAAGCATGTTTAGGGCAATAAGTTCATAGTTTAGGGTTCTTTCACCGTATTTATGGGAACATTTCAGAACCACCAATCTTTCATTTTGAGTGAATCTTGTGTTTGTGATTAAATTATATTTGACAATTTAAACAAATAATATTTAGAGAAGTTAAAAATAAAATTGAAAGTTCACTGAAAGCTTAAACTATTAAAAGTAGTAATTTCATAAAAATGTAAATAAATAGAGCCCCTTTCACATTTTAGAATGTAATTTTATGTTGCTTACATGTTTTATTACTCTTTATAATTATTGAATTGTTTAAATGAATAAATAAATAATTACAAAAAAGTCTTCTGATTTGTAAGTCCTCAGGAAGCACTAAGGATCTTTCTATCTATCTTTATAATATAATAAATTTGATGAGCATAAAAATGTAAACGTGTATATAATTTATATAAATGTACAAAAGTAGATATTACACTTGTATAAATATTATATTGCGCATATTATACAAGATGTCGGGGGTAAAGTGCACAAACTTCGGGAGGTGATTCTAATTGATAGTACAAGTAAAAAAGAAAAAAAAACTTTTTTTGGAATTCCAACGTTTTAAGATAGTTTTCGAGTAAAAAAGTTTAAAACCTTATTGATGTAAAAATATATTTATTGATTTTATAAAAGTTATAAATTACTTTTATAAAAGTGAGAATAGTATTTTAGTAAAGTAAAGTAATTTTTATACCTATACAAATAACTTTCGTAAATGTTTTTTGTAAAATTAAAAAAAAAAATTTAATTAAATCCGTAATAAAACCCATATTTTGAGAACCATCTTCATATCGACTTCGTTCTCATTTGGTCGGTGCATTATTACTCTAAGGTCGGTGCTAACTAAAAATGGTTCTGTTTTTCTAAAATTGCAATAGATGTCGGTAATTTAATTTCATAATCCCCAAAATTATTCCTAATACGAATTCAGACACCTCTGTCGGATTCTTTTAACACTAAATTTTGTAGGTGTTGCCCAAATCTAAATTCTTTACGCGGAAAGCGGGCCCTTAACTAAGATAACGATGTGCGTAATTACATTCCCCACACTGCCCGGGCTGGTCTGTGTGTCGTGCAGCTCCCTGTCCACCAAGTCCAGACAGACTGGACGCACTACGTAAGAGAAGGTGAACTCTCTCGCTCGAGGTGGACAATGGCGATATCATTTGATGTGTCTTGACATAAGGGATGATAATATGTATTTATTAATTTCTTACACAATTACAAATTAGGATTTAATGTATATAAGAAATTAGTTTAAATAATTTTTTTACAAAAGATTGTTTTCAAGTATTTATACATAAAAAAAGAAATTTAGAGAAATGTGGAATTTCCAAAAAAAATTCAGGCATCGGTAAAAGATCTCGTCAATGTGGAGAGACTCTTTCAAGAATCAGAAGATTTTCCCTTCTGAATATCTCCTCACTGACGCCAAATATATCAATCTCGGAGGAGATTTGGTTCAGGAGCAATATACTCCTCCCTATCGGGAGAACCATTGGCAGGTTAGTTCTGCAGATAGGAAGATAGAATAATCTATGATGACGTTGTCTAAGATAGTCATCTGGAACATAGAGACTCACGCGCTCCAAAAAGTTCTCAATATAGCCTTGCAGCAGTCTGAATAAGTGGGTAGCGGCATACCCCTCCCTTCTGAGCTGCAGGGAGTGAAGTCCCAGCATGCCCAGAAGAAAGTTAAAAAATATTAAAATTTAAAAAATAATTACTGTTGCTGTTATGAAATGTATATGTAAGTGTATGTATGTGTGTATACATGTATGCATGTAGGTGCATACATGTACATTATTCTTTACTTACAGTGTTGTGTTCATCAATGTTGTGTTTGTCTGTAATTAGTGATAGTATCAACCAAGTTTATTAATGTAATTGTATTTCGAGAGCTTTGATATGAATCACTGTTGACAAACCTAAGAAAAAAAAAAAAAAAAAAAAAAGTTCGTCGGGTAGAGCCATGGATAGTGGCCGTACTCCCTCTTGTAGAGAAATCTTAAAATTTTTTTTTGAACCCTCTCCAACATGAGGGAGCACCCCACCTCATGAGGATTCCAGATAAGCGAACCACTCTCCAGCCTACTGCGGACTACTGAAGTATAAATCTTCAGAGCACAGGTATCCCGAAAAACTCTGACGGTTCGGATAACAAACCCTAACATTTTTATGGCCGACTGGCACACCCCTTCGATATGAGGACGAAATGTCAACTTATTCTCATACATAATCCCAAGATCCTTTATGTTTGAAACTCGTTTGAGATTATGACCGAGCATAGTGTACCTGTGGTATTTGAGACTAAATGCTCTGGTGAAAGTCAGAACTACGCATTTCATGACATTGAAATGAAGCTTGTTTCGTTGACTCCATTCTGAAATGTTATCAACATCAGCTTGGAGGTGCAGGCAGTTCTCAATATTTCTTATTAGAAGAAATAATTTTAGATCGTCAGCGAACAACAGAAAGCGAGAAAAACGAATGAGCAATGTCATTAATGAAAATGGAAAAAAAGAGGCCCCACGATCGATCCTTGGGGAACCCCAGAAAAAACAAGAAATTCGGCAGATTGTAAGATTTCTTGAGTGACAAATTGTTTTCTGTTCTTGAGGTATCTTTTAAAAAACTCTAACATCCGAAGTGAAAAACCCATCTGGGCAAGTTTTATGAGTAAGATATCGTGATTCACAATATCAAAAGCTTTGGAGAAGTCGTTGTACGAACAGTCCACTTGGTATCCTCTGTCTAGTTGTCTTGGTAAACCATCAGATTGGTTTCAGTGGATCTTCCTTTCCTGAAACCATGCTGTTCGGGGATAATTTATGCGTCTATCTTTATGTATATGTTGATCAATAGATAATCTCATTATAAAAGATATATATGTTCATTATTGTCAAAACACTGATACATATTTTTTTAAAGTCCATACAATACAAAAATACATATTTATCACCTCTGAACACAATTGTCAATTCTGTATTAATCTGTACTTTATTTATCAATGCTATCGATTATTTTCTAATCATCCAACTATATTATAAACTTATAAACTACCCTTCCTATTTTTTCTACCTTACAACTCCTGTGGTGATCTGTCTTTTTATTACTACTATCTGGCTGTTATTTACTTTACCGGTTTTGTTTTATATTAAGTGCTAATTGCTAAATTATAATATGAACTAAACTTGTCATTGACTGGCCTAAAACAGGATCCATTACTAGTTGGCTAGTCAAAGTTTCCGCATGTTTTATTGTATGATTTTTATGTGAAATAAATTTATTATTATTATTATCTGAGGCATAATAAATTTATGAATTAATTTTTCAAATAGTTTAGCAGGAGCTGATATTATAGCAACTGGTCTATAGTTTACGATTAACTTTTTCGAACCATTCTTAAAAATACGACATATTTTTGAAGTTTTCCATACTTCGGGAAAAGTGGAAGTACTTATAGCTAAGTTGAAGATAAGACATAGTGGTGTTTTTAGGAACTCGGCGCACCCTTTAATAAAAAATACGGGAACGAAGTCTGGTCCGATAGAGTGTGAGTTCTTCATGAGTCTTATGGCACTCATAACGTCAGATTCCGTAAGTAAACCTAAATCCGAAGCTCCTCTGGTATTAAATGTGGCCGTCTTATTAATGTCTTGAAGTGGAGGGTCTTTATTGTAGACCGATTGAAAATGATCAGCAAATGCGTTAGCCACACCCAAGCCACGAAATTCCTGATTACCTTTCATCATGGTGTCTTCGAGACCACCATCCTTCCGAAGAGATTTTATATAGTGCCAAAACATCTTGGGATCATGCATGATGTTTTCCTCATTTTCAGATACGTAGGCTCAATAGGCCACTCGAATCTCGCGCCTAACTAACGCTCGGTAAAAACTAAACAGATCGTATTCGCTCTGAAGGCGTCCAGCTTTCCAGCGCTTATGATGGGCGTGTTTAATCTCTATATTCGAGATGACTTCTCTCGAGAACCATTTCGGATACTTGCGACCACCACACCCTGCACGTTTTTTGGGAAAACAAGAATCAAATACGTCATAAATACATCTGTAAAAATATTGCGCCGCCTCATCTACTGTACAGAAAGTGCTGAGGTTTTGCCAGTCCATCCGGCTCATTGATCCATACAAGTTCATGAAATTACCCTTGTTGAAATTCCATCCCCTTGAGATTTCACGTTCAAGGGTCGGGACTCTATTACTTTTAAAAGGTTTTCTCATCAAGCTGCACTGAAATTCAATAGCCGGATGAAAGCTGTCCTCAGGTACAAGTGGAAATTCACAGCGTCTTACCTCAAGATTGGCATTACACAGAACAAAGTCAAGGATTCTGGAATTGGAATTTAGAATGTCATTACACTGCGAGAGACCAAAGGCCGCGCACAGATAGTCCAAATCAGATTGTACCTTAGAAACTTCACGAGCGGAATGCAAATTAAAATCTCCCAGTATGACGACATTCTTTTGACCAATTGCATCGAAATTAGAATGTATCCTGTCAAAAAATTGATTGAATACTTCCCACCTACTGTTAGGCGGGAAATAAACCACACAAATGAATGTGACAGTCAGTTTGCAAGATTTACCCCATCCTCACCCTTGAAGGCAAGGAGACAACCGCCACCCTGCCTGTGACCACTGCCATTGTCGCGATCTCTTCTAAAAACTAAGAAGTCACCACCAAAAAGTTCAGAGGTCAAAACACCAGCATTTAGCCATGTCTCGGTCAGTGCCATGATATCACAGTCACCGGCCGCAACATTATTGTAAAAATGCGATCATTTTGTTTTCAACCCTCTGACATTCTGATAGTAAATGATCTTTTTTGTGTGCGAGTTGAGTCAGCTGTTGCCGACCGCAACCGCTGGAAGACGAGGCGCCGTCAGCCTTACTTCCCATTCCTTGATGAATGTGCGGCGCGGCCAGTGTTTTGCTTTCAAAACTTCGGCAACAGCCGGCTGAGGCACGCCAATCTTAAATGAGGAGTACTCACCCCGAGTTTTAATTTTTACGACCTTATATGAAGCGGCGCCATATAGTGACGTTAGGTAATGCGACATGTCCAAGAAGTATCAGGATGGAAGGGATAACAGTGAAAAAAGTTCAGTACTGATGGCTCCTTTTCACTCTTTTGATTACCCCGTACGGTGACACGCCGTTTGCGTGCAACTTTTGTCCATTGATCAGATAGCCCTTTAGGTTATAATATGTTGGGAGTCGTAATATCGGTAGAGCTATCAGTCGTGGCAGTAGCGACGGGTTCGGCCGCAGGAGACGATTCCAATGGGTCAGCGGGTACGGCCAATGGTGATGATTGAAGTACCAGTTTTTGCTGCACCTCAAATCGTTTTGGACAGATGATATTGATGGCAAATGGATAGGTTTGGCCTTAGTACCTTTAACAGTATCTGGTATCAGTGCAACTTCGGGCTTGGCCTTCGATTCCTTTGCCTGCGAGCGAGTAACTCTCGCTCGCGGTAATTCGCATTGCGAAAAAGGAGTGGGCTGCATGAGGGGCGGCGGGAAGGGGGCAGGGGCAAGCCGGCCGTCGCGAGAGTTGTAGACGCAATAGATGCCATACTAGTGTTAGTAATAGCTGCAGTCACGATTGTTTCAGTAGTAGTAGTACTTATGGCAGTAGGCACAGCGCGGGCGCGGGGAGGCGGGTCGCACTGAATTTCGAATTCCGGAATCGGCTTCTCGTTACCGTGCTTCGTTACGCAGGTACTTTGATCAATATTTGACTTACTACCGACTAGTAGTATTGACTTAATTTCTTTAACGTCAGCTGTTAAGCTGTCTACTTTGGTGCTCAACACTTCTACTATATTAGTGAGCACTTGAAGCTCATTCATAAATACACTTAGATCGCTCATTTTTTGGCAAAGTAATAGTATCCCGAATAAATATTCAAAACAAACGGCGCTTTACGTGCGTTCCGCCGACAAGGTAATTCTCGACTGCGATGATGTGCTACTGACGCTCTCTGCCACTATTAACCTTCCCCACACTGCCCGGGCTGGTCTGTGTTTCGTGCAGCCCCCTGTCCACCAAGTCCAGACAGACTAGACGCACTACGGAGGAGAAGGTGAACTCTCTCCAGGTGGACAATGGCGATGTCATCTTGATATGTGGCTTGACATAGGGAATGATGCGCTACTGACCCTCTCTTACTAAGATAACAATGTGCGTAATTACCTTCCCCACACTGCCCGGGCTGGTCTGTGTGACGTGCAGCTCCCTGTCCACCAAGACCAGACAGACTGGACGCACTACGGAGGAGAAGGTGAACTCTCTCCCGGTGGACAATGGCGATGTCATCTTGATATGTGGCTTGACATAAGGGATGATGCGCTACTGACGCTCTCTGCCGCTATTGACTAAGATAACGATGTGCGTAATTTCCTTCGCCACACTGCCCGGCCTGGTCTGTGTGTCGTGCAGCTCCCTGTCCACCAAGTCCAGACAGACTGGACGCACTACGGAGGAGAATGTGAACTCTCTCCAGGTGGACAATGGCGATGTCATCTTGATATGTGGCTTGACATAGGGAATGGTGCGCTACTGACGCTCTCTGCCACTATTAACTAAGATAACGATGTGCGTAATTACCTTCCCCACACTGCCCGGGCTGGTCTGTGTGTCGTGCAGCTCCCTGTCCACCATGTCCAGACAGACTGGACGCACTACGGAGGAGAAGGTGAACTCTCTCGCTCGAGGTGGACAATGGCGATATCATCTTGATATGTGTCTTGACATTTATTTATTGACGCCCTATTGGGCTTTTAAGTACATAACAATTACAAATTTCATTTTTAACAACAGTATAAAACAAACAATAGAAAATCGAAATAAAAAAAATGATTACTCATACATTATTTACATTTTAAAAAAGGTGGACTAATTTGGTTTTAAATGTATTGAAGTTTAAATTAAATATGTCAGCGACATCACTTAGTTCATTGCCCAACCTATGTATTCTTTCTAACACAGAATTCGTAGCGAAGTTATTGTTGTAGAATAAAATATTCCGTCTAGTATATTTTGGATGTATATGTAAAGATAGCAAATTTATAGTTTCAGGGCAGCCCAACCTTAAATGAACAATTTTATATAATAAAAGGAGTTCAAATATTTTTCTCCTTTCAGATAATTTCGATAAGTTAAGTTTTCTGCGTAAATTGACATTATTGATTTCAATATTTGGAATACCAATTTTGAAATTAATAAATGTGAAATTTTGAATGTGAACTCTCTCCAGTTGGACAATGGCGATGTCATCTTGATATGTGGCTTGACATGAGGGATGATGCGCTACTGACGCTCTCTGCCACTATTAACTAAGATAACGATGTGCGTAATTACCTTCCCCACACTGCCCGGGCTGGTCTGTGTGTCGTGCAGCTCCCTGTCCACCAAGTCCAGACAGACTGGACGCACTACGGAGGAGAAGGTGAACTCTCTCGTTCAAGGTGGACAATGGCGATATTATCTTGATATGTGTCTTGACATAAGGGATGATGCGCTACTGACGCACTTGCCACTATTAACTAAGATAACGATGTCCGTAATTACATTCCCCACACTGCCCGGGCTGGTCTGTGTGTCGTGCAGCTCCCTGTCCACCAAGTCCAGACAGACTGGACGCACTACGGAGGAGAATGTGATCTCTCTCGCTCGAGGTGGACAATGGCGATATCATCTTGATATGTGTCTTGACATTTATGTATTGACGCCCTATTGGGCTTTTAAGTACATAACAATTACAAATTTCATTTTTTACAACAGTATAAAACAAACAATTGAAAATCGAAATAAAATAAAATGATTACTTATACATTATTTACATTTTAAAAATGGTGGATTAATTTGGTTTTAAATGTATTGAAGTTTAAATTAAATATGTCAGCGACATCACTTAGTTCATTGCCCAACCTATGTATTCTTTCTAACACAGCTTTCGTAGCGAAGTTATTGTTGTAGAATAAAATATTCCGTCTAGTATATTTTGGATGTATATGTAAAGATAGCAAATTTATAGTGTCAGGGCAGTCCAACCTTAAATGAACAATTTTATATAATAAAAGGAGAACAAATATTTTTCTCCTTTCAGATAATTTCGATAAGTTAAGTTTTCTGCGTAAATTGACATTATTGATTTCAATATTTGGAATACCAATTTTGAAATTAATAAAACGTAAAAATTTATTTTGAATTTTTTCAATTTGTAAACAATGAGAGTTGAAATGAGGACACCAAATGGTTGAATTGTATTCAACATGACTTCTAACCAGAGACGTGTATAGTAATTTTATAGTTTTTATGTTATTAAAGTCTTAAGCGATTCTGAGAATAAATCCAAGCATTTGTAATCCCTTACTGGTAATGCTATTAATGTGATTCAAGAAGCGTAATTTGGAGTCAAAGATAACTCCAAGGTCATTGAATTCAAAAACTCTTTTAAGATTGGCATTGTTAATTGAGTAGTCGAATAATAAAGGGGTTTTAGATCTATGGAAACTGATCGTTTGGCATTTGTTGATATTGATTGATGAAGCTCTCTTCCACTATTAACTAAGATAACGATGTGCGTAATTACCTTCCCCACACTGCCCGGGCTGGTCTGTGTGTCGTGCAGCTCCCTGTCCACAGAGTCTAGACAGACTGGACGCACTACGGACGAGAATGTGAACTCTCTCCAGTTGGACAATTGCGATGTCATCTTGATATGTGGCTTGACATAAGGGATGATGCGCTACTGACGCTCTCTGCCACTATTAACTAAGATAACGATGTGCGTAATTACCTTCCCCACACTGCCCGGGCAGGCCTCTGTGTCGTGCAGCTCTCTGTCCACCAAGTCCAGACAGACTGGACGCACTACGTAGGAGAAGGTGAACTCTCTCGCTCGAGGTGGACAATGGCGATATCATCTTGATATGTGTCTTGACATAAGGAATGATGCGCTACTGAAGGTTCTCTTCCACTATTGAATAAGATAACGATGTGCGTAATTACCTTCCCCACCCTGCCCGGGCTGGTCTGTGTGTTGTGCAGCTCCCTGTCCACCAAGTCCAGACAGACTGGACGCACTACGGAGGAGAAGGTGAACTCTCTCGTTCAAGGTGGACAATGGCGATATTATCTTGATATGTGTCTTGACATAAGGGATGATGCGCTACTGACGCACTTGCCACTATTAACTAAGATAACGATGTGCGTAATTACATTCCCCACACTGCCCGGGCTGGTCTGTGTGTCGTGCAGCTCCCTGTCCACCAAGTCCAGACAGACTGGACGCACTACGTAGGAGAAGGTGAACTCTCTCGCTCGAGTTGGACGATGGCGATATCATCTTGATATGTGTCTTGACATAAGGGATGATGCGCTACTGATGCTCTCTTCCACTATTAACTAAGATAACGATGTGCGTAATTACCTTCATCACACTGCCTGGGCTGGTCTGTGTATCGTGCAGCTACCCGTCCACCAGTCAAAAAGGGTTTTATCAAGCGTGCGGAAGCATCAACGAAAGAAGATCCTTCCGGACGCTTCTTACCTTTTGCAGGTTCGTGGTGCACCGCAACTCTTATTATTTTTACAATTCCTGCCCAGACAAGACAAAAAATCTGAGTTGCGTGATTATTATTATGGGTAAGAAAAAAAATAATTTTGGCTTTCATATTCCTCTTAAATTATGTACAAAAAAAAACGACACCTAAAAGGTAATGATAAAGGCATCTCAAACACATAATATAATATATATCTTTATTTTAAAAAGTTTGCACATTACAACTAAAAGTGCATATTATGATGAAGGTGCCAAGCTTTTTTTTTTTTTTTTTTTTTTTTTACAGTAATACCGCACAAGAGTCCCAACTGCTCCCGTCTGGAGCCAGTGAGACTATGGCATCCCCAATTGGGGTATGTTGTGAGGCTGAGGGTATTGGGGAGGGGAGGGAGATGGGGAAGAGGAAGGTGGGGAAGTACCTGGCTATTCAGATCTGGTCACCAAACACGGCTAAAGCCATTTCAAGCAACGTTTCAATTCTGAATGGTGGTCTTACACCAGGGCGATACTGAGAGTATCTTCCACTCTGGAACGTGCCGCAAATATACTATATATTATTTTAAATTAATTAATTTTAAATTAATTAATTGTCAAATAACACAAATTAATCAAATAAAATTTATTTGCGCACGCCGGGTTCGAACCCGCGACCTTCGGATCTGTAGTCAAAAGCGTATACCACTAGACCACGCCGGCCGTCAAAGCTTTAAGCTGAGATTAAAGTATGCTAAGCTGTCCGCTATATTAGGCGGAATCTCAGGATCACAGGTAATCAGTAAGGGGAAGGAATTCAAATTCCCCCCTTGTAATAGTATACACTCTCGACCGTCTGGAATCAGACTTTGCCCTCAGGGCGCGCCAAACCTATCTAAAAGATAGTTATATCTGAACCAGATCGACTCCTTATAACTTCTCATGGTCATGGGTATTATTACGTGTGCTGTTTCTTAACACACTGTAGGTTGCTGGGGAACAGAATACAAAGACAAGAGTTCTTTTTCTTAAATAAAATATGGTATATAATTGATGTGTTAAATTACAAGATATCACAAAGAATAATGGGATACATTATTAGAAATTAACCAAGGGAACTCACCCACTGACCGACCTCTTGCAATGTATTACTCCGAAAAGAACGGACTCATGGATTATTTACGCGCGACCGCCATTCCCATTCAAACGCGGATGGCGGGATTAACGTCGGAATTTCGCCACGACCGACGGATTCAATAGGAACACTTTTTAGGAACAATTCAATAGGCTGTTACACTTCCTATACCCGGTTTTTAAGAAACAATAACATCCACAATGGTAATTTTATGCGCGTATTTCTGTTTAGATCACGTTGTCTACTCCGCGATATTAACACTTTTGTTCTAATTAGAAACACTTCCAATTGACTATCACCCACCGGATCGGGTGCCCTTCCGCTTCGGTGTTTCCGCCAGAGTGCCCGCCATAGACAATATCCACTCGTTCTGTAAACAATAGTTCTTACTTATAATTGTTATGATCTGCATCATAACAAAGGTAAAAAATAAAATAAAAGTATAGTTAGTTGAGGTTTCCCAAATACGTTAAGGCAGAATTTTTCACGTTTCTTCCTAATACCTTTGACCATACCCATACTTGTGTAGTTATTGGTTGTGCGTTCTAAATATAAAATAATAACTACTGAAATTGGTTGCGGCAGTTTATTATATTACACATCTACAAAAAATATTTTTGAATTTTCCAAAAACCCATCAGAGGAAGGTGGAACGCCATTTTGACGAAGACGAGCGTCTCCAAGATCCGTAAAGGTTGTTTAAAGTGAACATATTTTATCGAGTATTGGATATCATTATTAATCAACTGAAATCGCGTTTCTTTCCAATGAATGAAATTGTTTCCAATTTCAGTGTTTTGCAACCTGCCACTTTGCAAAATTTTAATGACACTGATCTCTTAAAAAAGCTTTAGAATTTGTTAATAATATAAAATAATATAAAAGACATATATCTGAATCATTTGCCAGGGAAATTCTCAATTTTCGGTCAACCTTCAGAGACGAAATAGAAAAGGCTTCGTGTATTAGAGAACATGCTGATTTATTAATAATAATGAATCATTTTATGTCGTGCAGCTTTCCTGAAGTATGTACTGCATTAATGTTATTTGTTACAATTCCTGTGACTATAGCTAGTGCCGAAAGGTCATTTTCGAAACTAAAATTAATAAAAACATAAGAAAGTCATTAGGACAAGACAGGCTACGTAACTCGGCTATTCTGTCTATTGAAAATTCAATGGCCCGATCTTCAAACTTTGATGACGTTATTGATACTTTTGCGGAACCAAAAGTTCGCAGAAAAGAATTTTATTAATAAATATCTTGTAAAGACACAATTGTTTCTTCATCATACCTACATGTGTAATACCTATGCTTTTGAAAATAAAAATACACAATATTAGTAATACTGTTGGGTAACTTCATAAGTTATTAAAAAATCAATTACAACGCGACTGTGATTTTTACTGGGGGGCCCCATCCAATGAATTTGCCAGGGGGCCCCCGATAGTATATTTTCGCCACTGTTTGTATCCCATTATTACAGCAGCCGGGTGACAATCTGTGGCATCCGAAGCTTATCTCTTTTGATTATATCGTATTAGTGACACGTGACACAGGTCAAACACCCGAGGTGAGGAACGTATCGACCTACCAATTTTGATTTCTTCGTAGGCTTGCTCATATAGTAAAAGGTCCTTTGAGGCTTGATCCGTTGTTATTTTTCTATTTCGCGGCATCTGGCAAAATATAAATACACGTTTTTGTTAAAATCTCGATAATGCTACAAAAATACACGTTTACGAACTAACATACTTTTATTTAGATTTTCACGACCAAATAATATTATACTTTTGTATTATTGTGATTTATTTTGGGGATTTTATGCAGCGTTATGATTAAATATGACGATGGACACTGTAAAGCTATAATAATAATAATACTTGGATGACTTGTATAGCGCCGTTTTTGTGCAAAAACACCTCAAGGGCGCTGTACAAACTTATAATACATTTCTACAGTGATCTATGTTATTACTTAACTATTTATGGAGAAAATATACAGTACAATACTTACCTGGTAGGTCACTTGAGATTAACACTTAATTAACATTATCTAATTGTTTATTGGCGAAATTTAGATACAGGATTTAGGAATTAATTGAAAAATTGAATATAACTGGTTTTTCTCTTAGGATTGGTATATTTAATTTAAGGGTACGACAGCTTAAAAAGGTAAGTTTTTAGCTTAGACCTGAATTCTGTTGGACTTGTTATGGATCTTAGTTCCGGAGGGAGTTTATTCCAAGCCTTCGGCCCAGATGCTCCGAAAGCGCGATCACCAAACTTAGTATTTGGCTTGCGCTTAGGTTCTATCAGTCTGCCTACAGCTGATGATGTTGCTGATCTAAGAGTTGACTGCCTCAGACCAGTGTTTTCCGGGACGCATAGTTCAGAGATGTAGGGTGGGGCCATTTCATTGATGGATTTAAACACCATCCAGCACAGTTTGTACTGGATTCTTTCAGGGCACTTGAGCCAGTGAAGGTTACGAAGGTGTTCTGAAATGTGCGAATATTTTGAAACCCCGGTTATGAGCCGTGCTGCTGCATTAAACACTGATTGAAGTTTGTCAATTTGATATTTTGGAAGTCTGGCATAAATGCCGTTGCAGTAATCGAGACGTGAGACTACGTAAGAGTTGATAAGTAGTTCTGTTGCTTCTGTAGGAAGGTTTCTTCGGACAGACTTGAGTTGTCTTAGGTGAAAAAAACCTGTGCTTACAGTCCTATTTATTTGACTTTTAAACGAAAAGTCTGAATCTAAATTGACACCGAGAAGTTTGACTGTTGTTTTTGGGATGATATCGCTGCCGGAAATAGTAATAGGTGAATTGTCTATGAAATGTTGACGTTTGTTTGTGGCTGCCCAGAGAAACTCAGTCTTAGATGGATTGAGCTTCAGCTTGTTTGAAGACATCCAACGAGTTATTGCTTCTATACATTCAGTTATTGAAAACTATCTGAAACGTTGCCTAAAACAGGAGGCAGGGAAACACGGCACAATACCCCATAAATAAGTCACAATAATATCTAATTTTATTTATTGATTTTAATACCTGCCATTAACATAAGTGGGAAGTTACAGGTATAAAGTGTAAAAAAGTATAGAGGATTATTTTTTTATTTTTTTTTGTATTTATTACAAAATAATACATTACAAAATAATAAGTTATAATGTATTATTCCCAGTTAGTTTACAAAACTCATTTCGGGAAAGACAACATTATAATAAAGACAAGACAACATAGATACATTAAAATAAATAAACGCAGAAGTTATTTTGGAGTTCCAAAGAAAGAATGTGTCAGTCATTAATAAAACTGCTGAGGAAATAGCTTTTAAGAGCTTTTGCCAATGATTTTTTGTTAACTAACTAAAAAAGTATAAGTAGGTATTAAATAATATATAAAGGTAGGTGTAAGATGTAATTATTAGTATCGTTGTGTTATTAATTATTAATAATATTATAAATGTAGATATCATTGATACGGTAATCTAATCAACATCAACATAAATACATTAAGTGAAAAAGGTTTGGACATTGAAAGTATGACGGATGGACATGCACTTGAGTTTATGACATGGGTGCTGTACTCACAGAATCTTAAAAAAACCTAGGGGTTAGTTGTAGCACGGCGTCGATTTTACCGGTACAATCATCCCCGAAAAAATTAGTACAACCTTCCCCGATGGGTCGTTTTAAATTAAAACGCAAATTGTTGGTTAATCCCTACTCACGAACGCTTCAAAACCCTTCCTAAAATAAACTCAATTGTCCCAAAGAAATGTGTGTATAGCAAAATAGGAATAGTAATTGTAATATTAGAGTATGAACGCAATCGAAAATACTTACGTTGAGGGCTCAAAAATTTCTTCTTCCAATTGCGAACGTCCGGGTTCCACTATGTCCCGCGGGCTCCTGACGATTGTCCGCACTTTTGAGGGCTATTGCCTGACGACACATAGTATACGTAAGGAAGTTATTCGCCTTGGTGTAACTGACCCGTGGTACTATTTTCCCCGGTCTCCCCTACCCCTTCGGTCATCTTCTATGAAACCGCCTTCTTGTCTCGAAAAAGCTGTCCTAATGAACTGGTCGATTAAGTTTGGGGCAGCTTTAAAAATGTATTCAACCTGAAAGAAAAATGCAGAATTAAGTGACCTATTATTTTGGGTACTGCTTTATCTGTACGATGAACTCTCTTTGCTTTTGAAGGTCGCCTAGTCCCCAAAATCTATCGATCTATCGAT